>CM043697.1:95215000-95937500 GCA_023935145.1 Bretschneidera sinensis | reverse complement strand
TATATATAGGTTGTAAAAGGAAAAAACAATCCTTAAAACAAGGATGAAAATATGACCTAAAGTAATCCTTAAAACAAGGATGAAAACATGGCCTAATAAAACAAGTATGAAAACATGGCCTAATTAAATAAGTATAAAAACATGGCCTAATAAAACAAGTATGAAAACATGATATAATAAAACAAAATAATAAACATAATCTCTATGTCTCCTATCACCAACAAAATAGAAAAGTAGATCAAGCATGTGCTTTATTAAGCCTCAACAACTCAAACATCAGCAGATCCGGGGCATCATTCAAAAGTTACCTTGTAGATAGCACCAAATCCACCTTTTCCAAGCTCATTTTCATATTAGAAGTTGTCTGTCGCAGTTCTCATAGTGCCAAAGTCGAATCTCAAGAAGTCCTTGCTATCACTTTCATCAGCAGCTCCACAGAATGAAAGAATCAATATATGGCCAAATATTTGTTTAAATGTACTGACTGTTGCCATTTATTTGTTTAAATGGAAATCATTTCTCTATAGTTTTCATTAAAGACAATACATCAGCGTCTTATCTTTTTTCTTCTTCATACATTTTTGGGTTGCAGCAGTTATAGGCAGAGGTAATTCTAGTGAAAACGAATAGAACTGATATACTTAAAAATTACACTTAAATTACGTCATTGCTTATATTACATAGTAACATTACTAAATTCAAGCATAAATAATTAACTTACTTTTAATTAGTATTTGTTTTGGCTTCCTCCTCCTTTAAAAGTGAATAAGCAAGAGCAAAAACGTGACATGAAGATAATTGTAGGGATAATAATTATTACAACGGTTCGAGATGAAATGCCTCCATTGTCTGCACAAGCCAGATTTGTGTATAAATAATATATTAAACACATGATAATATACAAATTTGTTGATTTCATATGGGACCCAGTATTTTCAGAGGCGAGGGCGTTGGGTGAGATGTTTTGCCTCAATGAGGCGACGCGTAGGCCCCGAGACGTAAGCCTTTTGAAACATTGGGACGTTTAATAATATTAATTAAATTATAAAAATACTAAAAAATTAAAACAATATAAATAAATTAATTATCAATAAATGTTACTAACTTAAGACCTATGAATGAATATTTATCAAAATATTTTTACACAAATATCAAACAATTTGATGAAAATTTTAATCACATCTGATATTAGACGTATACTATCGTTTGTTGCATATGTATCTATCAATTTACACTATGGTCCTCCAACATAGTGGTTCCATTTGTAATGACGTCCAATCAAAATATTGAAAATTTAAAATTCTGACCTGAAAGACTGAAAATCCGGGTAAGTCTTTTGAATCTTTTAGGGCGTTTCGAAATTTTAATAAAATAATATTAATTAATTAATTAGAATAACAAAATAATTTTAATTTTAATTAATTTTTATCAAAGTTTAATACTTTATTAACTCTCTATAGTGTGACAGTTATAATTTTATGAATATTTATATATAAATTATATAAAGTATAACTTATATTTTTATATTGTTGTAATTTGTAAGTGATTAATTAAATAGTTTGTAATTATTATTAAGATAGATAATTTGTATTATATATTTATGAAGTGTAAAAATATCACAACAAGAGTACTAGCTTAGTGGTTAAGATTCCGGATAATACGCCCTTGGACTTTTTGACCCGATTTCATCCTTGGGCGTGCCCCAGGCCCGTTTTTAAAAACACTGATGAGACCTGCAGGTTCTCTTCTTGGGCCTGTCATCAAATTGTTGACAATATTCACCTTCTTTAAATTATTCCTAAAAGCAAAATTTCACATGGAAGAAATGAAATTACCTTTAGTGATTGTTGGATTAGTTGACTTCTGAGGGCTAGTGGAAGTGGAAGTGGAAGTGGTGGTGGTGGTGGAGGTGGAAGTGGAGGTGGAGGTAGAGGTGGGGAAGTTAGAAATATATATTATCGAAAGAAGCATTATAATAGGGATACAAGGCCCACCTGAAAAAACAGCTAGGTGTTTGAACCACCCCTCCTTGCTTTCCATGGCAACAACTTATATAGGAACCGACAGAATCTCGTAGGCATTTATCAAACTCTCCCAGATTTGATCAAACTTTGTTTGATCCATTGTGATGTCCCCCATATTATAAATTTGTTCCTTGGGAGATAGCTGTAGTATTCCATAAATATTGCGGTGTGAATAGCATACAAGACAGGGAACATCACCTGCCCATGAAAATGCTTCTTTCTGGATGGGATACTTGGTTATGAGACCATGAGCTGAGGTATTGACACAGCTGAAACAAGTTCCTGTATCGTAACCTTGTCTGCAGAGTACAAGAGTGTAAACTCTGTCGGGGTCTTCCCCAACTGTAGCGTTATAGAAACCGCCTTTTGCTGTGACATTAGAAGCAAGAGAAGAGAGGATGAGGTTGAGGTTTCTGCCATAAGTACTATCAGCTGTGAAGTCCCCTGTGATGTTGCATGTCTGGGCAGCAGTAAGGCCAATGATTATTAGCACAAAGTAAAGAAGCAAAACCAAATTATGCATACTTTGTGTTGTGAGTAATTGAAACGTAAAATTATTTGTAGTAAGCTAAAATGTGTTTGTGACATTTAGTTTTAGACTTTAGATTTTTATAAAGCAATGTGACTAATTGAATTGGATAACTTCATTTATTAAGATTGAAATATGTGTTACGTTCGCATTTAACCAAGTCAAAGAATTAACAAAGGATACACAATCGATTATTAATATAGGACGGGATTTTCATTGATTGTGGCTTGGAAAACCAACAATCTTCACTTGCCCAATTTTCCACGGAGAAGAAGTCTTCCTTTTCTATTATTTGTTTTGAATGGAAAACAGGAATGCTGTGTCCTCACTTCAATTAGGTACAAAAACGTCAAAAGAGAACATATCTAGTCTTCCTATTCTTTTTTAAATGAATATCGCGTGAATTCATTAGAAATCTAGAATGTAAACAAGAGAAGTCAAGGAAAAAGAAAGCAGTTACATTTCTAGGAAGTTTACATTGATCAGTTACATCATTATCGTGGTTACATTCAGCGAAATTATTGCATGGATGTCTTTTAGACGGCTGCATCAGGCACCAACCGATCATAAAAATTTCTCACTCATGAGATCAAATGTTCATGTTGATACTCCATATAATGGTAACGTCGTCATGGTGATCAAATTAAAATTTTTTGGGACCAAGGTCCATCATTGCATCATGTTGACCTTATATTGATTTTGATAATGACAAATCATGTCATTGTGTTAATTCTCTCTTATTTAGTTATCTCTAATGCATGACAAGGTGCAAGACACACACGTAAGAAGCAAGGCACGCACATGAAAATCCATGGAGTCTTGAAGTTCATTCAAAGAATAAGTTGAAGAAATTAAGACAAATTGATAATCAATTCTTAATTAAGTATATCATATTTTGTCTCTCAAACTCTTAGCTCTAAATTGATGATCAATTCTTAAAAATGCTTACTTAAATCTAGATTGCCACTCTAAAAGAAGATGAATAATTTTAAGTTGTGAGGATTGAGTGAACTTTGTATATTTATTTAAACAGTAAAACATTGCACTAACATTTTGAGAACAGGAATATTGTGTCCTGAGTTCAGTATAATGTTTTTTGTTCTGCTTAATATTTTTTTTGGTGCATGTTCTAATACATAAATTCTAATTAATTTGTATGCCAAAATTTTGACAAGAGGTTATTGAAATTTCTATGAAGCTGCTAATTGTTTAAGACTAGAATAATATAGTATGAAAAAATCGTGTCGTAATTTCTTTTTCTAGAAATTCATTCACAACTACATTAAATCTCATCATTTCAATTCTCAAATAAAAGAATATATTCAAATACACGTTTGAGTAAACTGTGCTATTAGAAATTGATGTTGCCAGTAAATTGATTTACGTTACGTTTGGTAGTCTAGAATTAAAGATTAAAATTTGAATTAAGATAAAATTATGAGATTTTTTAATTACTTTAATGTTGAAAAAATATAATTTCACTTCAATTTCAATTCGAGTCAATCAAATATAACGTTAAAGAAAATAATTGTGTTGAAAAACATGGAGATGAGAGAACGGACACATTCAACGCATTTATGGGTTTGAGGAAAAATTGCAACCATCGCTGTTTGACTTGAAGAAGTCATGACCCGTTATTTATGCTACGAGATAAGAAATCATCCTTGATTCCAGATGGTGGCTTGAAAAAACAACAATCTTCACTAGCCCAATTTTCCACAGAGCAGAAGTCTTCCTTTTCTATCTTTGTTTTGAAAGTAAATTTTAGTCATCTAATTTTTTAAATTATTTTTTCCATACAAGGCAATGCTTAAATTTAAACTGACATAATGAAATCTAAAATAACATAACAACATAATGCTAAGATTTAAACTAATATAGAAAATTCTAGCTAGTGTTACCTTAATTATTTAATTATTATTTTCCTAAAAATAACACTTCAATTTAAACTAATATAGCAAGATAAAGTTAAAATTTGAACTAATATAGCAAATTTTAGTTCTAATCTAATTTTTTAATTACTTTCTATATTAAATGATGCTTAAATGTAAACTAACATAAAAAATCCTAAACAAACATATCAAAATAATCCCTAATTTTAAACTAACACAATTTTTTAATTATTTTTCACTAAAAATAATACTTAATATAAACTAACAAAAAATTAATTGTAGTACTTTCCTAATTTCCTAACAAAAAATATACTATATATGAAAAATTAAAATAAATACTACGTAATGCAATAAATAAAAAAATGTGTAATTAAAAATAGAAAATAAGAAGTGAGAGAGAGACTAGTGAGGACGTGCAAGGTTGGCAGCGGTGGAGGTTGCGGCAGGGAGAGAGGAAAAAGAAGAAAAGGGAGAGAAAGAAGAAGAATGAAGAGAGGGGAAGGAGAGAGGAAGAATGAAGAGAGGGGAAGGAGAGAGGAAGAATGAAGAGAGAGAGAAAAATGGGTTGTGGCAACCACGAGAAGAAGAATACAAAAGAGAAATGAGGGAGAAGAAGAAGGGGTCACATTTTTAGGGCTGAGACCTTATCTACGATGGATGGCCGTGTTTGTCACAGATAAGATCTCAGTCCGTCGCAGATGCATTTTTTTATTAAATTTATTTAAATCGCTTAATTAAAATAATATTTAATTTATTTTTATTTTTTTGTGACATACATTGATCTATTGTAGATAATTTTTTAATAATAAAAAAATCAAAATTTTTAAAAAAAATTGAAGAATTTTGAATTTCAAAATTATCTATGACGAAATTAACATTTAAAATGTATCAGTCTTTCGCAAATAATATCTACGACAACCATCAAAATTCATTGCAGATAGTTGTTATTTGCAACTGAATTGGATCCGTCACAAACAATGGATTTTCTTGTAGTCAAATATGGTGCATGGAGTTATGTTCATACAATACATTTAATCATTTTGATATAACACATGTCATACATTTTTTTTGGTATATCATGCATTTAAAAGAAACAATAATGACATGTTAATCAGTTTACGTTCGTTTACTTATTTTAAGAATGTATCTAAATGATATTTTAAGAATTGTTTTCTAGCATTTAAGTTGGTCTCATAGTTTACGGTTGTAGATAGGCTATCGTAGTAGATACAATTTACCTTGGGTTCACTTGTGTTATCGAGTTTAAGATTGCATCGAGGCACAGGTAGGGTCAGGGTGAACCTACAAATATATTTTAGAAAAGAAAGGAGACAAGCAATATAATAGTAATAATATAATTCTCAAACAAAAGGAATAAAATATGTAAAAATGATTAGGGAAGAAAATATATGATGTAATTGCTTATGAGAGTATGCACCATGCAACAAATTGTAGAGAAGTCATGAAGTAATTACTACAAAGATGGTCTCAATGTCACACTAGAGCAGTGAGTTTGAGTGAAGTCATGAAGTAGTCTCGACAGGGAAAATGCATGTTCTTTAGTCCTTAGAAGTGATATACATGCCCCATATCACGCTAGCTAAGAAGAACAAGATAACAACACATATACGAAGTATCAAATGATTTTCATAACTTTGTAGAGAAGTGATATACTCTGGAACCACGGTGTTGGCGGTCCGTTTTGGGTTGTAAATGTCCAATATCATGTTAGCTAAGAAGAATAGAATCACAACACTTGTGCAAAGTATCAATGGATTTGCATCTTTGCATAACTTTGTAGAAAGCTTTCTAGTGAGTTATAGTTGTTTGTATAGGTATGACCATAGAGATTGTAAGAATCATGTAAGAAATTCTCAAAATATTTGAATGAGGTACCTCAGAACCTAAGTGTTGGCGGTCCGTTTTGGGTTGTAAGAAAGCTTAGAGTTTTCAAGTGTTTGAATTGCTCTTATAGGACAAAGAGAAATGATTTGCCCTTATAGAAAATGACAAATAAATTTTTAGAAGTGCTTAAGGTGTTTCATACTCTTACCTAGGTTGTTTTTGTTGAAAATATATGGGGTTATTTATATAGATGAAATTTTCTTCTCCCTTTTAGCCTAAAGGTTCCTAGGACTCAAGAGACCCCTTTCATCCTCTGGTTAGTGTCCTACAGTTGTACATTTTCCATCCCAAGAAATCTACAAGACTGTTAACCGTCCAACCATCACATCATCGTCTCTTTTCCTTCTTGTCTTCTGCTTCTCTTCTTCATCCTTCAGCCATAGCTTAATTCCATCAAGAAACCACAAGAATTGATGGGATGCAGGAAGTGGAATGCCACCTTAGGTTAGGGGCTAAGGAAAAAGGGAGATTGAGTGTGCTAATGAAGGAACTGATAGATGGAGAGATTGAGTGTACTAATGGAGGAACTGATAGATAGAGAGGTTGAGAAGTTGATGGATGGGAAATGATGATATTAAAGTATGATTTGAGGGTAAAAGATATGAAGCTGATGGATGGGAAATGATGATATTAATGTATGATTTGAGGGTAAAAGATATAATTTGAGGCTTAATTATGGTTTTAAACTAAATCAAATTAATTTCTAGTTTCGTATAATAGTTACCAAATGATTGTAAGTCGGTATGTAAATGGATTGAATTAGACTAGGATCAAGGTAGATCCAGATCCGTTACTTAACTATTTATTAGATTAGGTTTGGATCAGATTATTTATCGGATATTTAAGCTCAACACGTATCCTGATCTCTTCAAATTCGAATTATAATCAGATTATTGGATCACTTAATAGATATTTTAAAATCTTATTCTAATATAAGATACTTAAAATGTAAGGTAAAAATATATCAATATAAATTAAAAAAGTACACTTCTTTTAAATATTTAATTTTTTTACCAATACATAAATTTTAAATAAGTCATATAGCATACTTGAAAAAGACTAATTTATAGCATATATACATATTTCTATATTATAAAATCAGAACATATATACATAATACAAAGAATAATACATATATTATATAATTAAAATTGGATAAGATGGTAATTGGAACAGATTATGGCAAATCCAATATCAATTTGTTTGTTAAATGGACTAATAGATTCGGATCAAAATCAGATTAGCTAATCATAACCTTTAGCTATATCCAACTATATTGATCGGATTCAAATCAAAATTTGATCCACTGAAAGCCCTACTTGTAAGTAATGTTCAAATGTAAGGGACATTCTTTTGCATCTGTAGACTAAGAGTGTGATGACCAATTAATGCATACCATGTATGCTGGGTTACTCTCTAAGCTACCACTTAGGCTTTCAAATGGATTGTCATGTGTACTAGAGATGCCCAAATCACGTATGACCTACAATCCACATGGAACCTATGTGGCTACTACATCTAATCTCTATACCTTCCAAACCACTTCCTCACATTTATCTCTTTCTTGATGACATGGCTTGAGGTATACTCATGAAGATATGATAGCATATATATGAGCCTATATCCACATACTTAAGGTCATTTGAGGTTGATTTACCTTCCCTTTAAAGCCCATTGGTGCTTGCAAGCTTTCATCTTTATTTTCCCATCTTCCACTCATGTCTTTTAAATGTTTGGATTTGGGATGCATGTAGGCCTCTTGGGCGTTGTCTTGCTATTTAGCCCTATGAACTCTTCATATTTGATTGTTACTACATGTCAATTTAGACTTAATAAGTTGTATCATGTGTATTGGCCTCATTGAGCTTTTTATGCTTAATTAGTTTTATTGAGCTATACATGCTTCTGTATCGTTGATGAACTTTCATACTTAATTACGTTTAATTAGGCTTATTGTATAATTTAGCTTTCATGGGCTTTGTCATGTAAATTGACCTCAATAGGCTTTATCATGTAACTTAGCCTTTATGGACCTCTCATGTTGATTAGCTTTAATTAGGCATTATCATGTAATTTAGCTTTCATGGGTTCCATCATGTAAATTGGTATGAATGGGCTTTATCAAGTAACTTAGCCTTTATGAACATCTTATGTTGATCAGTCTCAATTGGGTTTTATTATGTTATTTGGCCTCAATGGACTTTTCATATTAATTAGCATATATTTGGACCTTTTCAGGTTAATAAACCACAATAAGCTTTATCACGTAAAGTAGTCTTAATGAGTTTTATCATATAAAATGGTATCAATAGGCTTTATCATGTAATTAGCCTTCATGGGCTTTCTAATATAAATTGGCTTCAATGGGCTTTATCATGCAATTTAGCCTTCATGGATTTTGTCTTGTAAATTAGCCTTAATGAGATTTATCATGTAAATTGACCTCAATAGGCATTATCGTGTTATTTGGCTTTCATAGGCTTTTTTTATGGGCCTAAATTTGGGATGAAGTCCCAAATTTGGTGTACGGCATGTTAATTGGCTAAGTGTTTAGATATTTTTTTTTTAAGGTTTTGACATCAATGAGGACTTGTCACATGGTGTGGGAAAACCTATATCAATAAATTCTAACATGAAATTTAGTGTTTAGGATATCCTAATGTTTTAGCATAAACATGGAAAATATCATGAGTTAATTCCTTTTTAGGCTTTAGGATAGTGCATTTGAGTGGACAGTGCTACTAGAGATCAATGTTGTTGATCACTTGATTTGGAGACATTATTTAAATAGATAAAAAGCAATATTTTTTAGTTTAAATTTTGGTGATATAGAAGTAAATATGTTAGGTGTTTCCATATTATGTTTTGCATATAAATTAAGTGTCTAAGTTTATTAGTTGTGTTGTGATTTATAGGTTATCAAGATGGACATATTGTTGACATGTGAGGAGTTCACTTTTCTAAGCTACCATTTTGAAATTGTTTGTATAATATGAATATGTGTAAGAGCTAAGTAATTTATCTCATTCTCGATGTTTTGATATATCCATTGAATCTAGCTAATTGTTTCACTTATTAGTTTTATTTGTTATCAAATGATTATGTGAAATTGTTTGAAAAGATCATCTAGTATCTACAATGCATATATGTGCTTTTTTTTTTTTATAAAAACATTACCCAATATGCTAACTAAGTGTATAATTTGATATTTTGAAGTTAGAGAAGTTATGAGATATATTCATTTCTTTTGAGAAATGCTTTGTTGATGGCTTTGGTTTTGTTTACGATGGACAATAATTTGTAATCTTTGATAATGTTATTGTTCAAACTTTCTTTTCTAAGGCTTTGATTTGCAAAGAGGCAAAGCGAGAGGAAAGAAGAGACAGAAAAGAAGAGAAAGAGTATTAAATAATGAAATGATTGATATCTTTCATCTTTTGTTGGTAAAGATAAAGAAAGAATAAGAGAAAAGAAGAAAAAAGTGAAAAATTGTTTATTTTAACTTTCATTCCCCAATCATCCCAATTTGGGAGGATTGTAATTTATTCGTATGTCATCCCTCTATTTTTTATTCTCTTGCTCTTCTTTTTTACCAAATGATAGAAGTGTTATTCTATTCTCCTTCTCCATTTCCTTTTTCTCATGTTTCTTCTATACTAATCATAGCTTTGGATTAGATGATTTGATTCGATGATGACTTTGTGTTGTCTGACGGTGATCGAGCTTTGGATCATTTTGTTCTAAAAAAACCATACTCTAGCTATATATGTACTATATCACACCATAAGGTAGAGTAATTCAGGCATTAACTTTTTTTTTTCAGAATGATAATTCCACTTGGACAAACTACATAGGGAGAAGTGTGCTTTTAGACCCACATTACAAGGAGAAATTGTACTTTTGGACCTTACCATACGGGAAAGTGTAACTTTAACTTTTGTGGACAAAAGAATGTTTTAAGAACTTGCTTTGCTCTATTATGGAAAAAAATGAAATGGCTTAATTAATTATTTTGAAATATATTGTATATTTTATACACTCATTAAATTATTTAAATTTCCTCATTAATTTGGTATCAGAAATGAATACATATATGCTTATTTGAGAATCATAGTGCACCATCAAAGCTAGTATTGATGGACTTTTCAAGTTAGTGCATTGCACATCTCCGTAGGTGTGCCGTTATTGTCAAACATATTTTAGCCAAAACCTGATTAAATTGATTATGCTTGATATGTTATTTCCAATGTGTCTTACAAATAATTAGGAATATTTAATAGTTTTATGCTTGATAGATTATTTCCATTGGTCTTACAAATAATTAGTAGTACTTAATAGTTTGGAGTTAGATTGATAGAATGCTAATCTTTGCTCACCATTCACATCAGCTTCGAGCTCACTAAACTTATTCAAATTCAAGAAATTGATTACAGTTCAAGGTAAATAATTTAATGTCACACTTGGTTTTGATGAATTCACCTCACCATGTTTTGCTGTTCTCTCAAGTGATTCAATGAATGGCATCTAAAAAAAAATATCCTTGGTGTGTAGGGTACAAAGTTGAATAGATATAACACAATTTCTAAATTTTATGTTTCATTTTTTCTTCTTTTATGTCTAGTGTTGTTTTATTGAAGAGTTGCAATACATCATATAGAGTCCATGAATCTTCGAATAACTTTATCAACAAAAAAAAATCTTCAAATAAAACATAAATAATAATCATCGGGGTGCCAAACTTGAAAGAGTGACATCGTTAACAGAACTTGAAGTGGATTGAACTAATACAGGAACAACTCGCCCAACAGAAAACGCAGGCTTCGTCGGTATAGGAAAGGTTATGGTTTCACTTCGCAACATCAAAACCAATGATGACATAGTGGGTCTGTCTGCTGGATCTTCCTGCACGCATAACAGTCCTATATGGATGCATTTAAGAACCTCAGCTGCCATGCATGATTGTGCTAGTAATGGGTCCATCAGCTCCATTTCTTGGCTTTTAGACCATAGTTTCCATGCCTGTAACATTACAAAATTTTTCAACTTAACATCAGTGTATTCATCATTAGATTTCTTTCTTTGAAGATGGAAGTGTAGGACTCAAAAGCATACAAAAGTGAGGAGGCTTTCTCCATTTTTCAAAAGATGGAATTTGTTGTTCCTTTTCCCACTTATAATCTCCAGTAGAATGACCCCAAAACTGAAAACGTCAGATTTGACAGAAAACAACCCTTCCATTGCATACTCTGGCGCCATGTATCCACTGTTTGAAATCATGATATATTAACATCTTGCAGTATCTACATGATATATTTTGATCAAGAACAGACGAAGCCTAACAGGATTACTTGCACTTACTATGTTCCGACAACTCTGTTTGTATTAGCTTCATCTTGATTTCCACCAAAAATCCTCGCCATTCCAAAGTCTGATATCTTCGGGTTCATATAATTATCTAGCAAAACATTACTAGTTTTGAGATCTCTATGAACAATTTTGAGCCGAGAATCTTCATGTAGATATAAAATGCCCCGAGCAATTCCATTGATGATGGCTAAGCATCTTTTCCAATCTAGTTGTTCTGCCCTGGTTGAATCTGCACCAACATGAAAGTTTATTGACATTTTCGTATTTCATTGAGGGAAATAGTTAGATACAATTGCAGATGTCTTGATCGTTAAGTTCCAAAATCTTATCAAACAATGTGGGCATGGCTGCTAGCCGAAACTCAACCACCAAGGAATCCATTAAAGGTTTAGGGGACAAACCAAAGAGGAAGAAGTCAAGACTTTTGTTGGGCATGTACTCATAGATAAGCAGTACTTCTTTTCCCTCCAAGCAGCATCCCATGAGTCTGACAAGATTTTTATGTTGTAATTTGGCAATTAAAGTAATTTCAGTCTTGAATTCCTGCAGTCCTTGCCCAGATGTTTTTGATAGCCTTTTAACTGCAATTTCATTTCCATCAGCTAGTTTACCCTGAATTGGAGTACATGAAAAGGCAAAAGAACACTACTATTAAACTAAGGCACCGATAAAATTGGTCCATTTAACCAGATTTATATTGTCACAATTTAGTTATGAGAAAGTTACCTTGTACACGGGGCTAAACCCACATTCTCCAAGCTTATTTTCATCAGAGAAACACTTTGTAGCCTCCTGTATAAGAGCTAATCGAACTAGAGGTAGTTCTTGAGATTTCACTTGCTTCTCTTCTAGCAAATTTTCATTTGAGTACCCTGTAATTCCAACTCCTTCTAAGGCAAGTAATTGAATCTCTTGACTAGTTTCTATCACCTCTGGATCAAAGACAATAATTTCACAATTTTTGGTAAGCAAACTAGAGGTGATATTACTATTTATAGGGTTAAGTATACACAATACCTTCAATCTTATTTTGTCTACACCTATGCCAAACAACACAAGCCAACAGAACTGCCACTAGAATTGTTGGTACGATTATGCTGATTGCAATAATTACTATTTTGTTTCGGTAGATATCACTTTTGTACAATTACCACATAGAAGATAACCATTGGACGTGATAGAACCCGCTAAATAGAGTTTGGGAATTTTTTCTACGGGCATTGATTGGTTAGTTACGACGTAGATTAAGTCAATGAAAACCATTGAACTTGTTAACTGCTCATAACAGTTAAGAAAATTGAATAACCAACTCAACACCTTTAAACAAACAAAACCAAATTCTGTTATAACATAATTTCCAGTCTAAAAACAAGTTGAGTGGGCAAATAAAGAACTGTCATTTAGCTGAAAAAATTAATCTTCCACATTTCTTGTAACAATCTGCCTATAAATAAGACCTCACACCCCATTTCAAAGGAGGTTATTCATTTTTCTAAGATCTGGATTTTCAGAGAAATAGACCAACTCTCCCTTTCTCTCAAATTTCTCTCAAATCCTTTCACTAAACACTCAACCTCAAACACTAATCAAACAAGTTTTGATTCCTAATTTTCTTATGTCACATTGTTAAAGAATAATTAACGGCTACGCTAGTTCCCTCCAATCTCACTCTAGCAAATGAGTTCTATTTGATGCTTGTAGTTATTCAAATTGTCTATTGAAAAAAAATTCTTCTTTCTTTGTCCGGAATCTATGATCAATTGTATTTACCCACCATTTTCCTGATGCGTAAATTCATAGTCAATATTTTGATGACTCCATTGGAGAAAGTGATTTGTTCTTAAAATGCATTTGAACAAGAACAACAAATTCCGAGATAAATTCAAAGCTATGCTCAAGAAATTCGATTTATGAAATCGAAAGTGGAAATGTCCGGAGAAGGCGAAATTGATGATTGTGGACTCAAAGAAGTTATTGAAGGTCCCTCTGCATTTTCTAGAAGCTTTGCTAAAATGCGATATGAAAATGAAGTTCTGTTCTCACCGACCCGGTTCCGTGAGAATTACCACTGAATCGAGGAACTTTACTAGTAATAATAGGAACTGCAGTAATAATTAAATATTTAAATGTTTTATTTTTTGTTCAGTTATTACTGTAGTCCCTGTAATTACCAATAAAGTTCTTCAATTCTGTGGTAAATACCACGAAACCGGTTTCATGGGATCAAAATTCATAAAAATGAGTCGATTGTAGCACCAATCTGCTCTTCAACGTGAATTTCTTCGACACAGTCTTCCACTTGATATTACACTAACAATCGTCAAATTAAACAATTGAGATAATAGCGCATTGAGAAAACGGCACATTGGAACAATGAAAGATGATGAGAGAAATTGTGAAGAACATTGTATGTGACAAAGGAAATGAAATGAAAAAAGAAAGAAAAAAAATGGCGTGTAAAGGCTGTAGCCTTAAAGGATGAAATAAGTCATTGAAAAATAATGATGAGAATTAAAAAAAATAACTGAAACTGATGAGAATTAATAACATGACAAAATTAAAGCATAGATAACTTACTTTTAGCTATCTTTATCGGTTTCCTCTTCTTTAAAAGTGCACAGGTGAGAGCAACAAGTGCCATGAAGATGATTGTAGGAACAATAATAATTACGATAGTTTGTGATGAAATGCCTCCATTGTCTGCACAAGCCAAAGTTATTATGTATAGATAATATATTAAGGGTATCTTTGGAATAAATGAATCTTACAAATTTTATGAAATTCATTTATAATTTAATATTTGTTATGATTGAAAAAATTAAAAAAATTCATTTATAGATTAATTCATTATGAAATTGAGTTAGTTTATTTTAAATTTTATCAAAATTGATAAAATTTGTAAATAAAAAAATTTAAATTAATAAATCTTACAGTTGAACAAAAATATAATTTCCCCAAAACTAAAATTTCTCATTGGGGAAAGGGCTTACCATCAGTGATTGTCATATTAGTTGACTTCTGAGGGCTGGGTGAAGTTAGAGGTATAGTATCGAAAGAAGCATCATAGAAGGGATACAAGTCCCACCTGAAAAAACAGCTAGGTGTTCGAACCACCCCTCCTTGGTAGTCATAGGAACCGACAGCATCTTTCAGGCATTTATAACAGTCTCCCTGGGACATATCAGGACTACATAGCATCATTGCATATATCGTTTGAACGGATGACAAATTTGCTTTACCAGTTGCGTACTTAAACATAGAAGAACCTGTTGAAGCGCTATTCATTATGGGAAACGTTAAACTATCCCAGATTTGAAGGAAATTTTCATATTTTGTAAACTTTCCTGTTTCATTCTTCACTATGGTGTCCTTGGGAGATTGCTGCAGTTGTCCAAAAATATTGCTGTGTGAATAGCGTACAAGACAGGGAACATCACCTGTCCATGAAAATGCTTCTTTCTTGATGGGACACTTGGTTATGAGACCATGAGTTGCGTTATTGACACAGCTGAAACAAGTTCCTGCATCGTAACCTTGTCTGCAGAGCGCAAGAGCGTAAACTCTGTTGGGGTCTTCCCCAACTGTAGCGCTATAGAAACCGCCTTTTGCTGTGACATTAGAAGCAAGAGAAGAGAGGATGAGGTTGAGGTTTCTGCCATAGGTACTATCAGCCCCTTTGATGTTGCATGTGTGGGAGGTGGGAGATGGAGATGGAGATGGAGATGGAGACGGAGGGGAAGTTAGAGATATGTTATCAAAAAAAGCATTATAATAGGGATACAAGTCCCACCTGAAAAAACAGCTAGGTGTTTGAACCACCCCTCCTTGCTTTCCATGGCAACAACTTATATAGGAACCGACAGAATCTCGTAGGCATTTATCACAGTCGCTCTGGGACATATCAGGACTACACTGCATCATTGCATATATCGATTGAAAGTATGTCAACTCTGTTTTACCAGTTGAATACAAAGAACCTGTCGAAGCGTTTCTCACTATGTACTACATCAAACTCTCCCAGATTTCATCAAACTTTGTTTGATTCATTGTGATGTCCCCCGTATTATAAACTTGTTCCTTGGGAGATAGCTGCAGTAATCCATAAATATTGCGGTGTGAATAGCGTACAAGACAGGGAACATCACCTCCCCATGAAAATGCTTCTTTCTGGATGGGACACCTGGTTATGAGACCATGAGCTGAGGTATTGACACAGCTGAAACAAGTTCCTGTATCGTAACCTTGTCTGCAAAGTGCAAGAACGTAAACTCTGTTGGGGTCTTCCCCAACTGTAGCGTTATAGAAACCGTCTTTTGCTCTGACAAGCAAGAGAAGAGAGGATGAGGTTGAGGTTTCTGCCATAGGTGGCTGTGAAGTCCCCTGTGATGTTGCATGTCTGGGCAGCGGTAAGGCCAATGATTATTAGCACAAAGTAAAGAAGCAAAACCAAATAATGCATACTTTGTGTTGTGAGTAATTGAAACGTAAAATTATTTGTAGTAAGCTAAGATGTGTTTGTGACATTTAGTTTTAGACTTCAGATTTTTATAAAGCAAGGTTACTAATTGAATTGGATAACTTCATTTATTAAAGTTGAAATATGTTTACGTTCACATTCAACCAAGTCAAAAATAATATGTGGTTTACTTTCATTCTTCCTATATACTATTTTTTAAATGAATATCGCGTGAATTCATTAGAAATCTAGAATGTAAACAAGAGAAATCAAAGAAAAATCTAGAATGTAAACAAGCAGTTACATTTCTAGGAAGCTTGCATTGATCAGTTACATCATTATCATGGTTACATTGAGAGAAATTATTGCATGGACAACGTCTTTTAGACGGTTGGATCAGGCACCAACTGATCATAAGAATTTCTCACTCATGAGATCAAATGGTTCATGTTAATACTCCATATAATGGTAACATTGTCATGGTGATCAAATTAAATTTTAAAAATAATCAATGAAATTTAATTATAAGGAGTCATCATTGACAATCCATCCGCGTGTGAGAACCAAGATAATTTTATCAGTGGCACATCTTAAACTATATTTCGAGGAAATTGCATAGAGAATATTTATTTTTTTATAAAAACCTATTCATTATTTTATGTGTATATTTTATTAAATTGAACTGTAATGGGTCACCCTATTGACACAATTTAAAAGAAAAAAAAAACAAACAACTTTTGCTGATAAAATTAAATCGTCTCAAAACATTCTTCTTGTGGGTATATGTTAAGATTTGAAACACAATAAGTAAAAGGAAAGAAAAAAAAAAGAAAATGAACTAGTATCATATACTTTGGATGTTATTTTGCATAACTAGTATCAAATACTTATAACAACCTGATAATTTAAAAAAAAAGATAAATATTTTGTATATCTCTTTTGAAAATCCATAGAGTTTTGAAGTTCATTTAAAGAATAAGTTGAAGAAATTAAGAGAAATTGATGATCAATTCTTAATTAAGTATAATATATGTTGTCTCTCAAACTCTTAGTTCTAAATTGATGAGTATTTTTAAGTTGTGAGGATTGAGTGAACTTTGTATATTTATAGTAACAGTAAAATATTGCACCAACATTTTGAGAACAGGAATATTTTTTGGTGCATAAATTCAAATTAATTTGTATGCCAAAAGTTTGACCAGAGGTTATCAAAATTTCTATGAAGCTGCTAATTATTCGAGACTAGAATAATATGGTATGAAAAAATTGTGTCGTAATTTCTTTTTCTAGAAATTCATTCACAACTACATTAAATCTCATAATTTCAATTCTCAAATAAAAGAATATATTCAAATACATGTTTGAGTGAACTGTACTATTAGAAATTAATGTTGCCAGTGTATTGATTTACGTTACGTTTAGTTGTTTGGAATTGAAGATTGAAATTTGAATTAAGATTAAATTATGGCCTTTTTCAACTAAGTTAATATTGAAAAAAAAAAATTTCACCACAATTTCAATTTAAGACAATTAAACATAATGTTAGAGAAAATAATTGTGTTTAGAGAACGGACCCATTCAACGCATTTATGAGTTTGAGGAAAAATTGCAACCATCACTGTTTGACTTGAAGAATTCATGACCCGTTATTTGCGCTATGCTGACTGTTACCGAGATAAGAAATCTTCCTTGATTCCAGATGGTGGTTTGAAAAAACAACAATCTTCACTAGCTCTATTTTCCATGGAGCAGAAGTCTTCCTTTTCTATTCTTTGTTTTGAATGGAGAACCATTCTTCTTCTTTAATGTAAATTTTAGTCATCTAATTTTTAAAATTATTTTTTTGGTACAAAGTAATGCTTAAATTTAAAATAACATAAGAAAATCTAAAATAACATAACAACATAATGGTTAGATTTAAACTAATATAGAAAATTGTAGCCAGTGTTACCTTAATTATTTAATTATTATTTTCCTAAAAATAACACTTCAATTTAAACTAACATAGCAAGATAAAGTTAAAATTTGAACTAATATAGCAAATTTTAGTTATAATCTAATTTTTTTAATTACTTTCTATATTAAATGATGCTTAAATGTAAACTAACATAAAAAAATCTAAACAAACATATCAAAATAAACCCTAATTTTAAACTGACACAATTTTTTAATTATTTTTCACTAAAAATAATACTTAAATATAAACTAACAAAAAAATAATTGTAGTACTTACCTAATTTGTGTAATTTAAAATAGAAAATAGGAAGTGAGAGAGAGACTAGTGAGGATGTGCAAGGTTGGCGGCGGTGGAGGTTGCGACAGGGAGAGAGAAAAAAGAAGAAAAGGGAGAGAAAGAAGAAGAATGAAGAAAGGGGAAGGAGAGAGGAAGAATGAAGAGAGAGAGAAAGAAAAACATGTTGCAGTGGAGAGAGAGAAAAATGGGTCGATCACGAGAAGAAGAATACGAAAGAGAAATGACGGAGAAGAAGAAGGGGTCACACTTTTAGAGCCGAGACCTTATCTACGATGGATGGCCGTGTTTGTCGCAGATAGGGTGGTTGATGCATTTTTATTATTAAATTTATTTAAATTGTTTAATTAAAATAATATTTAATTTAATTTTACTTTTCTGCAACATACATTGATTTATTGCACATAATTTTTTAAGAGTAAAAAAATCAAAATTTTAGAAGTTGAAGAATTTTGAATTTCAAAACTATCTACCACAAAATTATCAACATTTGAAATGTATTCCGTCGCAAATGGTAGCTACGACAATCTTCACTAACCCAATTTTCCACGGAGAAGAAGTCTTCCTTCTCTATTTTTTGTTTTATTCTTCTTCTTTAATGATCACCAGTACATTTATAGTCTTCTAGTTTTGCATATTATTTTCCAATTAACTCATAAGAATTTTCAATACCGACAATGTGTACTCTGAATAGCAGGTTTGAGTTGCGTGAGTTGCATTTACATTTTGTTTTAAATTTGCACGCGCTAAAGGATTTGATAAAGACATAACCACAATCAAAGTGGGTAACCAGTTCCAACACCTGTTCATAAGTCTCATCTTTCATTAGTTACTGTAATTTTATTAAGAGCAATTAAAATTAATAAAACACATAAAGTACCAATCATTGCTTCTTAAAAGTTAATACACAATTTCTAGTGGTAAAAATGATGGTTGAATGTGGTCGTATGTATAGCACTGCTCTAAACGATTTATTTAACCTAATTTCTGCTTATGCGGATGGGACTCAAAAATAGAGTTGCCAAAATTTAACCCAACCTACCCAAAAATCAACATACCCAACCCAGAAAATATTTTGAAAAGATTTAACATGAAACTGAGTGACATACCAAAGCTTGAATGGACTCAAGTTCCAATTGACTTGAACTTGAAATCGACAAAACTCAAATTCAAAATGACATGAATCTAAAATGACTCAAACCTGAACGATTTGAAACTTGAGATGATCCGAACTCAAACCCAGTCTAACTCAAAACTTCAAACATCCCAAAGCCTAAACCCAAATAACCCGATTTTTATGTAAAAAATATATAAATAAATTGCTTATTAAACTAAAAATATCAACTAAAAGATATTGTCTCATATCGTAATTCTAAGTAAAATAAAAAAACGATCAAGTACTGATATTTATTTATAAGAAACATTGGTCATACAGTAAGTTTTTTTTGGTTTGATTTACTGTGTAGACTCATAAAAATGTTTCATTTTAACAGCTAAACATTGCACCAATCTTTCAAGAACAGGAATACTGTGTTCTCAGTTCAGTTGGGTACAAAAATGTCAAAAGAGAACATATCCAGTCTTCCTATTCCTTTTTAAATGAATATCGATTGAATTCATTAGAAATCTAGAATGTTTGCATGCTATTAACCTGTAACTTTCTGTGATAGTGCGAATTGTCACTTACATCATTATCGTGGTTACATTGAAAGAAATTATTGCATGGACAACGTCTTTTAGACTGCTGCATCAGGTTCCAAACGACCGTAATAATTTCTCACTCTTGGGATCAAATGGTTCCTGTGCATTATCTTTCGATTTACAAGACCTATTGTTGATACTACATATAATGGTAACATTGTCATAGTCATCAAATTAAATAAAATAAATAATCAATGAACTTTAATTATAAGGCATTATTGACACTCCGTGAGAAGCAAGGCCAGTTTATTAGTGGCAGTTCTTGAACTATATTTTGAGCGAGTCGTATAGTAAATATTTATTTTTATAAAAATATGTTCATTATTTTATGCATATATATCTTTTCATAAGAATTTTATTTCTTTATTAAGTGAATGAAACTATTTAAACTTTTTTATTATTAAATTGAATTCTAATAGATCACCTCACACAATTTGAAAGAAAAAAACTTAGTTCTTACTTATAAAATTAAATTGTCTCAAAACAATCTTCTTGTGGGTATATGTTAAGATTTGAAAAACAAGAAGTAAAATAATAAAAAGAAAAATAAAATGATTAAGATCCTATATGTTTATGGTTGTCTTTGATGTTAAGTTTGGATGTTATTTTACTTAAATAGTATCAAATAAATACTTATAATTGCCTGATAATTTAAAAAAAGATAAATACATTACTCAAATATTAAAACATATGACTATTTAAATTAAATTAAGTAAAAAATATTTTTTGATGTTGTAATTTTTATATATTTATTACATGTAAGTTCTTTAGAATATTAATATTATAAATACTTTACATAGAAGGGACACAAGTATATGAAGTACAATGTATTTTGTATATATTCTTTTGAGTTGAATAATATGAACAAAAAAAATATATAAAATTTTTGTGGGGACCAAGATCCGTCATTGCATCATGTTGACCCTATATTGATTTTGATAGTGACAAACCATATTATTGTACTAATTCTCTCTTGCCTAGCTATCTCTAAATGACAAGGTTCAATCGTTTATATTGTACTTTTTCTTTCAAACACTTAGCTCCACTATGACTCAAAATATGTTTCTCTAAAAAGACTTACTTAAAACTGATTCATAGACTTCATCATGCTAAAAGTTTTTAAGTAAATTTTTTGATTTATTAAGGTGACAATCGATCATGGAAAGAGGACAGTCAACTGACAACTCGATGACAATCAGGTATAGATTTTTTACCTAACTGATAGTCGACAAAGGGTCTTTGACAGTTACTGACAAAAATTGATAGAAACTTTTGACAGTCGACTAGTCATTTCCTTAGTTGATTATCTTCTCATTTTCAGTGCCTCTTTGCCTTAAAATTCAAAGTGGCAATCGACTGACCAAAAAACACAATCGACTGTGCTATCGTAAATAACATATAGTTTTCAAAAATAGATGTCCAAGCCAAAGTATTTAATGCACCAAATATATGTTTAATGTCTTTAACGGCTAGTAAGAGTTAGATCTATAAATACCCAATATTAATTAGCATTTAAATTAATCTTGAATATCCTTGAGCTCATTAATTGATTAATTTAAGCTTTCAAAATCTGAAATAGAGCTATAGCTTGTGAGAGAGAAAAATATGAGTTGTAATCATTTATTATGATATTTCTCTTGTTGTACCAAAAACAATATTCCATTATCTAAGTTGTAAAAGAGTTGTTGTAACTCTTGGTAAGATTTTTTTTGAGTATTTTGGTGTTAAAAACTTGGTGAGATATTCCCTGTGAGAGAAATTTTTGTTTTAAGGGTTTGGGGCAACATCTTGAAATCGCTTGTAAGTGTTCTTTGCTTGGATTAGTGAAGGAAATTCTCAAGAATATCTTTTGAGAAGTGGACTAGGGTCAAGGAGTGACCGAACCACTATAAATCCATTTGCAAGCTCTTTTTCCTTACTCTCTTTAATTTTCAGCAATTTTATATTTTTTTTATAATTTACTTTCTTTAAATTTGATAGCTTGTTTGATAGGTGTTTAAATTTTTATTTAATAAAAAAAAATTAAACCTAATGCACCCCCCTCTAAGGTTTCCTTAATCAACAATTGGTATCAGAACTAAGTTATCCTGTTTAGGCTTAAAATCTTAGAATAGATCTTATGGCAACTGATGTAGGAAACATGCTTGGTGATGGTCATTCTTCTGCTAAACCTCCTTTGTTCACGGGAACAAATTATAGCTATTGGAAAAATAGGATGAGAATCTTCCTAAAATGTCAAGATTTTGCTATGGCAAATCATCTTGGATGGTCATAGAATTCCTATGAAAAAGATAAAGAATAAAGAGATAGAAATTGAAGTCCCTCAAATTAGACTAGAATTTAATGATGAAGGCTGAAAATTAGTTTTTCTCAATAGTAAAGCTACTAGCATGCTTCATTATTCCTTAGACATAACTGAATACAATAAAATTTCGGCTTGTGAATCAGCAAAAAAAAATTCAGATAACCTCCAAGTCACTCATGAAGGTGCTAATCAAGTTAAGAAGTTCAAAATCAATAAACTTGTGTCTAAATACAAAATTTCACCAACCGAGTCCATACCTAAAATGAATTCTCATTTTACTAACATTATCAATGAGATGAAACATCTTGTTAAATTTTATTATTATGGTGAGTTGGTGAGAAAAATTCTTATGTCACTGTCTAAAGCATGAGAATCAAAGATGACCTCCATTGAGGAAGTAAAGGACCATGATGATCTAGAGATCAATACTTTTTTGGGATCATTGTTGACCTATAAGGTGAAGGGCATCAACAAATAAGATGATGATGGGACCAAGAAGAAAAAGATCATTGCTATCAAGACTACTACTAGCAAACAAGTTGAAAATGATGATGAAAGCATTGAAGAAGATGTGGGGAAATTGCTCTCATCACCATGAAATTTCAACAATACTTGATGATCAAGAAGAATTCGAGCAAAAAAGCTCATTCTAAAGACGATTTCATCAAGAAAGATAAAATCGTATACTTTAAATGAATAAAGCTCGGACAAATCAAAGCGAATTGCCCTCTAGCAAAAAATCTTGTCAAAAAATTCAAGAAAAAAAAAAACAATGATGACTACTTTGAGTGATGATGAGGAAAAAGATTTGGATGATGATACATATCAAGGGATTGTCAACCTTTACTTGATGACAATTGATGATGAACATGAGGTCACTAATTCTTTAGATTATTATGTTGATAATGAAATTGTGCATGAAGATTTACTTAAAGCATTCAATGAATTGTATGATGAGCTTAAAAAAATTGTCATTAAAAATGTTGCTCTCAAGAAAAAAGATTATATCTCTTTCTAAAGAAATGAATGTTCTGGAAGAACAAAATGAAAAATTTTCTTTGGAATTGGTAACTTAACACAAAATGATTTAAAAAATAAAAATGAGGTTTTAAAGAAGAAAGTAATTGAGTTAGATAACACTATAACTAGACTTCATAAAGGAACTGAAAAGCTAGATGAAGCGTTGGTTTACCAAAGAATGAGTGGAGAACCTATGGATAAACAAAAATCCACTGGAACTATTTTTATGAAACTGACAAATTTGAATGAGGCTTCTAGCTCTCATCCTTCTAGCAAAGCTCATAATGCATCATCTATGAATGCTATGAAATCTCATGAAATTCCTAAAAATGCTAAGAATGTTCCTAATGCCAATGTTTCTCATAGAAATTCATATTCTAGAAATTCACATCGTCATACTAAGAATGTATATACTAGAAATGCTCAATCACATTCAAGAAATAGTAATTTTAGATGTGCTAATAATTCTTATGTTCATGATTCATATCCTAGACATAGTAAGTATGCTTATAATGATCATAGCTATGATGATAGAAATGTTCATTCTAGAAAGCAAGATATGATGAATTCTCCCACTCTAGAAATAATAAGTATGCCTATCCAAGAAACTCTAGAAAAAATTATGGTTATCATTCTAGAAATATGCATCATACTTATCATTATAGGAGAAGAACTTGCTATATTGTTAGAAAGTATGGGTTCCAAATGAACTGTATTTTCAAGGCATAACCCCAAAGAACTCCATTTCTCAACTAACTAATTCATTTTCCTTTGTATATTCCTACATCAAAGCCGTAAACTGGTTCATCTATACCAAAGTTTACTTAAGTATTTTACTATTTCATTAATCCTACAATTGACATAACGATTATGGATTTTTGCTATTTTGGTAATTGCTAAAACACTTCTCACAATTGTAAATGATGCTAGGACCCTCTATTTACTAACAATAATAAATTGTATATAGTGCAATTCTAAAATAATAATAGTTGCAAACATATTTCAAAAAAATAAATATGCTAAAATAAGTTGTATATGTGTATGTATAATAATAGAATAATATTGTAGTCATAACAATAAAACTTAAAATCTTGTGATACGTACAATCTTCTACGCTTAAATGAGGGAAAATTAGGCTTGATTTTCATTGATGAGGTCTTGTTGCACAAAATGTGACGGTTGGTGTTAGGACATATTCAAGCCCACCATTAAAAAATAAACAAAAAAAGCAAAGATGATTAAAAATATTTAAAAAATGACATTTTCTTAACTTAAAGTGTTGTCTTTTAGAAAATAGAACTGTTTATTTATGAGAAAATTAAATACAGTTGAATAAGTTATAATGGATTGCCTATTGGATTGAAATATAACACCCACCAATTCTATAGCCATTTGCCACTACGTGACCTTAAACTTGAACTTTTTTTCGTAAGTCAGTTTTATATAAGAAAAGGCCAAAACTTAGCATTACATAAGACATTGACACAGTTGTTTAGTAGAAAAGAATTAGTTTCATCGGAAATTGATAACTAAGAAACCTTCCAAGACAATTACTCATCAATTTAGGAACTCCATAAAAGCAAAGCTTCTTTATTTAGATAGCTCTAGGTACAGTGGCAGACAAAACATTAAAGACATTATTAGTTGCAAATTAGACTGAATTAATCCATGATCACTGGTGTGCTAACACCTATAAGGCAAGTAATGGTTAACTCACAAAGCATTACAAAAATCATTCGATTGCTTTTGCTTTGTTCGCTTTCAAGATCTTGCACATGCTAATCCTCCCTATAACAATTGTTGAAGAACTCTAAATTAAGCAGTTAACATAATCAAACATTCTATGCCATAACCAAGAGCCTTCACTAAAAGTGAAAAAAAAATATATTTTTATTTTCCGAAGGTAAACATTTAAGGTCTACAGCATAAATATTTTCATATCTTTGGCCAACAAATTTGATCTTATTACTCCTTATATCTATTATAGGACAATGAGTTGATTCAAAAATGAATTTATTACCTTTATCACATCATTCACTTATGCTAAGTAAATTATGCTTTAATCATTGAACAAACAAAACATAATAAATGGTTGATGAATCTTTACATACTTTACCATGGCCATTGATTTTCATCTTGGTGTCATCTTCAATGGTAATATGTCCCCCATCTTTTGGAGTTAAACTCACAAAGATTTCTTTGTCATCGCTCAAATGCTTTGATCATCCACAATCAAGGTACTAATGATCACCTTCTTTTTTTTAATGAAAACACACCTACACCACAAGGGATTTCATAATGCAACTCTTATAGGTCAACAATAATGATCTAGAGATCAGTACTTTTTTTGGACTGTAAGAAAGCTTGGCATTTTCAAGTATTTGAATTGCTCTTCTAGCATAGAACCCGATATTTCTTTTAAGCTTTTATAATCTTATTTTATAATTCAGTTTTTTTTAGGGATCTCTTAGTAAGAAACTAAAACTTTGGGGGTGTTTAAATACTAGAAGGAAAATTAAAGGAAATGACATGTAAATTAATAAATGAAGAAGGACAAGGGTAGATTGGTAAAAGTCCAAGACTTAGAGGTAGTATATAAGGGAAAAGTTGAGGAGAGAGAAAAAAAAAACTGGTTCTGTTTTGTTCAAGGGAAGAACAGCCCGTTTTGTTCCGGATTTTTTGTGCAGCGTTTGAGGTAATTTCGAAAAGTGTTCAACTACAAACTCAACATAGACTTCTTGATGTTGATTTTTGGCTTTTGTTTGAGGTCATTTGGATTTAAATTGAGGGATTTATGAGTTGTCTACGTTGGGATAATTGTGCAGAAATTCTGGAAATAATTTGTGTTCTGGGCAGTTTTGTGAGCTGTTTTCCCGCAAGAATTTGAGGTAGTTTTGTGTCCCAACTATTTTTAAGTTAAATTATACTTCCTAAAGTTTATCTAGAACTTTATTTGGGATGATTTGAATTTAAATTTGTTTAGTTTGAAATATTTGAAGTTTGGAGAATTGTGCAGAAATTCTGGAAATAATTTGTGTTCTGGGCAGTTTTGTGAGCTGTTGTTCAGCAAGAATTTGAGGTAGTTTTGGGTGCCAAGTATTTTTAAGTTAAAGTATACTTCCTAAAGTTGATCTAGAACTTTATTTGGGATGATTTGAATTTAAATTGGTTTAGTTTGAAATATTTGAAGCTGAGAGAAAATTTGAAAGAAATCTGGAAATTTCTGTATTATGGAACTTTGGAAGAAAGTAATAAGAGTGTGTGAAGTTTGAAGATTTTTACGGTGATTTTATGTACAAAGTGTGAAGTTTTATTCTTATATAACATGATTTTTGAGATGGTTATTGTTAGAGAATTTTACTATGGGCTATAAATTTGAAACCCTTTTAAGAGTTAAAAGAAATTCCTCTAAGTAAAAGACTTTTTCTTGATTGGGAAATTATATTTAGAATGAATACTTTTTACAAGTTGGGATTTGTTTGTAATTACCCTAAGTTAGTGTCTTGAAATTAAGTCCATATCAATTGAGAGTTTTATGGAGTAAAGAATGAAGGAAAGAAGGGAAAGAGTGAAAATAGGTGTTTAAGGAGAAGAATGAACTTTAGTAGTATTTTCTTTGATTTATATGTGTAAGTAAATGGAATTATTGATTTTTTATTAAGTGTCTAAGTTTTAAATGCTATGCTCATTGGCTATTGGTATATGTAGTTTGTTTTAATTGTTAAAAATGACATTTCAATAGGTGAGGTGGATGATCGTAGTAAAGGTAAAGAAGTGATCCACAACTAGTGTTTGGCTTAAGGTGAGTATTACCCTACTCTTGGTAAGCATGAATGTTAGTGGGGAAATCAAAACAATAAGGTTACATAAGAATTGTAATTTGCTATTTAGATATAACAATTATATTTATAACTATATGGTAAGATAAGTTAATTATATACTAATGATGAGTTAGTGATTTCAAAACCTTTGTGTTGAATGTTGTATGATTGTATGGATTGATGAGAATTTGATGATGTTCATCACTTGATTTCATTTCATTTCATGCATTGAAATTACGGTATGTTATTGAGGGGGGAGTGATGTGTGAGGACGATAGGTCCCTTCCCATAAGGGGTGTAAAGGTACCGAATATATTGGATGATTGGACCCGGCCCGGATCAAGGGGGTTCCGAAAATTTGTTATTTGTGAAGCGTACTGGTACGTGAGGAGACGTCTCCGATGGATTATAATTGATTTTGAGATGATACATTTCATTGCATCATGCTGCATTGGCATATCATACATGAATTTGAATTACTTGGCCCGTAAGAGGGCATATGAAATGTTTGGTTATATGGATAAATTGTGATATTTTGATGGACTATGGAATGGCGATTGCAAGTTGGTTGTGGGTCTTATAGGACCGTATTATGATTACTAAGATTGTTGTTTTGCAAAGTGCTAAATGACTATGTATACGAACAAACAAAGTAGAAAGGAAAAAAGAAATAATAATAAGCCCTCAACTTTTTCTAACAAGTGATTACTTTGTGTAGTGTAAGAACTTGCTGAGCTTTATAGCTCACCCCCCCTTCCTATTTTTAACCTTTCAGGTAAGTTTCTAGGTGATTTTAGATTTTAAGTGGTGAAGCTTTAAAGTTCAACGAAGTTTTAGGTGGGTCCACGAGCATCGCATCCTCAATCAATCTTTTTTTTTAGTGTTTTATTGTATATTAGGTGTGAAGTTGTAACTGGTTGGTTGTGTGTCTCTTTAGACACCTTGTAAAGCTACAACCTTATAGTTGTAATCTTTGTATGATCTTACCTAATAAATATTAGATGTTGTTCTGCTGTAGTATATATTTGTGTGTCCAGGTGCTCGATTTTGAAACGTAATTGATATCGTCTTTAGTGGGCCCGCTCAGGATGGGTCGTTACAATTTTGGTATCAGAGCTTTAGGTTAAAGATTTCGTAAACTTAAATTTTAATGGTGTGTGATATATAGAGTAGTTGTGGGGAGTCGGTTGTGTAAAGTTAGAGAGGATGTTGCATAGGAGAGGTAAATCGTAATAGTTTAGGTGGGAGTAAGATATATTGAGAGTAATGTTGAGTCGACATATGTTTGGGAGTTTTATGAATTGATGTTGATTAAAATGGCCTCGTTTTGCTAAGTTTCGTAAAACCTTGTGATTGCCTTGATGAGAATATTGAATATAAATGCTTTGATGTGATACAAACACTTCGATTGTTATATCTTTCATGTGTTTGTAAAGATTTTATTATATGGTTTGGTTGTTGGTAGAGATTTGGAAAGGTGACAAGAGTAAGAGATTGCATTGATTTTGTGAGCATTGGTAAATTATTATTGAATTATTAGTTAAAGGACTTGAAGATATTGTTGAGAATATTTCTCTAAGGGTATGAGCTAAAATGAGTTTTAGCGGACTAATGAACCTTATTGAGTTATGTATGAAATTTCATTGGATGATTTTTTTTTTTATGCTATCTATGCTAAAGTGCTTGTGATTGATGATTGTGTGAATGCTATGTAATGTTTGATTTTAGAAGTATTTATTGTAGAGATTGTGAAATTGAAAATTGAGGAAATCTTGAGTACTAGGTACGTGCGTTTGTATACTCAAGTGGTGATATGGGAGAACACTAGTTGATTGGTTATTGGACTTGGGGTATTCTAAAATTTGAGTTGTGATTATCTATTATAAGGTGTAGAGAGGTTTGAGAAGTGGAAAATTGTATCAATTTGTAGAAATTGTAAGCATCTCATTATGAAGTGGGACTTGAGAAGGGAAATAAAAATATTTGTAGGAGTTTAGATGGATTAACGAGTATAGAAAGGAATAAGAGTAATTTATTAGACAAGTGGATATTGTAAGAGTAAGGTATAGAAAGGTTGTTTAAAGTAAAATAAACAAAACAAATTTTTTTTAAGTGAAGCAATGTTGGTGTTAGATAAATCACAAGTGAAGATTATTTAGTATTTTGAGAGATAGTATAAGAAGTATAGTTTTCTTAAACAAAAACTTTTGGATAATTAGAATACCTTATGCGATAGATTCGAAGTAAATGATTTTTGTAGATGACCAATTAGATATATTTGGAAGATTGAATTTGTAAAGGGAAAAATTGTAGCAAACCATGACTTTTGATTATGGAAGGAATGATTAAATGGTTGATGCTAGTTGTTAAGAACTTATTTGAAGATGTAGATTGACGAATATTAATTTGGTTGTGGTAAGAGATGTGTGATGCTGAATTTAGATATTGGAAGTACTTAGAAATCTAATGACCGATGAGTAATTTGTTTTAGATACGGTTAACATATTAGAAGGATTATGATTTGTGAAAGTATGATGTATATGCGCATAAAAGGAGGTTCCTAAGTAAAGCAAGATGTTTAAAAGGTGTATTAGAGAAGACCAAAAGTTCAAATAAGATATCAGAGTATTAGAGAAATTATGGTAAAATAGAAGTAAGTATGGAATACAAGGCCAAATGATTGCTAGATAAGGGATTATGGTATAAATAGATAATGGAAAGATTGAGATTGAGGCAATTAGATATAACCCTTAACCATAGTTAATAATAAGGATTTGTCGACTATCAGTAACAAGATAAAAGGGAGGTATTGTAAGAGGAAAGCTTTCGACTCATGAATCAATGAAATTTAGAGTACACAAAAAAAGGAGTATTGGGAAAAATGGTTAGTGAAGGATGTAATTAGAGGGAATAAAGGTTATTAAATGTTGTGAATGTATGTAGAAGCTAAATGTAAAGTGAAGGGAAAGATTCTAAACTAATCAAGGAATTATCATAAAGCGTAAAAGAGTTGAGATTTGACTTTTACTAAGTGTATGAAGAAAATATCAGTTATTATCGGAATAAGAGTCGCCTTTGAGGAATTGTATAAGATTGTGTGTTGTGAATGCTAAGTATTGTATATGAAGACTACTAGTTGTAGTGAATTTACGAGGAGTATGGGATTTTTGACGTATACAGTGTGTTAAACTTATGATTTGGTAAGGAAAAGTGGAGAAGTGACGTTTTAAATGGTTTTCAAGAAGGTTTGATTTCGTAAACGGACTGAAAAAAGAAATGAGAAAAGAAAAAGAGTTAAAATGAAAATGAAATAAAAGTCAAAGATTCAAAAATAAAGGTCTAAGTATGAATCGAGATACTACGGGTATGAATGGGTAGAAAGTTGGAAACTAGTTCGTTTGATAAACAAAAGTGAGAAATTGTTAATGAAAGGACTAATGGTAATGACGATAAAGGATAGACACTTTTGAAAATTTTTGGGGTAGAGAGTCATCTAAAATGTATCTTTAATATTTTTCTAAGAGAAATACTGATTTGACATGAGGTGTAGAGTATATAACATGAAGAATGAGTAGAAGACTTGATCTATGAGGATATATAAAAGAATGAAAAGGTTCTAAGAGAATGCTAAATTTAAGTGCAATGAATATCAAAGAGGAAGTTTATGTGAGTAAAAATATGTTGGTATTTGTCTAAGGTTTAAACAAAAGGTGGAAGAGTGAAGTTCAGCATGTTAAAGGAGTGCACACAAGTGTGCGTGGCACTTTGGAGCAAGGCAAAGGAAGGCACACTAGTGTGTGCGCTTCAGCACACAAGCTGGAAAATGTGTGCGCACAGCTGAGAGAGGGCCAGCATCAGTGTGCGCCGCACCTCTCCCTCACCAGCAACGTACCGCCCAGCAAGTGATGAAAAGGGTGTTTGCTTAGCACCGCACCACCCCTTTTACAATGCCTAGGTGCTAGGCACACTGAGGCACACATGTACAACTTGGTTAAGCCTCTTGTTAGGTGTGTAGATGCAAGGTTAAAATGGACAGCCTCACTTAGGATTGATGGAGGGCCATGGTTGAGTGGTCATCAAGATCTAAGGGTGGAGAATGAAGCTCAAGATTGGACAAGAAGTGGTGCACTATATAAAGGGTCACCTAGCTTCATTCTCTCATGACATAAGATATGAAACACATTGTGATACAAGACACAAGTGTGTGTGTGACAGATATACAAGAGAGAATTGTGTGAGAGTGCAAAGACACAAACATACAAGAGGGACTCATGGTAGAGAGGCTAGTTGTAAAGAGAGAGAAGTAGTATAGATTTGATAGAGAGCATTGTAATGGCTTGTGTTCTTTTCTTTCTTGCTTTCAATTGTTGTATTTCTTTCTACAGGTCATTCTAGACATGGGTGTTTGGAAGATCACCACCTGGGCATCTTGTCAAGGTGATTTCCAACAAAATCATTGGGAGTTCAAGTAGAAGTCAAAGACAAATTAAACAAGTTATATTTGAGGGAAACTAAGTGATAAAGTTGGAGAAGAAATTTGTAGAATAGAGTTGTTAGATGTAAATAAAAGTAATTGGTTCACCAAATGCTCAAACAATGTTATGGAATGGGTTGTGGCATATTATAGTTGCTAAGGAGAGACTAGTCAACTTGGAATCATAGTAGAGAGTAAAGTACTTAACTGTTATTATTGGAGAGTTATATATGAATTTATTGGTTAATATATGGTGATAAAAAAATAGAATTTTTTTAATTATTATTGAAGCTTTTGCTTGAGAGATGTTGAAAAGTGAATGAACTCAGAAGTTGAATGAAGACTAAACTGAAGTGGGTACTCAAATTTTGGTAACATTGTTGATGAACCCTAAGTATAATATTTATTTTAGAGAAAAAGTTATTAAATAATAAGAAAAAGTGAATAGTCAGTAAGTGATTTTGTGGTGAGGTATTTTGGGAGAGATACTTGATTAAGTTATACAAAATTGGAGGCTCTTGAAGCTTGGAGTTGAGATAGAAAAGTAAAGATGTAGATAGGAGTATGAAATGGTAAAATTTTAATTTTTAAAGCAAGAGCAGAGAAAAGATATAAAAAAATGATGACTATGAATAATACTTTTGTTTAGGAATGTGTGGTTGAGGGACTAGTTGGATAAATCAAATGGTAGAGATTTGATAAAAATATGAAGTTGATAGTTGATTAAAGGTCGAGCACAACTTAGTGAGCAAAAGAGTTTCTAGTAAGATCGGACGAGATTTATTAAAATAGTACGTTAAATTACTCTAGTATTTGAGTAGTTGGTTGGCAGCGAAATATAAAAATTTCAAGTTGATAATGAGATAGAATTTTAATTTGTAATGTCAAATCTTGAAGAAAGTGGAGAAATTGAAGAATGTATTTGAGAAAGTAAGAAGACTTAGGAAGGTGATAATTTAGAAGTTTTGTGAACTCTGGTCAAGAAAATTTTGAGGAAAAAATTTAATTTTGTTAGTAGGGGAGAATTGTAGAGTCTGGTTTTATTTTATTTTTTCTTAATACATGTATGTGTCAGCTTTGCGCAAATATGTACCGGATGAGTCGCACATCATTCCGTTCCAATCCATAGAAGTTTAAAAGGACTTTTCGTATGTGGAGATGCTAGTAAAAATCTTGGACTCTAGGGAACAAGTTCTTCGCAACAAAGTCATTCCCTTGGTTAAAGTGCTTTGGAGAAATAGAGGAGTCGAAGAAGCTAGATGGGAAAGCAAAGTGGAAATGAAGAACCAATACCCTTATCTATTCGTCAATCCAGGTTAGTTGAAAATTTCGAGGAAAAAATTTTTTTTAGGAGGGGAGAATTGTTGAACCTAATATTTCTTTTAAGTTTTTATAATCTTGTTTTATAATTCAGTTTTTTTTAGGGATCTCTTAGTAAGAACTAAAACTTTGGGCGTCTTTAAATACTAGAAGGAAAATTAAAGGAAATGACATGTAAATTAATAAAAGAATAAGAGGAAGGGTAGATTGGTAAAAGGCCAAGACTTAGAGGTAGTATATAAGGGAAAAGTTGACCTAGAACAGCAAAATCTCTCATTTGGCTTGGAGAAATCGGCAGAAGGGAGAGAGGAGAGAGAGAGGAGAGAAAGAAAAAAAAAAAAAACTGGTTCTGTTTTGTTCAGGGGAAGAACAGCTCGTTTTGATCCTCCGGATTTTTTGTGCAGCGTTTGAAGTAATTTCAAAAAGTGTTCAACTAAAAACTCAAATTAGACTTCTTAATGTTGATTTTTGGCTTTTTTTTTAGGTCATTTTGATTTAAATTGAGGGATTTATGAGTTGTCTAAGTTGGGAGAATTGTGCAGAAATTCTGGAAATAATTTGTGTTCTGGGCAGTTTTGTGAGCTGTTTTCAGCAAGAATTTGAGGTAGTTTTGTGTATCAACTCTTTTTAGGTTAAATTATACTTTCTAAAGTTTATCTAGAACTTTATTTGGGATGATTTGAATTTAAATTGGTTTAGTTTGAAATATTTGAAGTTGGGAGAATTGTGCAGAAATTCTGGAAATAATTTGTGTTCTGGGCAGTTTTGTGAGCTGTTATTCAGCAAGATTTTGAGGTAGTTTTGGGTGCCAAGTATTTTTGAGTTAAGGTAAACTTCCTAAAGTTGATCTAGAACTTTATTTGGGATGATTTGAATTTAAATTGGTTTAGTTTGAAATATTTGAAGTTGGGAGAAAATTTGAAAGAAATATTGAAATTTCTGTATTATGGAACTTTGGAAGAAAGTAATAAGAGTGTGTGAAGTTTGAAGATTTTTAGGGTGATTTTATGTACAAAGTGTGACATTTTATTCTTGCATAACATGGTTTTTCAGATGGGTATTGTTAGAGAATTTTACTATGGGATGTAAATTTGAAACCCTTTTAAGAGTTAAAAGAAATTCCTCTAAGTAAGAGACATTTTCTTGATTGGGAAATTATATTTAGAATGAATACTTTTTACAAGTTGGGATTTGTTGGTAATTACCCTAAGTTAGTGTCTTGAAATTAAGTCTATATGAATTGAGAGTTTTATGGAGTAAAGAATGAAAGAAAGAAGGGAAAGAGTGAAAATAGGTGATTAAGGAGAATAATGAACTTTAGTAGTATTTTCTTTGATTTATATGTGTAAGTAAATGGAATGATTCATTTCTTATTAAGTGTCTAAGTTTTAAATACTATGCTCATTGGCTATTTGTATATGTAGTTTGTTTTAATTGTTAAAAATGACATTTCAATAGGTGAGGTAGATGATCGTAGTAAAGGTAAAGAAGTGATCCACAACTAGTGTTTGGCTTAAGGTGAGTATTACCCTACTCTTGGTAAGCATGAATGTTAGTGGGGAAATCAAAACAATAAGGTTACATAAGAATTGTAATTTGCTATTTAGATATAACAATTATATTTATAACTATATGGTAAGATAAGTTAATTATATACTAATGATGAGTTAGTGATTTCAAAACCTTTGTGTTGAATGTTGTGTGATTGTATGGATTGATGAAAATTTGATGGTGTTCATCACTTGATTTTGTTTAATTTCATACATTGAAATTACTGTATGTTATTGAGGGGGGAGTGATGTGTGAGGACGATAGGTCCCTTCCCACAAGGGGTGTAAGGGTACCGAATATATTGGATGATTGGACCCGGCCCGGATCAAGGGGGGTTCCGAAAATTTGTTGTTTGTGAAGCGTACCGGTACATGAGGAGACGTCCCCGATGGATTATAATTGATTTTGAGATGATACATTTCATTGCATCATGCTGCATTGGCATATCATACATGAATTTGAATTACTTGGCCCTTAAGAGGGCATATGAAATGTTTGGTTGTATGGATAAATTGTGATATTTTGATGGACTATGGAATGGCGTTTGCAAGTTGGTTGAGGGTCTTATAGGACTGTATTATGATTACTAAGATTGTTGTTTTGCAAAGTGTTAAATGACTATGTATACGAACAAACAATGTAGAAAGGAAAAAAAAAATAATAATAAGCTCTCAACTTTTTTTAACAAATGATTACTTTGTGTAGTGTAAGAACTCGCTAAGCTTTATAGCTCACCCCCCCTTCCTATTTATAACCTTTTAGGTAAGCTTCCAGGTGATTTTGGATTTTAAGTGGTGATGCTTTAAAGTTCAACGAAGTTTTACGTGGGTCCACGAGCGTCGCATCCTTGGTTAATCTTTTTTTTTAGTGTTATATTGTATATTAGGTGTGAAGTCATAACCGGTTGGTTGTGTCTCTTTTTACACCTTGTAAAGCTACAACCTTATAGTTGTAATCTCTATTTGATCTTAACTAATATATATTAGATGTTGTTATGTTGTGGTATATATTTGTGTGTCCAGGTGCTCGATTTTGAAACCTAATTGATACTGTCCTAAGTGGGCCCGCTCGGGATGGGTCATTACATCTAGAACAAAGAAAAATGATTTGCCTTTGTTTGAAATGAAAAATAATTTTTTGGAAGTGTTTGAAGTGTTCCTTACTCTTGACTTGGTTGTTTTTGCTGAAAATACATGTGGCTATTTATGGAGATGTAATATTCTTCTCTCTTTTAACCTAGAAGTTCCTGGAACTCAAGAGACTTGTTTCATCCCCTGGTTAATGCCCTGCAAATGTATGTTTGCCATCCTAAGAAATCTACAGGACTGGTAGTTGCCCAACCATCACATCCGTGCATCTTTTCCTTCTTGTCTCATGTTCCTCTTCTTTATCCTCTAACCATAGCTTAATCCCATGAAGAGACTTCAAGAATTAACAGCATGCAGGAGGTGGGATGTGACATTGGGTTTGGGGCTAAAGAGAAAGGGAGGTTGAGTGTGTCTATAGAGGAACTGATTGATAGGGAGGTTGAGTGTGCAGGGTGGATAAAATGATGGATGAGAAATAATGATATCAAAGTTTTATTTGAGGCTAAAAGATCTAATTTAAGACTTAATTATGGTTTTAAACTAAATCAATTTAATTTATGGTTTGGCATAATAGTAACTAGATGCTTGTAAGTAGATCTGTAAATGTATCAGATTTGGCTCGGATCAAGGTAGATCCATATCTATTTATTAATAATTTATCGGATTAGATTGGATCACATTATTTATCAGATATTAAACTCAATACATATCCGGATCTGTCCAAAATCAGATTATCTAACCACTTAACAGATATTTTAAAAACTTATTATACTATAAGATACTTAGAATATAGGGTAAAAATATATCAATATAAACTAAAAGAAAATTATACTTCTTTTAAATATTTAACCAATACAAGTATTTTAAATAAGTCATATAGAATCCTTGTAGATTACTAATTTATATCATATAATTTCTATATTATAAAAGTAGAACATATATACATAATACAAAGAATAATATATAAAATTAAAATCGGATCAGATTATTATTGGAACGGATCATGGAAAATCCAATATCGATTTGTTTGTTAAATTGATTAGCAAATTCAAATCAAAATCAGATTAGTGGATCATTACCTTTGGCCATAACCGACTATATGGATCAAATACATATCGAATTCAGATCAAAATTTGATCCATTGAAAGCCCTAGTCACCTATGGCCTGCAATCCATATGGTGCCTACATGGCTACTATATCAAATCTCTATGGCTTTCAAACACTACCTCACATGTTATCACTTTTTATGATGATGTGGTTTGGGGTCAACATGTGCAATGAAATAAGAAAAAGTGGGAGAAACATGCATACTCATGAAGATATAATAGCATATATGTGAGCCTATAGCCACATATTTGAGTTCTTTTGGGGTTGATTTACCTTTTCTTTATAGCCCAGTGGTGTTAGCAAGCATCTTTCATCTTTCTTTGCCCATCTTTCACTTGTCTCTCTTAGATGTTTGGATTTGTGATGCATGTATTCCTCTTGGGTGTTGTTTTACTATTAAGCCTTTTGAGCTCTTCATATTTGATTGTTATTTCATGTCAATTTACCTTTTCTTTATAGCTCATTGGTGTTAGCAAGCAACTTTCATCTTCCTTTGCCCATCTTTCACTCATCTCTCTTAGATGTTTGGATTTGGGATGCATGTAATCCTCTTGGGTGTTGTTTTCCTATTAAGCCTTCTAGGCTCTTCATATTTGATTGTTACTTCATGTCAATTTAGCCTTAATGAGTTGTATCATGTGTATTAGGCTCCATGGGATTTTTATGTATATTTAGTCTTGATGGGTATCCATGTTTAATTAACTTTTTTGGGCTTTTCATGCTTATGTAGCCTTGATGAACTTTCATACTTAATTAGATTTAATTAGTCTTATTGTATAATTTAGCTTTAATGGTCTTTGTCATGTAAATTTAGCTCAATAGGCTTTACCATGTAATTTAGCTTTTATGGACCTTTAATGTTGATTAGCTTTAATGGTTTGTTGATGGCTTTGATTTGCTTTACGAAAGATAGTCTTTTGTCATCTTTGATAATGTTATGGTTGAAACTTGTTTTTTAAGGCTCTGATTTGTAGAGAGAAAAAGTGAGAGGAAAGAAGAGGGAAAAGGAAGAAGAAGAAGAGGATGAAAGAATGAGTTGACTGATGTCTTCCATCTTTTGTTGGAAAAAGATGAAAGAAAAGATTATAAATGATTTCCGATTTATTTGAGAATCAGAGTGCAACATCAAAGCTAGTACTGAGGGACTTTGCAAGTGAGTGAATTTCACATCTCTAGGGTTTCACCTATAGGTATCCAATTATTGTCATGATCCTATAAATTGGGTGTAGAGTGGGACAAAAACCTTTAAGTCAAAACCTGATTAAATTGATTATGCTTAATATGTTATTTCTAGTGGTCTTACAACTAATTAGGAGTATTTAATAATGTTGACCTGTATTTGATTTTAATAATGACAAAACACCACTAAAATTGCACTAACAGTTTTATCTAAGTGTTTAAGTGATAAAAGCATTCAGTACAGAAACAATATGCAAGAACTCAACACGTTCAGACACCAAAGAAAGATAGAAGATCAAGAATAGGCACTAAGGTAATTGTATCACATTGTAAATCTCTAAATTTCAATTACTTAGCTTGATTTATGGCTCAATTCACAAAAAGCTTTGACAAAACTAAAATACAAAAACGTTTCTAAGTAAAAAACTATTTTGAAACATAAAAACTGGGTTTAAGGACAACCCAGTCAATTGGGAAAAGGGACAGTAAGTTCCCAGTCGACTGGTAATAGGACCCAATCGATTGGTAACTTAACCCAGTTGACTTGTAATTCGAAAATATGACTGTTTGAGACGCAGAACTTGAGGATTTAATGCCTTAAACCTACCAAGTTAGTGTCAAACGGCCATATAAGTTCAAGGATATAAAAACCCACTTCAATGAGCTTTTAAAAGGAGAAGATAGAACATTTGATTCGTCAATATAGCTCATAAATTCTCAAAAGCCTTGAAAAATTCATTGTGTGTCATTCTTCAAGCTTGTTCTTAAAAGAGAGATATTCATCATTTTTAAAAGCATTCATTACTATCTCTCTACCATTTATTTTATAGTTAGTACCATTTATTGTAAAGAGAAAGAGTTGGTATAACTCTTAGAGTGTTTAGGATTAAACACTTCGTTGTAACTTCCTTGAGGAAGAGATTGTTTGTAAGGTTTGTGCAACACCCGTGAAATTGCCTGACTAATATTTAGTGGATTACTTCGAGGAAGTTCCTTGAAGAGAGTGGACGTAGGGTTAGAGAGATTCTGATATTGCCGAACCACTATAAACGGAGTTTGCATATTCTCTTCCTTAACTCCTTTATTTTCAAGTATATTATGTGATTGTGTGCTTTACGTATTAAACTGTTTAAAAACTTACAAGTTAATTAGCAAAAAGTTTTTAAAACCCAATTCACCCCCTCTTCGGTTTGAACCTGGGTCTACAATTGGTATCAGAGCTTTGTACTCAATTTTAGGCTTAAAATCCTTGAGTTGATCCGATGGCATCTAATAGCTATACCAAAGGGCATTCCTATACTAGGTCTCCTTTGTTCAATGACTCTAACTATAACTACTGAAAAAATAGAATGAAAATCTTTGTCGAAGGACAAGATTATAATCTATGGAGAGTTATTGAAGAAGGACCCAGAATTCATACAAAGGAAATAATCATTGGAGAGATCAGTTATACAATGCCTAAACTCAAAACAGAGTTTAAGGAAGAGGATTGTAGAATGATGCCTCTGAATAGTAGAGCAACTAGCATGTTACATTGCGCTTTAGATATCGCTGAATACAATAATTTTTTTGCATGTATTTCAACTAAAGAGATTTGGGATAAACTACAAGTTACATATGAAGGCACTAGCGAAGTAAAGAAATCAAAAATTTATATGCTAGTGTCCGAATATGAATCTTTCAAAATGTCTACCAATGAAACTATTTCTCAAATGCACTCACGTTTTACTACCATTGTTAATGGTTTATGTTGAAAATCACCTTGACAAGATGCCCAGGTGGTGATCTTCCAAACACCCAAGTCTAGAATGACTTGTAAAGATTTGGAATCGAAAACAGAAACAAAAATGAAAGAAAGAAAGAAAGAAGACAAGCGATTTGTTATCGAGGTTCGGCAATAGTCTATGTCCCCGTGAGTTCACCTGAACTCTCTGCACTAATCAATGGTTCTTTTACAATCACAGCAACCCCTATCCAAGAAGCCTAAGTTCTTGAAGAAACAAAGAAGAAGAAGAAACAGAAAGTGATAAGAACTAACCTTGGAATTTTCCCAAGAGAATTTCCTTTACAAGCCCTTCAATCCCCTTTCTATTCTACTCACTCTTCTAAACAACTAGCCTTACAAATGAGTCTCTCTTGTTTTGTGCCTTTTCACTCTTTATAATTCTATCACTTTTGATCATAAGTTATGTCACATTGTTATTGAGAATGAAGCTAGGTGACCCTTTATATAGTGCACCAACTTCTTATCCAATCTTGAGTGCCATTCTCCACCCTTAGATCTTGATGACCCATCAACCATAACCTTTGATCATTCCTTAGTCAAGCTATATGTTTTGGACATGTCTCCACATATTTAACAAAGGCATAATCAAATGGACTATGTGTGCCTTCAAGGTGCGGCCTGAAACAGGGCAATGTGCAGCTTAGAGAAAGGCATACTTGCTGTCCCTCTGGGTGCCACTGCCTGGGGTAGGCTGCACCGCGGCCTGGACCTCCTCAGCAAACCTCCACCTTTTGGGCGCCGTGGCCTGGGGTAGTCTAGACCACTGCCTGACCTGATGCACACCCATTTTTGCTGCTTTGTGCTGAGGCACACTCCAAATGTGCTGGGGCTTCAATGACTTGATGCTTGACCTCTTCCAACCTTGTTTAAACCTTGACCATGTTTAAACCTTAGACAAATACCGACAATCTCTACCTTTGTCTAAGTGTTTAAACCCGAACCATTTTGCAGAGAACTTCAGGATCCAAACTCATCTTGAGTCATCAATCAACCGACTCCAATCCTAAGTAGTCCAAGGTAATGATTGAACTTACTTAGGGGTAGAACCTTGGTGCCTAAATCAACAGGATTTTCCTCTGTGGTTACCTTGTCCACATGAATGCATCCTTCCGTAACATTTTCTCGAATGAAATGATATTGAACATCCATGTGCTTTGTCTTTTCATGGAACACAGGATTTTTACACAAGTGCAATGCACTTTGACTATCCAAAAACACAACAACCTGCTCTTCTAGGACCTTCAACTCTTCCAACAACCTTTTGCACCACATAGCCTCCTTAATAGCTTCCGTAGCCGCTATGTACTCAGCCTTGGTTATTGAGAGTGCTACCGCCTGCTGCAACTGAGCCTTCCAACTTACACAACATCCATTTAAGTTGAAGAAGTATGAGGTAATCAATCTTATTTTATCCCGGTCTGCTCCATAGTCTGAATCAGCATAACCCTCAAGACAGATGGACTTACCCCTCTTCTCATAAATCAGCCCCACTTCTGGGCTTCCCTTCAAGTACCTTAGTAGCCACTTCATCCCAATCCAATGCTCCTTTCCGAGATTACTCATAAACTTGCTGAGAACACATATTGCATGAGCAATATCAAGTCTAGTGCTTACCATGGTGAACATAACAGAACCAACAGCACTAGAGTAAGGGACTTTTTCCATTTCCTTCTTCTCTACTCCGATCTCGGACATTGATCGCTGGAGAACTTGAAATGACTAGCAAGGGGAACCTTCACTGGTTTACTATCTTCCATAGAGAACTTAGATATCATCTTCTCTATGTAGGAAATTTGAGAGATCTTCAATCTGTTTCTATCCCTTTCCCAGATGATACACATCCCAAGGATCTTCTGTGCATGGCCAAGATCCTTCATCCCAAACTCCTCATTGAGTTAAGCCTTCAATTTTCCTATCCTCTCCATGCTGCTCCTAACCAGCAACATATCATCAACATAGATCGGGATGATCACCACTTCCTCCACCTTCTGCCCCTTGTAGTACAAGCACGAATCATAGTAGCTCCTCATGAAACCCAAGCTGATTACAAAGGAATCAAACCTCTTATTCCATTGTCGAGGTGATTGCTTCATGCCATAGAGAGATTTCTTTAATTTGCACACCAACTCTCCCTGCTTTCCTTCCTCATAACCTTCAGATTGCCTTATGTTGATGGTCTCATCAAGCCCTCAATGTAAGAACGCTGTCTTCACATCTATTTGCTCGATTTCCCAATCAAATTGGACCATCATTGCCAAAATTATCCGTATTGTCTTGTACTTCACAACCAGTGAGAAGATTTCGGTGAAATCTATGCCTTCTTTTTGTGTGAACCTCTTTGCTACCAGTCTAACTTTATACTGGACTTCATCTCCTGGAGTATTCCCTCCTTTGATCTTATAGATCCATCTATAATCCACAACTCTCTATTTTTCTGGTTTGAGCACCAATTCCTAAGAGTTGTTCTTCCTTAAATAATACATTTCTTCCTCCATAGCCAGCTGCCACTTTGACGAATCTTTACACTCTATGGCTTCCATGTAAGTTTTTGGTTCAACCATTCCTCCTTCTGTCCCATGAGCTGCTACATTAGCATCCACAAACCCATATCTCAAAGGTGGTCTGACCACCCTCCTTTCCCAGTCCCTTGTGAGATGGTAGACATTCTGACTTGCTGCATCAACCCCTTCCAGTTCAGCCTCCTCTTGAGTGTCCTGAGCATGGCCTTCATCAATGGGCTCTACCTAGTCTAAACTCTCTTGCTTTTTTGCTCTACCTAAACCGAATTCTCCTTGATGCGATGCTCAACAAATTCCGAACTGATTTGCTCACTAGCCCTTGCAGGGTTAGTTTTCTCCAAGTAGGGAAATAAAAATTCATTAAAAATAACATCCCTACTTATAATGAGTTTCATTCCTTTTGGTTCTAAGGACCACAACCTATATCCCTTAACCCCATAACCATACCCTAGAAATGCACATTTTCTAGACCTTGGGTTAAGTTTATCATCCTTTTGATGTGCAAATGCAGCACACCCAAAAGTCCTAAGGTTGCTCAACTCAGAGGGTTTTCCCCTCCACATCTCCATGGGAGTCTTAAGCTCTAAATCTCTAGAGGGTGATCTATTTACCAAGTATTCAGCAGTAGACACATCCCCCCAAAAATATTTTGGTAAACCATATCCTATTAACATGCACCTAACTTTTTCCATAAGGGTTCTATTCATCCTCTCAACAACTCCATTTTACTGAGGTGTTTTTACAACCGTCCTATGCCTTAGAATGCCATTTAATTCACAGAATTTATCAAAATCTTTATTACAAAATTCTAAGCCACTATCAATTCATAAAGCCTTAACTACCCTGCTCGTTTGAGTCTCCAGCAACTTTTTCCACACAACAAATATATTCAAAACATCTAATTTATTTTTAAGCAAATAAACCCAAACTTTTCTTGAATAATCATGAATTAAAGACAGAAAGTAAAAGTTACCTCCCTGTGTTGGTGTTTTTGCTGGTCCCCAAAGGTCCGAATGAATGTAGTCAAGAATACCCTTAGACTTGTGCACTCCGGTGTTGAAGTAGACCCGGTTTTGCTTCCCAAGAACGCAACACTCGCAGAAATCCAATTTCTCTACTTTGTCTCCTCCAAGTAGACCATCCTTGCTAAGAACTTGCAGGCCTTTTTCGTTCATATGTCCTAAGTAAGTATGCCAAAGGGTTACTTTATCCATCTCAGCCATCAAGCTTGCTGCTTGATCCTTGATTTCTGTCTCACCGATCATCTCATAAAGTCCATCTTTGATTGCTGTTTTGATCACTATCAAAGATCCCTTGGTCACCTTGATCTTTCCTCCCTCTGCTTTGTATGTATACCCCATGGAATCCAACTACCCTAATGAGATCAAATTCCTTTTCAAATCTGAAAGATGCCTCACATTCCACATCAGCCTTGTGACTCCATCAAACATCCTCAACTGGATGTCTCCAATCCCCCGCACTTAGCAAGAATTGTCATTACCCAAGAAGACCCTTCCATCATTGATCTCCTTGAAATTCTTAAACCATTCTTTATGAGGGCACATGTGATAAGTGCACCTAAAATCCATAATCCACTTCTTGCTGCCTTGCCTCCTGCTCACATTTGAGCACACAACAAGAACATCATCTTGATGTTCTCCTTTGGAAACCGAAGCATCTCCATTGTTGGTATGGCTTCTCCTTCTTTCATCCCACAACCTCTTCTTGTAATCTTTCTTGAAGTGACCCTCCTTGTTGCAGTAAAAGCACCTCTTTCCTCCAAATCTTTGTTTAGAATGTGCTCTCCTATAGCTCTACCCTCTACCTCTTGATTTCTCCCAGTAATTATTATGGTTGCTATTGCCATTTCAAGTTGTTGGCCTTCTTCTTACGAATAGCCCTTCCCTACTTGATGCCTCCCTACTCTTGGCTTTGAAATCATGAGCCTTTATAGCACTGGCCATAATTTCTTTGGTTAATGTATCTCTTCCATATTTAGTTGCATTAATTAAACTATCAAAACAATCTGGAAGAGAATTTAATAACATGATAGCCAATTGTTCATCCGAGAATTTAATACTGCAACTAGCCAAATCTTGAACTAGCTTATTAAAGACATGAAGATTATCTTGCAACTCTTTATTAGGATCCATTTTAAAAGTAAAGATTCTTTTAAGAAGATAAATCTTGTTAGGGAGAGTTTTAGTAAGAAATAACTCATCTAGTTTCTTTCATATGATAGCAGGATCTTTCGAGTCTCCGCAATCCCTTGTGACACTATCCGACATATGTAAGAAGATGGTGTTGTATTCCATCTTCTTCATCTCAATCCGTTGGTCCTCCGTGATACTTGCTGGAAAAGCATCATCTTCTCCAATAGCCAAGTCCACCTTCTGTTGTATAAGAAAAGCCTTGATATTCCGCTTCCACAGGGAAAAATCTCATTTTCCATCAAACTTCTCAACAAGAAAATTTGAACCCATCTTGTGGAAATGATCCCAGATTTGTGGAGCACCCACAAAAGCTTTCCAACTTTTTCTAAACCTCAAGAACACAATCAAAGATTGATCTTAACACCGTTCTTGAATCAACCTCAAGAACACGATTTGATCTTGATCTTTACTCCGTTCTTGAATCACCCAAGAAGTTTATTCTTTGATTCTTGGAGTCTTGCTTCGTTACCTTTTGTTCTTGCTCTGATACCCAGCTGTTCAAGCTCTGATACCATTGTTGTGGTATCTCCTCTAGCTCTGATACCACTGCTGGAGATCACTTTGACAAAATGCCCAGGTGGTGATCTTCCAAACACCCAAGTCTGGAATGACTTGTAAAGATTTGGAATAGGAAACAGAAACAGAAATGAAAGAAAGAAAGAAAAACGATTTGTTATCGAGGTTCGGCAATAGCCTACGTCCCCGTGAGTTCATATGAACTCTCTGCAGCAATCAATGATTCTTTTATAATCACAGCAACCCCTCTCCAAGAAGCCTAAGTTCTTGAAGAAACAAAGAAGAAGAAGAAACAGAAAGTGATAAGAACTAACCTTGGAATTTTCCCAAGAAAATTCTTTTTATAAGCCCTTCAATCCCTTTTCTATTCTACTCACTCCTCTAAACAACCAGCCTTACAAATGAGTCTCTCTTGTCTTGTGTCTTTGCACTCTTTACAATTCTCTCACTTTTGATCACAAGTTATGTCACATTATTATTGAGAATGAAGCTAGGTGACCTTTTATATAGTGCACCAACTTCTTGTCCAATCTTGAGTGTCATTCTCCACCCTTAGATCTTGATGACCAATCAACCAAAGCCTTTGATCATTCCTTAGTCAAGTTGTGCGTTTTGGATATGTCTTCACGCACTTAACAAACACAGAATCAAATGGACTATGTGTGCCTTCAAGGCGCATCCTGAAACAGGGAAATGTGCGGCCTAGAGTAGGGCACACTTGTTGTCCCTCTAGGCACCACGGCCTGGACCTCCTCAGCAAACCTCCACCTTCTGAGCGTCGCGACCTAGGGTAGTCTGGGCCATGGCCTGACCTGATGCACACCTATTTTTGCTGCTTTGTGCTGAGGCACACTCCAAGTGTGTTGAGGCTTCCATGACTTTATGCTTGACCTCTGCAAACCTTGTTTAAACCTTGACCATGTTTAAACCTTAACCATGTTTAAACCTTAGACCTCTTCCAACCTTGTTTAAACCTTGACCATGTTTAAACCTTAACCATGTTTAAACCTTAGACAAATATCAATAGTTTAAAGCTTCTTAGTAGGAACATTGAGGAATTTGAACTAATGATGAAGATCTTAATATCTTTGTCATCCACTCGAAAAGCAAAGAAGACAGCCATAACAAAGGCCAAAGATCTTGACAAACTTAATGTCAAAACACTCCTCGAATCACTATTGACATACGAGATGGAAGAAATGAATCCCGTTATCAATGATGATGATAAGAAGAAGAAGTTGATTGCTCTCAAAGCCTCTACAAGCAATAAAGAGGAAGAAAATGAAGAAAAGATTGAAAACAGGGAAGAAGATGGTGAGATGGCTTTAATCACCAAAAGGTTTCACAAGTTCTTGAAAAAAGCAAGAAACCTTACACAAGTGTGTTTCGGTTGCAAGAAGCCCGGTCATAGCAAGACCGATTGTCCAACAACAAGCAAACTATATAAGAGCTTTAAAAAGAAAGCTATGATTGCAACCACATGGAGTAATGACGAAGAAGAAGAATCTTCGGACAATGATGTTGGATACGAGGAGATTGCCAACCTATGCTTGATGGCAATCGATGATGAAAATGAGATATCAAATTATTCCCCTTCTAATAATAACATTGTTAAAGTAGTGAAGAATTAATTGATGTTATAAATGAAATGTATGAAAAATTAAAGGAATTCGATTCTAGGAATGTAGTCTTCAAGAAGGAAGTCTCATCTCTTTCTAAAAAGATGGAAGGCTTAAAAGAGGAAAAAGAAAAACTATCTTCCATGCTTTATAACTCATCACAAGATTTTCTAAAAAAATGAAAATGATATTTTGAATAAGAAAATAATATAATTGAATAGCACTATATCTAGACTTATGCTTGGAAAAGAAAAGCTAGATGAAGTGCTATCTTGCCAAAAGTTAAGTGGAGGAAAATCCAGCTTGGGTTATTCTCCATTAGGCAAGCAAAAGTCAAAAGAGACTTTGTTCATGAAAGCAACATGTGTGAATGAAGCCTCCACTTTTAAGGCCACTAGCAAGATTAAAAGCACTCATTCAATATATGCTAGTAGGTCTAAGAATGTAAATTTACATAATGCATATACTAGAGATAAACATCCTAGAAATACACATGCATATATGTATGCTCACTCAAGACAGGTAAATGCTAGGAATAATCATTCAAGGAATGCACATACTAGAAATATACATCCTAGGAATTACCATCATGTGTATCCTAGAGATAATATGTATGTTCATAACTTGCATGCTATAAGTGCACATCCTAGAAATTACCATCATACATTTCCTAGAGATAACATGCGTGTTCATAATTTTCATAATAGAAACATGTGTCCTAGGAATGCTTATCCAAGAAACAATAGGCATATATATTTAAGAAATCCTAGAAACTTCAATAACTATTATCCTAGGATTATGCATCATCAACATGTCTACAATTTTAGAGAACCTTATAATATTAAGAAAGTATGGATCCCTAAAAGAAATTTTCTTCTTTTTGTTTTTGTTGTGCGGCGCTCTCCCCCCTTGATAGCAAAGCCTTCGAGATCCACACTTGAAGATGAAGTGAAATGGGGCTTTTATAAGGAAGAAAGCCTAATATCTCTTATTTTCACGCTTTTGGTTGCAAATGCTTCATCCTATATAACAATAAAACTAATTTAGGTAAATTTGACTCAAAGACCGATGAAGGAATATTCTTAGGATATTTAACCTCTAGTAAAACTTATAGAGTCTTTAACAAAAGAATTCTAGTGGTTGAAGAATCTGTACATGTTGTCTTTGATGAGTCTAACACAATTAGTAGTAGAGTAGTGTTTTTTAATGATGATGCAGATTTTATTCCGAGAGTGGATACACCTATTTCCATTGTTGACCTAAAAGAAATCGAACCTCAAACAAATCAAGAGGTAGATCCTCTCAATCTTGATCAACCATCTATAAGTCAACAAGAGGGGGATCTTCCCAAAGATTAGAGGTATGTGAATTATCATCTAATCAATCAAGTGATTGGTGATCCTTCACAATGGGTAAGAACTAGATCCTCTATAAGAAATGTTTGTAATTCTGCAGCTTACTTATCCCAAGTAGAACCCAAAAATTTTGTAGAAGCCAAAAAAGACGTTGATTGGATAGATACTATGCAAGAAGAATTAAATCAATTTGAAAGCAATAAAGTATGGAATCTACTTCCTAGACCAAAGAATCACACAATAATAGGAACAAAATGGGTACATAGAAATAAAATGGATGAAAAATGGAATAATAACTAGGAACAAAGCTAGATTAGTTGGCAAGGGTTACAATCAAGAAGAAGGAATAGACTTTGATGAGACTTATGCTCCCGTAGCTAGATTAGAAGCCATTTGTATGTTACTGCATTTGCATTTTTTAATAAGTTTAAGCTATTTCAAATGGATGTAAAAAGTGCCTTTTTAAATTGTTTTATAGAAAAAGATGTGTATGTTGAGCAACCTCTTGGATATGAAAATCCTAGTATTCCAAACTATGTTTATAAGCTTTCTAAAGCTTTATGGGTTGAAGCAAGCTCCAAGAGCATGGTATGAAAGACTAATTAAATTTTTACTTGAAAATGGCTTTAATATAGGAAAAATAGACACAATCATCTTCACAAAAATGACATTATTAGTCCAAATATATGTTTATGATATTATATTTGGTGCTTCTAATGAATCTACATGTCAAGATTTTTCTAAGTGTATACAAGGTGAATTTGAAATGAGAATGATGGGAGAGCTTACCTACTTTCTTAGACTTCAAATCAAACAATTGAAAGGAGGCATCTTCATCAATCAATCAAAGTACACCAAGGACCTATTAAAGAGGTTTGGGATGAAAAGCTTAAAGTCAATTGACACTCTTATGAGCACCTCTACAAAACTTGACCTAGATGAGGAAGGTAAGTGTGTAGATACTAAAACTTATAGAAGCATGATAGGAGCTTTACTTTATCTAATTACAAGTAGACCTGATATAATGTTCAGTGTATGCATGTGTGCTACATTTCAAGCTAATCCTAAGGAATCACATATAATTGTCATAAAAAGAATTCTCATATATTTACAAGGCACTCAAAACCTAGGGTTATGGTATTCTAGAAAATCAACTTTTGAGCTCGTTGGTTACTCGGATGCTGATTTTGTAGGTTGTAGGTTATATAGAAAAAGAACTAGTGGAACATACCAATTTTTAGGTGCAATGTTAACCTCTTGTTTTCTAAGAAACAAAATTTGATTGCGCAATCAACCACCAAAGCAGAATATGTAGCAGTGGGAAGTTGTTGTGAACAAGTTTTATGGATGAAACAACAATTAGAAGACTACAACATGAATTTTAAATATATACCAATTCATTGTGATAAAATCCTTGTTTTTAGACCAAAATCTCTTGAAATAACTCCATAGAACCCTTAATCCTCCTTCAAATCACATACTTTTCAACTTTTCATGGTTGAAACTTCATCCATTTCCCAAATACCTCTCACCAAACGAATTTTTTTTTCTTCAAAACATCTGAGAGAATTAGAATCAAGAAACCATTGTCGGACCTCACGCACCCATGAGGCTGATATCACACAAGTCCACGACACAGGACTTGAAGGGGAAAAGGGGTAACTAGTTCCTCAAGCAAACAAGCGAGGACCAAGCTCAATGATTTACATTTTTGGAACCCCACCACCAAAAGTAAGTGTACCACTGTTATTAGACATAAGAAAATCATGACGGGTAGATTCATAGATTTAGATTCTATTCGTCATGCTAATTTCAACATTTTTTCCACTTTTGAAGATATAAGCATAATTCTCTTGTCAAAATCCACCAAAATACTACCCCCACCTCATTCATCAATTCTATGCCAACCTAGTCAAACCTAGTCCCCTAGCTCTTAGATTTAAGACTAGTGTTATGGGCATAGAATTTGAGGTAAACATTGGCCTCTAGGTCAATCTGCTAAGAATCCCCGTGGGAGGGATCCAGTGGAGTCTAGATGGATGGCCAAACAATTTTGATCATGAAGAGGCATGTCAGATAGTTAGGGGTAACCCTAACTATGTCTTTTGACCCACTACATTTAACCAGTGTAGTGATATGCTTCTTGACTCAAAATTGTTTAACCTCATAGTGAGTTAGACCATCCACCCTAGGCACGGGAGTCGGGATTATATTTCTAAGATAGACATAGTATTGATTTGGTTTCTTAAAACTGGACACCATTTCAATATTTACCCACTTTTGCTCGCCAATATGATCAATGGTGAAGCACATGACTCCAGATGCCTCCCATACAGGATACTCATCTCCTTGATCCTCCAGCACTTCAAAGTCCCCTTGCCTACCTCCGAAGCTCAAGATATCAACCGCAAAGACATTATCAATGTCTTTTCACTGAAAAAGATGAGGTGCACGATCCAGAATGGCATGGTTTATTCCAAGGCTGGGAAGAACATTCAGATCAATGATGATGATGATAGCGAGGAGGATGATGATGGAATTGATGATGCAGTTCCTCCCACTGCCATGGACACTGACGAGTAAGCACCTAGTCCACAGCATGCTAGACATGGTGGCTCTAGTGCTGGTCAGGCTGGACACTATGACATATTACAAGCCATAGCGAGCCTCCAGTAATCTATGCAATCAGGATTCCAAAACTTGAGCTCTTCTGTTGACCAGAGCGTCCAGATGGTGCGGACCGGTATCGATCACATGCGTTACGACATCAGCACTCTCCGGGATGATTTCAAGTTACTTCGAGAATGCTCGGAAGGCTCATTGACAAAGATTCAAGATCTTCTCTGGGATAACTCTTACTCCATTGCTCGCTGAGTCTTTAGCACTTATTAGTAGCCCAGTCATGTATTTTACTTTCTTTTGCTCCATAGATATTATTGCCAGAACATTCTTTTTTATCATACATTCATTTTCCTGGTTTGTACTAGCTTTGCCAAACTTAAGCTCCGTGATGTATGGCACTTTGTATACACATGCTTACTTTTCACTCATTTAGCTTTTAGTTCATGTATGTGCTTTACTTCTAGCATTATGGTTGCCTAGTTTAAGACCTTATAGCTCATCTATATGCTTTAATTGTTTCAAGCTAGTGTGCAAACTTATAATTCTTCTCGGGCAGTCTTCTTAACTTCGATTAATGCCTAGTTTTTGTAAACAAGTTTGTTTATGCCTTATCTTCATGTCTATGGTGATTAAATTGCTTATTTATCATGTTTACACCCCCTTTTCTGCTGTTTTCAAAACGGGGGAGAAAAAAAGAAAAATCTGTGTAAACTAAAATAGAGCATAAATTTAGAGGGAGCATTGCTCCGAACATGTTAATAACTGTAAAATAGTCTTGCATTGCTTAGTTTGGATTAATATTATTGTATTTGAATGTTGGCAGGTTAGTTTTTATTAGAAAAACAAAGGAAACTCTGTCCAAATTTTTCAACAAAAAAAAAATCAACACTTAGTTTTTAAAACTGTTTTTTCTTTCCTTAGTTTTGTCATAATAAAAAAAAGGGAGATTGTTGACATGTATTTGACTTTAATAATGACAAAACACCACTCAAATTGCACTAATAGTTTTATCTAAGTGTTTAAGCGGTAAAAGCATTCAGTACAAAAACAAGATGCAAGAACTCAACACGTTTAGACACCAAAAGAAGACAGAAAATCTAAAATAGGCACTAAGGTAATTAAATCACACTATAAATCTCTAAATTTCAATTACTTAGCTTGATCTATGGCTCAATTCACAGAAGGCTTTGACAAAACTAAAATACAAAAATGTTTCTAAGTCAAAAACTATTTTGAAACATAAAAATTGGGTTTAAGGATAACCCAGTCAACTGTGTCTCTATACCAGTCGATTAGTAATAAGACCCAGTCGACTGGTAACTTAACCCAATCAACTAGTTCATAAGACCCAGTTGACTGGTACTTTCCCTAAAAGTGAACATTTTTCACTTAACCCAGTCGACTGGTACAAGGACTCAGTCGATTGGTAATTCGAAAATATGACCGTTTGAGGCACGAGACTTGAGCATTTAATGCCCCAAACCTACCAAGTCAGTGCCAAACGGTTATATAAGTTCAAAGCTATAAAAAAACTCACTTCAATGAACATTTAAAATGAGAAGATAACGCATTCGATTTATCAATATAGCTCATAAATTCTCAAAAGCCTTGAAAAATTCATTGTGAGTCATTCTTCAAGCTTGTTCTTGAAAGAGAGATATTCTTCATTTGTAAAAGCATCCATTGTTATCTCTCTACCATTTACTTTACAGTTAATTTCATTTATTGTAAAGAGAAAGAGTTGGTATAACTCTTAGAGTGTTTAGGATTAAACACTTCGTTGTAACTTTCGTGAGGAAGAGATTGTTTGTAATGTTTGTGCAACACCTACGAAGTTCCTCGACTAACATTTAGTGGATTACTTCAAGGAGGTTCCTTGAAGAGAGTGGACATAGGGTCGAAGAGATTCCAATATTGTCAAACCACTATAAATGGAGTTTGCATATTCTCTTCCTTAACTCCTTTATTTTCAAGCATATTATTTGATTGCGTGCTTTGCGTATTAAACTGTTTAAAAACTTGCAAGTTAATCAGCAAAAAGTTTTTAAAACCCAATTCACCCCCCTCTTGGATTTGAACCTTGATCTACAAATAGTTTTATGCTTGATATGTTAATTCCATTTGTCTTGCAAATAAGTAGTAGTACTTAATAGTTTGGAGTTAGATTGATAGAATGCTAATCTTTGCTCACCATTTAGATCAGTTTCGAGCTCATTTAACCTATTATTATTCAAGAAATTTCTTCATGATTACAACTCATGGTAAATAATTTAATTACATATTTGCTTCTTATGAATTCCCCTCGCCATGTTCTGTTGTTCTCTTAAGTGATTCAATGAATGGAATCTAACAAAAAATTTCCTTGGTGCACTGACTGCAAAGTTGAATATATATAACACAATTTCTAAATTTTTAGTTTCAGTTTTTCTCTTTTCAAATCTAGTGTTCATTTTATTGAAGAGTTGGAATACATAATATAGTGTCCATAAATCTTCAAATAAATTTATCAAAAAAAAATCTTCAAATAAAACATAAATAATAGTCATGAGGGTGGCAAACTTGAAAAGGTGACATCGTTAACAGAACTTGAACTAGATTGAATTGATACCGGAATAACTCGCCCAAAAGAAAATGCAGGCTCTATCAGTATAGGAAAGGTTATGGTTTCACTTGCCAACATAAAAACCACAGAGGACATAGTGGGCATGTCTGCTGGATCTTCATGCACGCCTAAAAGTTCGATATGGATAAATTTAAGCACCTCAGCTAGCATGCATGACTAAGCTAGTAATGGGTCCATCAAGTCCATTCTTTGGATTTTAGACCATAGTTTTCATGCCTGTAACATTACAAAATTTTTCAATTTAACATCTATATATTCATCATTAGATTTCTTTATTTGAAGTTGGAAGTGTAGGACTCAAAAGCATACAAAAGTTAGGAGGCATTCTCTATTTTTCGAAAGATGGAATATATTGTTCCTTTTCCCACTTATTATCTCTAGTAAGGGAATCCTAAAACTAAAAGCAACAAATTTGACAGAAAACAACCCTTCCATTGCATACTTTGGCACCATGTATCCACTCTTTGAAATCATGATATATTAACATCTTGTAGTATATACATGATATATTTTTTTTCAAGAAGAGACATAGTGTAATATGATTACTTGCACTTATTATGTTCCGACAACTCTATTTGTATTAGCTTCATCTTGATTTCCACAAAAAATCCTCACCATTCCAAAACCTAATATCTTCAGGTTTATATCTTTATTGAGAAAAACACTATTACTTTTGAGATCTCTTATGAACAATTTTGAGCCGAGAATCTTCATGTGAATACAAAATGCCTCGAGCAATTCCATTGATGATGGCTATGTGTATTTTCTAATCTAATTGAATCTACACCAACATGAAATTTTTTTTTTATTTTCACATTTCATTGATAGAATAGTTAGATACAATTCCAGATGTCCTTGTCATTACGTTCCACAATCATATTAAATAACGTGGGCATGGTTGCTGGCCGGAACTCAAACACTGAAGAATCAATTAAAGGTTTGGGCATGTACTCATTGATAAGTAAAATTATTTTCCCTCCAAGCAATATCTAGTGAGTTTGATAAGATTTTTATGTTGTAATTTGTAAATTAAAGTAATTCTGTCTTGAATTCCTGCAGTTCTTTCTTAGATGTTTTTGACAACCTCTTAACTACAATTTCATTGTCATCCTCTAGTTTACCTTGGATTAGAGTACATGAATGCCTCTATTGTTATACTAAGGCACCGATAAAATTGGTCCATTTAACTAGATTTATGTTGTCACAATTTAGTCATCAGACATTTACCTTGTACAAGGGGCTATGCCCACCTTCTCCAAGTTTATTTTCATAAGAGAAATGCTTTGTAGCCCATTATATAAGACCTAATCGGACGAGAAATGGTTCTTAAGATTTCACCTGCTATTCTCCTGGCAAATTTTTATTTGAGTACTCTGTAATTCTACCTCTTTCCAAGGCAATTAATTGAATCTCCTGACTAGTTTTTATAACCTCTAGATCATAGACAAAAATAAAGGTTTTCACAATTTTTTATAAGCAAATTTGAGGTCATATTACTATTTATAGTTTTAAGTAAATGCAACACCTTCACTCTTATTTTGTGTACACATATGCCAAACAAAACAACCAAACTGAGTTGCCAATAGAATTGCTGGTATGGTTGTGCTGATTGCAACAATTGGTACTTTGCTTATGTAGATATCACTTTTGTACAATCACCATGTGAAAGATTACCATTAGACACGATAAAAGACACCTCTAAGGGTCTGTGATAGAACCCGCTAAACAGAGGTTATTTGAGACTGTTTCATAGGGATGTGGATTGGATGGTTACGACGTAGGTTATTTCCATGGAGACACAAAATCTCCTATATTAAACTTGTTAATTGCTCATAACAGTTAAAAATTCAACTAACCACATCAACAACTTTAAACACATAAAACCAATTTCTATTTTGCCTAAAAATAAGTTGAGCTAGCAAATAATGAATTATCATTTAGCTAGAAATATTAGCCATCCACATTTCTTGTAACCATTTGCTTATAAATAGGACATCGGACTCTATTTCACAGGGATTCATTTTTTTTATATTTGGATTTTCAAAGAAAACGAGCAACTCTCATTTTCTCTCAATCTTTCTCAAATTCGCCTCAAACAAGTTCTCTAAACATTCAACCTCAAACAATAATCAAACAAAATTTGATTCCTAATTTTCTTATCTATCACATTGTTAAAGAACAATTAACACCTATCCTAGTTACCTCTAATTCACTCCAGCAATTTAGTTCTATTTTATGCTTGTAATTGTTCAATTTGTCCATTCAAAATCAAATTATTCCTTCCTTGTCCAAAATATTTGATCTATTGTATTTTATTTTGATTAAACTCAAAAATTTATTTGTGGTGTTTAAGGAGTTGATCCGTTGGCGACTCCATCATTTTCTTAATAAATAATTTCATCATCAACAACTTCATACTCCATCACAAGGAAAATTATTTTCATTAGCTCAATACAAAATTTTATTTGCAGTGTATTTAATACTTTAGAGCTGATTACTAATGGTTACAATTGTGAGTATATTAACTAAGAACTACATATTCAGGGGTTGAGCCTATTGGGATTTTTCTTTTGAAATCCACTTACTCAAACTTACAACAATTAAATAAGCAAATAAATAATCTGCAAGAACAAGGAAAATTAATGTGGTTCAGAAACCTATTTGCCTACATCACCAACAAACTCACAATTTTTTTAACATTTGATCACAACTTTAAGAAAAACAAAGTTACTACTCTCACAACCTTACAACTCAAAAGCCTTGATACACCCAAAGCTCTCAAACTATCTCTAGTTATAAATCCCTCTAATTTACAAAGTATTTTGGAATTTCAAGTGTGCTTTCCACCTTATCAAGGAACCCATTTATACAAAGGAGATTTTCCTGATACTACTAAGAAAAGAACAAAAACAACATAGTAAACTACTACTATTACTAGGACAAGCAATAATCCAATAGGAAACCACTACTACTTCTACTAAAACAAGAAACTACAAAATAGGAAATTAAACTTTTCCTAAACTAATTTGAATTCTTCCTTATGGGAATTTGAGCCAAAATCCTAACAATATCCACCTTAGCTTAAATTCTCCACCTTATCAACAAATCTACATGTCTTCTGGGTTGATGCGATCTTCTTTTTGGTTCTTCCTTGTCTTCTCCACCTAATTTTTCAAGCAAAACTTTCCCATCCAACACATACAAGCCCTTATTATTCATAGTAGCCTTCAACACTACATTTGATCCATTAAAAACTTGTATCTCTCTATTTCTCACAGTCCCTGTGTATATATCCCATCTTGTCAAGCTCCCCCAAAGAGATGATATTTTTAGTAAAAGAAGAAGCAAACTTTACCTTCTCAAGTGTCTTCATGCTTCCATCATGGAGCTTCAACCTTAAACTTCTTTCACCATCAATTACTTTGTGTTTCCCATATGTGGTAGCAACTATGCCTTAGGTAGGTTCCTTCATACAATCAAAATACTTCTTCCTATTGAATATATGTGTGGAGGATATCGAATCAAGTAGCACTATATCACTCTTATCAATTTTTGTCCTCAATGTGCTCAATAGCTAGCCCCACTTATTCATCACTTCCCTCAATGATATTAGCACTTTCACTACTCTTTCTGTCATCACTATTCATCCCACTCACCCTTCTAAACTCCTTTAAATCATCCTTCATGGCCTTACAATAATATTGCATGTTTCCTCGCTCTCCACAATAGAAGCACTCTTTATCATTGTCATCTTTAGGCCTAGATTTATATCTCTCCCTTGAGCCATTATTCGCTCCTCATTGACTTCTCCCTCGATTAGAACTCTCCACAACAAGCGCTTGACTACTACAATACAAGCTCTCATTCCCCATCAATCTCTCATTCTCACGCAGGAGTACGATCACATCATGTAAGATCAATGTCGACTTACCCACCAACATTGTTTGCACAATTGATTTGAAAGATTTTGGCAAAGATGATAACAAGAGCAATGCATTCTCCTCATCTTTTATGTTTCTTTTACATTCAACAATTGAGGCACTAGCTTGTTAAATTCATTCAAATGATCATGAAGACTTATGCTTTTTTCCATCTTTAGAGAGTAGAGGTCTATCTTGAGACACAATCTGTTGGTTAAATACTTCAATGAATAGATGCTCTCGAGCTTATTCCACAAACTCTTAGATGTAGTTTCCTTTAACATATTATACTTGATATCGGAAGCAAGAGCCAACCTGATTGTGCTCATAGCATTCCTCTGAATCGACTACCACTTTCTATCAGCCTCTCTTTCTGGCTTTTCTTCCTCTAAAGCCTGATCAAGATCTTGTTGCACCAAAATCGATTTAATGGATGTTTAGCTATCTTCCTTTATAGTTTGAAATTATGACAGTTCGAGATGAAATGCCTCCATTATTTGCATAAGCCAAAATTGTTTATAGATAACATACCAAACACATGATAATTTCAGAATTACAAATGTTGAAGTTTCATGAAAATATGATGTTTTTTTTACTTCGTTTTGAATATTTGACTATATGCCTTCTATGATTGTTTCCTTAAATCAAAATTTCACATTGGAAAAATGACATCACCTTTAGTAATTGTCGTATTAGTTGAGTTCTGAGAGCTAAGTGCAACAGAAGGTAGAGGTGGAGGTGATGATGGAGAAGTTAGAGATATACCACTCCCATCGGAAAAAAACAGCTTGGTCTCCGAACCAACCCACTTTGCTTCCCTAGACAACAACTTTCATATGAACTGACAGAATCTTGTAGGCATATATCACAATCGCTCTAGTTTATATCACAACTATAATCACTTTGGTTTGGTTCAAGAGTCTCAAGAAGCACCGTTTCAAACTACATGTGTATGTAACTAGCCACTTAGGTGCCTTACATAGTGAAAGCCAGAGCCAAAACGGTTCAACTATTTCAAAAATTGATATATATGAGAGTGTTTCAAATGTGTTATTACTTAAGTATATTTAATATATTAAAAATATTATTTATATGCACGTAAAATCATATATTATATATTTATTTATCTAGACATGCATATAATCCATGTTTATATTTACATATTTTAAGCAAAAAATATATCTTTTATTTGTTAATTGTTTATAACACAATAATCGGAATAAGCCCAATATTTGCCTAAAATCTTACCTTACACAAATCTAAGACCAACAATATGATGCTTTTGCTGACATAACCTAAAATACAATCCCAATTAATATATTCTATGAACATCTGATTACTTTTCAAGTCTCAACTTTTCTTTTCAAATCCCAAAAAAAAACCCAGCTTATCTTCTACGGGGAGTTTGATGTCCACACATTTTTTTCTCCTTCTCAATGTTTTTTCCATTTCTTTTTCCACATATTTGCCCATTTATGTTTCTTTTGCTTCTTCGTAAGGTTCTTCTCTCTTTAATCTTTATGTTCTCTTTATTCTTCGAGCTTTCTACCATCTCTCTTTCTTGGTTTGGCTTGTTGTTGCTATCTTAGAGATATTTGACTGGTTATGGTTGTTTATTTGTGAATGCAGTAGAGTTTTGAGTGATGGCTATGAAAATTAAAATAACAGAGAGAAAAGACCATTTGGTTAAAGGAATAGGAAAGAGTAGGGTCTGGGGGCTGCAAAGGTAGCAACAGCGTGGGGGCTGCAAAACATAGCCTACGTGGTGTTTCTTCTCTACGTGTTAATTCAAATTTTAGTCTTTTTTTTTTATAATTTGCCTATGTTTTTATTGGTTCACTTGAGTTTAAAACATTTAGTTAAGGTTTGATATTCATTCTAATCAAGTTTTTCACTCGAACTGAAAATGTTTTCACTGTTAGTCTACTAATATCGGGATCTGTGGTGCATATCCTCATTCTAACACCAAGGATTCGCATTGGCGTTCCTCTACTCAGGGTGATTGGTGTGATACTTAACGATGCGACATCATTCAGTTTAACTCTCTCAGTTAGCCACTTAGAATGGTTTTCATTTCTTACATTACTTTTATTTCAACTCTTAGCGACTTCGTACTTTTACTACAGAATTAAGGTTCCATTCAATTGTCACTTTGGAGATCACTTCTTTCAGTCACACTATTGATGGAACAGTTTGATAATCTGCCTTTTTTATTCATAGAAGGTTAATCAAATGGCCTTATTTTCTTAGATTTTTCTCATCAGCATCCATTTTACACGGCAGGACATTTTAGAAAGACCCACACTTTTAGTCATAGACCAGTCTTTATTCTTTCCTTAAGAGCCATTTATCTAACAAAATCTAAGAAACTAAAACCAGAGTAAAACCCAATTTAAGCAACATAAAGGTCTACATGATACTGCCTCAATCCTCAAACATCATCGAGGGTATAACTCTGTAATTGAAGCCTCATTTACTGAGAATTGGACAGCTCCACTTTTGGATTGATCTGAAACTTGTGAATTGTGCTGAAGAGACGATGACAAGTCTAGCCCCATTACGCTGTGCATATAGAATGCAGGTTTTGAGGGTACAGTGAGAGTAAGGGAAGAGCTACTAAGCATGAGAACAACTGAAGCCATGGTTGGTCTCTGAGCCACATTTTCTTGAACACACAGTAACCTGATGTGTATACATCGCATCATTTCACTTCTTGAACCATCATCCCTCAGAATGGGATCTATCAAATTTAAAGCTTTCCCGTTGTTCCAACTTTCCCATGTCTACAGAATTTCAACAAAGTATGCATAATATGTTAGAAGTGAAAGTTCTGATACAAAGGGGATAAGTGAACATGCCATATTTTAACTTACATAGGTTAGAAGTCCTCCTCCTGTCTCTTCACCATTACGGAAACTACTATTCTTCTGACCACTGATGATTTCCAGAACCAACACTCCAAAGCTATAGACATCAGATTTAACTGAGAATTGCCCATGCATTACATACTCTGGAGCCATATACCCACTGAAAAATATAATAAATAATTAAATTAGTTTTGGTTTGGATAACAATATATCGGAACCATTCAATATATTGTTCGATTTAGAGATAAAAATTAATAAAAAGTTGAAACTGAAAACTCTGGCTTAATTTTATACTTACAAGGTCCCAACAATTCTACTTGTATTTCCTTGAGTCTCATTCATTGTAAACAACCTTGCCATTCCAAAGTGTGAAATTTTTGGGGTCATATTTGCATCTAACAGAATGTTGCTAGCCTTTAGATCACGATGAATTATCCGTAATCGAGAATCTTCATGAAGGTAAAGAAGCCCTCGAGCAATGCCCCCTATGATTTTATAACGCATGTCCCAATCTAGTAGCAAACGCTTGATTGGATCTGAAAATCAACGGAGCCATTGAAAATTTAATGGTGTAGGAAACCTGGGTCGAGTTAAGCATGGGCGACTCGACCCGCATATTTAGCCATTCATCAAGAGATATAGTTGAATGCATGCAACACATGGTTGAATGCATACAACTTTTGGATGTTTCAACTGAATGATAACCACCTCTTTACTGTATATATGATTGCAAGCAAGAAAAATGCTGCTGGAAATCTGTAGAGAGGAAGAGAGAGAAATACTCATTTTATTCTATAGAGGAAAAAATTAAGATTCTTGAGTGGTGATCAAAATGTGTTCTCCTTTATGTGATTATACATAAACACTGACGAGAATCAGAAGACGTGTACGACGAAAGAAATCAATCTGTAGTAAACTTTTTCTGCTGAGTTTACTTTGATTACAAATGGACCACAAAATTTTTGTTAGGAGTGCATTGTAAGAATCACTAGCTTATATTTCGTTACTCTTTCATGCAAATAACTGCATTAGATAATTATTTATCTAAGTATCTAACTGCAAAATGACGTTGTAGAACCTATGTGGAAATGCACCTTCAACGAAATCAGTGAGAACACAATCTAAAACAGAAGCAGATTGAAACATACCAAAGATTAAGTGATCAAGGCTTGCGTTAGGCACAAACTCATATATGAGAAGCCTTTCATTCCCTTCGAAGCAGAACCAAGAAGCTTTACCAAATTTCTGTGTTGAAGTCTAGCCACTAACAGGACCTCATTCTTAAATTCAGTTTCTCCTTGTTTAGAATTTCTAGACAACCTCTTCACTGCTATATCTTTCAGGAAATTTGAAATGTAGGATTTCAGCTTATTCTGATAGATGATAGATATTCTTCTCAAGCTTTAATGGAATGTTACCTTGTAGACAACACCAGATCCACCTTTTCCAAGCTCATTTTCATTGGAGAAGTTGTCTGTTGCAGTTCTGATTGTGCCAAAGTCAAATCTAAAGAACTCTGGGCTATCAGTTTCATCAGCAGCTTCACAGAATGAAGGAATCAATATATAGCCAAATGAAAAAGTTTGCAATCTATAATAATAGAAGAAATGTACTGACTGTTGCCATTTATTTGTTTAAATGGAAATCATTTCCCTATAGTTTTCATTAAAGACAATGCATCAGCGTCTCATCTTCTTTTTTCTTCTTCATACATTTTTGGTTGCAGCAGTTATAGCAGAAGTAATTCTAGTGACCATGAAAGGATCTGATAAACTTCAAAATTACACTTAAATTATCTCATTGTTTATCTTAGATATATAATATGTAGCATGACTAAATTCAAGCATAAATAATTAACTTACTTTTAACTAGTTTCTGTTTTGGCTTCCTCCTCCTTAAAAGTGCACAGGTGAGAGCAACAAGTGCAATGAAGATAATTGTAGGAACAACAATTATTATAACGGTCCGAGATGAAATGCCTCCATTGTCTGCACAAGCCAGATTTGTGTATAAATAATATATTAAACACATGATAATACACAAATTTGTTGATTTCATATGGGACCTGCGGGTTCTCCCCTTGGGCCTGTCATCAAAGTTTTGACAATATTCACCTTCTTTAAATTATTCCTAAAACCAAAATTTCTCATTGAAGAAATGAAAATACCTTTAATAATTTTCGGATTAGTCGACTTCTGAGGTACAGGTGCAACGGGAGGTGGAGGTGTTAGAGATATAGTATCAAAAGAAGCGTTATGGAAAGGATACAAATCCCATCGGAAAAAACAGCTTGGTGTCCGAATCACCCCTCCTTGCTTCCCATGGCAACATTTTATATAGGAATCAACATTATCTCGTAGGCGTATATCACAGTCGCTTTGGGAAATATCAGGACTACACTGCATCATTGCATATATCGTTTGAAAGTATGTCAACTCTGTTTTACCAGTTGCATAGTTAGAGGAACTTGTTGAAGCGTTTCTCATTATGTAATCCATCAAACTCTCCCAGATTTGATCAAACTTCGTTAGATTCATTGTGATGTCCCCCGTATTATAAAGTTGTTCCTTGGGAGTTTGCTGCAGTAACCCAAAAATATTGAGGTGTGAATAGCGTACAAGGCAGGGAACATCACCTGTCCATGAAAATCCTTCTTTCGTGGTGGGACACTTTGTTATGAGATCCTGAGTTGAGGTATTGACACAGCTAAAACAAGCTTCTTCATCGTAGCCTAGTCTGCAAAGCGCAAGAGCATAAACTCTGTTGGGGTCTTGGCCAACTGTGGCAGAATAGAAACCACCTTTTGCTGTGACATTAGAAGCAAGAGAAGAGAGGATTAAGTGAGGTTTCTGCCATAGGTACTATTAGCTGTGAAGTCCCCTGTGATGTTGCATTCTTGGGATGCGGTAAGGCCATGATTAGTACCATAAGGTATAGAAGCAAAACCAAATGAGCAGGATCATTTGATCGATTATACATACTTTGTGGCTTAGGGAGTAACTGAAACGTAATGGATCAGAGAAGATGGATATAGGGAGTTAGACTTAAGGTGTGTGGAGTACAAGAGTATAAAAAAAATCTTGGTCGCATTGGATTAAAAATTTAATTAGTAATTTTTTAAAATTTTATTAGAAATATTCGTACCATAAATTAGAAAGAAATTCTATTCATAGTCTGATTATGCATACTTTACCGGATCTTATTGGTCCACTTTTCAACATTCCTTTGAAGCAATAGGATTTAAAAAATTATTATATTATTATATTTTTAAGAGAATAAATTTATTCATTCAAAAGAATCAAAACAAAACAATGATTATATGATTACGATGAAATTTATTAGCACGAGGTAAAGAAGCAAAATGAAATTATGCATACTTTGTGTTCAGAGTAATTGAAACGTAACGGAGAGTTTAAGTACACGTGGTCCACTTACCTTCCACTCCTTCTCTAATAGCCGGTGCTCCACATATATTGGCACTAAAAAAAGCTGTTAAGTGTGGCTTTAATGTATTGGCACTCCCTTTCCTCTTCCTCTAAAAGTTCTTCCACTTCTACCCTTAGATGTTGTTGCCCTACCTTTTCCCCTTGCCGTACGTTATCCCTTTGGCCGAGCTCTTCCCATTCCTTAACCTTTTCCCCCCTTTGCTCTACGTTATCCCTTTTGAGTTTCTATTTGAATTGTCTTGTGTCCCAATATTTATCCCATCCTGACCACCATCAATGTCAATATCCACCACATTAACTCCACTAGCATCTCCCACATTAACTCCACTATCACCACTCACATTACAACTCTTTCCAGGAGGACCCCATTAACACTTTCATTAGCTCTGCTCTTACTCCTCTCTCTAGGACCACTGACCCTTCTTTCATTAACTCTAGGTGACCGACCATATATGTACGGGACCACTGACATTATCTCTATTTTTTACCCTTAAAGCGACTGTAACATACACAGTAGCATAGGGACACCCTTTAAATTTATCAAATATCTGAAAGACATTAACGTCTCTGTTTAAATGCAAACTATTCTCACACAGCAAGTCAATATATATATACAGAATTTAAATTAAATCCATTGAAAACATAAGACAATACATCTAAAAAAAGTAACAATAACTATTTTGTGTTATTTTACAATGTTCTTGATCTCCATAATGGTATTTGATCAACTGTCTGAAATCAAATAATTGCAATAAAAAAGATATAACTCGAAAAAACGATGCAGAGCAACATAACATTCAAAGAAAAATAGTAAAAACTTATAGGGTTTAGATTTAGAACAATCTTTGTAAACAAAATTTAGAACAAAAAAAAACCCTAAAAACATAATGATACTGCCAAAAAACACCCCTCCAATGGGAAGACAACACGTGGATCTTCTTGATAACAGGTCACAAGAAGACACGTGGATGACACAGGACCGGGCAGCTCAGCCTCCAAGTCATAACCGCCCTTCAGGGCCCCGTCGCTCCCAGCTGGGCCTCAACGTCACCACCGCCCTCCAGGCCATCATTGCCTAACCAAGTTGGGGCGTCAGGTCGGCGGACACATAAACAACTTCTGATCAAGCCAGTGAGGCAAAACCCTAGCGAACAGCCCCCAGCCACCTAACTGGGCCTCTTAGGCATCATTTCAAAACCAAGTTAGGGTGTCAGGAGACCAACCGCCCTCATACCTAGATGGCTCATGATCAGGCCAGCAAGGCAAAGTCCTAGCAAACAGCACCCAAACACTTAGCTAGACCTCCTAGACATCATTACCTGAACCAGTTAGGGGCATCATATCACTGCAGCTCTAGGACCAACACCGCCTCCAAAACCCTATAAAAAGTGTCAGGTATGCATTCCAAACGATCCAACTTTTCTCAGCTTAAAAAAAGAAAACGCTTGTCCCTTGCATACACCTTATTTCGCCCTAACTTAAGCTTCGGAGCATCCCCGGAGGCAACCCCTTCGATGACCCCATAGCTCATATTTTTTTCCCTCTGCAGATACATCCGAGGCCCGACCTCTAGCTCAGAAAAACACATTTTTGGCATCAACAGATTGGTGCCGTCTGTAAGAAGCCACCATCTCTCACTGACAGTAACAACGAAGAAGTTTAAAGAACTTATTTGTTGTCATGCCATCCAAAACCCCTGCTATGGACCTCGGTAAAGGCGCAATGAGGTCTGGATCAAGTTCCTCAGCCAAGTCTGAGGCCCGTCCCAACGTGGTTATTCTCCAGGCGCAATTCTTGGAACTCTCGCAGCTAGTGGCTAACCTAGCCGCTGAAATCCGTGTAGGAGCTCGTCACCCATCACCACCACCTTTACGGCCAGACCCAAGTCATAATAGTTCAGCCAGCCGCCGACCACCCGTCGATGGCTGTTTCGCTACTAAATCACCTCCACCTCGGGTGGCCAGGTCCAGAGAAAGTACCTCATCCAAAAGCAGTGAAGGCCTCAGTAAGCGGATTGAGGATATAGAGAGACAAATCAATGAAGCGATCAGATGTCGTGGCCACAACATTATAGACGAACTCGACGTGCAGGACCCACCTTTCGCTCAGGAGGTCCTTGAGCCCCCCTCCCAACGAACTTCCGAATGCCACAAATTAAACTTTATGATGGATCTATTGACCCTCTGGATCATCTCCAGCACTACAGAACCACAATGACACTCCATAGGCATTCCGACCCTGTGATGTGTCGAGCATTTTCTCTAACCCTTGAAAAGGCAGCCGGGATGTGGTATTCTCGTTTGAAACCAGGAGTTATCCGCACGTTTAAAGAGCTAAGTTACACCTTCGCCTCTTATTTTATCAGTAGCAAAGGATCAAAGAAGACCTCAGAATCTCTGTTCAACATCATCCAGCTAAAATGAGAAAAACTCCGGGCCTATATTTCGAGGTTCAACTCCGTCGCATGGGAGATCCCAGACCTTGATCCTAGTGTTCAACTGCTGGCATTCAAAAATAGACTAAGATCTAGGGTCTTCAGTTCAAAACTTACCAGACGCCCACCCATTGATATGAGTGAAGTCTTGGCTCGAGCTGAAAAATATATGCTGGCGGAAGATGACCAAGTGTTTCGAAGAGAGCGAGAATGAGACACAGAGAAAAGGAAGAGAGGCCCCACTAGCTAATGCTGTGAGCCTACTAAACGGTCATTTCGCGACGAGATACCCAGGGCCCCCAGGCCTTTTGAAGGTGGGCCTCGAACCCTTAGGACCTTCAGAACCGAACCCAGGACCTCTGGGCCATCCGACAACTGCATTCTCCTGAATGTATCTAGGACCAACGTTCTAATGCAGATCCACGACGGGGGTCTCTTGCAGTGGCCCCTGAGGCCACCAAACCTCAATTCATATCGAAGTACTTGGTGTAGGTTCCACGAAAACTACGGCCAAGATATAGAAGAATGCAATGAGCTAAAAAACTAGATCAAGGCCCTCATTAACAGAGGACATCTAAAGGAGTTTACCGAACCGCAAATGGAAAAATTCGCAGAGCGACCCCAGAGAAGCCCTGGACGCCTACTCGAGAGAAAGCAGGCCTATATGACCTATCCGGAAGAGCCCGGGGTCGAACCATAGGGAGCCCTGTTAGAAGAAACCAGAGGTCCCCGGGGTAAAAATCATCAAGATCATTTATAGGGAGCCCGCAGCTGGGGGCATGTCTAATAACCACGGGAAGTCTTATGCCAGGTCAATAGCTTCTATCTCTGGACCCTATAAACGGCATAAGACGAGCGAAACCATTTCTTTTTCGGTTGAAGACTTACAAGGAGTTCAGACTCTATACGACGATGCTGTCATAATTTCCCTCCTTGTGGCTAACCACGAGATTAGGTGAGTCCTACTCAATAACGGGAGCTCAACCGACATTCTGTTCTATGATGCTTTTCAACAAATGCAACTGGAAGATTCCCAATTAGAGTTGGTCTCCACCCCACTTTACGGCTTCTCAAGAGGACCAGTCTTTACAAAAGGCAGTATAACCCTCCCAATGACTGCAGGAACAGCCCCTCAGGCGACAACTGTGCAGACTATCTTTCTAATCATTCGGCAGCCATCATCCTACAATATGATACTTGGGCGACCAACACTAAATAAACTCTGAGTGGTTGTCTCCACCCATCACCTAAAAGTTAAATTCTTCACCGAGAAATGAGTGGGCGAAATTAAAAAAGATCAACAAACCTCAAGGTCCTGCTATCTCAGTTCAGTGAGAAAAGATAAAAAGGCGGAAGCCCTCTCGCTTGAGCTGGACGATTTTAGAGACGAAGAAAACAACCCAAGAGGCCAACCAATAGAAGAATTAACCGTTGTTCCCCTCGGTGAAGACAACACTCAAACCATCCAAATTGGTTTGAACCTACCAGAAGCCCTCAAGAAGTCTTTGCTCGCCCTCCTTCGAGCAAACCGAGATCTATTCGCTTGGACCACCGCAGATATGCCCAGAATCAGCCTAGAGGTCATAGTGCACCGACTAAGTGTGGATCCAAACCACAAGCCAGTCATCCAAAAGAAAATGTCATTTGCTCCCGAGTGACAAGTTGCTACCCGAGCAGAAGTTGACAAATTACTCTCTGCCAAGTTTATCTGGGAGGTAAGCTATCTAAACTGGATTTCTAATGTAGTAATGGTGAAAAAGGCAAATGATAAGTGGCAGATCTGCATCGATTTCTCTGACCTAAATAAAGTCTGTCTGAAAGACAGCTTCCCTCTACCTAGCTAAGGGTAGGGGTGGTCTCCAATGGATCAATGTGATGGAACTGAAAAGCTTGCGCAACAACACCTAGAGTGGGTATTGTTTGGGCTGGAAATTCTCCCTCTTTTATTTCACTTAGCTCCTTAGCCAATTGTCTCACTTGTACTTCTAGTCTTTGAATGGCTTGCTCATACTTTGTAGTGATTTGCCTTTGCTCAGTCCATAATTTTCTTGTTTCTACTATGAACTGTTCTTGTAAAGCCATCAGCTGTTGTTGTTGAGTTGCCAATTGCATCACAAGACTCTCTAGGTTGCTATCCTTTGATTCCGAAACTGTTTGAGCTGCTTGTTAGGAATTTCTTTGCTATCCTTGAAGGTTCAAGGCATTTTGATTGTTGCTCCTGAGAGGTTGGGGTGGTTCCGCCATCCAGGATTATAGGTATTTGCATATATGTTGTAGTTGTTTAGTCCCACATAATTTGCTTGCTCTTGATTTGCAGATGAATACAAAGGGTAAGCGTCAGTAGTGTGATCAAAATAAGAACATATAGCACATACCTGGAGCTGTTTGGCTCGTGGACTAGGTGAGACATTCTGCACAGTTATGGCTTTTACAAGCATATCTATCTTTTTTTCCATAGCAGCCAACCAATTTAGAAATCTACCATTTAAGTTCACTTCATACATGTCCTTGCTCTTTACTCCTTATTCTGTATTGAGTGGAAAAAAAGGTTGGATTTCTAGATTGAAGCCTGTGCATGAATCAGTTGAACCACTTCAATGCAGCAGTTTCAGTACTGCTGCACGGGTACTCTCTAGACCTTTTGTGCTCGAGCGCACCCTAAACTGCGCTCGATCACTGTTCTTCCTGCGCTCGAGTGCTACACGATCACAATAAGGACAGAAACTCCTCTGCTGTACACCTAAACAAAAACAAAAAAATAGAAAATGAAAAGATGAAAAAAAAATTAAGGTTGTTTTGATGAAGAAAATATAAATAGAATAGAAAAATTAAAATTAAAATTAAAATTAAAATTACTAACGAAAATAATTCTAAAAAGAAATTTAGTGTAATCCCCAGCAACGATGTCAAAAACTTGTTGTGCGATTATCTACCTAAATAAATAAATGAATAATTGAACTTGTTTTACTTGCAAGGGCACAAGGTCAACTTAGTACTATAGTGTGCAAATGCAAGATCATCTCCACAGGGATTGGTAAATTTTGATTTAGAATTAGTTTCGCAATAATAAAATAAAAATAAGAGAAATAAATATTGAGTTGGAATTAATAAAGATAAAAGCATAGGAACTTGATATCCACCACTAATCATACTACCACAACAAAACAGTATGTCAATGTTTTACTCATGTCATGAATACCTAATGGTTGTCAACCTAAGGGCATTGTATCTACTCCTTAAGCTATTGATTTCCCTAAGCAACGAGTTAGGCATGGTATCTACTCTAACTCTTTTCTTTCTTAAGGGATTCAACATGGTGTATACTGAGTTGTTCCTTAAGAGAACATACGATTTGTGGAAATCGACAACCACACGACACCTAGAGCACGGTATCTACTCCTGGTTTTCCATGTTGATTAACCCAAGAATCCGGTGTGGATTTCTTTTGTTACTGTTGTCAGACCCAAGACTCGGTCATCCAAATTGATCCAACTAACTAATCTATACCACATGCATATGTTGATCAGCAAACATATATGAGGAATTTAAATAAAAATAGGCATTAATCAAGTTATGCAACACAACACAAATATCGCAAAGGCACCAATACTGAATTATTGCGTAAACATAATTAGGGCTTCAACCAAGCCCTTACTAGAAAATTAGTTACACATAGTTGTGATGCTAAACAACATCATAAAATAAAATACAAAGGAAAGAAAAAACTCGAAAACACTATGGAGGAGAGTCGTCAATTCGCCTCCATAATCTCTCCTCCGAGCTCTTCCGGCCACCGACCTTCCTGAACAAAACTAAACTAAAAGGGAGATATACTCCTCCAAAAGGGAGATAATGTTTCTGTATTTTACAAGTCTATTTATAGGGTTCTAAAGACACTTGGAAACCCTAATTTTTCCAAAATATGAACTGTCGTTTTGATGTTTCACTGATGCGTGTGCGCTTGATCGCATGAGTTTGCGCTCGAGTGCAACCTTCTCCTTGTGCACATGAGTGCTTGTGCGCTCGATCGCACCAAGCACCGCGCTCGATCGTACTTTTCTACAGCTCTTAGTTCCAGTAATCGACCAACTTGTCGATGCAACATCAGGACATAAATTACTGACATTCGTGGACGCCTATTCAGGGTACAACCAGATCCTCATGCACCGACCGGACAGAAAGAAAACAAAATTTATTATAGAACAAAGACTCTACTGCTACAGGTTCATACCATTCGGTTTGAAGAATGTCGGGGCCACTTACCAGAGGTTAGTGAATAAAGTTTTTCAGGGGCAAATAGGCCGGAATATGGAAGTTTATGTCGATGACATGTTGGTTAAAAGTGTCAAAGCCAATGATCACAAGGTCGACTTAAAAGAAGCCTTTGATGTCCTCTGCCATCATTGAATAAAGTTAAACCCCGCTAAGTGTGCTTTTGGAGTCACTAGGGGAAAATTCCTTGGGTTCATAATAACCCACAGAGGCATAGAAGCAAACCTTGAAAATATAAATGTTGTTCTTAGCATGAACCCACCATAGACCGTGAGGGAAATCTAGCTACTCACGGGAAGGATAGCCGCTTTAAGTCGATTCATGTCAAAATCTGTCGAGAAGTGTCTCCTCTTTTATAAAGCCTCTGGAAGGCCAAAGATTTTGTTTGGTCCTAAGATTGTCAAGAAGCATTCAAGGAACTGAAGAAATATTTGGGTACACCCCTCTTACTCACTAAACCTGTAGTTGGGGAAGAACTCTTTCTATACCTCTCAGCTGGACCCGAAGTAGTGGCCTCCGTCTTGATTCGGGAGGAGAAAGGTGCGCAGAAGCCCGTGTACTATGTAAGCAAGGTGCTCCATGATGTCGAAACAAGGTATCTTCCTGTGGAAAAAATGGCGTACGCTCTCTTAATCTTGGCTCGGAAGCTCCGGCCATATTTTCAAGCCCACACAATCACTCTCCTCACTAACCAGTCTCTTCGGCAAATAATTCACAAGCCTGATGTTTCCGACAGAATGGTGAAATGGTCAATAAAGCTGGGCGAGTTCAACATTTGCTATCGGCCTCGGGCATCTATTAAAGCCCAGGCCTTAGCCAATTTTGTCATGAAAACCACTTTACCAATACTGGAAGAACCACCTCAGACGATTGAAGAAACAAACCTGTTCCCACAGTGGACCCTCCATGTCGACGGGTCTTCCACCGACACTGGAAGTGGTGTCGGGCTCATCCTAGGCAGTCCAGACAACTTCACCATTGAATACACTTTGAGATTTGAATTTAAGGCATCCAACAACAAGGCCAAGTACGAGGCTCTACTCGCAGGAATGAAATTAGCCGAGGTACTTTTCGTAAAAGTCCTAAACGCATATAGCGATTCTCAGCTAGTGGTAAACCAGATAAATAGTGAGTTCGAGGCCCGAGGGGAAATGATCGCTCGTTATCTTGCGAAAGCTAAAGTACTGACCACAAAGTTCGAAGTATTTCGCATCAGCCAGATTCTAGGGGCTGAAAATTCAAAAGTTGACTCCTTGGCCCGGTTCGCGTCTTTTTGCCAACTCAAACCAAGGTGGGCAGTTTATCTCGAAACACTGACCTTAACCAGCATCGCTGAAATTATGGTATTACCTATGGTTGGCGAAAAGACATGGATGAGTCTTATTCTTGAGTATTTGCGCAATGGCCGTCTTTCAGATGATAGAAACGAAGCCCGAAAGGTCATGTCTCGGGCAGTGCGGTACACTATCCTAGACGATTGATTATATAAAAGAGGCCTCACAATGCCTTACTTAAAATGCCTTGATCCTACCGAAGCTGATTATGCCCTCCAAGAAGATCATGAAGGAATATGCGGAAATTATCTTGGAGGGAGGGCCTTGGTATTCAAAATCCTTCGCCAAGGTTATTATTAGCCCAGAATGAGGGAAGAAGCCATGGAGCTAGTAAAAAAGTGTAAAATCTACCAACAGTATACCGCCATACCACACAAATCGACAAACCTCCTAACTCCAATCACCAGTCCACTTCCCTTCGCTATGTGGGGAATGGACCTTCTCAGACATTTTTTCCGGAGCAGTCGGCTAGCGAAAGTACCTCATAGTGGCAATAGATTATTTTACGAAGTGGGTAGAAGTCGAGTCCTTGGCTAGCATCACCGACCATCAGGCCTAAGGTTTCGTTTGAAAGTCAATAGTATGTCAGTTCGGAGTACCCCAAGTATTGGTAACAGACAACGGCAAACAGTTCGACAATGCTCGGTTCAAAACATTCAGTGATGAATTGCACATCGATCATCGTTTCTCCTCGGTCAGATATCCACAAGCTAATGGGTAAGTCGAGGTAACCAATAGAACGCTCCTCCAAGGTATCAAGAAGCGAGTAGATAAAACAGACAAACAATGGACGAGCCATTTGCCCAATATACTTTGGGTATATCGAACCACGGCTCGAGTGCTCATAGGAGAAACCCTTTCTTCATGACCTATGGGTCGGAGGCCGTGATCCCCTTGGAAATAGGAGTACCCTCCTTTCGAATACAAAGCTTCGAGAAGAGGAACAACGAAGAAGCCCTCTGTATGAATGCTGATCTCCTCGACAAGGCCCGGGACAAAGCTCAAATCTGACTAGCAGCTTATCAATAGCGGACTGCTAGGTACTACAACTCAAAAGTAAAAAGAAGGCAATTTCTGCTCCATGACCTCATCCTACGGAAGAACAAAGTATCCCGACCTCGAGAATTAGGAAATTTGATCGCTAACTGGGAAGGACCATATCGAATCAAAAAGGTGTGCCACCCTGGTACTTTTGAGCTCGATGAGTTGAATAGGAAGCCCATTTCTCGAACCTGGAATACCGAACACCTTCGACATTTTTACCAATAAAAACTCGGAGCCCACGCTCGAGTTTCGAGAAGGAAGGTTATCTTAAAAACAACTAAGTGTAAAAGCATTAAACTATTATATAAAAGACAAACTTTGAAGAAATAAAATTTTATTAACTTTTCAAAAAGGTTACATTTAATGACCTCGAAGTACAGATAAAATATGGCCTTAACGACCTCGAAGTACAAAGAAAAAACCAAATATTTTGGCCAGGCCAGATTAGGATATACGCTGCCACAGCCTCTTTGTCTGCTTACCTCAGCCTCTTTGTCCCCTATGGCGGGCTGCTCTCATCCTGAGCCTAGATGTTCTTCTCTGGGCACAGGTGGCCCTGTGCCTGAGTATTCTTCTTGCCTTCTCAACTGCTGCCTCTCGGTCTGATCCCCGTCCGAAGCTAACAGTTCCTCATCGTTCTCCTCCTCAGGCCCTAACAGGTCTAAACCCGAGAAGTCTAGCTCCGAGTGCATGGCCCTGACCTTCCCCTTTGCCTCCATAAAGCTGGTAAGGTACTGCTAACCCCCCCTCAGAGATCACGACCAACCGATAGGCCTCTGAGCCCTGGAAAACCACCACGGTATCCTCTACAGCCACCCGGGTGCGAGCCTCGGCATCCTCCACAACAGCACGGATGCGGGCCTCGGCCTCCTCAGCAACGACCCAACGCGAGCCTCAGCCTTGGCCCTGGCCTGGTTGGCTGAATCCAACAAAGCCTGCAACTGACGAGTGGCCTCCGTCTTCTCCTCCAGCTGGTGCTGAGTGCGTCTGAGAAGCTCGACCGTCTCCATGCACCGATGAGTGGTCGCGCCTACGATGATGCCCATCTGAAATCCGGCGAAAATTGTTAGACAAAGACATAGAAAGATTTAAGAAAATAAAAGCAACACTAAAAGGAAAAAACTTTCCTGGGACGCCACCGTCTCAGCTACCGCACAGAGGGAATCTGTGGTCCTCCTACCCAGCTCAACGACGTCCCGATGAGGAGTCCCTTTGGTCAGATGCTCTCGTGCCACCTGAAGGTATACAAAGATGGAGCCATCCATCCTCAGGGCCCAGTTGGGCATGAAGATTGGTTCCTCAGAAGTAGCCCACTGGCTGGTACCAGAAGCGATGGAGGGTCTGACAGTGGCAAAAACTGGTGGGGCGGTACTAGAGACGGGAGTGGTCTCCAACTGGGAAGAATGCCTCAGGGGAGTCTCCAAGTCAATCGGAGTAGGAGACTGGGCCCGAGGCCTCTTCCTAGTCCTTGAAGCTAAGGCCTGTTATTTCTTGGACCGGGTCACCCTCCTCTTCTCCAGGGCCCGTTTCTTGGCGTGCTCTCTAGCAAGGGCCGCGACCTCTATCTCTGCCCAAAAATACAACCAAGGAAAATTACATAAGTACTGTTGAGCCTCGCCCGTATTTTAATGATGGCAAAACACAACTGTTATTTAACTAACATGTTTAAACTAAGTTGTATTAAGGATCAAACACATTCAACCAAGGAACAAAGTACAAAGACTCGAACAAAATCAAGTATCAAGTGAAGACTGAAGATCTAGAATAGGTCTTAAGGTTTAGAACCAATGTAAGTCTCACTCATACATTGTATTAGCTTATTCAATGGCTCAAACACAAACGGTTTTTTCTAAAACCATTATTTTTAAAATATTTTTGATGAAAAACAGAAGAAAAATTGGGTTGGAAGACAACCCAGTTGACTGGGTACATATACCAGTCGACTGGTATAAGGGTCAGAAGGTACCCAGTCGACTGGATGAATTAACCCAGTCGACTGGTACTTTGACCAGTAATTTTCTAGTCGACTGGATGAATCAACCCAGTTGACTGGTGAAATGGACAGAAAGTCCCCAGTCGACTGGATGATATATACCAATCGACTGGATACCCAGAAGGTCTGAAAACTTGAATTTTTCAAGTGAACCCAGTCGACTGGTCTCTCGACCCAGTCGACTGGAGGTTCAAAAAATATATCTGTTGGACCTGAAAAAGTAACTTTTCATATTATAATTTAAGGCCAAACGGCCATATTTTTTGATACCTATTTAAACCAATTCTTTTGAGCAATAAATGAGAGACTGCACATATTCAAAAAGAGTTGAATTTACTCAATCAATTTGAAACACTCTTTAAAATCTCAAAAAGCTTTGAAAAATATTGTTGAGCCATTTCTTCAAGCTTTACTTTGAAAGAGAGATATTTCTGTTGTAATAAGCTGTTATTTGCTATCTCTCTACCTTTTACTTTACATCTTTGTTGTAAAGGGTTTACTTCCGAAAGGAAGGGGAAACTTCCGAGAGGAAGGGGATTGTTGGTTTAAGCAACACCTGTAAGTTGTTTGGACGGTTTGAGCAAACACCCGTAAGTTTGCTTGTGTACGGTTTGTGCAACACCCGGCTAAGTTGTACGGCTAAGTTTTCTTAGTGGATTACTTCAAGCAGTTCCTTGAAGAGAGTGGACGTAGGGTCGGAACAAATCTGATATTGCTGAACCACTATAAACTGTGTTTGCATCCTCTTTCCTTAAACTCTTTATTATTCAGCACATTACTTGCTTTAATTGTTTGCTGCTAGTTAGTTTTTATAAACTTGTATTAATTCCGCAAAAGTTTGTATAAACCCAATTCACCCCCCCTCTTGGGTTGAAACCTCGAGCTACAATTGGTATCAGAGCTTCGTTCTCTATTTTAGGCTTAAAATCCTTGAGTTGATCCAATGGCAGCAAATAGCTACTCTGAGGGACACTCTTATACTAGTCCACCTTTGTTCAATGGTTCCAATTATAATTATTGGAAAAACAGAATGAGAATCTTTGTAGAAGGACAAGATTATAATTTGTGGAGAATCATTGAAGAAGGACCTAAAATTCCCTCTAAAGAAATAACTGTTGGAGAAACCATTCGTACAATGCCCAAACTCAAAACTAAGTATAATGATGAGGATTGTAGAATGATGTCTCTAAATAGTAGAGCGACAACTATTTTACATTGTGCTTTAGATATTAATGAGTATAATAAAATATCTGCATGTATTTCAGCTAAGGAAATATGGGACAAACTATAAGTCACATATGAAGGAACTAGTGAAGTAAAAAAATCAAAAATCTATATGCTAGTTTCTGAATATGAATCATTTAAAATGTCTCCAAATGAAACTATTTCTGAAATGCATTCTCGTTTTACCACTATTGTTAATGGCTTAAAACTTCTTGGTAGGAATATTGAGGAGTTTGAACTCACGAGAAAAATATTGAGGTCTTTGCCACCCTCATGGAAAGCTAAGAAGAAGACCATTCAAGAGGCCAAAGATCTCGACAAGCTTGATGTTGAGACACTGCTTGGGTCATTATTGACATACGAGATGGAAGAAATGACTCCCATCGTCAATGATGATGATAAGAAGAAAAAGCAAATCGCTCTCAAAGCTTCAATAAGCAACAAAGAAAAAGAAGTAGAACAAGGAGCTGAGAGCAGTGAGGAGGATGATGAAATGGCTTTAATCACCAGATGATTTCATAGGTTCTTGAAGAAAAGCAAGAAACCTTACTCAAAGGATCCCACCTCCAAAAGGGAACCACCTATGTGCTATAGCTGTAAGAAGCCAGGTCACATAAGAACTGATTGTCCAGTTTCAAAACCATACAAAAAGAAAGCCATGATAGCAACCACATGGAGCAATGACGAAGAAGAAGATGAGACATCGGAAAAATAAATCGGATATGAGGAAATTGCCAACCTTTGTTTGATGGCAATCGACGACGAAAGTGAGGTAACATCTTCATCTTTTGCTAGAAATAATATTGTTACTAGTAGTGAAGAACTGCTAGAAGTAATTAATGAAATGCATGAAGAATTAAAGAAATTTGATTCTAGAAATTCTACTCTCAAGAAAGAGATATCTTCTCTCTCTAAGGAGATGGTAAGTCTTAGAGAAGAAAAAGATAGATTATCTTCTTTATTATATGATTCTTCTCATGACTTTCTCAAAGATGAAAATGAGGATTTAAAAAACAAAATTTCTGAATTAAATAGCACTATATCAAGACTTATGCTTGGGAAAGAAAAGCTTGATGAAGTGCTTGCTTCCCAAAGATCAAGTGGAGGAAAATCTGGTATAGGATATTCTCCATTGGGAAAGCAAAAATCAAAAGAGTGCTTACTCATAAAAGCCTCTTGTGTAGATGGAGCCTCTACTTCAAAAGCTCCTAGCAAGGTTAAGAGCACTCCCTCAATGAATGCTAGGACGCCTAGAAATTTAAATGTTCATACAAAATTAAAGCATTCTAGGAAAACTCATGCTTATATGTATGCTCATTCTAGAAATGCTTATACACATCCTAGAAATACTTATCATGCTAGGAACAAAATGTATAATAAAAAAATGCATTCTACTCATGCTCATCCTAGGAATTACTATCATGGATATCCTAGAAATAACTTGCATACTCATAATAATGCTAGCATGTATCCTAGGATGTATCATCATACATTCTATGGAAATGACATGCATTATCGTATTCCTCACCATAGAAACATGTATCCTAGGAACCACCATCCTAAGGATTATAGGAATGCACATGTAAGTTATCCTAGAAACTTCTATCATCCTAGGTTTGAGCATCATCAACATGTTCATAGTGCACCATATTTTATTAAGAAAGTATGGGTCCCAAAAGGAACCGTGTTTTCTAGAACTAACCCGAAAGGACCCAAGAAATTTTGGGTACCTAAAAGTGCAATTGTATATCCTTGTGTGATGTAGATTTGTCTTCACACTAAGGAGAAAGGTAACTGTTGGTACCTTGATAGTGGATGCTCAAAGCACATGACCGGTGATAAAAGTGTTTTCAAGGAGCTAACACTAAGAGATGGTGGATATGTCACCATTGGAGACAACACCAAAATAAAGATCATCGGGCATGGAAAAGTTGGTAATGATTTCTCTACCTTAGATAACGTATTGCTAGTACAAGGCCTTAAGCCAAATTTACTTAGCATTAGTCAACTATGTGACAAAGGCAACAAAGTCACATTTGAGTCCTCTCATTGTCTAGTTATAGACATCAAGAGCAACAAGATCAAATTTATTGGCCATAGACATGAAAATGTCTATATAGTTGATTTGAAATCTTTGCATTCTGAAAATGAAAAATGTTTTCCTGCTTTTAATGAAAATCCTTGGCTATGGCATAGAAGGCTTGGTCATGTAAACATGAACTTGCTAAAAATCGTCTCAAGAAAAGATTTAGTCATTGGTCTTCCTAAAATCAACTTTGAAAAAGATAAAGTATGCGATGCCTGTCAAATGGGAAAACAGACTAGGATTTCTTTTAAAGCAAAAAATGTAGTTTCAACAGCTAGACCTTTGGAACTTCTGCATATGGACTTGTTTGGTCCAATAAGTACCATTAGTCTAGGTGGCCATCAATATGCTCTTGTTATCGTAGATGACTATTCAAGATATACCTTTGTTATTTTTATTGCTTGCAAAGATGAAGCTTTCAAAGGTTTTGAAAAGTTTTGCAAAAAGGTTTAAAATGAAAAAGGAATTTGTATTTCAAGCATAAGAAGTGATCATGGAAAAGAATTTGAAAACCAAAGCTTTTCAAAATTCTGTGATGAAAATGGAATCAATCACAATTTTTCAGCTCCTAGAACACCTCAACAAAATGGAGTTGTTGAGAGGAAAAATAGAGTTCTAGAAGAATTTTCAAGAACAATGCTTTGTGAAAATAGTTTACCAAAATATTTCTGGGCTGAAGCCGTGAACACTTCTTGTTATATTTTAAATCGAATTTTAATTAGGCCAATACTTGATAAAACTCCATATGAATTGTGGAAAGGTAGAAAGCCTAATATTTCCTATTTTCAAACATTTGGTTGCAAATGCTTCATCTTAAATAACAATAAAACTAACTTGGGTAAATTTGACTCTAAGACTGATGAAGGGATATTTTTAGGTTATTCTACATCAAGTAAAGCTTATAGAGTTTTCAATAAAAGAACTCTAGTGGTAGAAGAATCTGTGCATGTAACTCTTGATGAGTCTAACCCTATTAGTAGTAGAGAAATTTCCATTAATGATAATGCAGATTTCATTCCAAGAACGGAAAGTACTACTCCCATTGTTGACCCAAAAGAGAATCCAACTCAAGTAAATGAAGAGATGGAAGCTCGTAATTTGGACCAACCATCTACAAGCCAACAAATGGATGAACTTCCTAAAGATTGGAGGTACATAAATTATCACCCAATTGAACAAGTAATTGGTGATCCTTCACAAGGGGTAAGAACTCGCTCTTCTATTAGAAATATTTGCAATTTTGTTGCTTATTTATCTCAAATAGAACCTAAGACTTTTATAGAAGCTGAAAAGGATAATGATTGGATTATTGCTATGCAAGAAGAAATAAATCAATTTGAGAGAAATGAGGTTTGGAATCTAGTTCCAAGACCTAAGAATCATTGGAACAAAATGGGTATATAGAAATAAGATGGATGAAAATGGTATAGTAACTAGAAATAAGGCTAGACTAGTTGCTAAGGGATATAATCAAGAAGAAGGAATAGACTTTGATGAAACCTATGCTCCCGTAGCTAGATTAGAAGCTATTCGAATGTTATTAGCCTTCGCATGTTTTAATAAATTCAAGCTATTTCAAATGGATGTTAAAAGTGCCTTTTTAAATGGCTTTATAGAAGAAGAGGTTTATGTTGAGAAACCTCTTGGTTTTGAAAACCCTAGTCTTCCAAATCATGTCTATAAGCTTTCTAAGGCTCTATATGGATTGAAGCAAGCTCCAAGGGCATGGTATGAAAGACTAAGCAAATTTTTGATTGATAATGATTTTGTAAGAGGTAGAATAGATACAACTCTCTTCACAAAAACTCACAAAAATGACACATTGATAGTTCAAATATATGTTTATGATATCATATTTGGTGCTACTAATGAATCTATGTGTCAAGAATTTGCTAAGTGTATGCAAGGTGAATTTGAGATGACCATGATGGGAGAACTTTCTTACTTCCTTGGACTTCAAATCAAACAACTCAAAGGAGGAATCTTTGTCAATCAATCAAAATATACTAAGGATCTATTAAAGAGGTTCGGGATGGAAAGCTCAAAGCCTCTTGGTACTCCAATGAGCACAACTACAAAGCTTGATCTTGATGAAGGAGGTAAACCTGTAGATACCAAGTATTATAGAAGCATGATAGGTGCTTTGCTTTATTTAACTGCAAGTAGACCTGATATCATGTTCAGTGTATGCATGTGTGCTAGATTTCAATCTAATCCTAAGGAATCACATGTAGTTGCAGTAAAAAGAATCCTTAGATATCTACAAGGAACCCAAACCATAGGATTATGGTACTCTAGAGAATCATCGTTTGAGCTAGTAGGATATTCAGATGCTGATTTTGCTGGATGTAGGTTAGATAGAAAAAGTACAAGTGGGACTTGCCAATTCTTAGGTGCTATGTTGACTTCTTGGTTTTTCAAGAAACAGAATTCCGTTGCATTATCTACCGCTGAGGCAGAATATGTTGCAGCTGGAAGTTGTTGTGCCCAGATGTTATGGATGAAACAACAACTAGAAGACTATGGCATGAACCTAAAAAATATACCTATATTTTGTGATAATACTAGTGCTATCAACCTAACCAAAAATCCTATTCAGCACTCTAGAACCAAGCACATAGAAATAAGACATCATTTCCTAAGAGGCCATGCTCAAAAAGGTGATATAAGATTAGAATTCATTCCTTCAGAAGATCAAATAGCTGATATTCTTACAAAACCCTTAAGTGAAGCTAGTTTTTGTGAGATTAGAATGTTGATGGGATTGCTTGATTTTGATAAACTGAATGTTTGATTGCATCTCATTTCGTCAATTGCATAATTGACATTGAGTGAAAGAATATTAATCATTGTTTAAATATTTCCCTCACTCAAAAATGTCATAAATAAACAAATTCGTGCTTAAAATACCAAACTGGAAATTTTGCTAAAAATCCAGTCGACTGGTACATATGACCCAGTCGACTGGTAAGTCTCTGCCAGATATTCCAGTCGACTGATAATTTTGACCCAGTCGACTGGTAACACTCTGCCAATTCAACTAGACGACTAGTAAATCTTCTCCAGTCGTCTATAAGATTAAAATCCTGTTTGGAGCCATCTTTTTGAAAAACCCTTGTCCTCTAGTCGACTGGTAAAAATAGTCCAGTCGACTGGTTACTCTCTGCCAGTTCACCCAGTCGACTGGTACGTTTACCCAGTCGACTGGTAAAGAAACTGTTCATCTTTTCAAAGGGGCCCAGTCGACTGGTTCGTTTACCCAGTCGACTGGTATCGCGATTCTATAAAAGGGATTGTTCATTTTCGCCATTTTTACGCCATTTTCAAAGAGCCTAAGCTTTCTCTCTCTAGAAAAATTCATCTTTTTGATCTAAAAACCATCCAAATCCCTTCTAAACACACCGATCTACTCATTCCTAAAAAGATTTTTAACTTTCTACGGTTAAAATCTCACATTTTTACCAAATTTTCTTTTTCCAAAAACTTCAAATTTCTCGAAAATGAGTGACAAAATCCGTATAAAACTCACAACAAGTGGACCTAATGCGCCCAAAAAGCCAAGGTCTTCAAAACCTTCAGCTTCGAAGTCGAAAGGGAAGGGAGTAGCAGGGTCATCCAGCAAGGAGCCCAGAACAGAGTTGGAGCAGGCTCTGTTTTACAGCCCAGCGGCTCATAAGAGGTATAACTCTATAATCCGTCATAAAAAAAAATCATGACGGGTAGAGTCGTTGATATCGACTCCATTCGTCATGGTAATTTCGATATTCTACCAGCCTTTGAGGCAATAAATCTGACCCCACTGGTCAGAATTCATGAAAAATATTACCCGCGACTGATTCACCAATTCTATGCGAACTTGGTGAAACCCAGTCCTCTGGCTCTGAGATTCAGAACCAGAGTTAGCGGTGTGGAGTTTGAGGTCAATACTGACCTCTTGATGAGCATTCTGAGAATCCCTATAAGGGGGGTTCAATGGAGTCTGGATGGATGGCCAGACAACTTTGAAGTTGAGGAGGCCTGTCGGATAGTCAGGGGCGACCCTAACTATGTGTACAAACCCACTACATTTCACACATGTAGTGGCTTACCCCTCGATTCAAAGATGTTTCAATTGATTTTCAGTTGGACCATCCACCCAAGACTCGGGAGTCGAGGGTATCTATCTAAAATAGATACGGTATTGATTTGGTGCCTAAAATCTGGGCACCACTTCAATATATATCCTCTGCTGCTCGCCAACATGATAAACGGTAAAGCAAACGACTCCGGGTGTCTTCCTTATGGGATGCTCATTACGCTCATCCTCCAGCACTTCCGGGTACCTTTGCCTGCCTCCGAGGCTCAGGATATCGGATTGACGGATATCATCAACATCTCATCTCTGAAGAAGATGGGATGTACTGTTCGTGAAGGCTTTCTCTATCCAAAGGCCGGAAAGCGCCTAAGGATCCGAGAGGATGCGAGTGACAGTGATGAGGATGCTGGTACGGCTGCTGAGATGGAGACAAATACTCGAGCACCTCCCATTGGTGACTCGAGTACTAGTCAGACTAGTTATGGTGACATCCTACGAGCTATCACGAGTCTTCAGATGACGATGGAGTCCGGTTTTCAGTCCATGCAGTCTGATTACCACAGGCTGAGCTCCTCCATAGACCACCTACGGGACGACTTCGAGTTACATCGAGAGCACACTGAGGGTTCCCTAGCTGAGATTAGGGAACTTCTTCGTGACAGCTCGGACTCTCCCGTACCATGAGTCTTTATCTTCTATCTGTACTTAGCATTTTTTTTTTGTCACATAGCACGGACATCTCATGTATGTTTTTCTTAGTTATGGCTCTATGAAGCCCTGTTTGTCTTGACTTTCTCTCTATGATGATGTAATACTATTAGTCATATTTCTTGCATTTATTTACGCCATTTGTGATATGTTAGAACTGTTTTAAATATCTGTTTTATCACTAAAACTGCTATAAAATACTTCTATGCTTGAAAAGCTTCCGGTTCTTCCCGGGGAAGCTTCTGTATTAGCTTATTTTTTATGTTCTGCCCCCTTTGGTTGCTGTTGTCAAAACGGGGGAGAAAAATGAGAAAAACGAGAAAATCTAAGTAAAACGCAACCAATGCATAGTTTTAGGGGGAGCATTGCTCCATATCTTTGTAAAACTAGTTTTTGATTGGTTGACTTTAATTCTGGATTGGTTGAAAGAAATATAAACTGTGTTTACTTGTTTACAGGGTAGTTTTACTCGAAAAACAGAGGAGACTCTGTCCAAATTTTTGTAAAATCTTAACACTTAGTTTTTTAAACTGTTTTTACATTATTAGTTTTGTCATCATCAAAAAGGGGGAGATTGTTGACCCTCGCCTGTATTTTAATGATGGAAAAACACAACTGTTATTTAACTAACATGTTTAAACTAAGTTGTATTAAGGATCAAACACATTCAACCAAGGAACAAAGTGCAAAGACTCGAACAAAATCAAGTATCAAGTGAAGACTGAAGATCTAGAATAGGTCTTAAGGTTTAGAACCAATGTAAGTCTCACTCATACATTGTATTAGCTTGTTCAATGGCTCAAACACAAACGGTTTTTTCTAAAACCATTATTTTTAAAATATTTTTGATGAAAAACAGAAGAAAAACTGGGTTGGAAGACAACCCAGTCGACTGGGTACATATACCAGTCGACTTGTATAAGGGTCAGAAGGTACCCAGTCGACTGGATGAATTAACCCAGTCGACTGGTACTTTGACCGGTAATTTTCCAGTCGACTGGATGAATCAACCCAGTTGACTGGTGAAATGGACAAAAAGTTCCCAGTCGACTGGATGATATATACCAGTCGACTGGATACCCAGAAGGTCTGGAAACTTGAATTTTTCAAGTAAACCCAGTCGACTGGTCTCTCGACCCAGTCGACTGGAGGTTCAAAAAATATATCTGTTGGACTTGAAAAAGTAACTTTTCATATTATAATTTAAGGCCAAACGGCCATATTTTTTGATACCTATTTAAACCAATTCTTTTGAGCAATAAATGAGAGACTGCACATATTCAAAAAGAGTTGAATTTACTCAATCAATTTGAAACACTCTTTAAAATCTCAAAAAGCTTTGAAAAATATTGTTGAGCCATTTCTTCAAGCTTTACTTTGAAAGAGAGATATTTTTGTTGTAATAAGCTGTTATTTGCTATCTCTCTACCTGTTACTTTACATCTTCGTTGTAAAAGGTTTACTTCCGAAAGGAAGGGGAAACTTCCGAGAGGAAGGGGATTGTTGGTTTAAGCAACACCTGTAAGTTGTTTGGACGGTTTGAGCAAACACCCGTAAGTTTGCTTGTGTACGGTTTGTGCAACACCCGGCTAAGTTGTACGGCTAAGTTTTCTTAGTGGATTACTTCAAGCAGTTCCTTGAAGAGAATGGACTTAGGGTCGGAACGAATCCGATATTGCCGAACCACTATAAACTGTGTTTGCATCCTCTTTCCTTAAACTCTTTATTATTCAGCACATTACTTGCTTTAATTGTTTGCTGCTAGTTAGTTTTTATAAACTTGTATTAATTCCGCAAAAGTTTGTATAAACCCAATTTACCCCCCCTCTTGGGTTGAAACCTCGAGCTACAAGTACAAATCACAGTAAAGGAATGCAAGTAAAAAAGAAAAACAAAGAGAAAGAAAGGTAAAACTAAAGCTTTTACCGCTCTCGAGCGAGGGCTCGGGGCACGAGGGGAAGAGACCACGCTTGGCCAGCTCCTCATTATTGTAGAGGACTCCAATATCTACTAGCGAGGCCACCATGGCATCCACTGTCTCTTGTCTATAGTGAAGAAGGCCCACATTCTTGCACTTCCTAGTCTGATCCATACTTTAGGAAAGAGGAAGACCGAAGTCCTCGGCAGATTGAAAAAAGAAGAAGTTCTTCTTCCACCTCTTGATCGACAAAGGTCTCTTTTTCAACAACCTCCTCCTCGGTCGGGTACTAAAAACCACCCATCAGGTCTGGTTGTATCTGCTGATCAAGAAATGGGCCTTGAAGATATCCAGGGTCATTGACCTGCCCACCTCCGAACAGACACAAATAAAAGGCCATAATCAGCCGCACCGAGTTCGGTACCAACTAGCACAGCACAATATCGAAGTACTGAAGGACGGTACAAAAGAATGGATGAAAGGGAAACCGCAGCCCGACCTGCATATGGTGCTCATATACGTAAAGCCCGAAAAGGGCTCGGTCAGGGAGGGCATCGAAGGGCGTACTCCCTTGGGATGCAATACGTCTTCCGAATAACCTCCAGGTCCTCCTCTCTCAGTTGGCTAGGGATCTCATTGGCCATATAATTCCACTCATCTCTCTCCTCTCCAGTCAAGGTCTCCCGAATGTCGGTCAAAGCCCTAATCATCTCATCCCCGGAAGAGGAGTCCTCTTCATACTCCTCCTCCAAAGGGACATACGATACCATTGCCAGGGGGCCTGCCCTCGAAACAGACCTCACATGAGTTTTTCCCTTTGACAATGATGAAGATGTCTCTACCTCCTCGGAACTATCGCTATTAGTTTCATCTACGCTACTCCTACTATTATCACTACTACTATGCCTATCACGATATGCATCAAACGAAGATATGATTAAAAAGAAGGACAGACGAACTCATCAAAGTCCGAAGGGTTCGGACTTAAGCTCCTCTTAAACGTCCAAGTTTGTCAAGAGCACTCATTCTCCACGACTCCAAAATGCCACGGTCACCAAAACTCCAACACCAAACAAATCAGAGCTCCCACGAAAATCAAGCGCTAAAACTCCTCACAAAATTCAGAAAGATGACAAAGACTCACAGGGTGAACACCCTCGGACAACAAATGGATAAAGACAAAATCTCTCTAATGTGAAGGTCGAGGATAAAGACTCTCAAGGTTATAAGGGACGAGGCTGGGGGCTCTCAAGAACTTCTTTCTTGCAAAAAGCTCAGATTTTAAGTGAAGTGAAGAAGAAATATGGTAAACAAGGACCATTTAATGCGAGCGCAGAAGCAGAGGGGACTCTTCAAAGTCCCAAAGCAACCCTCATTTTTTCCCAGGAGACGTTCCGTTCCTCAAAGTGGCCGTCGTTTTCCCAAAATGGCTTCTCAATTCCCAAGGGAAATCATCATTTCCCATACACCACCATTTGCACAAAAAGAGCCACGGGTCAAACTTCGCCACCGTTTTTACAGGGATTAAACTCCCATAGCTCCACTGGTCCTCAGCCCATTCTCTTCAAGGTCCAAGGAGATAGATTGCTCCACTAGTCCTCAGACTCAAAGTCTACATAGCCGAGCAGCTGGATTGCTCCACTGGTCCTTGGCCCATTCTCTTCAAGGTCCAAGGAGATGGATTGCTCAATTGGTCCTCAGACTCAAAGTCTTTATGGTCGAGCAAATGGATTGCTCTATTAGTCCTCGGCCCATTCTTTTCAAGGTCCAAGGAGATGGATTGCTCCACTGGTCTTTGAACTCAAAGTCTTCATGGCCGAGCAAATGGATTGCTCCACTGGTCCTCGGCCCATTCTTTTCAAGTTCTGAGGAGATGATTGCTCCACTGGTCCTCGGACTCAAAGTCTTATTGGCCGAGCAGATGGATTGCTCTACTGGTCCTCGGCCTATTCTCGTCAAGGTCCGAGGAGATAGATTGCTCCACTGGTCCTCGGACTCAAAGTCTTCATGGCCGAGCAGATGGATTGCTCCACTGGTCCTTGGCCTATTCTTTTCAAGGTCCGAGGAGATAGATTGCTCCACTGATCCTCTGCCCATTCTTTTCAAGGTTCAAAGAGATGGATTGCTCCACTGGTCCTCAGACTCAAAGTCTACATAGCCGAGCAACTGGATTGCTCCACTGGTCCTCGGCCCATTCTCTTCAAGGTCCGAGGAGATGGATTGCTCCATTGGTCCTCGGACTTAAAGTCTTTATGGTCGAGTAGATGGATTGCTTTATTGGTCCTCGGCCCATTCTTTTCAAGGTCCAAGGAGATGGATTGCTCCACTGGTCCTTGGACTCAAAGTCTACATAGCCGAGCAGATGGATTACTCCACTGGTCCTCGGCCCATTCTCTTCAAGGTCCGAGGAGATGGATTGCTCCACTGGTCCTCATATTTAAAGTATTCATGGCCGAGCAGATGGATTGCTCCACTAGTCCTCAGCCTATTCTCTTCAAGGTCCGAGGAGATGGATTGCTCCACTGGTCCTCGGACTCAAAGTCTACATGGCCGAGCAGCTGGATTGCTCCACTGATCCTCGGCCTAATGTTTTCCAAGTCCGAGGAGATAGCTTACTCCAGTGGTCCTCGACCTGTTCAAGGATGAATATGTGGATTGCTCCTCGTACCCTCGGCCACAAGCTCCTAGGACCGAGCAAATGGATTGCTCTAATGATCCTTGGACCGTTACCCCAAAGACTTAAAAGAAGCTAATCAATACTCCTGAACGAAGGACATGCCATACAATACTTCCTTAAGCACATAACTGTACTCAAGGAAGTGGGGGGCCTCTGATACTGCCAAAAAACACCCCTCCAATAGGAAGACGACACGTGGAACCTCTTGATAATAGGTCACAAGAAGACACGTGGATGACCCAGGACCGGGCAGCTCAGCCTCCAGGTCATAACCGACCTTCAGGGCCCCGTCGCTCCCAACTGGGCCTCCACATCACCACCGCCGTCCAAGCCATCATTGCCTAACCAAGTTGGGTCATCAGGTCAGCAAACACATAAACGCCTTCTGATCAAGCTAGCGAGGCAAAGCCCTAACGAACGGCCCCCAACCACCTAGCTGGGCCTCTTAAGCATCATTTCAAAACCAAGTTGAGGTGTCAGGAGACTAACCGCCCTCATACCTGGATGGCTCCTGATCAGGCCAGCAAGGCAAAGTCCTAGCAAACAGCACCCAACCACTTAGCTGGATCTCCTAGACATCATTACCTGAACCAGTTAGGGGCATCATATCACTGCAACCCTAGGACCAACGCCGCCTCCAAAACCCTATAAAAGGGTCAGGTATGCATTCCAAACGATCAAACTTTTCTCAGCTTAAAAAAATAAAACGCTCATCCCTTGCATACACCTTATTTCGCCCTAACTTAAGCTTTGGAGCATCCCCGGAGGCACCCCTTCCGATGACCCGATAGCTCATATTTCTTTCCCTGTGCAGATACATCTGAGGCCCGACCTCCAGCTCAGCAAAACAAATTTTTCGAATCAACACATAAGATCATGAAATCCTTAAATACCAAAACGAAAATTAGAAAACAAAACAAAGCAACCTTAAAATATAATAAATCATAGGGTTTAGATGAAACTTTAGAAATTGACTTTCAATGTTGCGCCAAACCTAAAAGTAATGTCTAGTCAACCCAGAAAATTAATGCAAAATACCCAAGAAAGATCGCGAAGTCAACCCAACAGATTGTTTGCTTGAATTATTGTATGTGTTTCTTGATTTTTTTTCTTTGATGAATCCAGAAAGATTGATAGAGTTTAGGGTCTGGAAAGAAAGTTAGCGTGAAGAAAATGAAAACATTGATAGGTTTGAGATGTCATTGAATCCTTTGATCAGTACGTGAAAGTTGAGTTGGCTGCATTAAATGATGGGTGTTATGTCTTTTGACACTAAACCCAAGTAAGCATTAAACTACTGAGTTTGCATTTTGTCGGAAATCTCATTAAAAAGACTAAAGTATTGGGTTTTGAAGATGCATGGATTACAATGTAAATAGAAGAAAATTTGAAGGACTAAATAGTAATTTAGTTTAATAGAATTCGTTATTCTCCCTTAATTATAAAGTTTAATAAATATTAATGTTAAATTTTAAAAAAAATTAATTTTAATTTATGATTTATAAAATAATTTTAAACAAAACAAAACAAAACAATGGCCAAACTACCGCGTTTAAAATGTTCCTTTGCCGGGATTTTATTTTTAGCGGGCATACATCAGTTTTGTCTACAGACTAGGGTGACATAGCAGTACCACCCAACCCCCACCGAACATGAGTATCGGCCCTCTCTAAAGCGGCTGATGCTATTCAATAGACGGCAATAATATACTCACAGTACCTTAATATCTTCTCTGTAAATGGCGATTAACCTTAAGCGATTGACCTCTTTTGGCTCTTTCACTTCAGTTTCTAACCTCATTCTTCCTCGAATCGGTTGTCGCTATAACTTCTCTTCAATCCGGTAAGCCGTTATATATGCTTTTTTATCATTAAGTTTTTGCATCCTAAGTGTTCGTTGAAATGTCAATGTAGATTATGCATTAACTGGGCTTTTGTGCGTTGCTGCTTATATCAAGATTAGAGGGCGGCGATGGAGTAGGCAATCAAGGATTTTCGATATGGCAAAATGGAAGTGGGTCCTTCCACAGGTTGGCTTGCATTGATCTAACGGCACGTATTGAAATCGGCGCGGTAGTTCATTCGAAGTCTGTTCTTGGTGCAAATGTCCATATTGGATCAGGAACTGTTGTTGGATCTGCTGTTACAATTGATCAATCCACAATAATAGGGTATGGATTTCCTTTTTTAAGCGAAATCATGGCCTTCTTTTTGCAGCTACATAATTTTGGTTTAAATTTGCCATCAATTTTATCCGGTGTTCGTACATGAGTTTTTCAGGTGTAGTCCATTTAGAATTCTTGACTGAAAGAACATGGGATTCTTGTAGGTTGATTGGCTTTGTGATGGTAGTGAGTTGCAATCACTATTATGCGCAAGTATTCCTTTAAAACTACTTATGAGCAACCGTGAGCAGAACTTTGCTATTCCTAAAATCTATGTTTGCACGAGTGCAGGCATGTGCCTATGTTTTAGCCCAGGACAAATTTGTTGAATTTAGTGCTTGGCAATTTGGCATTGGGATATTTATCCTACATTTACTACTACTTTTTCGTTTTCTAATAGATCTACTATGTTTTCTCCAGGTATAATATTGCACTCAGTAACTGCACCATAGGTGATTCATGTGTAATCCACAATGGAGCTTGCATTGGTCAAGATGGTAAGGCTGGAATATTTTGAACTTGGGTTGGTTTGGTTCAGTTAATGAGAGTTTAAGGAAGTAGGTCCATTCCATGATCAGGTTCTGATCATTCTTTGTTATCCCATACATGACTAATTTAAGGACACATCTTAAGTCTTTAGTAATAATACTTTGACATGTCCTTAAGTACGTCTGTATTGACTAGTCGACAGACAGAACATGGCATGGATACGTAGCAATTGATATGCAATCGATACATAGCGTAGTGGAGCAAGTCCTCCATCTTACTCGAATCATGTATTTTTATACACTTAAAAATAAAATAAAAAATTAAAGAGGTTGATACTTGCTACATGTTTGTAAACCTAGCTGCCTGTACATTTTGTGATGCTTTCACATATAAACATGTTTTATTGTGATTCTGTTGGGCTGTTTAAAAATTCCTCTTACTAAATTGCTTAAATTACAAAAACCATTTTATATTGCTGAAGTCATATTAGTTATGATTATGTAATTTTCACTAGGATTGAGTAATGGACTGAAATTCGCTGCCATTTGTTTATTTGCAGGATTTGGGTTCATGGATGAGTGTGACAACATGTTGAAGAAGCCTCAAGTTAGTGATATTTATCAGATTTTGAGTCAGAATCAGTTTTTTACTGATTTAACTCTTTTTTTAGGCATCATTCTTTTGCATGTTTCAAATCTTTTTCTTTTTAAATAACAAAGATTAATGTTAAAAAGGCACCAAGGGGGTGTCACCATGTATGATAGCAACTATCTACAAGATTTTTTTCTGTGAATTCTAAAAATTGTAGGTCATGTGCAAAAATATTCCGTCAAACCAAAAGATAAGGGTATTAAGCCACTTCTCCTTAAGAGAAGCAAACTACCTTTCTACATTATCGAAAGCTCTCCTATTTCCTTTACTCCAAACTATTCACCAAATAGAGAGTGGGGTCACTATTATGATTTTACTTCTTTCTATTGAAGCTCCAATGCCACTCAAAGCCTATACCACCGACATTGACCCGAAAAATCCCCAAATTATGAAGATCCATGTCCCAAAGTTGACCTGTTCAAGAACACCCCAACAAGAGGTGATGAACTCACTGGCATGCAAAGGTATCGCAAGGTGACTAGTTCTTTTCCTCTATTTTGGAGATGATCAATAGCAATTACTCATGTTAGGCTCTTGCTGAAATGCCAAATGAATACTGATACTTCATTCAGTTCTGCATGAGCAACTGAAATATTGTATTATATATGTACTTTTTTCCTCAGATGTTTAATGTAAGGATAGAGAACCATGTGGAGATTGGTGCAAATACATGCATTGATAGGGGCAGGTGATACGTGCTAGTTTTGAGTATTTCCCACCAGTTCTTCAAATGTATATGGATATATCCACAGACTAATTTATACTGGTTTGCTGTCAAACCTGGATTATTAACTATGACATCAGTTTTCTTATGCAGTTGGAGAGATACGGTCATAGGAGATCATTCAAAGATTGATAATTTAGTCCAGTATGCTGTTATATATGATTTGCAGCCTGCTTTACTCTGCAGATTGGTCATAATGTAATTATTGGGAAGAGTTGCATGCTTTGTGGACAAGTTGGGATAGCTGGTTCGGTAATGTATGTTACTTCACTCCCACTCCCAACCCACCCTCTTAAAATGACCCCTCTTTCCCCACTTTTTTTTTTTAGAATTACCATGCATCTTATCCAAAGTTCAATTATGAATATGATATTGCTTTCACATTCGTGACGGTTTTATGTTTGTCTGTTCTCCCTCAGAATAGGAGACTATGTAACCTTAGGGGGAAGGGTGGCAGTTCGTGGCCATATCTCCATTGCATCAAAGGTATTTACTTGATAAGGTGTTGAAGCACCTTTTTTTTTAATATATTTCTATTAGAATCATTGGACGTTGTATCATATGAAGCATGTCACTTTCTTGTTTACGTAGAAGATGTTTTAATTAGTTTTTGCGTATCCTTGCTTAATAGTGGGAATGTGGGATCACTTCAGGCATCCCTTTCATCTGGAATGTGCATGATTGGGAGCTTGGTAGTGTGGGAAGCGTATTTGAAATTATCTACAAAGTGAAGATCAACTTGGATCAGGAGGATAAGGCTGGCTGGAAGTTGAATGAGGGGAAAAGATTTGAAGTAAAGTCTTTCTACAAGGCCATTTATTGTGAGCTTCCTATGGTAGGTGGGTTGAACTTCCCTTGGAGCAATATGGAAATCGAGTGTACCCAAGAAGGTCAGTTTCTTTGTGTGGCAAGCAACTTAGGAACGGAATTTGACGATTAATAATCTACAAAAGAGATGGAAAGTCCTATTAATCAGTGTTTTCTTTGCAAAAGAAAAAAAGAAAAAAGAAAAGGTCGAGACCGTATACCACCTTTTATTGGGATGCTCTTTCAGAAAGCAACTTTGGTAGATGACTTATTGTGTGTTAGGGATTGCTGGGGTTATGGCTGGCTATATTCATGATGAGATTTGGGCTTAGAATGATATTCGGGCTTCTAAAGAGATGAGGGAAGCTTTCACCTTGATTCCTGCCTCTATTTGGATGATTTGGAAAAAAAGAAATAGGAGAGACTTTGAGGGAGTAGAGAGATCTATTTATTCTATTGATACCGTTGAAAGTGGATGGTTTAATGTTTTTTTTTTTTGTCTAAGAGGAATTATTTTGTAAATAAGGAAAAGTTTCCTTTTACCATCTCGTAGATAGTCTCTTTGTGAATAGGTTGCACCCTCTTAATGTTTTTTATATAAATATTTACATATTAAAAGAAGAGAAAACTTATAAAGCTTGAAAATCTAATTCTATGCATTTTTCGTCAATATTTTACAAATTTTGAATTTAAAGAATTGCTTGAGGGTAGAAATAACAAGAAGCATATGTTGGTCACTGTATTGGATTGCTTATATGGGTTACGTGATGAAATAGAACTTTGCTAAATATTTATATAGAGAATTTGAGTGCCAAGTGTGCTTAAGTCAGCTAAACCTAGAAGAAATATCTAGTCTTCTAGGTTGATAGTAAACCATGCTTCCATTCTCTTGTAAGGTGGAGAGAGAGGTGTTCCACGACACCCCAACAAATTAAGTAAAGGATTTCATTTTACTGTAGTGTTTACCAACTCTTCACACTGATAAGTCTTTGTTTCCTAATAAGCCCACAATTGGTATAAGAGCTACCATTAAAACCTATATAATTATTACGGTGCTCATCAATTATATGTGACTGGTAAAGCATATGCTTAAGTTTAATGTGTAAATGCTTCCACTGACTAAATAGAATTACACTCATAACAAAATGTCTGATTGATTGCAGGTTCGACTTGCTGCTAATATCTGTGTCACCAAGGACATCAGAGAGCCTGGGGAATATGGTGGCTTCCCTGCTGTAAGTATCCTTTGTTTCGTTCTTAATTCTTCTGATATTATGTTTATTAAAAATCAAGTGCATCCTTCTTATGGGGAATCTATTGGTGGGAGAGCTTAACACCAAATTGATTTATAAACTATTTCTGTGGGTTTGCTTTGCAGGTTCCAATTTATGAATGGCGAAGACAAGTTGCTAACGGATGTCGAATTTCAAGTAAGGAGAAAGCTTAGCGTTAGAAAATTAGTTACGTGACTGTTGTGGTGAAAACCCTTGTATTGTGTCAACATTTCTCAGATTATGGGTTTAATCACACGCCGCAACGTGGAACTTCGATACAGTTGCAGCCACTACGCTAGTAGTATGAAGAGAACCCAATTCCGGTATGTTTTATATGGTCAAATCATTTATACAAATATCCATGATATTGTGTTTTAAAAACTCGGAAGGCGATGTTCTTTTCCCCTAATTCTAGTCAACCTCTCAAATGGCAGGTACAAATTGTCTCCACTGCATTTATCAAACATCAGCATTTACCATAGAGCACGGAAACTCTCTTTTTTGCCACGCTTTTGTATCACTTAAACAATTAGTTAGTAATTGAACGATATGTGTCGGAGCATAACTGGTAAATTATGATTTTTAACATTAAAAAACTACTGTTTGATAAAGTAGCGAGTGGAATTGGGTTTCGTTTTTTTTTTTAATTGATTGTTGGTGTGAAAATTAGAAAATAGTGACAGGATTGGGAGTTCCAATATCTTTGCCATTTAACATAAGAATCCTCCCCCATTTTCTCATTTATGAGGCTATAAAATAGCAGAATACTTCCAGCATAGCAATAATTTTCGAAGTTTTCCTCCCAGTAATTGTACTTATTAGAACTTGAAGTCATGAAAAACTCTGTTCTACTACGTAATACATTGGAAAATATGCAGATACACCAAAAATAAATGAAACATGCCAGGACAAATTATTATGTTATAATTTTTAAAATATTTCGGTGAAATAGACTATCTTTTGATCTCAATTTCTTAGGTGCTTCTTTCAGTTTAATCTTCTTCTTCTTACCTAATATCTTTCCATCCGAACCAATCTGTACACGACCTTGCATGTTCATCCCATAATGCTCACTCTTTCTGCCCCAAAATTTATATTGAATCTTGGTCAATAAAGAAACCTTCAATTCAGCCGTTGCATTCGACATTGCACTGCGAAAAGCTTTCCACACAGAGGGATCAGCAGCATTGATACGACCATGAACTTGAGCACCTTTACCCTTTCTTTGCTTGAAAGAATCAAATTTTTCGTTCCCCACTAAGTCCTGTTCATAATAAAATGCCAAAAAGATATCATCATATAAAATATCACAGTCCTCGTTTGGATTGTCAATACTCAATATCAAGTTCATAGATAATGGTGCGACTACGATGGTGTACTTGGGGTGTTTGGGAAGTAAGACTTAGCCATAAACAAAGGACAAGGAGACCTAAAATGGCCATAATTTGAAGAAGTCATACATAGAAGTTATTGGTTTTGCACATTATTATTATCTTTGTGGAGGTTTATGACAGAGGGCGAAGCCAAGCCAAAAATTTTAATTTAGAAAGTGAAAAATTTTAATGGTACAACGATCTATAATAACTCCAACAAGTCATGACAACCGTTTTCATAATCGGATACTGATGACTCACATTTTAATATCAGTAATATTCACAACCACGATAAATTTTACGTGACCGCAATCTAAAATTCTGTGTTCAATATAAGATCAAAGACTATTGGAGTAATAATTGAGTAAAATAATTAAATTGAAAAATAAAAATCCAATATTAAACAACTAAACACTTAAATATTAAACATATTTAAGTAGCTTAATTATTATTAATAAAAAAACAATAATTATGGGAGATAAAAAAGTCAAAATCATATTCAATTAACAGGTAAAAAAAAACTTAAACATATTCAATATTTAATTATTATTATCTATTGGTCTTTAAAATTGCTAATGATTTTCCATTAAAGATGCCAAAAAGTAGAAAAGGGAGAAAAAAAAGAAGCACAAGCACTAAAAGTTATTTTTCTCCTCGTTATAAATTCACAGAGACAAAGAATAAAGGAATAAGGAAGAGTGTTGGGTTAGAGTCAGATTGTGGAAATCAATTGTGGAAAACAATATAATATTATATTACTTATTGTCTTAGGAAACTGATGTTACTTGAAAGAGTAAAAGTTGGTACTATAAAATTGTTTTACTGCATCCTTTTGATTGTCTGGTTCTAGGATTTTAGTTATCATCTCTGTTTTATTTACTTTAGATTCAGTCAAAAAGCAGTTTTGTTTCTGTTAGAGGAACTCTTGCTGTCAGATTATTAGTGGGGAGGATAGAAGGAAAGCTTTTCTACTGAGACTTTGACGGGTTAACTCTTATATACCATTTTAAAAGATAAAATTTTATAAAATTAATGGATCATTCTCAAATTTTGGAGGGGCGAGTGACCCCATCAGACTAAATGACTCCGCCCTGATGACTGATTGATAGATCATATGTTGCGGTTTATTTGGGGAGGGCTTTAGTGTTTTTAGTTAGAAAGGTGAAAAAGTAGAGAGTTTTGATTGAAGGATGGATCTTAAGGGGAATAACTTTGATGTGATGCATGTTATCAAAGTTTTAAGGATGAGGAAATATTTGTATGCTTTTCTTTTTAGTGTCATTTTGCTTGTGTCGTGTCACACATAATTATATGTTGAGATGTTTGGGACAAGCAAGAAAGCAATTCGCAGCTCCTTTTTATTTGCCTGGAATTCAGTTAGATTTAAGAGTAAGGATATGCTTGATTTATGTTAATGATGGACATTGATTCTAGCAGTGTGTTTGAGAGTTTGGAGTGACCGGAAGAAAAGGGTATTTAAAGGGAGAGGATGGAAAGATTGTCTTTTATTTGAATGTTAAAATAAAAAAAAATGAGAGAATAAAGGAGAGTAAAATACCTTCCACTTACTCATTAGAAAAGAGAAAAGAGGAAAATGATTAAATTAACAAGTTCCAATCCTCTCCTCTCCTGTACTCTCAAAATTGGGGATACTAAAATTTAGGGTTTGGAGGAGGGGATTGAATCCCCCAATCTCTTCCCTCTCTTTTTTAGAAAAAAAAAAAAACTCCCAAATGGGGGTTTGATATCCAATCCAATCCCTTTTCCCCTCTCCTCCCCTCCAATACCCTCCATACCAAACACAACACGCTGTGAAAATTCATATCCAATGGTTAGGCCAATCAAATAAAAGCCAAGTCCATGCATAATGGCCAAATATATATTTTTTCCTCAAGAATTTGAAAGGTCATCCAATGTAAACACAAGATATGTACATGGACTCTTGGGAGGAATCTAAGTTGTATTCTTTTACTAGTTAACAAGCTATGCTTTTAATTAACACAATACAATATATATGAAGACAAGAATAAATGTTGATTGAGGAAGTATAACATTACAACATCGGAAATATTAACTTTCTTTCATTCCCTTTGTTAAGGTTTAAGAGAGGAAGTGAGACAATACAAAGAAGAGAAATGTATTGAATGGTGTGATTTACTTACAAGTGAGCTATCCTATTTATAGGAGCCAATAAGAGAGCCAAAGATATACACAACCAATGTGGGATTAAACTAACTAAGCAATAACTATGCTATACATAATCTAACAGCCCCCCCTCAAACTCAAGGTGGAATATGAGAAACCAACTTGAGTTTGAAAACAAGATCACGAAAACGCCCTGGAGGATGTGACTTGGTAAAGATGTCTGCGAGCTGATCCTTGGATGTGACAGAATGAAGCTGTAGGGAGCCTTGAAGGAGATGATGACGGACAAAATGACAATCAATCTCAATATGTTTTGTCCGTTCATGAAACACATCATTATGAGCAATCTGAATAGCACTTCTATTGTCACAGTATACAGAAGTGGCAGCAGAAAGTGATACACCCATATCTTGTAATAACCATCGTAACCAAAGAAGCTCAGAGGTAGTGTCAGCTAAAGCACGATATTCTGCCTCTGTACTAGATCGAGCAACAACAGTTTGTTTCTTACTACGCCAAGAGATAAGAGAGGTGCCAAGTAGGAAACAATAACCGGTGGTAGAACGACGATCTGTAGGATCACCTGCCCAATTTGCATCGGTATAAGCACACAACTGAAGAGGAGACTGAGAGGAGAAAAAGAGCCTATGAAACAATGTCCCCTTTAGGTAACGAAGGATGCGAAGAAAGGCAGCAAAATGAGTAGAGCGAGGAGCAGCCATAAACTGACTCACCTGATGGACAGCATACGAGATATCAGGTCGAGTAACAGTAAGGTAGACAAGACTGCCAACCAAATGTCGATATAAAGTAAAATCACGAAGAAGTTCGCCATCATGGGGTGTAAGACGAGCATTAAGCTCAGTTGGTATGTCAACAACCTTACTGTCTGTGAGATTTACCCGAGAAAGCATATCAGAGATATATTTGGCTTGTGTCAAATAATAACCATCAGAAGAAGATGAAATCTCAAGACAAAGAAAATAGCTGAGAGGACCAAGATCTTTCATCTCAAAATGTTGATTGAGAAACTGTTTAAGTTCCTGAATACCAATGGGATCATCCCCGGTGATAATCATGTCATCAACATATAACAGAAGAAGTATGATGCCCCGGTCTGTGCGGTGAACAAACAAAGCTGAATCATAGGAGCTAATGGAATATCCAAGGCTAGACAAAGTGTTGCTAAACTTAGCAAACCATGCTCGAGGAGCCTGCTTAAGTCCATATAGAGCTCGACGAAGACGACATACCTTGTTTGTTGGATTAGATAGTCCAGGAGGTGGTTGCATATAGACTTATTCATTAAGATCACCATTAAGGAATGCATTTTTAACATCCATTTGAAAAAGTGACCAATGGCGAGAGGCTGCAACAGCTAGCAAAGCACGCACAGAAGATAGACGAGCAACTGGAGCAAAGGTCTCCTCATAGTCCACACCATACTCCTGAGTAAAACCCCTGGCAACAAGTCGAGCCTTGTACCTATCAATAGTACCATCTGAACAAGTCTTAATTTTGTAAACCCATTTACTGCCAACCACAGACTTTCCAGGAGGCAAGTCAACCAAATCCCATGTATTATTCTTGTGTAAAGCATCAAGTTCCTCTTTCATCGCAGTCTGCCAAAAAGGGTTAGTGGAAGCCTCGCGATAGGAGTGGGGCTCATGTAAAGTAGCTAAAGCATGAAAGCAATGAAAATTCTGGAGATGGGATGGAAGAGATCTTACTCTGGTGGATCGGCGAAGGTCTAGAGAGAAAGTGTGAACATGATCCTCATACGTAACAGACCCTGGGGGCTCAGGCGAAGCGACGTCGAGAGTATCAGGTGGAGTGGAATCGAGAGTATTAGGTGAGGGAGACTCGGGCAAGACATTACTAGTGTGAGGTGAGGGAGACTCGGGCAAGACATCACTAGTGTGAGTAGGAGAAATAGGAGGCTCCATAAGTGTGGTAAAAGGAGGAAAAGATGGCATGCTGAATTTGCCAATTTCATGAAATAGTCTATGCTCCCAAAAAACTACATGACGGGAAATGCGAAGACGACGAGACACAGGATCATAACACCGATAGCCTTTTTGTTCAATTCCATATCCAAGAAAGCAACACATCCGAGAACGAGGCTCAAGTTTGGTGCGCTCATGAGGTTGGAGTAAAACAAAACAAGCAGAACCAAACACACGAAGATGGTGGTATGAGGGAACATAGCCAAACAACCGCTCGTAAGGAGTGCAATTATCAAGGATAGGGGTAGGCAGCCTATTGATCGTGTAGATAGCCGTTAGAGTGGCTTCACCCCAAAATGGGGTAGGAACAGATGTGGAAATGAGGAGGGTTAGAACAGTGTCTAAAATGTGCCTAAGTTTACGTTCAGCTCGACCATTTTGTTGTGAAGTGCCAGGACATGACAAGTGAGGAATAGTGCCATAACTTTTTAGGATGTCTTTAAAAGCATGTTGAGTATATTCTAAAGCATTATCAGAACGAAAAGCTTTGATAGGTTTTGAAAATTGGGTTTCAATCATTTTAGCAAAAGTACGATAAATATCCAATAATTCAGAACGAGATTTCATTAAAAATACCAAAGTGTAACGAGAGAAATCATCAACAAAAATTACAAAATAGCGTGAACCACTCATACTAGCAACGGGAGAAGGTCCCCAAACATCAGAATGAATTAAATCAAACGAAGCAGTAGCATGAGACTCACTATTATTAAAAGGCAAAACCGACTGTTTTCCAAGTTGACACGAAATACAATCAAAATAACTTTTAGACACTGACCCTAACAACCCCTTTGAAGCTAAAAGTTGTACCCGAGATGCAGATGCATGACTAAGACGTGAATGCCAAAGTGCAAGAGATGGTGGTGACAAGGAGGCAGCAGCAGAGACGTTAGAGGTGGGAAGGTTGGGCAGGTGTAAGGATGAGAGTTCAAACATGCGCCCAATTCTACGCCCGGTCCCAAGGGTCTGACCAGTACGAGGATCCTGCACATTCACATCAGAAAAGTCAAAGATAATTCTATATCCAAGTTCACATATTTGCCCAACGGAAAGAAGATTATAAGATAATTCTGGCACATGAAAAACTTCAGGAATAGAAAGAGAACGACTATTGATGGTGCCTATAGTTTTAACAGTCATAGTGGAGCCATCAGCTGTGCGAATGAATGAGGAATGAGGCGAAGGTGCAGATGTAGTAAATGAAGCTGGGAAAGGTGTCATATGGTTGCAACAAGCGGAATCAAAAAGCCAAGAGGCAAAATTACCTGGTAGGACTGAGAGGGCAGAGGAAGATGCATTACCAGAACGAGACTGGATGACCTGATTAACTATTGCCTCGAAGTCAGTTGCAGATAAGGTGACAGTAGAACCTGATGACCCGTTAGAGAGTGCAACTGAAGATGAAGCTGTAGTCGCAGATGGATATGGAAAAACTGTAGAGAGAGTGCTCTCAAGATGAGCAACTGCTGCCGTGGGAGCATTGGATCTTCCCCTTTGCCAACATTTATCAATAGTGTGCCCTCGACGTTTACAAAAACGACAGAAATTATTGTCACGAGGCTTAGAAGAAGGTCGAGGAGCACCAAACCTGTCAGAATGCTTTGGCTGAAATGATGAAGAACTAGATAATGGAGCAGCCAACACTTAAGGACTACGTTGAGAGTGCATAGTCTGTGATCTGCTTTCTGCACGAACAAGTTCAAAGATAGCATTGTCCAAAGTAGAGAGAGGAGAGCGATGTAAAAGTTGCACACGAATAGGCTCAAAATCATCACGTAATGCCATAAGAAAATGGTGAAGACGATGTTGATCCCTTCGTTCAGCATACATTTTGGCATCTGTACGATCCTTCCAAATAGGATTAGAGAGATCAATTTGATTCCATAAGAATTGCATGCGAGCAAGAAAATCATTAATACTCTGCCCCGGTTCTTGCTTCAGGTAGAAGAGCTCAAACATGAGCTGATATTCTCGAGCACCATCAACAGCAGAATAACGAGAAGCAAGCATATCCCAAGCACCCTTAGCTTCATCAAAGCTACCGAATAGGGCAGAAATAGATTGAATAGTAGTATTACGAAACCATGTGAGAATTTGATTATGATTGCTTTCCCAATCAATGAGACGAGTGAGAAGAGCATCATTAGTTTCAGTAGCCCCTTTAACTGGCTTCTCGACAATACCAACCACGTAAGACCAAAGCTTACGACTTTTGAGGAAACTTCGCATAGATTGAGACCAAACAATATAGTTTGTACCATCCAATACAGACTGAACATGACGAAAAATATCTTTTTTTGCCATCTGGTCAAATCTGGTTGTCCGTCAACGGTCAACGGTTGAATAGTGACGTCGATGGAGCAGCGACTGAGATGACGTCGATGGAGAATGAGACTCCGACTATAGTGGTGACCCGACAGACATGAAATGGATATTCAAGAAGTTTTTCTGATGTGAAGGATCCACTAATAGTGGCAATCACAGAGCATACTCAACTCTTAATATACCGACAACCTTAAAGAAGTTTTTCTGATGTGAAAGATCCACTAATAGTGGCAATCACAGAGCATACTCAACTCTTAATATACCGAGAACCACGAAGGCTCTAATACCATGTTAAGGTTTAAGAGAGGAAGTGAGACAATACAAAGAAGAGAATTGTATTGAATGGTGTGATTTACTTACAAGTGAGCTATCCTATTTATAAGAGCCAATAAGAGAGCCAAAGATATACACAACCAATGTGGGATTAAACTAACTAAGCAATAACTATGCTATACATAATCTAACACCCTTCTCTGCTTGAACATGTGATTCATGGTTATATTCTTCTCTTCTGATATCCTTCCATTTGAAGCAATGGGAACATAGCCTTCAAAATCCATTTGGTGATGCATTGTCTTTGATCTGAATATCTTATATACAAGTATCTGACTGCAGTTTTCAAGCAAATCCCCATGCGTATAACTCCTCCGGGAAACTGCTGGTTGGCGTTCACTAGCACTTCATGTAATAAAGCAGTAGTGTTTTTGTAGCCTTGATAGAAACATGGCTGAGACTTGGTGCCGATAATAGCACCGGTACTGTTATATAAGGTTAAGTGGATGTCATCGTGGTAGATGCCAATTCCTTTGTTGGGGTTAAAGATTTCGATTTTGAGGATAACAACAGAGTTGTTTGGATTAACTGATCCATTGTGACATAATGTTGAATTCCAGGTATCCAGAGTTGGAACGTAGACATAGCTGATCTTGTAAACTGGCCTTTTCGGAATTAGACAACATAGCACAATTACAACTTGAAGAAACCAAAGACCGACAGAGAGTTTCGTTTTAGAGACTTTGCAAAGGGTACTCATTTCTGGGTTATCGACCATTGTTGTAGAATGAAGGAAATATAAACTATACTTTTGGGAAGTAAAAGGCTAATTGGTTCGCTCTGTGGTTATAAATCCTTAACTCTCCTAAAGACTTTGAACCTAAAATGATCAGATATCTTTATATAGAGAGACCAAAACGTTTTTCCAAGTGTTTTGAAAGTAAACAATTAGTTAATCAAATTAAGCTTTTTGATACAACTTTTTCGTTTCTTCCACTATAAGGGAAGGACAACATATCACCAAGCACTTTGGGGCTGTGACATATATGATATTCATACTCTTAACACTTTTCAGTGGAAAACCATAATACTGAGTTGCTTAATATGTAAGATATAGTATTCTCTTAACCTACACTTAGCATATTGTCGAATCAATGTCTATCAGATCATTATTTTTTTTTCAAATAATAGATATATGATTATGAACCGTCTAATAAAACCAAATTCATTAAGGGCCGGCTATATTGAGTTCTGGCTCATGTTTCAAACTAGAGACTTGTTTACTGTACCGGTGGATTTGCTGACCTATTTTAAGAATTTGTTAACTAATTATGAGGCTGAAGGTTCAAGTCTGAGATGACAGTAAAGTTGGTAGACAATCAGGTGACAGCTATGTTATGTTTCACTAATTTAGATCCATTCATTAATTTAATTATAAAAATTTTTGTTTAGTCTGGATCCATGAAAAATACATGACGACATAAGAGTTTACCTCATTATAAGATAAAAAGAAAATATCTGTTTTTCTCTTTTTTCTCACGACATTCAATGACGGAATGAACCATTGTATCATATATTTTTCATGAACTTATGTTAAGTAATAACTCACTTTAATCAAAACATTATTTATAAGTTCATTTCTAATATAAATAGAGGTTTTAGTAGGAGTTGGTAGGAGAAGCTATCATGTATCAATTTTGTCTACGCTGATAAATAAAAATAAAAAGAAAATGTTTTGAGAAGAAATTGAAGGGTTCTAAAGAGGAAAAAGATGTTGAGTCATTTGAATTATAGGATTAATTTGCTTTTTATCTCAATAAAAGGGGTTAATTTATTTTTAAGAAAATGGAAATTCAAGCTTCCCAAGGACTCTATTTTTTAAATAAAAAGAAATACCTTTAAATGATAAGATTTAATTTCAAAAAATTATTTGATTTCGCTCAAGTGTATTTAACTAAGTGAAGGTTAAATAATTTGCTTGAAATTAGTTTTTGTTTAATTGGCTAAAATACATGTATAACTTTATGGTTTCATCCATTTTCATGACAAACACTTAACTTTTTTCGATAGGTGATAAACTATGTGGTTTGCATGTTGATTTTCGTTAACTATAATGTTTACCCATATCAATTTGAGTCAAGATTGACTCATTTTTATCCTCAATAAATTCTATAAATCATTTAAAAATCATCTAAGAATTTTTAAGAATATTTCACTTGCATATTATTTTTTTGTGGTTCTAATTTTTAATAAAATAAAAAAAAATTCTTAGTAAAAAAATTCTTATATTTTTCTCTCACGTTAGATCATATTTATTTTGCATGTATACAAAAAAACATAATCAAATTCTTTGTGTTGTTAAATTTTTAAGACAATTTCATTTATGAATATGCTTATAAGAGTCACATTACAACTAATTGAAACTAAATGATAATTTATTTATTAAAAGAAATTGAAGATTTCTTTTAAAAATTGGTCAAACAAGAGAGTTATATACATGGATTTTAGCATTTTTAATTTAAAGAGGAAATTAATTGGAGTTACAAAAAGGAAGAATTTAAAAACTAATATGGGGCCTTAAAGGCCTAAAGGTAATTTAAAATTGGATTGGACGAAGGCCCATACGCAAAAAAGTTTAGAAGGGGTGGAGTTGGCTTGTAAGCACTCTTTCCCCCTCTCTTTAGGCCCCTACCGTAAGCCTTTCATCACCCATCTCTGCTGGTCACGGTCACCACTCTCTATTAAATCCCAAACCACCAATTGATTTTGTTTTTGTTAGAAATAAAGTAGTTAAAAAAAAAACAAACACAAAAAATTTACGAGGCTCGAAGCTAAAACTCTTACGTTCACGGGACGATGATGAGAGATTTCATTATAATCAAAATTGAAGTACAAATAAAGAAAAATATAACTCCCTACACCCAATTCTCCAAATACAACCAAATCTAAGCTACCACAAATTTAATTGGAAAATACAATAGTCTAGAAGAAAAAAAGTTTTAACCACTCACATGGATTTGTTTGTTGTACAGCTTTATCTCTTCAACCTGATAAAAGAAGAGAAATACGCTCGCGCGCGCGCGCGCGCACACACACACACACACACACATATATATATATATATATATATATATATAAGTAAGATCAATGAAAATCTTTTTTCTATTTAATTTTGTATTTTATATCCTACTAGCACCAAAACAACCACCATTTTTAATTCTTGATTTTCTTATTGCAATTTGTACTCTTGCATGATGACATGACAATTAAAAGAAAAATGGATATGTATTTACTCCAAAATTACAAATCATATCTAACAAATCTCCATTCTGACTTGAATTTCACAAATAGTAAATTACCCTCCACTATTTTTACAAATGCCCCAACCGGGCATAATTCAAACGCTGTAAGTAATACTAATTAAGTCCAAGCAATGCTCAAACTTGAACACTAGAAGCGGTTTAGTCAACATGTCTGTTAGATTATCTGTTGTCCCAATTTTCTTCACAACAATCTCACCACTATCAACTATATCTCAAACAAAGTAATAACAAACATCAATATGCTTCGTTCTCTCATGGAACATCTGATTTTTAGTCAAGTTAATGACACTTTGACTATCACAATGGACAATAGTAGCATCATGAACCCAATACAATTTACTAAACAACCCTCTCAACCAAGCAACTTCCTTGATAGACTCTATTATAGCTATGTGCCCCGTCTCTGTAGTCGACAGAGCAATAATTGGTTGTAGAATAACCTTCCAACTAAAAATGTATCCATTAAGAGCAAATACATATCATGTAGTAGATCTTATTTTGTCAAGGTCGCTTGCAAAGTCTGAATCAACATAACCAACAACATTGCTCTTGTGACTTCCAAACTTCAAACATATATATGATGTATCTCTAAGATATTGAAGTATCCATTTAACAGCTCTTTAATGCTCCTTCCCAGGATTACCTATATACCTGCTAACCATACTGACAACTTGTGCAATATTTGGACGGATGCAAACTATGGCATACATAAGACTCCCAATTGCATTGGAATAAGGAACACGCGACACGTAATTTTTGTCTTCATCTGTCTGTGGAGACAAAGTAGCTAAAAGTTTGAACTGAGTAACAAGAGGAATACTAACAGGTTTGACATTCTTCATGCCAAAACGTTCCAAATCTTTCTCAATGTACTTCTCTTGTGTCAGATATAATAAGCCCGCAGCTCCAGCTCTTTGGATCTCTATACCAAGCATCTTTTTAGCTAAATCCAAATCTTTCATCTCAGATTGATTGTTGAGCAGTGCTTTCAGGCTAGCAATATCAGATTTACTTTTACAAGCAATGAGCATATCATCTACATAAAGCAACAAATAAATAAATGAACCATCTGCAAGTTTTCTAAGATACATATAACTGTCATACTTGCTTCTGGAATATCTATTACTCATCATGAATGAGTCAAACCACTTGTACCATTGGCGATGAGACTGTTTCAAGCCATATAAGGATTTCTTCAATGAACAAACATAGTTTTCCTTACCTTTAATATTAAAGCCATCAGGTTAATGCATGTAAATTTTCTCTTCAAGCTCACCATGCAAAAACACGATTTTGACATCAAGCTGTTCTAATTCTAAATTTTGTATAACAATCAATGATAGGAGAATATGAATGGAACTATTCCCCACAACCGGAGAGAACACACCGTTAAAATCAGCTCCTACAACTTGATTGTATCCCTTATCAACCAAACGTGCTTTATGCTTTACATTTTCAATCCTCGTGATGCCTTCCTTTTTCTTGAATATCTATTTACAACCAACTATCATTTTATCCATTGGTGGTTTTATTAATTTCCAAGTCTGATTCTTCTCAAGAGACTCCATCTCTTCATGGCTTCTAGCTACTTAGAAGAATCTGCACAAATAATGACTTCTATATATGTGCATCACTGAGATTTTGCGCAACTAACAAAGTATATGCAATTGCATTACTATTACTAGACAAAACAATATTATTATACCTCAATGGTAGTATAATCTCTCTTCCCAATCTATGTTTGGCAATGCTATAAGGTTTATCTTGAGTCTGTTGAGTCTGTTCTTCACCCAAATTCTCACTCTGTTTAGAAAAAAGTTGTGTGGAAGTCCTCTGCATAGGATCTAAATCAGAACCTACCATCTCCACCTGTTGTGTGCTACTTTTACCCTGATCAAAATCACAAGCAACAGACTCTTCTTTCTTTAGGTCAAGCATAGAAAATTCATTAAAAGTAACATCATGACTAATGAGAAATTTAGGTGACTTAGAATTCGGACACCATAATCTATATCCTTTCACACTATAAACATAATCAAGAGAAATACATTTTTTAACAAGAGGCTCTAATTTTCCATCATTAACATATGCATATGCAGGACATCCAAATATTTTTACTATAAAATAATCAGGACGGTTACCAAACAATACCTCATGTTGGGTTTTAAACCCTATAGCTATAGTAGGATATTGATTCACCAAATAACAGACAGTAAACATTGCCTCTATCCAAAACTCCTTAGTCAACCAGCATTTGAGAGCATACAACGAGTTCTCTCCAAAAGAGTTTTTTTCATTCGCTCAGCAACCCCATTTTTTGTGTGGTGTACTTATGAATGTCTTGTGCCTAACAGTACCTTCATCTCTGTAATAGTCATCAAATTCATTTGAGCAAAATTTAAACTATTATATGTCACCAACCTTTTAATTTGCTTCTCTGTTTGCATCTCAATCATGGTTCTCCACTGTTTAAAAAACTTGATTCCTCATCCTTGGTCTTCAACATATACACCCAAGAACAATTTGCTGATAAGGGATTTCGTCATGTACAAAAACTCTAACTTACTCCATAAGAATTTCACACAAGACTCCATCTGACAAACACAACTGAATTACAGTCACGACATTCTCATCCATATTTAGTTTATGTTCTTCTGTCATCGTACTAGGCATTTTCCCATTCCCCAACATTTCCTTTTTCAAACCCTTTTGGGTTAATACGACTTGTATATTTACTTACCAATGATTAAAACTGCCAGTTCTATCAAACTTCTTTATGTTGTATGAAGTTGTAGAAGATATCATGCTATGATCGGTTTTAACAATAACTCAGATACCAGTTTGTTATGAATAAAGCAACGAAAAAATAAACAAACACAGAAAATTTACATGGTTCGGAGCTAAAACTCCTACGACACAGGGCGATGATGAGAGATTCCATTATAATCAAAATTGTAGTACAAATCAAGAGAGATAAAACTCCCTAAGCCCAAATTTTCAAATACACCCAAATCTAGGCTACTACAAATTTAATTAGGAAAATACAATAGCCTATAAGAAAAGAAGTTTAAACCACTCATAAGAATTTGTTTGTTGTATAGCTCTGTCTTCAACTTAATGAAATAAGAGAAATAGGTGTGTGCGCGCGCGCACACACACACACACACACACACACACACACACACACACACACACACACACACACATATATATATATATATATATATATATATATAGAGAGAGAGAGAGAGCAAGAGAGAGAGAGTGGCAAGGTCAAGGAGAATCCTTATTCTATTTTATTTTGTATTACACTGTCCACCTAGCACCAAAACAACTATTATTTTTAGTTCTTGCTTTTCTTATTGCAATTTATACTCTTGCATGATGACATGACAATTAAAAAAAAAAAAGCCTGTTTTTACTATAAAATTGCAAGCCATATCTAACTTATTTCACTTAAAAACACTTTCTACCTCTCTCTGCAAAAAAATCATAATGGTCGTTCTAACCCACACAATGCCTCTTTCATCTCTTGGGGTTTCTTTCTTTGCATCGTGAGAAGTTTTTGTCTGGTACAATATCAAGAATTATTTCCTGACACAAGTCAATGAACAAAGCTTATCCATATCAATAATTATTAACAATAATTAAATTCATAATTTATAAAGTATCCATTGTTTATTAGCTTCTGTCAAGCTTATCGCCTGTGATTTCGATTGATGAATTTAAGAGAGGAAGTGAGACAATACAAAGAAGAGAATTGTATTGAATGGTGTGATTTACTTACAAGGGAGCTATCCTATTTATACAAGCCAATAGGAGAGGCAAAACTATACATAACCAATGTGGGATATAATACATTAACACCCCCCCTCAAACTCAAGGCGGTAAGTGGAGGGTGAACTTGAGTTTGGAAACCAAAGAGTGAAAGTGTCCGGGTGGATGAGCCTTAGTGAAAATGTCAACTGTCTGATTGGCTGAACTAACGAATTGTAAACGAACCGTATTCTAGAGAATGTGATCACGGATGAAGTGGCAATCATTCTTGATGTGTTTTGTATGCTCGTGGAAGACATCATTGTGAGTGATCTGAATAGCACTCTTGTTGTCACAGTGTAGGATAGTGGCAGTAGGAGAAGAGATACCCATGTCAGTGAATAGCCATCGAAGCCAAAGAAGTTCTTGAGTTACATCAGTGATGGCACGATATTCAACTTTAGTACTGGAGCGAGCAACCACAGTTTGTTTCTTACTACGCCAGGAAATGAAAGAATTTTCCAAAAAGAAACAGTAACCAGTGGTTGAACGTCTGTCGGTGGGGTCTCCGGCCCAATCAACATCAAAATAGGCTTGTAAGACAGGGGTAGACTGTCCTGAGAAATGAAGCCCATGAAATAAAGTACCCTTGACATACCGAAGAATACAAAGAATAGCTGAGTAATGGGTGGTCCGAGGAGCGGACAAGAACCGACTGACCTGATGAACGACATAAGCAATGTCAGGGCGAGTGACAGTAAGATATACAAGACTTCCAACTAGTTGGCGATATAGGGTGGCATCTTGAAGAGGTGAACCATCGAGTAGGGTAGGTTTGACGTTCGGCTCGAGAGGAGTAGTGGCAGTGGTTGAGTTAGTGATCCCAACCTTAGAAAGGAGATCCGAGGCATATTTGGCCTGAGAGAAAAAAAATCCATCAGAACTAGATGAGACTTCGAGACCAAGAAAATAGGTGAGCACACCAAGATCTTTCATCTCAAATTAGCCACTGAGAAACTTTTTAAGTTCAGAAGTACCATGTAGATTATCTCCAGTAATAACCGTATCATCAACGTACAGTAAAAGAAGGACAATACCGTTGGCAGTATGGCGGATAAACAGAGTTGAATCATGAGCACTCAGTGTGAACCCAAACTGATGAATGATAGTGCTAAATTTGGCAAACCAGGCACGTGGAGCTTGTTTCAAACCATATAGGGCACGGCGAAGGCGACAAACTTTGTTTCGAGGGGCATCCAAGCTGGGAGGGGTATGCATATAGAATTCCTCAAGAAGATTCCCATTAAGAAATTCATTTTTGACATCCATTTGAAACAAAGTCTATCTTTGAATGGCGGCAACAACAAGAAGTGTACGGACAGATATGAGCCTTGCCACTGGAGCATATGTCTCTTTATAATCAATGTTATATTCTTAAGCAAATCTCTTGGCAACAAGTCAGGCTTTATATCGTTCAACAGAGCCATCAGAAAGTGTCTTGATCTTAAACACCCATTTGCACCCAATAAGAGTTTTCCCATGGGGCAGATCAACAATATCCCAGGTATGAGTTTTAGCTAGGGCTTAAAGTTCTTTATTCATTGTTTTCTGCCAAAGAGGATTAGTACTAGCCTCCTTATAGGATTGAGGCTCATGCAGATGAAGTATAGTGGAAAAACAATGATAATCATAATGGTAATCAACAAGATGAGAAGGGTGATGAGTTACCTTGGTAGATCTGCGAGGGTGATCTAGAGGATGGCTCTCAAAAGAAGTCAGTGCAGACTCATCAGACATAGGAATATCCTCTGGCATAACCGATTGAGTAAGAGAGGTGAGGTCAACTGATGGTTCTGGAGCTGGAGCTGGGTCTGGAGAGGTAGGATCAGGTGGTGGTTTTGAAACGGAAGGGGTGATATCAGCTGGTAATTCTGAGGTGGACTGAACAGTACCTGAAACTGGATTCTTAAGAAATAACTCAATAGATTGATCAGTAAAGAATCTGAAGTTAGTAATGGTTGACATGTCAAATGATCATAAGGAAGAGAACATTTTAGGTTCCCAAAAAATGACATGACGAGAGATACGAAGAGTTTTAAAAATAGGATCCCAACACTGATACCCCTTATGTTCAATACCGTATCCAACGAAAAAACACAGATAAGCCCTTAGTTGCAATTTGTTGTGTTCATGTGGTTTGAGAAGAACAAAACAAACGCAACCAAAGACTCTGACATTAGAGTAATCATGAGGTTTACCGAAAAGGCACTCGAATAAAGACTGATTTTGGATTGTAGCGGAAGGGACACGATTGATTGCGTACACTGCGGTTAAGGCAACATCACCCCAGAAACGTTCAGGACATGATGACGAAATGAGTAGAGCACGAACAGTGTCAAGAATATGTCGATGTTTGCATTCGGCTTATCCATTTTGTTGGGAGGTTCTAGGGCATGAGTGGTGGGGGAGCATACCATTTTTGTGAAGTAGGTTTAGAAAAGCACAATCTTTATATTCCATTGCATTATCTGAACGAAAAATTTTGATATTCCGAGAGAATTGAGTTTGAACCACAAAAGAAAAATTAGAATATATTTGAAAGAGTTCAGATCGACTTTTCATAAGAAACAACCAAGCATAACGAGAATAATCATCCACAAATATAACAAAATAGCGAGCACCACCCATTGATGTATGAGGAGAAGGACCCCAAACGTCAGAATGTACTAAATCAAAAGGTGCAAGGGAAACAAACTAACTCTCATTAAAAGGTAAAGCTGATTGTTTTTCAAGTTGACAATGAATACAATGAAAAGACTCATGCTGAAATGAACCTAACTGATCACTAGAAATAAGAGAACATAGAGGGCTGGATGAAGTGTGACCTAATTGAGAGTGCCACAATTCCACGGGTGAGAGTGCTAGGATGGATACGGCTGATTGGTTTAGTGATGGTGAGGATGGGACTTGGAGGTGAGTGTCTAACTTTACGGCCTGTTCCAAAGAGTTTTCCTGTTTAAGGGTCCTGCTCACGACAACCAATAGAAGAAAAATGCAAATCAAGTCTAAGATCACATAGTTGTCCAACAGATATAAGGTTAAGCGTAAGATTATGAACCAAATATGTGTTAGGGAGAGATAAATGATAACTGTCAACATGTCCAGTGTGGTTGACCAACATATTTGATCCATTGGCAGTGTGAATAGTAGGTGCATGCTCATCAAGGGTTTTAGAGGAAAATATAGAGGCATCAAAAGTCATATGATTGCAACAAGCAGAATCAAAATACTATTGAGATGTACCTGATGTAGCTAACATGGCTATATTGTTTTTAGTTTTATTTAGAGCCTCGGTAAGAACGGTGCAAAAACCACTTCAATCAGGTGGAGAGCTGGATGAAGTTGGTGTAGCATCAGTGGCTACAGTAGTAGTATTCTTTGGCTTGGAATAGAACCGATTAGATGAGCCTCAAGAGCGATAATGGTTCCCATTTGACTGATTTTCAGATGGAAGTTTAGGGCAGTCTGTAAGATAGTGACCTGGTTCTCTGCAGACTTTACACATACGAGAAGGATATTTGAGCAATTCATGCCCTTGTGAATGACAATACTTACATTATAAGGGCTTTTGGAATGGGTTTGTCCTGGCAGCTGGTGTGGCAAGAGCAACCAGTGCTGCAAGGGAAACATCTATATGAGATCCTTGTAATATGGTGAGACATGTTTCCTCACTGAGTAGATCAAAAAATACGTCGTTTAGGGGAGGTATCGCGCCCCGGTGTAGGATTGAAGCTCGTACAGGTTCAAATTCCTCTCTCAAGCCCATTAGGAATTACATAATGCATGTCTTAGTTCGGTACTTTCCATGAACATCAGCGTCTTTTGTGCATTCCCAAGTTGGCTCAGTGAGAGCTAACTGGATCCACACGGCAGTCATCTGAGATAGAAAACTGTTGACAATTTGTCCAGGTTCTTGGCTCATGCTATGAATGGTGGAAAGAAGACGATACCGATTTGAGATGTCTGCCCTGGTGTAGCGGTGTTGGAGAAGATCCCAAGCTTCTTTAGCTGTATGGAGTGTACCAAATTGAAGCTTGATTTCTAGGATAATAGTGGCACGAAACTATGTGAGAATCTGGTGATTTTTACTATCCCAGTCCTCTAGACGGTCAACATATTTGTCAACATCTTCATCGTCCTTCTTCTTGGGTTCAATGATATCTCCAGTCACGTAATGCCATAATTTTCATCAACAAAGGAAAATGGACATTTCTTGAGTCCATACAACATAATTAGATTCATCCAGAACAGTAGTAATAAACCAGGGTAAGTACGGTTCAGTCATAGGCGCAAAGAGGAAGGCGAACCTCTAAGAAACCGGTGACGTGGAGGTCAACTGATGATGTGGTGGTTAATGGGTGACGTGGCTTTTAGGGTTGACGTGGCAGCAACGTATCTGAAACAAGAGCAGCAGCAGAGATGACATCGATAGAGAATGAGAATCCGACTATAGTGATGACCCGACAGGTATGAAAATGATATACAAGAAGTTTTTCTAATGTGAAGGATCAACTAATAGTGGCAATCACAGAGCATACTCAACTCTTAATATACTGAGAACCATTATGGCTCTGATACCATATTGAATTTAAGAGAGGAAGTGAGACAATACAAAAATGAGAATTGTATTGAATGTTGTGATTTACTTACAAGGGAGCTATCATATTTATACAAGCCAATAGGAGAGGCAAAGTTATACACAACAAAGAATTTTTTTTTGCCTGAAACAAGTCAATAAACAATGGACACATAATAAATTATAGACCAATGAACTATAATTAACAATTGTGGTTATGGTTAATCTTTGCTCATTAACCTGACACGTCAAGAGCTTCTTACTACTCTCTGTTGTCTCAGAGCATTTGAGTGATGAGCTAGCCTAAAGGAGAAGAAAGCTCAAGCCTTGATGCTGATTTGTCCATGAAAATCAGAGGCGAGGATTCTGAGCTCATAATTAGACGGTTCGGGTTTCTGTTTTTCCTTGCATTTTTATTTCCTTATAGAATAGTTATTAGCTTAGGATTGGATCTTTTGTGTAATTAGAAAGTTCTGGTGTGTGGTCTTGGTTTGAACGATTCACATCGCAACCTGTGCATTGTTTCTCGTATTTTCTCTCACTTTACATGTCCTATTTTTATTTTTAGATATTTTAAATATTTGATCATAATCAAAAATTAAAAACTTTTATTATCAATATTTTAATAATACTTTTTATTGTTAATAATATTTTAATGCATTTTGTTAATCTCTAAGTTTTTCAAAAGAGACATTTAAAATGAGATGAAAAGAGTGTATGCTCCGACTGTTCACATGCATGAGCCACAATAGCTCTGTGCCTTGACACTGTTGTATGTATCACAGAATGTATATGCCTTCTCGGTTTAACTTGCATAGCTATTGTGACTTTCGGTTTGATGCTCCCAAATCTTGGGTTTCTTCTGTCTTGTGTGCTTTAAATGTGTTTATTGCTGAGGTGATGGCTCTGGCCAAAGGATCCTCTCTAAAATCTGTGTTTGCGGCCTTGAGTTCTGTTCAAGAACAGAGCCCTCTTAAATATCTATGGTAATCTTCAATAAGTCGTTTTATAATTTGCTTATGTCAAGAAAAATGTCGTTTACTTCTATATAAGATAGTGAATTTTGATGGACGCAATAAATTTAGCATGTGAAGGCTTAAAGATACGGGCTGTACACGGAATTTTGGTTTAAGGATGACTCTTAATGGAGGGAAATAGCATAGATGTGAGGAAACATGTTCTTTTCTTTTACCTGTCAACAAGCAATACGCTATAGCAGACAAGCAATGTAATAACAAGAATAAATGTTTAGGAAGCATTTCTTGCAAAACAAAGGAAAATGTTGAGGAAGTATGTTACTACAACTTGAGAAAATTATTTGAGCTTGTATCTGCTAAGTAACACACCTAAACTTTCATTATTTTCTCTGCTTGAGCATGTGGTGTAGCTTTATATTCTTATCTCCTGACATCCTTCCATTTGAAGCGATGGGCACATAGGCTTCAAAATCCATTTGCCGATGCCTTGTCTTTGATCTGAATATCTTATATCTGACTGCACTTTTCAAGAAAACCCTTATGCCTCTGTTCGTCCCCATAACTCCTCTCCAAATCTGTTGGTCGGAATTCACTACCACTTCATATAAAGTAGTCTTTTGTGGCCTTGATAGAAACCCGGCAGAGACTTGGTGCCGATAATAGCATCGGTACTGTAATATAAGGTAACATGAATGTCATCGTTGTAGATGCCCATTCCCTTGTTGGGGTTAAAGATTTCAATTTTCAGGATAACAGAGGTGTTTCGGTTAACTGTTCCGTTGTGTTTTAATGTTGAATTCCAGCTATCCAGAGCTGGAACGTAGACATCGCTGATCTTGTAAACTGGCCTTTTCGGCATTAGACTTAGCCGTATTACAACAGAGATCGAACATAACACAATTACAACTTGAAGAAACCATAAACAGATAGAAGGTTGCGATTTGGAAACTTTGCAAAGACTACTCATTTTTGGGTTATTCTTCATTGACACTTATAAGGCAAATTGGTTCACTTTGGTGAGAAAAAGAAGCTGTGATTAGTATCCTTTGTACAACTCTCCTAAAGAAAGTTTAAGACTGTCAGCATATATATAGATCAAAAAGTTTCATTGGTGCTTCGAAAGTTGGCATTTAATCAATCAATTTAAGCTTTCTGATCTAACTTTTCCTTCTTTGTTTTATTCCCTACCGGGCGAAGGATAACAGATCGATCAGATGAACAAGGAGCTGTGACGTGGTATTCATTTTTTGAAACACTTTTGTCTTGGTAAGCTTTCGGGGGAAAACCAGACTATTGATTTGCTTTATATTTAAGATATATTCCCTTCACATATGCTTAGCAGATTTTCTAATAAAGTCAAATTCATTAAGGCCTAGCTAAACTTATAAAGTGCTTTTTCACTCGCATTCTGGGAATAATGAATTAAAAGATTAAAAGTTCCAAAGAATGGACATTAAGAAAAAAGATGACTAATTAGTTTTATTCCCCTTTTGAAGAGCAAGAGCCAAAATTACTCGAATCTTTTTTAGCACTACCACTAATCAATTAAATAAAATCAACATTAGACCCCAACAAAACCAAAGTCATGGGTTATAGAAAGGGTTTTCTTAGAGGTACTTAACTAGTATTAAGTATATCTCAGCTTAATATGTAATTGATCTTAGCAAGAGTATATCAATGTTGGCTGAAATTCAACAAGCCTCTGCTAAATTTCCAGACCATGACAAAAAGAGAATGTCAATATCATACTTAGTTGCGGGCCAGTACTATTTATTGAATGACCATAAAATCCTTGGTAAGTAAATGAAGCTCGCTGAAAGATATGGACCTTTAAAGTTATGAATGGTAGGAGAGCAATGTCATTGAAAAAGAAAATGTGAGAAAAAGAGAGATGGTAAAAGCTATCTAATCTTTTCAATTGTTTGGGTAGAAAAGATAAAAATAAATTTAAATTTTAAAAGACAAATTAACTATTTCTCACTTTTAAGTCTTCCAATTTGTATTTGTTGGAGAAAAAACATCAATGGTTTTATTTTTTTTTTACTTTACTTTCCAATCATTCAATTAAAAAACATTTTCCACCCACTTTTGTTTCGGTAAAATTATTCATACCACAAATTTCTACCACTCATGAAAACACACGGAATTAAACCTTATTCTTTGATGTGCGGTTGTTTTCTCTCACCAATTCGACAGTGACATATGACACTCTTAATGGGTAAAAAAGTAAGCACACAACTTAAGAGCATCATCCAATTAAAAGGTGACATTTGAAAAAGGGAAAAATGGTAACTTCACCTAAAAACCCTAGCCAAGCAAAAACCCTAGTCACTCTTAATACCTTTCCTAATTGGACTATACTCCAAATCATTATATAAAAGGGGCTTCCATCACTTCAAATGTACATCACAAAAAAATATTTAAGCTCTCTCAATACTCTTATTATTCTTACAGAGTACAAACTTGCGCGTCGGAGAATCTCTCTAGAGAACAAAACTCCGTGAGACATTTTAGATCGCGTGTTCTAGTGTGCGCAGGTGTTCGTAGAACTTATAGGATCAACAATCAAGTTTCTGGCATCAATATGTTGGCTTTGTGTATGGGAAACTGACAAGAAATCATCTGTTAACAATGTCGACTTGTAACATGACCGAAAACACTCTCGCTACTCTACCATTAGTTGCAACCGAAATCCAACCTTCCCTGAAGCTAGCAGAACTAATCTTCCTCCAATCGTTTCGTAGAGAACTTGATGAGGTCGGGACATTCCCAGTAAGAAAACTTGGCCCACAAAAGGAACAACCCTGATCTGGATGCTCCAATCAAGTAAGGACAGTTCAATGAACTGATTCAACAAGTGGCTAATCTGGCGACCTTGATAAAGAACTTGATTCCAGGTAATAGGCTACAAGGGTCTCAATGAGAAGTATCGCACCAAAGCCCTTACTTGCCAAGGCACAAGAGGAATAACATGGAATAAGCACGTCAGAGTCATGGCAAGAACCACCGCCTAGTCAACAACGAATCTACAACTGGATCCTCCTCAAGTAGAAGGAAAAAATCAAAAGGCCCTTCAATGAACTCAAAGGATAACATGGATCTCGATAGGAAACTTGAGGAGATGGACAGACATATAGGAGAACCATTCAAGGGTTGAGGGACCAACTTCTTGAATGAACTCGATTCCCAAAATCGAACTTTCACTCAAGATATCATGAATGTTCCTCCACCCCATAACTTCAAGATGTCACTCATCAAGCCCTATGACGACACCTCAAATCCCATGGACCATTTGAAACTTTATAAGAAGACAATGCTTTTGCATTAGCATCCAAATGCGACAATGTTTCAAGTGTTCCCGTTGACCTCCTAAAAACCTACGAGCACCTGGTACTCACGCCTAAAGCCAAAGACCATCACCTCGTTCAAGGAATAAAGTCATGCATTCTGCACATTTCATTAATAACAAAGGGCCAAAGAAAACTTTGAAAACCCTATTCATTATCTACCAACAGAAAGGCGAAAAACTCTGAGAATACATCTCTTGGTTCAATGCTAGTGCATGGGAAGTTTCGAACCTGGATCCTAAAATCTATATGATATCCTTTAAAAACAGGCTTAAGTCAGATACCTTCAGTTAGAAACTAACTAGAAGCTCTGCCAAAAACTTCAATGAAATCCTCTCTTGATCGAAGAATATATTATTACTAAGGACGACCAAACATCTCGAAGAGAATGAGAAAAGTGCAAAATAGAACAACGAGAGTCTAGAAACGACTCCACAAAAAGGGACCAACAGGAAGAAAGACAATGAACCTTTGAGAGGCCATCTAGAAAGTTCGAGAGTTACACCCCCTTCAGCACCTCTTGTGAGAATGTACTAATGGACATCCAAGATCGTAACCTAATCCAATAGCCTCCAAATCTGAAGGGTAATGAAGCAAGAAAAGATAGATCCAAGTGTTGAAAAACCTTCTTAGATGGAAAATTTAGGTTGGTTTTAATGTTGGGAGATGCTGGTATGACTAAAATTTAAGTTGAAGAAAAGGGTAGTTGGCCACTGGATAAATGGTGGAAATTAAAAGAGTTTAGAAATGAAAGAAAGAAAGAAATAATAATGTGAAACTATGATTAACTATAGTGGCATAATTGTGAATTTTTTAGATAAGTTACATTTGCAACTAATGTTTTGTGCACATGTTAAATGGTTAGATTAGGTGGTTACCTATCTTTATTTAGAGTTCATGAATGACATAAGTTTATGTGGGTGATAATGTGAGATTGAGAGCTGACAGAAAGAAAAGATTTTAAAGAGGGCATAATTGAATACTTGATTAGAATGAATTAGAATGTGAAACTAGTGATTTTGATGTTCATACTATTTAAAGGTTTTCCTCGAACATGATAACTTGGGGTTGGCAAATCGTGAATCACTAAAGGGAGCTTGAGATGCAATTAGTTGATTTGAGGTGACTTGTAAATTGGATATTAAGGAATCTTGTTTGTAGTACTAAAATATGTATTAATGATTTTAATTTAATAGGTTCCATTAAAGATTAATAGATAATAACGAGGTGACTTGGTGATTTAAATCTTGAAAATTGGTTGAGTTGGAGTCATGAGAAAGAAACGAACTTGAAATAGAACCACGTAACCTAGAAACTTTGTTTTGCTACTAATTTCTAAATTCATAAATTTTTACTATCTTCATAGGTTTTCAAAATGTTTTTAAAGAAAAGGACATGGAAATATGGATCATGGTTTGATTTACGCATTGCATTCTCGTAAAGACATAGTTACTCATAGTAAATATACCTTGTACCATGATTAGTTATTGACACAAGCAAGGGTATGACCGTATGAGTAACTAAGGCTTATGATTGGTTGGTTCACTGTTTGGCTTTATGTCGAGGTGAGTTTTTACTACCAACTTGGATATCTTCTCTCTTCTTATTTTATAGAAATGTGTTTGTGTTATGAAAGTTGGAATTATCTAAACTTTACAATGGTTGAGGAAGCATAAATTTTTGTTTCTGCTTTAGAATTTTACGAGAATTTAAAGTTTATATCAATTTTTTTAAAATGATGTATGAAGAGATGATTCATTATAAAAATTATTTGATTTTCCCTATTTTTATTTGAATATATCTTCATTTTGTATTTTGTTATAAATGAATGGAAATGCCTTATATATGGAGAAACTTGAGGAAGAACTCATCATTGAAGCGATATATTTCAGAATGAGCTTAGTGCCTGGAAACAGAGGTTCAAACCCAAGAGGAGAGGAGTGAATTGAGTTTGAAAAAGCTTTTTGCTAATTGACTTGCAAGTTTTTAAACAGTTTAATAAACAAGGCATATAATCAAATAATATGCTTCAAAATAAAGGAGTTAAGGAAAAGAATATGCAAACTCCATTTATAGTGGTTCGGCAATATGGGAATCTCTCCGACCCTCCTTGAAGTAATCTACTAATCGTTAGACAAGCAACTTCATGGGTGTTGCACAAATCTTACAAAAAATCTCTTCTACAAGAAAGTTACAACAAAGTGTTTAATCCTAAACACTCTACGAGTTACACTAACTCTTTCTCTTTACAATAAATGGTATTAAGTATAAAGTAATGGTAGAGCGATAGTAATGAATGCTTTACAAATGAGGAATATCACTCTTTCAAGAACAAGCTTGAAGAATGGCTCACAATAAAATTTTCAAGAATTTTGAGAATTATTAGCTACCGTATCAATTAAATGTGCTATTCTCTTCTTTTAAATGCTTATTGAAGTGGGTTTTTATAGCTTTAGACTTATATGGTCGTTAGACACTGACTTGGTAGGTTTGGGGCATTAAATACTCAAGTCTTGCGTTTCAAACGGTCATATTTTTGATCTACCACTCAACTGGGTCCTTGTACCAATAGACTGGGTCCTTGTACCAATAGACTGGGTCAAGTGAAAAAAAGTTCACTTTTAAGCTTAGGGAAAGTACCAGCCGACTAGGTCATAGGACCGGTCAACTGGGTGAAGTTACCAGTCAATTGGGTCCTATTACCAGTTGACTGGGAACTTATTGTCCCTTTTTCCAATAGACTGGTATAGAGACCTAGTCAACTGGGCTATCCTTAAATCCAGTTTTTATGTTTTAGAATAGTTTTTGATGTAGAAACATTTTTCGTATTTTAGTTTTGTCAAAGCCTTTTGTGAGTTGAGCCATAAATCAAGCTAAGTGATTGAAATTTAGAGATTTATAATGTGATTCAATTACCTAAGTGTCTATTCCAGATCTTCTGTCTTCTTCTGGTGTCTGAACGTGCTGTGTTCTTGCATCTTGTTTCTATACTGAATGCTTTTGCCACTTAAACAATTACTTAAAACTAGTAGGGCAATTTAAATAGTTTTTTTTGTTATTATTAAAATCAAATACGGGTCAACAACCTCCCCATTTTTATGATGGCAAAACTAAGGAGAGAAAAAAAAAAGTTTTAAAAACTAAATGTTGTTTTTTTTTTTGAAAAAATTTGGACCAGAGTTTCCTCTGTTTTTGTGATAAAGGCCAACCTCCAAGCATTCAATGATAACAATAGCAATCCCAACCAAGCAATGCAAGATAACGCAAGACTATTTTAGGCATTTTAACATGTTCGGAGCAATGCTCCCCCTAATTATGCTCTATATTAGTTTATACAGATTTTTCTCTTTTTCTCCCCCGTTTTGACAATAGGAGAAAATGGGGGTAAACTCGAAACAAATTGATCACCATAGACATGAATACAAGGCATAAAGAAACTTGTGTGCAAAAAACTAAACATAAACTGGAGTTGGAAAGATCTTCCGGGAAGAATTAAAAGTTTGTACAGAAGCTTGAAACATTAAAGGCATATGTATGAGCAATAAGGGCTCAAACTAAGCAACTATATAGCTAAAACTAATTCACATTCACAAGTTAAAAGCTGTGAAAAGTAAACATGCATAAACAAATTTTCATTCATCACAAGGTTAAGTAAACTAATTGTTAAATCTAATACAACCCGAGCAGATGAATGTATGAAAAGAGAATAAAAAGAAATGTTCTTGCTAAAATATCCATGGAGCTAAAAAAAAAATAAAAACAAGTGATAAAAACTAATGACTCTGCGAGCAAGGGAGTCAGAGATGTCTCCAAAAAAATCTTGAATCTTAGCTAAAGAGCCTTCCAAGTGCTCTCGGAGTAACTCAAAATCATCCCGTAGGGTGCTGATGTCGTGACGCATGTGATCGATATCGGTCTGCACCATCTGGAAGCTTTGGTCTACGAAAGAGCTCAAGCTCTGAAATTCGGACTGCATGGACATCTAGAGGCTCACTATTGCCTATAGTAGATCATCATGTCCAGTCTGACCAACAGTTGAGCTACCATGTCCAACATGCTGTGGACTAGGTGTTTACTCATCAATGTCCATAGCAATGGGAGCAGCTGCATCATTAGGTACATCATTGTCATCATCATCACTGATCCAAATATTCTTCCCAGCCTTGGAATGAACCATGTCATTCCGGATCGTGCATCCTATCTTCTTCAATGAAGAGACATTTATGATGTCTTTAGGGCCGATATCTTGAGCTTCGGAGGCAGGCAAGGGAACTTTGAAGTGTTGCAAGATCAGGGTGATGAACATGCCATAGGGGAGGTACCTCGAGTCATTAGCCTCGCTATTGAGCATATTGGCCAGCAAGAGCGGTAGATATTGAAATAGTGTTTAGTTTTGAGACATCAGATCAATACTATGTCAATTTTCGGCAAATAACCCCGACCCTCGAGTCGTGGGTAGATGGTCCAACTCACGATGAGGTTAAACAATTTTGAGTCGAGGGGCATGTTACTACATTAATGAAATGTAGTGGGTTAAAAGATATAGTTAGGGTCTACCCTAACTATCTGAAATGTCTCCTCATAATTAAAATTGTCTGGCAATCCATCCAGACTCCATAAGATCCTAGCCAGTAGGATTCTCAGCAAACTGACCAATCGGTCAGTGTTGACCTCAAACTCTATACCCATCACACTAGTCTTGAACCTAAGAGCTAAGGGACTGGGTTTGATAATATTGGGATAAAATTGATGTATAAGGTGTGGGTAGTATTTATGGTGGATATTGATAAACGAGGTTATGCCTATCGCCAAGAAAGTATGAAGTATATCGAAATTAGCATGATGAATAGAATTGAAATCTACGAATCTACCCGTCATGATTTTCTTATGTCTAACCATAGTGTTTTACTTACTTTTGACGACGAGATTCTAGAAAAATGAGTCATTGAGCTCAGTCATCGCTTGCTTGCTCGAGGATCCGACTATCCCTTTGCCTCTCGAGTTCGATGCCGAATACTTCCGTAATCTAGGCCTCGTGGGTGCATGAGGTCCGACAATGGTTGTTTTCACTAATATTCTCTCAAACATTTTAGGAATTTTCTGTGGTGAGATATTTTTGGAAAAAAAAATGAAGATTAAACCGTGAAAAGTTGAAAATGATGTGATTTGAGGTAAGATTAAGAGTTATATGGAGTTATTTCAAGATTTTTTGGGATTAAAACAAGGATTTTTTTACAGAGAGAACGCGACTATATATAAAATCGCAATACCAGTCTATTGGGTTAGGGTACCAGTCGACTGGGTTCCTCATAATCTGGGGATTTTTCTATATACCAGTCGACTGGGTCAAGGTACCAGTCGATTGGGAAAACTGGCAGTAAGACACCAGTCGACTCCTTACTTATCAATTTGGTTGTCCAGAAAAATTTCAAATTTTTTGCTCCAAATGTTGTCTTGTGGTACTAGTCAACTGGATCTTTGTTCCAGTTGACTAGAAAACTGGGCAATGAGACACCAGTCGACTGTATTGACCCTATTACTCGATTGGGTTAAAAAATTCAAATTTTTGGGCTCCAAACTTTTGGTGTGATACCAGTCGACTGGGTCCTTGTACTAGTCGACTGGTAAAATGGGTAGTGAGTTACCAGTCGACTAGATTGATTCAAATAGTCGACTGAGAAAATGGACAAAGAGATACCAGTTGATTGGTTCATCCAACTAGTCGACTAGGTATTTCAAAAATAATAAAATTTTGAGTTCCTACTAGGAATTTTGCAAGAAATAATTTATCTATGCCATTTTGAGTGAGAAAGATATTAAATAAGAGTTAATACTCATTCACTAAATGTCAAATATGCATATGATGAATGTAGTTGCAATCAAACACACATATTATCATAGTTTGTTAAGCCCATTAATAGTCTAATATTGCGAAAGCTATCTTTGTTCAAAGGCTTAGTAAGAATATCAACAATTTGGTCTTCCGAATGAATGAATTCTAATCTAATATCACCCTTTTGAGCATGATCTCTTATGAAGTGATGTCTTATCTCTATGTGTTTTGTTCTCAAATGTTGAATTGGGTTTTTAGTCAAGTTAATAGCACTAATATTATCATAATGAATTGATATATTCTTAAAATTCATGCCATAGTCTTCTAGTTGTTGTTTCATCCACAAAACTTGTGTACAACAACTTCTGACGGCTATATATTCCATTTTAGCAGTTGATTGTGCAACTGAATTTTGTTTCTTAGATAACCAAGAGGTTAACATTGTACCTAAAAATTGGCATGTTCCACTAGTACTTTTTCTTTCTAGCCTATAACCCGTAAAATCAGCATCCGAGTATCCAATAAGCTCAAAATTTGATTTTCTAAAATACCATAATCCTATGTTTTGAGTACCTTGTAAATATATTAGGATTTTTTTTTACAGTAACTATATGTGATTCCTTAGGATTGGCTTGAAATCTAGCACACATGCATACACTGAACATTATATCGGGTCTACATGCAGTTAGATATAGCAAAGCTCCTATCATGCTTCTATAAGTTTTAGTATCTACACACTTACCTTCCTCATCTAGGTTAAGTTTTGTAGAGGTGCTCATAGGAGTGCCAATTGACTTTGAGTTTTCCATCCCAAACTTGTTCAATAGGTCCTTGGTGTATTTTGATTGATTGATAAAGATGCCTCCTTTCAATTGTTTGATTTGGAGTCCAAAGAAGTAGGTAAGTTCTCCTGTCATGCTCATTTCAAATTCAACTTGCATACAATTAGCAAAATTCTGACACATTGATTCATTAGAAGCACCAAATATGATATCATCAACATATATTGTACCAATAGTGTGTCATTTTTGTGAGTTTTTGTAAAGAAGGTTGTATCTATTTTTCTTCTTGTAAAACCATTTTCAAGTAAAAATTTACTTAGGCTTTCATACCATGCTCTTGGAGCTTTCTTCAACCCATAGAGAGCTTTAGAAAGCTTACATACACAGTTTGGAAGACTAGGATTTTCAAATCCAAGAAGTTGCTCAACATACACCTCTTCTTCTATAAAACCATTTTAAAATGAACTTTTTACATCTATTTGAAATAGCTTAAACTTATTAAAGCATGTAAAGGCTAATAACATACGAATGGCTTCTAATCTAGCTACGCGAGCATAAGTATCATAAAAGTCTATTCATTCTTCTTGATTGTAACCCTTGGCAACTAGTCTAGCTTTGTTCTTAATTACTATTCCCTTTTCATCCATTTTTTTTCTATATGCCCATTTAGTTCCTATAATTGTGTGATTCTTTGGTCTAGGAACTAGAGTCTATACTTTATTCCTTTCAAATTGATTTAATTCTTCTTGCATAACACTTATCCAATCAACATCTTTTTTAGCTTCTACAAAAGTTTTAGGTTCTACTTAAGATAAGTAAGCTACACAATTGCAAATATTTCTTATAGAGGATTGAGTTCTTACCCCTTGTGAAGGATCACCAATCATTTGATCGATTGGATGATAATTCACATACCTCCAATCTTTGGGAAGACAATCCTTTTGTTGACTTAAAGATGGTTGATCAGGATTGAGAGCATCTACCTCTTGACTTGTTTGAGATTGGCTCTCCTTCGGGTCAACAATGGGAGTAGGTGTATCCATTCTTGGAATAAAATATGCATCATCATTAAAAGATACTACTATACTACTAATTGGGTAAGACTCATCAAAGGCAACATGTACGGATTCTTCAACCACTAGAGTTCTTTTGTTAAAGACTCTATAAACTTTACTAGAGTTTGAAATCCTAAGAATATCTCCTTCATCGGTCTTTGAGTCAAATTTACCTAAATTAGTTTTATTGTTATTTAGGATGAAGCACTTACAACCAAAAGAACGAAAATAAGAGATATTAGGATTTCTACCTTTCCATAGTTCATATGGAGTTTTATCAAGTATAGGCCTAATTAATACTCAATTTAAAACATAGCAAGAAGTGTTTACGGCTTCCACCCAAAAATATTTTGGTAAACTATTTTCGCAAAGCATGGTTCTAACAAATTCTTCTAGAACTCTATTTTTCCTCTCAACAACTCCATTTTGTTGAGGAGTTCTAGGTGATGAAAAATTGTGATCAATTCCATTTTCATCACAAAATTTTGAAAAGTTTTGGTTTTCAAATTCTTTTCCATGATCACTTCTAATACTTGAAATAGAAATCCGTTTTTCATTTTGAACCTTCTTGCAAAAGTTCACAAATCCTTTATATGCTTCATCCTTGTAAGCAATAAAAATAACAAAGGTATATCTTGAATAATCATCAACAATAACAAAATCGTATTGATGGCCACCTAGACTAATGGTATTTATTGGACCAAATAAATCCATATGTAAATGTTCTAATGGTCTAAAGGTTGAAATTACATTTTTTTTATTTAAAAGAAATTCTAGTTCTTTTTCCCATTTGACAAGCATCACAAACCTTGTCTTTTTCAAATTTGATTTTGAGAAGTCCAACAACTAAATCTTTTCTTGAAAGAATTTTAAGAAATTTCATGTTCGTATGGCTAAGTCTTTTATGCCATAGCCATGAGTTTTCACTAAAGGTGGGAAAACATTTTTCATTTTATGAATACAAAAATTTTAAATCAACTAGATAGACATTGTCATATCTATGGCCAACGAACTTGATCTTGTTACTCTTGATGTTTATTATTAGACATTGAGAGGATTAAAATATGATTTTGTTGCCTTTATCACATAGTTGACTAATGCTACGTAAATTTGGCTTAAGACCTTGCACATACAAAACATAGTCAATGGTTGAGGAATCATTTCCCACTTTACCATGTCCGATAATCTTTAACTATGTGTTATCTCCAATGGTGATGTATCTGCATCCCTTAGAGTTAGTTCTTTGAACATGCTTTGATCACCGGTCATGTGCTTCAAGCATCCACTATCGAGGTACCAATAGTTACCTTTTTCCTTGGTGTGGGGACATATGTACATTACACAAGGATATACAATTGCACTTTTAGGTACCCAAAATTTCTTGGGTCCTTTGGGGTTAATCTTAGAAAATACATCTCCTGTAGGGACCCATATTTTTTTAATATTATAAGGTTCTCTATAATTGTAGGCAAGTTGATGATTCATGATCCTAGGATAATAGTTATTGAAGTTTCTGGGATTTCTTGAATATGTATGCCTATAGTTCCTTGTATAAGCATTCCTAGGATACATGTTTCTAGCATGAGAGTTATAAACATATATGTTAACTCTAGGATATGTATGATGGTAATTTCTAGGATGTGCATTTGTAGTATGTGAGTTATAAACATACATGTTATCTCTAGGATATGTATGATGGTAATTTCTAGGATGTGCATTCCTTGAATGATTATTCCTAGCATTTGCATGTCTTAAATGAGCATACATATATGCATATGAATTTCTAGGATTTTTACCTATAGCATTAGAATTCTTAGCATTTGGATTTAAATTGACATTCTTAAGCCTACTAGCATGCATTGAAGAAGTACTCTTAATCTTGCTAGTGGCCTTAGAGGTGGAGGGTTCATTCATACATGTTGCTTTCATGAACAAAGTCTCTTTTGACTTTTGTTTGCCTAATGGAGAATAACCCAATCCGGATTTTCCTCCACTTAACCTTTGGCAAGATAGCACTTCATCTAGTTTTTCTTTTCCAAGCATAAGTCTATATATAATGCTATTCAATTCCATTATTTTATTCTTTAAAATATCATTTTCGTTTTTTAGAAAATCTTGTGATGAGTTATAAAACATGGAAGATATTTTATCATTTTCTTCCTTTAAGCCTTCCATCTCTTTAGAAAGAGATAAGACTTCCTTCTTTAGAGCCACATTTCTATAATCGAATTTCTTCAATTCTTCATGCATGTAATTTATTACCTTACTTAATTCTTCACTACTATTAACAGTATTATTATTATTAGAAGGTGAAGAATTTGATACCTCATTTTTATAGTCGATTTCAATTAAGCATAGGTTGGCAATCTCCTCGTATCAAACATCATTGTCCGAAGATTCTTCTTCTTCATCATCACTCAATGTGGTTGCAATCATAGTTTTCTTTTTGAAGCTCTTATATGGTTTGCTTATTGTTAGATAATCGGCCTTGATGTGATCGGGTTCTTGTAACCAAAACACACAAGAGGTTCCCTTTTTGGAGTGGAATCCTTTGTGTAGGGTTTCTAGCTCTTTTCAAGAACTTGTGAAACCTTTTGGTGATTAGTTCCATCTTACTATCTTCTTCGCTGCTCTCACTCTCTTCTTCCTTTTCTTCCTCTTTGTTACTTGTAGAGGCTTTGAGAACAATCACTTTCTTCTTCTTCTCATCATCATTGACAACGGGATTCGTTTTTTCCATCTCGTATGTTAATAGTGATCTAAGGAGCATTTTGATATCAAGTTTGTTGAGATCTTTGGCCTCTGTTATGGCCATTTTCTTTGCTTTCCAAGTGGATGGCAAAGATCTTAAGATCTTTCTTGTTAGTTTAAATTTCTCAATGTTCCTACCAAGAAGATTTAAACTGTTAACAATGGTAGTAAAACATCAGTGCATTTGAGAAATAATTTCATTGAGAAACATTTTGAAAAATTCATACTCGGACACTAGCATAACAAATATTGATTTTTTTACTTCACTAGTGCCTTTATATGTAACTTGAAGTTTATCCCAAATCTCTTTAGCTGAAATACATACAAATATTTTATTGTATTTAGTGATATCTAGAATGCGCAATGTAACATGCTAGTTGCTCTACTATTCAGAGACATCATTCTACAGTCCTCTTCATTAAACTCTGTTATGAGTTTAGGCATTGTATGATTGATCTCTCCAATGGTTATTTCCTTTGTAGGAATTCTGAGTCATTCTTCAATGACTCTCCATAGATTGTAATCTTGTCCTTCGACAAAGATTTTCGTTCTATTTTTCTAGTAGTTATAGTTAGAGCCATTAAACAAATGAGGTCTAGTATAGGGATGTCCTTCGGTAAGGGTATTAGATTCCATCGGAACAACTCAAGGATTTTAAGTTTGAAATTGAGTACCAAAATCTAATACCAATTGTAAACCGAGGTTCAAACCTATGAGAGATGATGAATTGGGTTTCAAAAACTTTTTGCTAATTGACTTGCAAGTTTCTAAATATTTTAATAAGTAAGACACAAAATCAAATAATATGCTTGAAAATAAATGAGTTAAGGAAGAGAATATGCAAGCTCTGTTTATAGTGGTTCGACAATATCGAAATATCTCCAACCTTACGTCCACTCTTTTCAAGGAACCTCCTTGAAGTAATCTATTAATCATTAGATGAACAACTTCACGAGTGTTGCATAAACCTTACAAACAATCTCTTCCAAAAAGAAGTTACAATGAAGTGTTTAATCCTAAACATTCTAAGAGTTACACCAACTCTTTCTCTTTACAATAAACGGTATTAACTGTAAAGTAATTGTAGAGAGATAACAATGAATGCTTTACAAATTAGGAATATCTCTCTTTCAAGAACAAGCTTAAAGAATGGCTCACAATAAATTTTTCAAGGCTTTTGAGAATTAATGAGCTATTGTATCAATTGAATGTGTTATTCTCTTCCTTTATGTTGGAAATAACCTTAGCAAGATGTCAAGGTGGTGATCTTCCAAACACCCAATTCTAGAATGACTTGTAGAAAGAAATACAGCAATAGAACACAAGAACAGAAAATCAAAGAAAGAAAGAAGACAATCAATTATTGTTAAGGTTCGGCAACGTGCCTATGTCCCCGTGCGTTCCTCCGAACTCTCTACACTAACTCAAATGGTTCTTATAAGTTACAACAATCCCCTTCAAGAAACCACAATCTTCTTAAAGAAACAAGAAGAGAAGAAAGAAGATGAGAATTAACAATGCTCTTTTTCTAATCTAGACTTCTCTATCTTTTACACCCAGCCTTACTACAAAGAGTCCCTCTTGTGTTTGTCACTCTTACACAATTCTCTCTATGTGTTTACAATTGATCTCACAATGTCACAAGCTTGTGTGTTCTTCTTATTATTATTTGTTGGAAATCACCTTGACAAGATGCCCAGGTGGTGATCTTCCAAACACCCAAGTCTTGAATGACTTGTAGAAAGAATTTCAGTAATTGAACACAAGAACAGAAAATCAAAGAAAGAAAGAAGACAAGTAATTTGTTGTCGAGGTTCGGCAATGTGCCTACATCCCCGTGAGTTCCTCCGAACTCTCTGCACTATCTCAATGGTTCTTACAAAGTTACAGCAATCCCCTTCAAGAATCCAAGTTCTTGAAGAACCAAGAAGAGAACGAGAAAGTGATAGACCTATTACAATGCTTTCTATCAATTCTCTACTAACCTCTCTTCTTTACAACCAGCCTCACTACAAGAGTCCCTCTTGTGTTTATGTCTCTCACACAATTCTCTCTTGTGTTTACAATGATCTCACAATGTCACAACCTATGTGGTTCTCTCACACACCTTTTCCACCACTTGAAATGAGGCTAAGAAACCCTTTTTATAGCCTCTTAATTCTTAGACAATCTTGTGAATCATTCTTGACCCTTTGATCATGTTCTTCCTTTAATCTCAGCCCTTCATCACTCTCTAAGTGATGCTGTGCATTTTGATATGGTGTTATGTGCTGCGGCGTGACCTGATGCTGCAGCTTCCTGATGCTATGCGCACACCTCCTGCCTGTGGGAAGAAACTTCCACAGCAGTGTGCCTGACCTAGCCATGCTCAAAACTTAAGCACACACTTGTGTGCAACCTTTTAACTTGCTGAAATTTCATACTCCACCTTTGGTTTCGATTTTAACCATTTTGAACCATGTTTGGACCTGTTCAAACCTTGACCATGTTTGAACTATGTTTAAACCTTAGACAAAAAACCAACAATCTCTACCTTTGTCTAAGCGTTTAAACCCGAACCATTTGTGCAGAGACCTTCGGGATCCAAACTCATCTTGAGTCATTAATCAACTGACTCCAATCCTAAGTAATTTAAGGTAATGATTGAACTTACTTAGAGGTAGAAACTTGGTGCCTAAATCTGCAGGACTTTTCTCCGTGGTCTTCTTGTCAACATGAATGCTTCCTTCTGTACCATTTTCTAGAATGTAATGATACCGAACATCCATATGCTCCATCCCCTCATGGAACACTGGATACCTCTATAAGTGCCCCACACTTTGGCTATCCAAAGATACCACCACCTGCTCTTTTAGGACCTCCCACTCGTCCAATAACCCTTTGCACTCCATAGCCTCCTTTATGGCTTCCGTGGCTGCTATGCATTCTGCCCTGGTTGTTATGAGTGCTACCACTGAGCCTCCATGTACCTCAGCAACCACTTCATCCCAAGATAACGCTCTTTTCCGGGATTACTCACACATTTGCTGAAAACATCCATTGCCCAAGAAACACTTGACCTGTTTCTCTTCCTTTCCCGGATGATTCTCCTCATCCCAAGGATCTTTTGTGCAAGGCTGAGATCCTTCCTCTCGAACTCCTCACTGAGTTGAGATATAAACCTTTCCATCCTCTTCCTGCTGTTCCAAACTAACAGCCCATCAATGACATAGGTGAGGATACTCACCATCTTCTCTACCTTGTGTCCAGGTGTGAAAGTTTCTGTGAAACCTATGTCTCCTCTTCTTGTGAACCCATTCGCCACCAGCCTAGCCTTGTTCCAGACTTCATCTCTTGGAGGGAACCCTTCTTTGATCTTGTAAGTACACTTACATTCCACAACTTTCTGACTTCCTGGAATTTTCACCAATTCCCAGAAGTTGTTCTTCCTCAAAGAATCCATTTCTTCCTCCATAGCTAGCTGCCACTTTGACGAATCCTTACACTCCATGGCATCCGTGTAAGTTTCTTGTTCACTCATCTCTCCTTCTGTCCAAGGAGCTGCTGCATCCGTAGCATCCGCAAACCCACATCTTGAAGGTGGTCCGACCAACCTTCTTTCCTGGTCTCTTATGAGCTGAAAGTCCTTCTGACTTGCTGCAGCATCCTCTTCTTGTTCAGCCTCTTCTTGAATTTCTTGAGCTTGGCAATCATCCGAGGGCTCTACTTGATCCGAACCTTCTTGCCTCCTTTGCTCTACCTGAACAGAATCTCCCTTGATGCTATGCTCCATAAGAACCAAATTGGTTTGCTCACTAGCCCCTACAGGGTTAGTTTTCTCCAAGTAGGGAAATAATAATTCATTAAAATTAACATCTCCACTTATAATGAGTCTTAATCCTTCTTTCTCTAAGGACCATAACCTATACCCCTTAGCCCCTTCCCCATATCCTAGAAACACACATTTTCTAGATCCTGGGCTAAGCTTATCTTCATTTTGTTGTGCATATGCAACACACCCAAAAGTCCTAAGGTTGTCCAACTCAGGGGGTTTTCTACTCCACATCTCCACGGGAGTCTTTTGATACACAATCCTAGAGGGTGATCTATTTACCAAGTATGCAGCTGTAGCCACAGCTTCCCCCCAAAAACATTCGGGTAATCCGGATCCATTTAACATACACCTAACCTTTTCCATAAGGGTCTTATTCATCCACTCAGTAACTCCACTTTGCTGAGGGGTTTCCACAACCGTCCTACGTCTTAGAATCCCATTTAACCTACAGAATTGATCAAGTTCTTGGTTAAAAATTTCTAAGCCATTATCGGTTCTCATCCCCTTAACTACTCTACCCATTTGAGTCTCAACCAGCCCTTTCCACACCACTAATTTATTCAAGGCATCTAATTTATTCTTAACCAAATAAACCCATACTTTTCTTGAATAATCATCAATTAAAGACAGAAAGTAAATGTTACCTCCCTGTGTTGGTGTCCTTGCTGGTCCCCAAAGGTCCGCATGAATGTAGTCAAGAATGCCCTTAGACTTGTGCACTCCGGTGTTGAAGATGACCCGATGTTGCTGCCCAAAAACACAGCTCTTACAGAAATCTAGTTCTTCTACTTTGTCACCACCAAGTAGACCTTTCTTGCTAAGCACTTGCAGGCCCTTTTCGCTCATGTGTCCCAAGCGAGTGTGCCAAAGGGCTGCCTTGTCCAGCTTAACCATCAAGCTTGCTGCTTGATCATTGGTTTCTGTTTCTTCGATCATCTCATAGAGTCCATCGTTTCTTGCTGCCTTGATCACTACCAAAGATCCCTTGGCCACCTTGATCTTTCCTCCCTCTATCTTACAGGTATAGCCCATGGAATCCAGCTGCCCCAATGAGATCAAGTTCCTTTTCAAATCTGTAACATACCTCATATTTTCCAGCAGCCTTGTGACTCCATCAAACATCCTCAATTGGATGTCTCCAATCCCTCTCACTTGGCAAGAATTGTCATTCCCCAAGAAGACTCTTCCATCATTGATCTTCTTGAAATTCTTGAACCATTCTTTGTGAGGGCACATATGATGAGTGCACCCGGTATCCAAGATCCATTTCCCGCTGCTTTCTTGCCCCTTGCTCACATCCGAGCACACAACAAGAAAATCACTATCTTGCTGTTCTGTTTTTGCAACCAAAGCCTCTCCATTCTTGGTATGGCTTCCTCCTTTATCCCTTGTCATCTTCTTGCAATCTTTCTTGAAATAACCCTCCTTATGGCAGTAGTAGCAGCTCTTCCCTCCAAATCTCAGTTTGGAATGCATTCTCCCATGGCTTTCTCCTCTACCTCTGTCCCGGTAGTAGCCATGCATGCTGTTCTGCACTCTCCTATGGCTCTCTCCTCTACCTCTATCCTGGTAGTAGCCATACATGCTGCTGTGCACTCTTCCATGGCTCTCTCCTCTACCTCTATCTCGGTAGTAGCCATACATGCTGCTGTGCACTCTCCCATGGCTCTCTCCTCTACCTCTGTCCCGGTAGTAGCCATGGTTACTGCCATACTAAGTTGCTGGCCTTCTTTTAAAGAACAGCTCTTTACCAATTGATACACTCCTTTTCTCGGCATCAAGATTATCTTGCAACTCTTTCTTAGGATCAAATTTAAAAGCAAAGATTCATTTCCGAAGATACCTCTTATCCGGGAGATTCTTGGTAAGAAATAACTCATCTAGTTTCTTCCATATGACAGCCGGATCCTCCGAGTCTCCGCACTCTCTTGTGACATTATCTGACATGTGCAAGAAAATGGTGTTGTAGGCCATCTTCTTCATCTCGGTCCGCTGGTCCTCCGTGGTACTTGCTGGAAAAGCATCATCTTCTCCAAATGCCAAGTCCACTTTTTGCTGTACAAGAACCTCCTTGATCTTCCGCTTCCATAGGGTAAAGTCCCCCTTTCCATCAAACTTCTCCACACAGAAATTTGAAGTCATCTTTTGCGGACAAGATCCCAGATTTGTGCACTAACCACAACTGCTTTCTTCAACCTCAAGAACACAGATCGAAGATGGATCTTTAACACCGTTTTTGAATCAACCTTCAAGAACACGACCGGATCTTGATCTTTACACCGTTCTTGAATCACCCAAGAAGTTTGATCTTTGATTCTTAGAGTCTTGGCTCTGTACCTTCTACTTCTTGCTCCGATAACCAGCTACTTAGCTCTGATACCACAGTTGGAAATCACCTTGACAAGATGCCCAAGTGGTGATCTTCCAAACACCCAAGTCTTGAATGACTTGTAGAAAGAATTTCAGCAATCGAACACAAGAACAGAAAATCAAAGAAAGAAAGAAGACAAGTAATTTGTTGTCGAGGTTCGGCAATGTGCCTACGTCCCCGTGAGTTCCTCTGAACTCTCTGCACTATCTCAATGGTTCTTACAAATTTACAGCAATCCCCTTCAAGAATCCAAGTTCTTGAAGAACCAAGAAGAGAACGAGAAAGTGATAGACCTATTACAATGCTTTCTATCAATTCTCTACTAACCTCTTTTCTTTACAACCAGCCTCACTACAAGAATCCCTCTTGTGTTTATGTCTCTCACACAATTCTCTCTTGTGTTTACAATGATCTCACAATGTCATAACCTGTGTGGTTCTCTCACACACCTTTTCCACCACTTGAAATGAGGCTAAGAAACCCTTTTTATAGCCTCTTAATTCTTGGACAATCTTGTGAATCATTCTTGACCCTTTGATCATGTTCTTCCTTTAATCTCAGACCTTCATCACTCTCCAAGTGATGCTGTGCGTTTTGATGTGGTGCTGTGTGCTGCGGCGTGACTTGATGCTGCAGCCTCCTGATGCTGTGCGCACACCTCCTGCCTGTGGGTAGAAACTTCCACAGCAGTGTGCCTGACCTTGCCACGCTCAAAACTTAAGCACACACTTGTGTGCAACCTTTTAACTTGCTGAACTTTCATACTCCACCTTTGGTTTAGATTTTAACCATCTTTGAACCATGTTTGGACCTGTTCAAACCTTGACCATGTTTTAACCATGTTTAAACCTTAGACAAAAAACCAACAATATTATTATGTGAAAAATGAGGCTTGAGAACCCCTTTTATAGCCATTCACTTCTTGGACATTCTTGTGAATCAATCTCCTCCCTTTGATCATGATCCTCTCTTAATCTTGGCCCTTCATCACTCTCTAAGTGGTGTTGTGCATTTTGGCCTTGCACACACTCACCTTAGAGGATCCTAAGATAATCTGCCCATGTGTGCCTTGGTGTGCCTAGCGCCTAGACGCTTAACAGGGAACGCCTCGGCGCTCGGGCAGAGTGTGCTTGTGGAAGGCCTTGAACAATGTGGCGCTGGATGCTGGGTAGTGCAGCGCTGACTTGGACCTGGAGTGTCACCTGTTGGAGGGCGAGGCACTGGCTGTGCATGGCTAGGCATTGGATCGGACCTAGGGTGTCACCTGCTGGAGGGTGCGGCGTTGGAGCACACACACTAGTACTGCTCATTCTGCTGCTGTGTGCATACCCTTCTGCCTATGTGCAGAAGTGCGGACACTAGGTAGCATGGCCTTCCCTTGCTCCAAAATGATGCACAAACATGTGTGTAGCCTTTTAACTTGCTAAACTTTGATCATCAATCTTTGGTTTAGATTTTAACCATCTTTGAACCATGCTCGGACATGTTTGAACCTTAGACAAATAACAACAATCTTTACCTTTGTCTAAGTGTTCAAAAAACCTGAACCTTTGTGCAGAGACCTTCGGGATCCAAACTCATCTTAAGTCATCAATTAACCAACTCCAATCCTAAGTAGTCCAAGGCAATGATTGAACTTATTTAGAGGTAGAACTTTAGTACCCAAGTCCGCAGGATTTTCTTCCATGGCAACCTTGTCCACATGGATGCATCATTTCGTAACATTTTCCCAAATGAAATGATACCGAACATCCATGTGCTTTGTCCTCTCATGGAACACTGGATTTTTACACAAGTACAATGCACTTTGACTATTCGAAAATACCATAACCTACTCATCTAGTACCTTCAACTCTTCAAGCAACCCTTTGCACCACATAGCCTCCTTAATGGCCTCCGTAACTGCTATATACTCAACCTCGGTTGTTAAGAGTGCTACCACTGACTGCAACTAAGCCTTCCAACTTACACAACATCCATTTAAGTTGAAGAAGTAGGAGGTAATCGATCTCCTTTTTATCCCGATCTGCTCCATAGTTCGAATCTGCAAAACCTTCAAGGCAGATGGCATTACCCCTCTTCTTATACACCAGCCCTACTTCTGGGCTTCCCTTCCAATACCTCAGCAACCACTTCATCCCAAGCCAATGCTTCTTTCCAGGATTACTCATAAACCTACCGAGAACACTTATTGCATGAGCAATGTCCGGTTTAGTGCTTACCATGGTGTACATAACAGAACCAACAACACTAGAGTAGGGGACTTTCTCCATTTCCTTCTTCTCCGCCTCCGATCTTAGACATTGATCACTGGAGAACTTGAAATGACCAGCAAGGGGAACCTTCACTGGTTTGCTATCTTCCATAGAGAATTTAGATATTATCTTCTCTATGTAGGAAGTTTGAGAGATCTTCAATTTGTTTCTCTCCCTTTCCCGGATGATACACATCCCAAGGATCCTCTTCGCATGGCCAAGATCCTTCATCTCAAAATCTTCACTGAGTTGAGCCTTCAATTTCTTTATCCTCTCCATATTGCTTCCAACCAGCAACATGTCATCAACATAGATGAGGATGATCACCACTTCCTCAACCTTCTGCCCTTTATGGTACAAGCACGAGTCATAGTAGCTCCTCATAAAACCCAAGCTGATCACAAAGGAGTCAAACCTCTTGTTCCATTTTTAAGGTGATTGCTTCAGGCCATAGAAAGACTTCTTCAATTTTCACACTAACTCTCCCTGCTTTCCTTCCTCATAGCCTTCGGGTTGCCTCATGAAAATGGTCTCATCGATCTCTCCATGTAAGAACGCTGTCTTCACATCCATTTGCTCAATTTCCTAATCAAATTGGACCACCAATGCTAACACTATCCGGATCGTCTTGTACTTCATAGCTGGTGAGAAGATTTCAATGAAATCTATGCCTTCTTTTTGTGTGAACCCTTTTGCCACCAGCCTAGCTTTGTATCAGACTTCATCCCCTAGAGTATTCCTTTCTTTGATCTTGTAGAGCCATCTACAATCCACAACTCTCTGTTTTTCTGGTTTGGGTACCAACTCCCAAGAGTTGTTCTTCATCAAAGAATCCATTTCTTCCTCCATAGCCAGCTGTCACTTTGACGAATCCTCACACTCCATGGCATCCGTGTAAGTTTCTAGTTCAACCTCTCATTCTCTCTAAGGAGCTGCTACATTAGCATTTGCAAACTTATATCTCAAGGGTGGTCTAACCACTCTCCTTCCCCGATCTCTTGTGAGCTGGTAGTCATTTATTGCATTAACCTCTTCTTATTCAGCCTCTCATTCTTGAGTTTCTTGAGCTTGGCCTTCATCCAAGGGCTCTACCTGATCCAAACCCTTTTGCCTCCTTTGCTCTACTTGAACCGAGTTCTCCTTGATGCGATGCTCCACAATTTTCGGTTTGGTTTGCTCACTAGCCCCTGCAGGGTTAGTTTTCTCCAAGTAGGGAAATAATAATTCATTAAACATAACATCCCTACTTATAATCAATTTAATGCCCTTCTTTTCTAAGGACCACAACCTATATCCCTTAACCCCATCACCATATCCTAGAAATACACATTTTCTAGATCTAGGGCCAAGTTTATCCTCTTTTTGATGTGCATATGTTGTACACCCAAAAGTCTTAAGGTTGTTTAATTCAGGGGGTTTTCCACTCCACATCTCCATGGGAGTCTTGAGCTCTAATGCTCTAGAGGGTGATCTATTTACCAAGTATAAAACTGTAGCCACAGCTTCTCCCCAAAAATATTTTGGTAACCCGGATCCTACTAACATGTACCTAACCTTTTCATAAGGGTTCTATTCATTCTTTCAGCAACTTCATTTTGCTGGGGTGTTTTTACAACCGTCCTATGTCTTAGAATGCCATTTAATTCACAAAATTTATCAGAATCCTTGTTGCAAAATTCAAAGCCATTATCAGTTCGTAAAGCCTTAACTACCCTACCAATTTGAGTTTCCAGCAATTTCTTCCACACAACAAATTTATTCAAGGTATTAGATTTATTCCTAAGCAAATAAACCCATACCCTTCTTGAATAATCATCAATTAAAGACAAAAAGTAAAAGTTACCTCCCTGTGTTGGTGTTCTTGCTGGTCCTCAAAGGTCCGAATGAATGTAGTCAAGAATCCTTTTGGACTTGTGTACTCCGGTGTTGAAGCTGACCTGGTGTTGCTTCCCAAGAATGCAACTCTCACAGAAATCTAGTTTCTCTACTTTGTCTCCACCAAGTAGACCTTTCTTGCTAAGCACTTGTAGGCCCTTTTCGCTCATGTGTCCCAAGTGAGTGTGCCAAAGAGCTGCCTTGTCCATCTCAGCCATCAAGCTTGCTGCTTGATAATTGATTTCTGTTTCTCCGATCATCTCATAAAGTCTATCATTTCTTGCTGCCTTGATCACTACCAAAGATCCCTTGGCCACATTGATCTTTCCTTCCTCTACTTTGCGTGTATACCCCATGGAATCCAGCTGCCCCAATGAGATCAATTTCCTCTTCAAATCTGGAAGATATCTTACATTTCGCAGCAGCCTTGTGACTCCATCAAACATCCTCAATTGGATGTCTCCAATCCCTCTCACTTGGCAAGAATTTCCATTCCACAAGAAGACCCTTCCATCATTGATCTCCTTGAAATTCTTGAACCATTCTTTGTGAGGGCACATATGATAGGTGCACCCGGAATCAAGAATCTACTTTCCACTGCCTTGCCTCTTGCTCACATTTGAGCACACAACAAGAACATCATCTTGTTTTTCTCCTTTGGTAACTGAAGCCTCTCCATTGTTGGTATGGCTTCTCCTCTCATCCCAAATCCTCTTATTACAATCTTTCTTGAAATGGCCCTCCTTATTGCAGTAGAAACATCTCTTTCCTCATTCATGTCTTATCTTGGAGTGAGATCTCCCATGGTTTTGCCCTCTACCTCTTGATTTCTCCTAGTAGTTGCCATGGTTGCTACTACCATTCCGAGTTGTTGGCCTTCCTCTTATGAACAGCCTATCACCACTTGATGTCTCCTTCATCTTGGTTTTGAAATAATGTGCTCTTATGGCATTGATCACAATCTCCTTTGTCAAACTATCTCTTCCATACTCAATTGCATTAATCAAATTATCAAAACAATCAGGAAGTGAATTTAACAAAATAACAGCCAATTGTTCATCCGAAAAAGTAATGCTACAGCTATTCAAATCTTGAACTAGCTTGTTAAAGACATCAAGATTATCTTGCAACTCTTTACTAGGGTCCATTTTAAAAGCAAAGATTCTTTTAAGAAGATAAATCTTGTTAGGGAGAGTTTTGGTAAGAAACAACTCATCTAGTTTCTTCCATATGACAGTCGGATCCTCCGAGTCTCTGCACTCCCTTGTGACACTATCTGACATGTGCAAGAAAATGGTGTTGTAAGCCATCTTCTTCATCTTAGTCCGCTGGTCCTCCGTAACACTTGCTGGAAAAGCATCATCTTCTCCAATAGATAAGTCCACTTTCTGTTGCATTAGAACCGCCTTGATCTTCCGCTTCCAAAGGGCAAAATCTCATTTTCCATCAAACATCTCAACATAAAAATTTGAAGCCATCTTTACGGACAAGATCCCAGATTTATGCACTAACCACAAATGCTTTCTTCAACCTCAAGAACACAGATCGAAGATGGATCTTAACACCATTCTTGAATCAACCTTCAAGAATATGATCGGATCTTGATCTTTACACCGTTCTTGAATCATCCAAGAAGTTTGATCTTTGAATCTTGGAGTCTTGGCTTTGTCACCTTCTACTTCTTGCTCCGATAACCAGCTGTGCAAGCTCTGATACCACTGTTGGAAATCACCTTAGCAAGATGCCCAGGTGGTGATCTTCCAAACACCCAAGTCTAGAATGACTTGTAGAAAGAAATACAGTAATCGAACACAAGAACAGAAAATCAAAGAAAGAAAAAAGACAAGCAATTGTTGTCAAGGTTCAGCAATGTGCCTACGTCCCCGTGAGTTCCTCCAAACTTTCTGCACTAACTCAAATGGTTCTTACAAGTTACAGCAATCCCCTTCAAGAAACCACATGCTCTTGAAGAAACAAGAAGATAAGGAAGAAGATGAGAACTAACAATGCTCTTTTTCTAATCTAGACTTCTCAATCTTTTACACCCAGCCTTACCAAAAAGAGTCCCTCTTGTGTTTGTCACTCTTACACAATTCTCTCTATGTGTTTACAATTGATCTCACAATGTTACAAGCTTGCGTGTTCTTCTTATTGTTGTTATTATGTGAAAAATGAGGCTCAAGAACCCCTTTTATAGCCTTTCACTTCTTGGACAATCTTTTGAATCAATCTCCTCCCTTTGATCATGATCCTCTCTTAATCTTGGCCGTTCATCACTCTCTAACTGGTGTTGTGTGTTTTGGCCTTGGACACACTCACTTTAGAGGGTCCTAAGATAATCTGCCCATGTGTGCCTTGGTGTGCCTGGCGCTTAGGCGCTCAACAGGGCACGCCTCAGCGCTGGGGTAGAGTGTGCTTATGGAAGGCCCTGGGCAGTGCGGCGCTGGATGCTGGGCGGTGCAGCGCTAACCCGTACCTGGAGTGTCACCTGTTGGAGGGCAAGGCGCTGGCTGTGCACGCCTAGGTGCTGGACCGAACTTGGGGTGTCACCTGCTGGAGGGCGGGACGTTGGCTGTGCGCACTGTAGCGCGCACACTTGTGCTGCTCCTTCTGCTGCTATGCGCACACCCTTCTGCCTGTGTGCAGAAGTGCGCACACTAGTGCACGTGGCCTTCCCTTGCTCCAAAATGATGCACACACATGTGTGCAGCCTTATAACTTGCTGAAATTTGATCTTCCACCTTTTATTTAGATTTTAACCATCTTTGATCCATGCTTGGACATGTTTGAACCTTAGACAAATAACAACACTTTAAATGCTCATTGAAGTGGGTTTTTATAGTTTTAGACTTATATGACCGTTAGACACTAACTTAGTAGGTTTGACGCATTAAATGATCAACTCCTGCATCTCAAAAGGTCATTTTTTTAATTACTAGTTGACTGGGCCCTTGTACCAGTTGACTGAGTCAAGTGAAAAAAGTTCACTTTTAGGCTTAGCGAAAGTACCAGTCGATTGGGAACTTACTGTCCCTTTTCCCAGTCAACTTGTATAGAGACCCAGTTGACTAGGTTGTCCTTAAACCTAGTTTTTATGTTTCAAACAGTTTTTGACTTAATAACATTTTTTGTGTTTTAGTTTTTTCAAAACCTTTTGTGAATTGAGCCATAGATCAAGCTAGGTAATTGAAATTTAGAGATTTACAATGTGATTCAATTACCTTAGTGTCTATTCTAAATCTTCTGCCTTATTTTGGTGTCTGAACGTGATGTATTCTTGCATCTTGTTTCTGTACAGAATTCTTTTACCGTTTAAACACTTAGTTAAAATTGTTAGTGCAATTTAAGTAGTGTTTTGTCATTATTAAAATCAAATATGGGTCAATAGTACCGATATTTCAATAATACATATATATATATATATATATATATATCTTATTGTATGGAGATACCTTGGGATGACATTTATTCAGAGTATCCAAATATATATAGGATATATGGTTGGAAGGCATAGAGATTTCTTCATTTAAAGTTGCAGACTGTTATTTGATATTTATTTACAATATCCATTTTTATGTAGGATAAATGGTCGGACAGTGTTGAGATTGTTCCATCTATAATTGCAGTTTGTTATGTGATATTTACTCATAGTATCCATTTATATATAGGATACATGGTCGAAAGGTGTTGAGATTGCTCCACCTACAACTACAGTTTATTATATGATATCCTGGTTAGGATACATTTCTTCTTCCCTCTTTTCTTTTTCTCTATGTATCATTGCCTTTGGAGACCAGCTCAGAAAAGTTAAACTAAATTTCTTTTAAACGATGAGTATAGATTTGGATATATTGAAAGAAAGAAAATTTGTATAATTTAATTCATTTTACATTAAAAATTTGATGAGAAGAAAAAAATGAAACTTTTCAAGATTGTCAAGGTACTTGTACAATGTTATAGATGTTTTTATTAAATGCCTTTCAAGCTTGTGGTCAAGCTAGGAATTATGACTTTTGTACTTCTAACGAGTTGAATTATCTTGGAAAATTTCCTTCTTGGTAAAGATACTTCATTTTGCACAAGCATAAATGCTATGATTATATATGCATATATGTGTATATGTGTATATGTGTGTGTGTGTGTGTGTGTGTGTGTGTTTGTGTGTGTGTGTGTGTATAATTATATTTTATTTTCTTTTGTCATTTATTTTCCTCTGATGAATATCCATTGTTGATATTTTAAACTCATATCGGCTTTCAAAGCTAACTGTTATTTCATGATGAAATTATCTGGTTTAGAGGAGTTTAGACATCCTTTTTTCTAGAAAAAGTGTCTCCCTTGTGTATGTGGTCACATATGACATCCTTTACTCGTGTTATATTTTTTTTCTTGTATTTTTTAGAGATTTTATAACTTTAGTTTTGGCTTGTAATTAATCACATTGCTCTTGTTCTCTTTGAGGTAAATGATGAGATTTGAAATTTTTTGTTAATGCACAGTGAATTTTAATAAATGAAATAATATGGTTCTTATATATTATCAAGTATTTGGTTTCTTTTCCCAGGGGATTCAGAAGGGTAACCTTATCGATTCTAGTCGTGACATATAGTCTAGCTATATATGTACTATATCACACCGTATGCTAGGGTAATTCAGGCTTTATATTTTTTGTCAGAATGACAATTCAAATTGGGAAAACAACATAGGGACAAGTGTGCATTTGGAGCCACATTACAAAGAGAAATTGTATGTTCTTTTGGATATTATCGTTAGGGAAAGTATAACTTTAACTTTTGGAGACAATTGTGTATTTTTGAGAACTTGTTTTAATCCATTAAGGAATAAAATCAAATAGCATGATTAATTATTTTCAAATATGTTGTATATTTTATATACTCGTTAAATTATTTAAATTTTCTCATTAATTTGGTATTGAAAGTGAATACATATATGTTTATTTTTAATGATTTCAGATTTATTTGACAATCAGAGTACACTATCAAAGCTAGTATTGAGGGACTTTACAAGTGAGTACATTGCACATCTATAAGGTTTAATTTGTAGGTGTGCAAGTATTGTCATGGTCCTATAAATTGGGTCTGGAGTGGAACAAATATTTCAGTCAAAACATGATTAAATTGACTATGCTTGATATGTTATTTCCAATAATCTTACAAATAATTAGGAGTATTTAATAGTTTTATGGTTTATATGTTTTATGTTTGTGTCAAGCCTTGATGAACTTCCTGTGATGGACATTTACCAAGGGGAAACCTGGATGGATCCTATCATAGACTATCTTTGGGATGAGATGCTTATTGAGCAAAAGAAAGAAGCTAAGAAGCTCATTATTTGTGATGTTCGATTCACATTAATTAAGGGACAACTTTACAAGAGAGGCGTCACCACTCCCTATTTCAAGCGCCTTGGCTTGATAAATGCGAACTATATCGTAAGAGAAATACACAAAAGTATTTATGGGAATCACTTGGGGGGTAGAACCTTAGCCTACAAAATCCTAAAACACAAATATTACTGGCCCAAAATGATGTAGGAGGTCATCCAGCTGGTCAAAAAGTGCAAGAAGTGTCAAGAATTCGCCTCAATATCCTACAAGACCACCACTCGAACACCAATAGACAATACCCTTTTTCTTCCTAGCTTATAGCTCTGAAACATTAATTCCTCTCAAGATCGGAGCCCCGTCGTTATTGACACAAAACTTTGAATTTGAAAACAACAAGAATGGCTTGAGGGTGAATTTGGACCTCTTTGATGAGGCGAGAGATAACACTCATATATGACTTGCTACCTACCATTAGAGGGTAGTAAAGTATTACAATTTCTCGCGTCAAAGGAAGAAACTTTAGACTTGGTGACATGGTACTTAGGAAGAAGGATGCTATTTATCCCATGGAAAGACAAAAGTTGGTCCCTAACTAGGCAGGACCCTATAAAATCAAAAAGGTGTTTCGAGCAGGAACCTTCGAGTTAGAATCTGGATGGGATGGAAATTCCTCGAACATGGAATGTCGAAAATCTTAGAAGTTCTATTAGTAGATTACTTTTCTTCTTAATTCTTTTAGTTCAACCTTATTTTGAATTTTATATTAGATATTATAGCTTCAAAACTTTTCATTGATCAATAAAATCATATATTATTTTTTTCCTATGCTTAACTCTTTTCTTTACAAGAAACATGCACAAAGGAAAAACACTAGGAGTCGTCACTCTTGAAATTGGCTCAAAAATGCCAAAGAAAACAAAGCTATCACCTGTAATGCATTTAAGACCTAGGCAAATCTAGGCTTTAAGAGGGGCACAAAAGCCAATTAGGGAACCTCTCTCCCACCTCCGATGGTCAATAACCTTGGACCTTATCATTCTAAGGCAGAGGGGCCAACATGCTCCCACGCATAGAGAAACACTTTGAAAAAAATTCCAAGTCAAAACCCTTTGTTAATATGCCTCTTCTTTGGATTCAAAGCACACCTAGAGGAAAATTTTTAAATATACTAAGCTAAATGCCTCTGAGTCAAACTTACACTAGGGAAAATTTTTGAGAATACAACCTCCCAAACTTTCCATTGAAAAAACCAATGAGATCCTTCCAAGTCAAATGCCTCGAGCAAATTGAGCTTCCTACACCGAGCTTTTATTATCTTCGGGAACCACTAAGAAAAGTGTAAGAAGAAAACTACTTGCAAACAATATAGAAAAAAATATTTTTCATTTCATTTCAAAATAAAGGACTACAAGAAGAGGTTCATAACAACTAAAGTATAGAAAGAAAAAAAAGAAAAAAAAAACTACAAGTCCTACTCTTTGGGGGTCCCACAAGACTCAGTCCCTACCTCCTCCTCCTCACCCTCAGCTCAGTCATCACCGACCATGGTGCTCTTTTTCTCCTTAATCACTACAAAAGATATCTTAAGAGAGTAATGAGCCTTCTGCACCTAGCCCTTGGCACTCTCAAAGCCTTTATGGTAAAAGCTCACAACCTCTTCTGCCACCTCATCCTCAAATACCTTAAAGGACTTATACTCCTTGATAGCTTTGGCCTTGGCCTCTTCTAGATATAAGCGAAGAGCCTTAGCCTATGCCTTAGTTTAAGCGAACTCTAACTAATGTAGATATATCTCTTTCTTAACAATAGAGAGCTTCTCGTTCCTTTGGTCATCCTCGGATTGAAGCTCAACCACTTGGTTCTTGTTCTCATGGTGCTACTTGCAAGCATCAATGTATCAAGCAGCTAGAATGTCCATGTAGATGCCCATCTTAAAGAAAAGAATAAAGGCATGAGCCAAAACACTTGTGAAAAAATCCAAAACAATGTAAACACTTTTTCAACCAAGTACTGAGGACAGTACATCGAGAAAATTTTGCCCTTGGTAAGTTTTTCAACCAAGTATCGCGGACAATATGCTAAGAAAATCTCACCCTTGGTAGGTTTTTCAACAAAGTACCGAGGATGGTGTGCCTAGAAGATCCTAAAATGGGTTAAATCTCAATTTTCTTTATGAAATAAATCGACCCAACCCTCCACTTCGTGAACTAAATCTCAATTTTATTCCCATCAAATAGTCCAAACAAATATTTTGGGTCAAGTTTTCAGGTCGAACTAGAATGCAATACATATCAACACTATCCTTGATGGATTTTTCAACCAAATACCAAAGATAGTTTAGCAAAGTAATTTCATCCTTGGTAGGTTTTTCAACCATACTCCGAAGATGATATGTCGAATAAAATCTATCCTTGATAGGTTTTCAACCAGTCACGGAGAGTAGTACACCAAAGAAAACTTATCCTCAGTACTTTTCTACAAAAAGCTCTAAGGACTACAGTCCAAGAAATTCTTTTCCTCAATACTTTTTTGTTAGATGATCCGAGCATTTCGCAAATACTACTTCCTGAAAAATGAAAAAAAAAGTTCATTTAAAGAATTAGGGAATATGATGCGGGGTTATTTTCTCTCACCAATTGGATAATGGCACATAACACTCGTAATAGGTAAATTGGTAAGCCCATAACTTAAGAACATCAGACAATTAAAAGGTGACACATTGAAAATGGAGAAACAGTAACTTAACCTAAAAACCCTAGTAGTACAAGAATCTTTCTTCCTGTAGGACAAGTCATTCTTAATACTTTTTTTAATTGGACTCTATTCCAAAGAATTATATAAAGACGAATCAAATCACTTCATAGGTACGTCACAAAAAAAAATCTCTAAGCTCTTCAATAATTGCATCCCTCTTGCAAAGTATTGACTTAAACTTCGGACAGTTCTCTTCAGAGAACAACAATCTGGACAATTTTTTAGTTCACGTGTTCTAGTGTGTGCAGCTGTTCGCAACACTCATAAGATTAATGACCAAGTTTCCAATATCAACATTCTATACTCGCTACAGTGATTTCATTAAGGAAAAAATTAATCAAATATACAAATTATCAAAGGAGCTTCCTAACAATTACTAGTGCAGATACACGGTGGTTGTATGGGTGGTCAAAATCTGTGGTAGATATAGCACTGTTCCTTTTGCTTTGTTTTGTTTTTCTCTTTTACTAATTAAAGTCAAAATGTTATGATAGTTGAGAAATTCTAAGACTAGTGTTGCAAATTTCTAGTGCCAATTGTTGATGCATTCCATGCACTATTTTCCCGTTTTAGTGTCCAGTAAATTTATTTATATCTCCAATGGGGATAACCAACACAAACACACGGAATTACCAATGAAACCTCTTAGCAATTGGTAATAGAGTTACATGTCTCCACTCGCTACAGTGATATTCATTAATGGAAAAATGATAAATTGCACAAATTACTAGTGGGAGCTTTATTATGATTACCACTTGAGCTACCTAGATGTCCCAAATGCCTCCAAAATTGAGTGTATGTATAGCAGTGCTCTTCACTTCCTAGCAATTGCGATTTGTTCTCTGTTAAAAAAAATGTGATTTGTACAATTATATGTAAATATTTTTTTATTATATTTTTGAAAATTTATTAAAAAAAATACATGCATAGTAAAATATATATATATATATATATAAAAGATTGACAGCATACATTAACTCCAAAAAAAAAATGCCTAACTTATTGAATCGCATAACTCTTTATAATTTTATGTATTCTATGCCTTTTATATAACATAAATTGTATTTTACATGTTAAATTCATAATCATAATTACATTGTTTGGTACATGCTTTTAAGTGCAACTTAAAAAAAAAAAACCAAAAAAAACAAAATCTAACAAGAATTTTTTTTTTTGTTTTAAATTTAAATTAAAGCATGTATTAAACAACGCCAATATGTAATGTCACCACTACTCTAAAAATTTCTAATTTTATCACTAAAGATAATTGGAATGGAAAGATTTAATGTGAAATTTCTTTATTAAAAAGAGTGTTGGAAATCACCCTGACAAGATGCCCAGGTGGTCATCTTCCAAACACCCAAGTCTAGAATTACTTGTAGAAAGAAATACAGCAATCAAGAGTAGGAATAAAAAATCAAAGAAATAAATAAGACAAGCAATTCGTTATCGAGGTTCGGCAATATGCCTACGTCCTTGTGAGTTCCTCTAAACTCTCTGCACTAAATCAATGGTTCTTTACAATTACAACAACCCTCTTCAAGAAGCTCAAGTTCTTGAAGAAACCAAGAAGAGAAGAAAGAAGATGATAAGAACTATTACAATGCTCTCTATCTATACTGCTCTCTCTTCTTTACAACCAGTCTCTCTACAATGAGTCCCTCTTGTATTTTATGTCTTTACCACTCTCACACAATTCTCTCTTGTATTGTGATTGATCTCAAAGTATGTCACAATGTAATGTTGAGAATGAAGCTAAGTGACCCTTTATATAGTGCACCTACTTCTTGTCCATTCTTGAGAGTTAATCTCCACCCTTAGATCTTGATGACCACTTAACCATGGCCCTCCATCAATCCTAAGTGGTACTGTGCATTTTAACTTTGCATCCAAGTACCAAACAAGAGGCTAAAACAAGTTGTCCATGTGTGCATCAGTGTGCCTAGCGCCTAGGCACTGAACAGGGGACGATGAGGTGCTAGGCAAAGCCCTTTTTGCACCATGTTCTGGATGGTGCGACATTGGTGGAGGGGTGGTGCGGCGCTAGCCCACTTTAAGCTGCATTATTTTTGGGCAATATGGTGCTGGTGAAGGGGCGGTGCGGTGCACACTGATGCTGCCCTTCACACAACAGTGCGCACTACTTTCCCTTGTTGATTAGGGGTGTGCACACGCACCCAAACTGATGCACACACATGTGTGCAGTCCTTTAACATGTTTTGTTTTAATCTTCCAACCTTGGTTTAGATTTAACCATCTTTGAACCATGTTTAGACATGTTTAAACCTTAGATAAATACCAACAAAGAGAGATGTTAATCATCTTCTGGGTCACAAAGCATTTAAATCCAAACCCAATGCCCAAAATGAAAATAAATTTATAAACCGATGGAAAGAAATGAAAATGCATCAATGTAGTAGTACTATAAAACAACATTAACATTGAACATAAAGGAATCAAGCGAAATAAACAGGACACCTCTTCTCTTTAGCACTTGGCAAGATGAAACCATCCGGCCCGACAACTACATCACAATTGGCATGCATCCTATGGGGCTTAGTATCCCACCTGGACATCATGAATCGGATGATCAAGGTTATATCTAGATGAAAAGCCACCATTCTTTTTCCTCGATCCCTCGTAAACTCCATCCAACAGTTGTTATTCACTGTCAGCGAAGCTCCACCCAACTCGCCATATACGATAGTAGTGTTCTTTGGATCCTGATAAAACGGATAAAATAACTGTGTTGACTTGAGCATTTGATCCTTATAATTAACTGACCCTTCCATAGAATCATAATATATCTCAATTTGTTGGTTCGATTTCCGGGCTGTTATGTTGAACGTTATTCGGGCATTCCCAAACCCGGGATCGAAAACTCGTGGATGTAAAATCAGGGCCTATGTGGGCGAAAAAAAAAGCTATAAGATAAATGTAATAATGCCAACAATTAATAAAATAGACAAAAATATAGCACATATAATCTTGGAGACCCGGGTGGTTAGACTTTTGCGGAACTGGTAGGCGTAGTAACTTACGGGTTAGTGGCGCTACATAGGTTGGGTTTTCGGATTGGTCCGGATAGGTAATCAGTCTGAGGCGTACATTTTTTTTTTATTTGGCGAGAAAGAGGGTGTGGGGAAAATTTTGGTGAACAGAAGCAATTATTGGGTGTGTTTATGTAGTAATAAAGGCGATTGGATCAAAATAGGAGACATTAAAGAATTTATGGTTATTTAATTTGAATGGAGAAGAAAAGAATAAGGTCATTGTTTTATTAATTGGTTTTCTATGCCAATATGATACCTATGCATGCATCATATACAAGAAGAAGGTATAAAGGTTACCCACATCTTGTAAGAGCTAGAAGGTATAAATACGATAATGAAGTTTTGTGACAATAGTTAGATTTTCTCATAACGTAGATACATTTTCATTGAATAAAAATTGTGAAACACTCTCGTTAAACACGCTGAAAACTTGAATGATAATTGTTTGAAAACATAAACAATATCATTTAGGTTTTCAGAATGTACAAAATGGATGTTTTAATAGAATATCCTAATAGCATGACTCATTTTCATTTTCTCAAAAACTAAATATATGTGGCTCCTTTCAAAAGTTATGTAAATCAAACTCATGACATAATTGTTAGTACAATATCATGAATCATGTTCTATATATATTGGTGGATTTAAATATGATCATTGAATAATTTAGATTCTTTTCATTTAATTGAAATGAATGTTAAGTTTATGGTGAGACTGAATGTCACCATCATAAATATGAATGTAGATCATCTTCATTTGATGATATGACATTTAATTTCACCATGAACTTGACCTCCATTTCATTCTCAAATGGAGAATATCTCAATCCGATACCGAAGGCACTACTTATCTCAATAATTTTCATTTGGTAATACTTCCTTAGAAATCCAATATTCTTAGCATTTGTTAAACTATGAAAATACATTTAATCGATAATGCACACCAATACTCAAGCATGACTAGTTTGAAATAGTTTCGAGACTGAAACTAAGCTCTTGAGCTGTTGATGGTCTAATTGAGGGGTCCAACTCAAGAAATGCTAGGGGTCTAATTCTCAAGGCACCCAAGAAATTCTCTTAATGGGTTGACATCTAAGCTTGTTGATTTTCAAGCTAAGCATTCAATTCAGATCGGCTTGGTTCAATTTGAACTATTATATTAATATATTCATGTTTATATTCACATACATTTATAGAATTTACCATACACTCACAATATATAAATTGTAAACATAAAAAGAGTGTCATTAGGTAGAATATTGTTTTTAGGTAGAATGATAATGAATGGTAACAACATAGTAACCTTTAAAATTCCTATAAATACCCTCTCATTTTTTCATTTCAATTCATTCACTCAACATCTACATATCCCTTACAAACCTTCAAGAGAAAAAAATATGAGAAAGAAGAAGAAATACAAAACGAACAATCAAGAAGGGATTTGCTTGTTGTGTACACAATATTTGTAATCTCCCAATTACTAGTAAAGATTTCTCTACTACTCCCATAGAGTAGGCCTCACAATTTAAACCACGTAAACATCTATCTTATTTTCTTTTATGCTTTCTCCATTTGTTTTTGACACTTATAGACAATTATTTCTCAATTTCACTCAAATTGCCAATTCAAAAGCAAATACTTCCTTCTTTATCCAATATCTCTCACCAATCATATTTGTCCATCAATTAAACTTGAAAACTACATTTTTACAGATTTTCTGAGTTGGTCCACTGGTGGCTCCACAATATAATTAATTTCCAATTCTGTAAATTTTTTGTTTACAAAAAAAAAAGTTAATCTTACATAAAAGAAAAAATTAATGACCACACACACACACACACACACACACATATATATATATATATATATATATATATATATATATATATATCATCTTATACTTTTGCTAGAATAGTAGAGTTTTTATGTTCAATGTCACTAAAGTGTATAACAAGATTATCAATACTAAGGAATTATTTTTGTTTACATCTTGAGCAATAGAATTGAGAAATATTGTCAACACTGTGATATTTTTGCTGGTGAAGCCTGTTAACCCTGTCTTTTAATAAAAAGTATAAATGTGGATCCAAGCAAACTTCGTAAGTAGTGCAAGGAAAGATTTCCCTTTGAGGTTCTAAATAGTCCAAATAAGTTCCCAGAAATACTAGTTCTCCTAAAGATGAGTCCAAATGGACAATGAAAATGCAACTGGAAATTAAACAAATGGTTTCTGGTCTCAGTAGCTAAAGCAGTCAAGTGCATGAACTTGAAGTTCAGAGTTTCTTAATCTTGACTTTATATATCTAATAAAGCTAATGAAGCAAGATTCAAGATAGAAGGAAAAATTACTTTCAAAAGAAGGGAAAGAGGTGTTGATTAAAATTGTGGCACAAGCTGTCCCAACTTACATTATGAGTTATTTCAAAATTTTGATTTCACTGTGTAGGGAACTATGAGCAATGATGAGTAGATTCTGGTGGGGACAATAAGGTGATACATGAAAAATCCATTGGATCAGTTGGGATAAATTGTGTAGACCGAAATAGGAATAAGGTTTAGGGTTTTGCGATATTCATGTGTTTAATATAGCAATGTTAGCTAAACAGAGATGGCATCTACTGACAAGCCCTAAATTCGTGTGCTATGATAGTTTAAAAGAAAATTGTTTCCCTTATTGATCTTTATTTCAAGCTCAGTTAGGGAGGAATATGTCATACACATGGTGGAATTTGTGGGAAAGTATGGTGATTCTAATGAGAAAGGTTAGATAGTGTTTGGGAAATTGAGAAAATATTCATATATGGCATGATCTGTGGCTGCCGGTGCCATGGTCTTTCCAACCATTGTCACCAAAGATTGCAGTGTAAGAGAATGTTCAAGTTTTAATCTTGATCAATAAAGAAATGATAAAGTGGATGAAGGATCAAATTAAGGATTTATTTTTTTCCATAAAAGAGGATAAGTTTGTTTGATTTTTTAGTTCAACAAGAATTTTTTTCTGTGAGGGGTACTTATCATATTGAAAGAATGGGTAGTATGAGAAATGACCCAAGAATGGTTGTTTCATCGAAAAAAGGTAGTTGTCTTGGAGTGGGTCGTAAGATGGTATTGTCTCATTTATGGGCTTTACGTGTACCAAATAAAGTTAAGTTTTTTATATGAATATTATGCCACCAATGTCTCCCTATGTATACAAATTTAAAGTGATGTGCAATAGAGGCGTTGAGTATTGATGATATTTATAAGTGAGATGAAGAATCTTTCAATCATGCAGTCATTAGGTGTGTGCATGCAACTCAAGCATGGGCATTAGTTTTGATCGATTTTAGGAAGACCAAATGCTTGCAGATGAGGGTTGTAAATTGACTCCAATGGAGTTTTACTACTTAGGAGCTTAATACAGACTATTTGTGGTTAATTTTAGTGTGTTGATGCCAAAAGATGATGAAAGGTAGCCCTATCTTTTTTACCTTAAACGGGGTGAAAACAATATTACTGGTTTCGGAGGTTAGGGAGAATACGAGCTAGGCTTGGTCTCGTTCCTGTACTCATGTCAACTAGGCACACGAACCACTTACAAGGAAACCCACTTAGAGCTTTGTACTCACGAGAGGACCATTTTGATGAATAATATAGTAAATGTACCGAGGTGATGTAAAAGGAATGGCTTAGAGGAATATGAAAGTGAAAGAGTGTTTTTGATAACTTTGTATGCTCGTCCTTTTTCGAGAAGACTTAGGCTCCTTTATATAAGCTAGGAAGAGATGAAATATCTTAATGATCTGGGTTAGCTTTTGTCAACTTATGTTTACTAAGCTTTGCAAATTTTTTTACCATCCCATTACCCTAAGGGGTCAAATCCCTAACCCTTTTAGGACTATAGACCGTCACTCATTCCTATAAGGACTTTCCCCCTATAGTTTAGGTCCATGAGTCACGTCATTTAGGTGGTTGAACATCATTGCATGTGATGTCATGCTCCACGTGTTCAATTCTTAGGGGACTAGGTGTTTTAACTCATATCATGTGCCCCTTATTTTCTCGGACAACCTGAGAAGGTTGTTTGAAAGAGTAGGATTCTATTACGTCGTGATTGTATACTTCAATCTAGAAAAGGAACTATATGGCTATAAGAGCTGTGTGGTTGTGTAGGCTTGAGTTTCAGCTCGATAAGAGTTGTCCGATTGAAGTTGCGATTCTTGTTTTGTGGGAATTTTTGGACTAAATTCTTGTTTATTGTCCAACTCGAGATGGAATTGTATGGCTAGGAACGCCTTAATTCCAGGTTTCAATAGGAATTGTACAACTGAAGTCTTAACTTTTGTTGATCCAATGTGAAATTTTATGGCTATGAAAGCCTTAGTTTCACTTCAAGAGGAGTTGTGTGACTAAACTCATAATTCTTGTTTGGAAAGAATCGTATGACTGAAACCACACTCTTGTTTGATGAGGGTTATGTGACCAAAGTCTTAAGTCTTAACCCCTGTTGAATGGGAGTTGTGTGATTGGATTCATAATTCCTATTACTACATAGTGGAACTATATGGACACTAAAGCCTTAATTTTACTTCGGGATGAATTGTTGACTAAAGTCAACTCTTGATGGATGGGAGTTATGTGACTAAAGTCGTAATTTCTATTGATCCAGGGTGAAATTGTGTGGTTAAAAAAGCCTTAATTCCATTTTGGGAGGAATTATTGACTGAAGTCAACTTCTAATATGGTAGGAATTGTATAACTGAAGTCGTGAATCCAATCAAATCGAGGTGAAAACGCAATTGTAAAAACCAAGGTCTTACTTTAATAAGAACCGTATGATTGAAGTCTTAACTCATTTTTTGACTTTGGATGAAACTATGTCCCTATGAGAACTTTTAGTTTCGATTTTGATGCTTGCAGAAATTTATGGGCCTTGTAGGGCTTAGACGATTAAGTTTTCTGGGCCTTTGATTATCCATAAGCATAGGTTAGGCATTTAGGTTTCTTGACGTGTTTGCATGAATTGTGGGAATTAATGGTGAAACTTTTGGACCACCTGATGTGTGTCCTTGTGTTGTCAACTTTACTGTCATGGGAGACGTGTGGATGTAATATCTCATTTTGACACAATTGGGACCATAAAAGGGGCACTTAGGTGTCAATTTTATCTTCTCCCTCATTTGTAATCTTTATAAGGTAAAGTGTTTTTTCATTCAAAGCTTTATTTTGAACCTTCTCCTCAAAGTTTCTTTGTGAGATTTTCTTTTTTTTTTCCCTCTTTTTTTTAGAATGTCTTTCGAGCTACAAATAATCGAGGTTGAAAGTGTGAGAAAAAGGTTGGTGGTCTCCCTGGGAGTCAAATACCTGATCATCGAACTGTTCCTAGGGATTTTGATGATAATTCTACTTCGAAGGTGTTGAGTACTATTTCTTGTGAAGAGATTTGTTTTATTCGTTAGAAGTACTTTGTACTTGCTTATTGGAGGCCTAAGTGCGTGGCTGAAGATGTTACGGCTTGTTCAGCTGTCCTAAAAAAGGCACATTTTTACTTTACCTATTACATGGATCACCTTAAAACAGGTTTGAGGTTTCCTCTTGACCTTGAATTGTAGGAGATCTTGAATTATTTTGATTTTTGATTTGCCCAATTACCACCAAACTCTTTTAGACATATCCTAGGTTTTATCTTTTGGCTTCGAATGCATTACGGGTTTCACATGGGGGATGCGAATAACAAAATTATGATGTTTCAATGTTTTTAAACCTTGAAGAGGTACCATGGCTCGGGGTAGCTCAATGTTGATAAGAATTCATAATATCTATATGTTTGTTATATTTCCTCATGTTATAATGGTTATAAATGCTTAAATCTTGGATTTTGATTATGTTTCGTATTTTGTGGAGTAGATTGAGGAGTTAAATCAAATTGAATTCAAAATAAAGAGATTTGGAGAGGAAAAAATCGGAGCTCAAAAAGATATACATTCCAGAAGTGTTTTTTTCTTAAAGCGTGGGCATGTCCTGTTTTCCCATAATGTTCATAGAAGTAGTAAGCAGATAAAGCGTGATCACGCCTTACTAGATCCGAGGATTCTGACCTAGGGTTACGAATTTGTTGGAGAAAAAAAGATATGTATGATAGATGGAAAGATTTAGTTACCCATTCTTATCTCTAGGAAAGTATTTGCTAAGACTCCTTATTAAGGAAGGATTTGCTTTTAATTAGTTTCCTTATCTAGGTAGGGTAATTATTATCAGATGGGGTAACTATTATAAATAGGAGAGGGATCTCTCATAGGGAGATGATCCCAGCAGCCAGGCACAAATTATTCACAAGAAAAATTCCTCTTCTCTTTTCTTTAGGTGTTCTTTTAATTATGAATAGCTAAATACTTTTCTTCCAGCTGAAGGATAATTGAAGTTTTGGTTCTTCAAGAATTGTGAGATCTAAATAATTTTCATTACTCTTTTATTTATTCACTATTTATATATCTTCTATATTTATTAAAAATTATTGTCTTGGTTGTTTGATGCAAAGGGCCTGCTATTCAATTATCAGGTCAATAAATTGCCATTTAGAACTTTAAATCCGTAATTGTTTAAATGTTCTAATATTAGTGGTAAAATAACAAAGTTGATTATAGAGAGATTTTTGATTTATGTTATGGAGACATATAACCTAATCTAAATGAATCGAGCTTGTGTATTTGTTGGCTAGAATTGGTAGTCTCTCTAATTATTAATGTTGTTGATAGATTAAATCCTAAGAACTTGTTTAAGGTTGTTTATTAACAAGGGAAGTAATCAAAGAGCTTGTTTTGGTTATCGAGAAAGTAAGAAGAGATAGGTTGTTAGAGCTTGTTAACAACCATAACTAATTTAGTGAAGAATAGAAGATTTTATCCTTGTATCTGTGATCAATTCTCTGAACCAATTCTGAAATTATACTTTTGGTTGGATATTTGCCTGATATTGATTTCTCCTTAGTTTTTAGTTGATTATAATTGCTTCCTCTTTTATTTCACTTCGAAATTTCAAACCCCTCTTTTTCTTTGCTTTAATTTTCATTAAAATAAATCTACCCAATCTCTGTGGATACGACCTTGCTCATCACTGTTACAATTTGTGTTTTTTAGAGTGAGAATTTTATTATTTGTTGGATTCGACACCCATCAAATTTTTTGCACCATTGCCGGGGATTGGTGTTAATTAGATTTATTTTAATGCTTCGTTCTGCTCATGCAGATGAACTCCAATACAATCCTGGGATTGAGAAGACGGCTCGGAAGTTAAGAAAGGAAGCGAAATTGCATGACAAACAAGCATCTTCATCCTCACCCCCCGGCTTTAATTTAGTACCTGACTTGGTTAATTCATCTAGTGATTCTGAAATAGAAGAAGCAATGGCCAATCAAGAGAGAACTTTAAGGGAATTGGCTACACCAAATGTAAATCAACAGTCACTCTGCATTACATATCCAGCTTTGGAAGTGGGTTTTGAGTTAAAATCTGGATTGATCCATTTGCTCCCAACTTTTCGTGGTCTTGGAATGAAGATCCTCACAAGCATCAGAAAGAATTCCACGTAGTGTGTTCAAGCATGAAACCGCAAGGAGTGACCGAGGAACAAATCAAATTACATGCTTTTCCATTCTCACTGACTGAAAAATCAAAGGATTGGTTATTTTATTTGCCCCCTACCACTATAACCACATGGATGGAGATGGTGAGATTGTTTCTTGATAAATTTTTCCCTGCATCACGAGCTGCTGGCATTAGAAGGGAGATATGTGGAATAAAACATAAAGATACAGAGACCCTTCATGAGTATTGGGAAAGATTTAAGCAACTCTGTGCAAGCTACCCACAACATGGAATTTCTATGAAGGGCTCCTACCCATGGAAAGGAAGGTGATGGATGCAGTGAGTGGAGGTGCCATAGTGAACAAAACTCCTCGTGACGCTAGAGATTTGATCTCCATCATGGCCACTAACTCACAACAATTTGGATTCAGGCAGTATATATTCCTTTGAAAATCAAATATCTAATCTAACTTCTATTGTTCAACAGTTAGCTGTAGGAAATATGCAACAAGTGAAAGCTTATGGGATTTGTGCTACCATCGGTCATCCAACTGACATGTGCCCTACACTTCAAGATGATTCCTATGAGCATGCCAATGCAGCTAGAGGATTTCCAGGCCCACCACAAAGGAAATACGATCCCTATTCAAATACCTACAACCCAAGATGGAGGGATCATCCTAATTTCAGCTATGGAGCAAGACCACAATTCCAACACTTTCAGCATAGACCACCTGCTCCACCACCACAACAAACCTCCACAAGTTCAGGTATGTCTCTAGAAGAAATTGTTAAATCATTTGCAACTAACATGCAACAATTTCAACAGGAAACAAGAACAAGCATTCAGCAACTAGAGAATCAAATGAGTCAACTGGCATCTTCTATGAACAGATTAGAATCTCAAGGTAAATTACCCTCACAAACTGTTGTTAACCCAAAACAAAATGTTAGTGCAATTAACTTGAGAAGCAGGAAGGAGTTGAAGGAACCCAGTAAGGCAGCACGTGGAGAAGAAATCGAAAAAGAAGTAGTTGCTCCTCAACCTCAAACTGACTAGCCTAGAGGACTCGATAGTGAACAACCAACGGCATTGGTGACAAATCCTCCCTTTCCTACTAAATTGACTAAATCCAAGAAAGAAGAGGAAGAGAATGAAATTCTTGAAACTTTTCGCAAGGTTGAGGTAAATATTCCCTTACTTGATGCAATTAAACAAGTACCTCGATATGCTAAATTTCTCAAGGAGTTGTGCACCAACAAGAGGAAGTTGAAAGGTAATGAAAAGATAAGTATGGGGGAAAATGTTTCAGCCGTCCTCCAGAAAAAATTACCTCCAAAATGCAAGGACCCATGTATGTTTACTATCCTTTGCAAACTAGGTGATGTTAGGATTGAGAAAGCAATGCTAGTTCTAGGAGCTTCAATAAATGTCATGCCTCTCTCTATTTATTCATCTTTGAATATTGGTCCATTAAAAGAAACAAGTGTGATTATTCAACTTACTGATAGATCTAATGTATATCCTGAAGGAGTCTTGGAGGATGTCTTAGTACAAGTTAATGGGTTGGTCTTTCCTGCTGATTTTTATGTTCTTGATATGGAAGAAGATGACTCTTCTAATTCAACACTAATGTTATTAGGAAGGCCATTTCTAAAAACATCTAAGACAAAAATTGATCTGCATGATGGTACACTCACAATGGAATTTGATGGTGAAATTATTAAATTCAGTATTTATGACATCATGAGGTACCCTAATGATGTGTCTTCTGTTTTTGTTATGGATGTTATTGACCCGTTGGCACAGGAAATCTTTGATCTAATTGATTATGATAAGTTAAAAGTTACACTTAGCAGACATTTCAATCTTGAAGGGCTACAGAAGATCATGAAGAAGTTTGTGTTGGAGTCCGACCTGGAAGATGCAATCTACGAATTAGAATCACTTAAACCTGTAAGGTATGATGTGTCTTACATTGAGTTTCCTCTTTCTCACACAAAAATTCTTCCTTCTATTGTGCAGACACCGAAATTGGAATTGAAACCGTTACCAGATCATCTGAAATATGCATTTTTGGGAGAAGGAAAAACTCTTCCGGTGATAATCTCAAACAAACTCTCCATATTAAAGGAAGAAAAGTTGATTTGGATGCATAGATTCGGATGCTTAGAGAGTATAAAGAGGCTATTGGTTGGACTATAGCTGACATTAAGAGATTAAGCCCTTCCACATGCATGCATAAGATACTATTAGAGGAAGATTGTAAGCCCTCTAGAGAAGCCCAACGCTGACTGAATCCACCAATGATGGAAGTGGTAAAGAAAGAAATTTTGAAACTTCTCGATGCAGTTGAAATACAAAGTTCAGATACAGGTAAAACTTTTAAGGTCAATGGTCATCGTTTGAAACCTTTTTATGAAGGTTTTCAAGTGTATAATGTTGATCAAATTATTTTTGAATGTCCGACTTATGGCGATTAAGAGGTGGCAACGTCTAGCCAAAGACGTTAAAGAACGACATTTTTGGGAGGCAACCCAACTTTTTGTCTTACTTTCCTTGTTTTCTTTATTTTATTCCTTTTTCTTTTATTTAGATTATTTTCAGTTTTTTTTTTTCATTTTTCGGAGTGCATTTGATTTTCTTTCCAGTTTTTTGGCAAAAGATGATTTTCATAACCCGTGGGCATATGGAAAATCTTAAATCCTGGAATTAGGCAACAAACCAGAAGAAATCTTTGAATACAACCCTCCACCTCGAACCATCTCGCACCACTATAACAAACCTCCACCTTCACCCCACCAAAGACCAAGTTGCCAGATTGGACGGAAACATGACAACTTTCTTTGCTTACATTGGATTCACACCACCTTCACCCCCAAGCATGTGACTGATATCTTGGTTTATGCTCAACATTTTCAGGGGAGTTTTCTACTTACTCTTGTTCTTTTATAGTTTTTGAGCATCTATTTTTGATACATTGAGGACAATGTATGGATTAAGTTTGGGGGAGGGTCTTTGACATATGAATTTGATTTTACTTTGAACTTCACTTTTAACTCCATTTTGAGCAATTTTTGCGTCATTTTTCAAGAAAATTTTCAAAAATCCAAGTAATACTTTAGTTCTTGTTTGTGATCCTTCTCTTCTAAATTCTAGATTATGTTGATGCTTGTCTTAAATGATCTGGATTATTGTGACTTATTGAGATGAATAGAGGCATAATAAGAGATTAACATGAATGGTTAAATTCTTATTTACTACACAGTGATTAATTGCTCTTGATGATTGATTGAATGAAAAATGTGTGGGATTTAATGCACATGACCTTTTTTTGTGCGCTTTTGAGCCAATAAGCATTCATATTATATTATACTCCATTTTCTTAATTGAGTGATTGTCATACATAGTTGATTTTTCTAGAACTTGCTTTGTTATGCATGTCAAGAGACTACATTGTTGAATTAGATGCAGTGAATTAATAAGGGCATTTAGGTGGAGTCATTTAGCTTTCTTAAAAATTCTACCTTGATTTTTACCTTAGAAAGCCAATTTTGAACGTTGGCCCTTTTGTTGGAAGTTAAACATGGTATAAGCAATGTCAACCCATTCTTTTGTCGATTTCCCTCTTTTGAACCTTGAATTGAAGGATCGTACTAGCTTGACATGAAGCTTCAAATTATCTTTGAAAGGATTGAAAGATGCTGGGAATAAAGTGATTCAAGTTACAAGTGCCTTGGTTTCTCAAAAAAAAAAAAAAAAAAAAACAACAACAACAACAACAAAGAAAGAAAAAAAAGAAAAAAAAAAGAGAAAAAAATAGGCGGCTAGAAAGAGAGAAAAGTTGTGCAATTTCAATTGTTTGGAAGTAAATTGATTGAATAAAACATTTGACATTATTGAGTTGTGCTTTGTGTGAAGAAGTTGGTATAATTCCTTTGATAAAAGTACCTAAAAATTCCTTCTCACCACACCTTACCTAAGCCTTGTTACAACCCATTTAAGACCCTTAGATTCTTTGCATTCAATTCAATCCATTGATGATAAAGATGTGATATATTAGCAAGCTTATGGTAAAGATCTTCTATGTTTTGACTTGAGAGTTCATTTATACCCTAAACACTTTGAGCGTATTGAGTGAATCCAATGAGAGGGTGTTAGATCCTATTGCATTTTGATTTTGAGAAGATCATTGAGGTGATTGTTCATGGGTGTGGTTTATAAGAATTTACTCTATGAAATTGTTTGTTTCTTATTTATCTTTAGATTTAAATCTTTAAGGCATGATAATTTGGATTATAGAGGATGAGTAAAGGTAGAAGAAGGAACAATGAAGAGAAAAGGTGACGAACTTGAGCTATTGTATGCTTGAGGACAAGCATTGTTTAAATGTGGGGGAATTTGATAAAAATTCATAATATCTATATGTTTGTTATATTTCCTCATGTTTTAATGGTTATAAATGCTTAAATCTTGGATTTTGATTATGTTTCGTATTTTGTGGAGTAGATTGAGGAGTTAAATCAAATTGAATTCAAAATCAAGAGATTTGAAGAGGAAAAAATCGGAGCTCAAAAAGATATACATTCCAGAAGCGGTTTTTGCTTAAAGTGTGGGCACGTCCTGTTTTCCCAGAATGTTCACAGAAGCAGTCAACAAATAAAACATGAGTGCACATTACTAGATCTGAGGATTCTGACCTAGGGTTACAAATTTGTTGGAGAAAAAAGATCTGTAGGATAGATGGAAAGATTTAGTTACCCATTCTTATCTCTAGGAAATTATTTGCTAAGACTCCTTATTAAGGAAGGATTTGCTTTTAATTAGTTTCCTTATCTAGGTAGGGTAACTATTATCAGATGGGGCAACTATTATAAATAGGAGAGGAATCTCTCATAGGGAGATGATCCCAATAGCCAAACACAAATTATTCACAAGAAAAATTCCTCTTCTCTTTTCTTTCGGTGTTCTTTTAATTATGAGTAGCTAAATACTTTTCTTCCAGCTGAAGGATAATTGAAGTTTTGGTTCTTTAAGAATTGTGAGATCTAAATAATTTTCATTGCTCTTTTATTTCTTCACTATTTATATATCTTCTATATTTATTAAAAATTATTGTCTTGGTTGATTGATGTAAAAGGCCTGTTGTTCAATTATCAGGTCAATAAATTGCCATTTAGAACTTTAAATCCGTAATTGTTTAAATGTTCTAATATTAGCGGTAAAATAACAAAGTTGATTATAGAGAGATTTTCAATTTATGTTATGGAGATATATAACCTAGTCTAAATGAATCGAGCTTGTGTATTTGTTGGCTAGAATTGGTAGTCTCTCTAATTATTAATGTTGTTGATAGACTAAATCCTAAGAGCTTTTTTAGAGTTGTTTATTAAAAAAGGAAGTAATCAAAGAGCTTGTTTTGGTTATCGAGAAAGTAAGGAGAGATAGGTTGTTAGAGCTTGTTAACAACCATAACCAATTTAGTGAAGAATAGAAGATTTTATTCTTGTATCTGTGATCAATTCTCTGAACCAATTCTGAAATTATACCTTTGGTTGGATATTTGCCTGATATTGATTTCTCCTTAGTTTTTAGTTGATTATAATTGCTTCCTCTTTTATTTCACTTCGAAATTTCAAACTCCCCTTTTTCTTTGCTTTAATTTTCATTAAAATAAATCTATGCAATCTCTGTGGATATGACCTTGATCATCACTGTTACAATTTGTATTTTTTAGAGTGAGAATTTTATTATTTGTTGGATTCGGCACCCATCAAATGTCTCTCTTAGGACTAACAAGAAATTTGTCTTAGGCCCTTCTTCGATCAAGGATTGGAAAGAGAAATTCATCTTTATAGAGGGCCTAAAATCTTTTCAAGTTCAACTAAGGTGGAGGGATATCCCATACCAGAATCCTCATACTCTATCCTTGGAAAAGACTGAGGTGGTGGAGAAGCTCCTGGAGAACAAGATTCTTGAGGAGTATCTGGCCAATGCAGAGGTGCTGAGGTGTTATTGCCTTAGCTGTTATGCCACTTATCATCCTAAAGGTAAAGATTTTTCTATGATTGTTACTTTAATTTGATTTAAGATTCGATGTCTAACCTTTTTTTATCTTTTTTTAGTCGATGTCGTTCTGGATACGGTTGAGGTGGCAAAAAATGCTCAAGAAGTCACTACTTCTGAGAAGTGCAAGGCTTCTTTTTTAGCCCTTACTGTGCCTCCTACTAAAAGGATGACCACAGGGAAGAAGCCCAAAGTTCGGGGAATTGAGATCTCCAAGGAAAGAGAAGAGGTTACAAAGACTTTGGTCTCTCAAACCATTTAAGCTGGCATTGTGACTCCTGATTCTAGCGCTCAAGTCCACCAGATCACTCAACTTTCCCAAGTTTTCCCTACTTCTAAAGGGCTGCTGAGAGCAGTTTTAAGATGTACAACCCTGTCTGGAACATAAGGTTAGTGATTCAATGTTGAAGCTCCTTAGGGGGACAGTTTTACTGGCTGACGATGATAATACCAACCTTTCAGGTGTGAGGAGCAGGCAGAACTTATTTGAGTCATATTACAAGGTAATATCCAAAATATTTTTTTTTTCATACTGATGGTTTCTTTTTTTACTATTACTAAGGTTTTTTCATCGCAGGTCTAGGCATATGTTATTGCTGCCACTAACTCTCTTGCAACCATGAATAAAATTATCACTGGTTTTCGGAAAGGGAAAGATCTTCTCAAGAAGGCCTTATGAATAAGAACAAATTCATACATGCTATTGAAGATGAGAATCGTTTAATTAAAGGATAAGAAAGTGAAACTTTATAAAGAGATGGCTTTAGGTCATTAGCTTCTTAAGTCTGTTATCGTGGATATTGCAAAGATGGGTTCTGAAGTAGCTAAGCTTGCTAGGATTGAGAACATGCTTAAAAAGGGGCTAATTGAAGTTGTTGAGACTGAGATTAGGCTCAGGGAGAAGTTGTCCATTATAGGGTCTTCTGTTGTGGAGGCCTATAAGCAATCTTAGAAATTTTAAGATGAACTTCTTGATAAGGTCTTAGAGTTCTTTTTAAAGAGCTTTGAGATTGTAAAAGTGGCGGTGGCCAAGATCTTGCCTAACTTTGACTGGGATGGCCTAGAGATTCCAATAGAGTTTGGAGAGGCTACTACAGTTAAAGTTGTTGTGGACTCAGCTAATGAGATCGTTAGTGCTGAAGTCTTTCCTGATGAGGTTGGAGCTGAGAGAACCTAAGACTTGTAGCAGATCTCTTGAGCCTTTTTTTTTTCTGTAATCGGCCTTGAAGCCCACCAATGTAAATATTTTGATGGAATGATGATTTTTTTTTTTCCTTTATGCTTGCCTTTAATTCTTTTTGGTCACTTTACTTGGAAAATTCTTAAACTAAAAAGGTTTTGACTTCGATGTTGCTTCTTGGAGTTAAGCATCTTTTTGGAGCCTTAACTTTGGTTGTTCTGCAAAGAGTGATTGCTTTAGATTGGGATATCTTCAAGATGTCCTTGCTCTTTCACATAGTGCGTGTAGTATGGAATGGACGGGTTGACCTTAGAATATAATCATATATAATTGAAAACTTCTATCGAAAGTAAATAAATTTATTGATAAAATTTGCACAAATTCTCATTGTTCAATTTGCATGAGATTGGTGTTCCATCCATTACTTCATGTTTAAATGTTTCATGCTAGACAACTCTTTTGATCTTGTACAAGCCTTCTTAGTTTAGTACTCATTTTCCTATGTTCCTAGGGTCTGAGACTTCTTGCTTGCGTAAAACCAAATCCCCCCTAGTCTGAATGATCTTTGTTTGACTCAAGAGTTGAAATACTTGATGGTATGTTATTGATAAGTGGAGCTTCAACAGAGCTTCATCTCAAATTCCTTTAATCAGGTTTAGATTCTTCTTCGATCCTTTTTCATTTTGATTATTCTCGAATAATTGAAATTGAAGGGAAGGTTCCCTTACCTCTACAAGGACTACGACTTCAAATTCGAAAGGTAAGGAAAAAAAGTCTTGCCAGTTGAGACCTAAGGCGTAGTCCTGTATGCCCATAGTGCATACAAGAGTTTCTATGTCCAGGGTCCTTCAACATCTTCTAGTCTTTTCTTCAATGTTTGTAAAATAATTCTGTTTATAACTTTGGCTTGGCCGTTGGTTTGAGGGTATCCTATAGAGGAGAATTTGTAATTGATGTTGAGTTCTTCACATTACCTCTTTAAGCGAACGTTGTCAAATTGTTTACTATTGTCCATAACTAAGATTCTTGGGATTCTTATCTATAGACTATAAACTTCCACATTAAGACATTTGTCTTTACATTGATGATCTTAGCTACAGGTTTGACTTTGACCCACTTGGTGAAATTGTCAATTGTCATAGTCAAGTGACAACACTAACCTAATGTCGTGGGAAAATGACCTAATATATCAATATCCCATATGGCAAAAGGTATTGGGGTGGTGACAACTGTTAGGGGGTTAATAGGATAACGTGGGATAGGAGAGAACTTTTAGCATTGAGTGGACTTCCAGAAGAAATTAGTTGCTTTGTTTTTTAACCTTCGTTATTAGTATCATTGTCTCAAGATCTTATGCGTCAAAGCTCGACCGCCGAGATGGTTCGCACAAATTCCTTCGTAGACTTACATTAGAGCATAGTCAGTTTCTCTTGAGGAAATGAATTTAAGATATAGCAAAGTGAGGGACCTTCTATAGCGACGTCCCTCAATCATGTAATATCTACCTATCTTGGAAGCTAACTTTCTTTCTTTAGCCCTGGGTTTAGGGAGCTCACCATCCTACAGGTACTTAATGATGAGGGTTATCTAGCTGGATGATGCACATGACTTTGGGTAGGTCAGAAGTCTTGGAGGATGCTAACTAGGCTAGGGCATTGATTACACCCAAAACAGGAACGCGGTGTTGTAGTACGGCTTTGGGGTGTCGATTCCACAGGGAGACAAATTAACTATAAAGAAAGATGTAAACTTTAATATGAGACGATGTGATCAAATTAAATATAGAATCTGAAATTTGATAGTGAGACAATTGTGTAAAGTAGATTGTGAAATATAATAGGAGAGCAACAAGGATCCGAGAATCCTCCCTAGGTTTGTTGCCCTAATCCTAACTTGATTCAGTTGTTTTTTATCTCAATTGCAAGTTTCACATCCCAAACAGGCAATCGGCAAATATTCAATTAAAGCACATGCATAAACCCTAATTTGATTGTTATGAAATATTCTTTATTTTCAATTCATGCACATATGATCTATCCTTTAAGTTTATCAAGAAACGACAATATATCTTTGATGACAATATTGTAGTAATGGAAAAACCTAAAGGCTAGATCTACCGGACTCAATCATACCTAAATAATATTAACATAAAGAAAGCATGACTAAATCTATATCAAGGAAAAAGATACAATCACCGGATTAGATGAAATCTTTATAATTAGAATAAAAGTAAATCATAACAATATTTGAACGTTAAAGCTCCATTACAACTGAATCAAATAAGGGAAATAGAAACAACTACACCTAGGGATTCATCCCTTCTCCTTGCTTGGAGATTAGTTAGCCATGGGGCTCATGGTTGCACAATGGAAGGAAAGTTGCTGCTTTCTTGAGTTCTCCAGGTTTTTGAATATCCAATTACAAACCCTAAGTGGTATATTTATAGTATACAAGGTCTAGGGGTGTTTTAGGGTTTGAATAAGTCATTAAAGACCTAATTAGGGTCTAACTCGGAGTGCACAAGGCTATGCGCGCGCTGATTCAGAAAGTCTGACCTCTGTCTGCTAAAATAGCCATAACTTCCTCTAAAGAAATGATTTTAATGAACCGTAAAATCCTCCAGAAATTAGACTTCCATATCTTTCTAACCATATGTGGCACACTTCCTGGTTCTTTCTACATCGATACAGTTTAATTTGTGAAGATGGTTGATTTGTATGCCAACTCCAGCAACTTAGTGAAAACTCCTTCCTTAGTTTCTCTTCATCTTGGCTCTTCCGCAATCATTCTTTTGCTTGAGTGTTCAATGGAACTTCGTGTTTCAAAATGATGATAGCTTTTTCATATCCTTTAACTCAAGATACCTGAAAAATGCACCGAAATAAATTAATGCTCCAAAAATACCACTTTAGAGTTGTTAATGAATAAAAAATGCAATTAAGACCTAAATCAACCCTAAAGTGCTAACAAATAAGTACGAATATAATGCATTTAATGGCTATTATCACAACCCCCAACTAGCTTATTGCTAGTCCCTAGCAATTCAAGTGAAAACAAGAGATGAATTCTATGGTAGGAGTTAAAAACAACGTAAAGCAATGCTAGCGTTGAACCAAGAGTAATTCACTTTTTGTCTCAAAAATTGTACATAACATACGGCAAATAGAATCATTAAATTTCACCTAAGTCCAAAAGTAATCCAAACATCAATCTTAAAATCGTTATTGACTCTTAACATCCATCTTACCACAATTCATTAGTCCGAACACCCGCATGATTTTATGCACAACATTCATGAATACAAGTCTTGGCCTCTAAAAACATAACAAATTGTGTGACATAAATCACATAAACAAGCTCCATAGGCTTATCTTTCAAATCTTTCTCCACTATTGTAGAAAAAATCACAATTCATTAGATCAATAGGTCTTTAATAGGCTTGTAATGTTAGGCCAAGGTAAAGGTTGAGGAAAAACGGGAAGGATTTGCAAGTAAAAGAACTTAATCTCTTAGCTTTAAACACAACCAATTTCAAGTACTAGATAACTTTACTTCAATGCTCAACTCTTTCAACAATTTTTTATAAAAGCATATCTCTTGACATGTCACCACTTTTTCTTTTCTTTTTCTTCTTTCTTTGCCATACTTCTCTTTTTTTTTCTGTTTTTTGCAAATACTCATTCATCTCTTTTTTTTTTTTTTTCTTTTCTTTTCCACAACCCCCAACTTATCTTCTTTAATATACTTGGGTTATGATTTTTCATATTTCCATCCTTACTCCTCTTAAGTGCTTCTTAACAATGTGTACAACTAAGTTCTTTTAAAAGAATGGTAAGGATAAAATATTTTTAGGCTCATAAGGGTAAGTAAATGAGTTTTTGAAAGAAACAAGGCTCAAATTCTTTTTCAAGAAAAATGGCTTAAAAAGGTGACTAGTGATATATATTGCAAGGGTAAGTTTGAAAGGCTCAAATGATTCAAAAATGGCCTATATCATATCCTAAGTAGTGTGCATTCTAGGAATTCACCTCAAATGATTATCAAATAAGTTCTAGAGCTTGTTGAGACCGCAAAAGTATTCACAATCAATCGCACATAAAACTTTTCTAGATGTTTTAGACTAATTATTCAATCTTACCACAAACTAGAGTCTCAAACCAAATCAAGATTGACACTTAAATTATTCTCAAACCGAAACAAAATTTAACTTCTTCTACATGCTATATGTTATTTCAATTAAGTTCATATCATTGACATGTGAATTAACTCTAGGGCAAACACAAAGCATGCTAAAAATAAACAAAAAGGAAAATGACACCAAGCAGTTCAATGGAAAAAAATGTATGGAAATAAAGAATATGGAAACAAAGAGATGTGTTTCCTCCACCCCCAACTTAAAAATTGCATTGACCTCAATGTAAAAGAAAGAGTAAAAGAAACTCCCTTTGTAGTCAAAGGTGCACAGAAGCTGAAAATTGTGCTCCACCATTTGAACTGCTTCGTATATTTTCCTTGAAAAAGAAATACTAAGTTAATACTAGAAAACAACAAAATAATAATAATAAATAAAAAAAGAAATATGAAAAACAGTAAAAATAAAAGGATATGTTGTGGGTTGCCTCCCATGAGCGCTAAGTTTTACGTCTTCGGCCAGACGTTGCACCACTCTCACTGCTGGCCTCATTGTGGTGCTGAAAATGAGGCTCCAATTTAATGGCCTTAATGCTAATCTTTTGGCAAGGAATACTTAAAATCCACCACATATGGCTCAAGTGTTCTTGGTGTTGCCCACTCACTATCAGCAGTAGGGTATTTGGTTCTCGCATCCATGTGACTTCTCTCAAGTGACTCCTCAAAGCATGGTTGCCATGATTTCTTAATAAATTCCTGTGACTTATCAAAAATATCAACAACATTAATGGCATTGGAATAAATTAAAGAATCATCAAACTTAAAATTATTAGGAGGGAATTCCATAGAATTATCTTTAGTGTGCTCATCCTCCAAATTGAGCTTATCAACCATGTAAGTATCGACACACTCATTCTCTTCATGTGGCTGTTTTGAGACTCGAAAAACATTTATCTCTAAAGTTCTATTTCCAAATGATAATGTCATTAAGCCATTCCTACAATTAATGAGGGCATTGGCAGTGGCAAGGAATGGTCTTCCAAGTATCAAAAGAATTTTAGACTCCGTGTTTACAGTAGAAACAGTATCTAAAACCAAAAAATCAATAGGATAGTAGAAATTATCAATTTGCAACAAAACATCTTCTACAATACCTCTTGGTTTTCTTACCGATCTATCCGCTAATTGAAGTACCACGGAGGTTGGTTTGATCTCACCTAGACCGAGTTGCAAGTACATGGAGTATGGCATGAGGTTCACACTAGCACCCAAATCTAGCAATGCTTGGCCACAAGATTTGTTTCCAATTTGACAAGCCACTGTTGGACAACCCGGATCTTTATATTTGGGCGGTGTCTTGCTGTCAATTATTGCACTTGCTTGCTCCATTAGGAATGTCGTCTTCTTCACATGATGCCTCTTCTTGAGTGTGCATAGATCCTTGATAACTTTAGCATAGTTGGGAATCTGTTTTATAACATGAAGAAGAGGGAGGTTAATTTTAACATGCTGAAGTTGTTCAAGAATCTCACCTTTTGACGTTGAATTTATCTCCTTAGGTTTAAGGAGTGCTTGAGGGAAAGGCACCGGTGGGCGATAAACATCACAGGCCTCTTGTTCCTTGGGGGTTTCATCCTTGTTACTCAAGTTTGATGGTAGAGTGGGACCATCAATTTTCTTACCGCTACAGGTGATTATGGCATTAACCTCTTTAACATTTTGATTTCCAGGATTGGAGGTTTGTGCCATATGTTGTCCCCTTAGATTTTGTTGTGTTTGCGAAGGAAACTGTCCTTGCTCTTGAATCGCCAAGAAACTAGTCAACTTAGTGAGTTGGCTCTTTATCTCCTTTTGTTCCACTTTGATCCCTTGTTGCTCCTCTAACAACTGTTGATTTATTTTGCCTTGATCTTCCACATTCTTGGCATGTACCTGCATAAATGACTTAAACATATCTTCCAAAGGTAAAGATTGTTGAGGTGCATTATATGATGTTGCTTCCGGTTGCCATTGGGTACTTGAGTGGGCAGGAGGTTGTGTATCGGGTTTCCAATTAAAATTTGGGTGATTTTTCCAACCGGGGTTGTAGGTGTTAGAGTAGGGTGAGTGTGGTTTCCCAAAGGGTATACCTACAGCATTACACTCTTCCTTCATCTCAAAATAAATTGGACAATCCTTAGGTAAATGATCCACCCCATTACACATGAAACAAGGCTCATAGGACTCTACCCTACCAACCGGTTCAGGAGCCCTAGCATTTCTAGTTTTTAAGGCTTCAATTTCCTTAGTTAGGGCCTCTAAACGGGCTTTAAGGTTATCCTCTTCCTTAAGTTGATAAATCCCAGTGGGTTGATTTCTCCTAGTGCTTTCCATGGCATTTGGTCCTGTCCAAGTGTAGGATTTTTCTGATAGGTCATCTAAGAAATCTATGGCTTGGTCGGGATCTTTTTGAAGAAAATCTCCATTGCACATCATTTCTATGAACTGCCTTTCCCTACTTAGGAGTCCATCATAGAAATAGCTAACTACCCGCCAACTCTCATACCCATAGTGTGGACAAGAATTCAATAGGTCCTTGAAACGTTCCCAAACTTGATATAAGGGCTCTCTTTTTGTGCAAAGTTTGAGATTTGTCTCTTGAGGTTATTGGTCTTATGGGTTGGGAAGTGTTTTTGAAAGAAAACTCATGTCATCTCATCTCAACTACCTATTGACCTAGGCCTTAATGAGTATAGCCAAGCCTTGGCTTTTTCTTTAAGTGAAAAAGGAAAAAACCTAAGTTTAACGGTGTCTATCATATCAGCCCTACTGTGAAAAGTTGCTATTACTTCCTCAAATTCCCTAATGTGGACATAGGGGTTTTCATTCTCAAACCCATGGAAGGTTGGTAGCAATTGGATTATGCCCGGCTTAAAATCAGGTTGTTGAACATTAGGGGGGAACATGATACAAGATGGGATGGCTGTTCGGCTAGGGTGCAAGTAGTCTTTAAGTGTCCTAGTAACAATTTCATTGTGATTTTCGGCCATGTTAGGGGAAATAAATAAAACAGAAAGAAAATTAATTAATTAATTAATTAAAAAAATCAAAACAAAGAGCAAAGAACAAAAAAATAAAAAAAAATCAGAAAATCAAGACTTCAAGAAAGGAACGATATTACCGTTTTGTCTCAAAGTTGACAATCTTCCTTGTTTGTAAGCGCGTCTCCCCGGCAACGGCGCCAAAATTTGATTACGCCCAAAACAGTAACGCGGTGTTGTAGTACGGCTTTGGGGTGTCGATTCCACAGGGAGACAAATTAACTATAAATAAAGATGTAAACTTTAATATGAGACGATGTGATCAAATTAAATATAGAATCTAAAATTTGATAGTGAGACAATTGTGTAAAGTAGATTGTGAAATATAATAGGAGAGCAACAAGGATCCGAGAATCCTCCCTAGGTTTGTTGCCCTAATCCTAACTTGATTCAGTTGTTTTTTATCTCGATTGCAAGTTTCACATCCCAAACAGGCAATCGGCAAATATTCAATTAAAGCACATGTATAAACCCTAATTTGATTGTTATGAAATATTCTTTATTTTCAATTCATGCACATATGATATATCCTTTAAGTTTATCAAGAAACGACAATATATCTTTGATGAAAATATTGTAGTAATGGACAAACCTAAAGGCTAGATCTACCGGACTCAATCATACCTAAATAATCTTGACATAAAGAAAGCATGACTAAATCTATATCAAGGAAAAAGATACAATCACCGGATTAGATGAAATCTTTATAATTAGAATAAAAGTAAATCATAACAATATTTGAACGTTAAAGCTCCATTACAACTGAATCAAATAAGGGAAATAGAAACAACTACACCTAGGGATTCATCCCTTCTCCTTGCTTGGAGATTAGTTAGCCATGGGGCTCATGGTTGCACAATGGAAGGAAAGTTGCTGCTTTCTTGAGTTCTCCAGGTTTTTGAATATCCAATTACAAACTCTAAGTGGTATATTTATAGTATACAAGGTCTATGGGTGTTTTAGGGTTTTAATAAGTCATTAAAGACCTAATTAGGGTCTAACTCGGAGTGCACAGGGCTATGCGCGCACTGATTCAGAAAGTCTAACATCTGTCTGCTAAAATAGCCATAACTTCCTCTAGAGAAATGATTTTAACAAACCGTAAAATCCTCCAGAAATTAGACTTCCATATCTTTCTAACCATATGTGGCACACTTCCTGGTTCTTTCTACATCGATACAGTTTAATTTGTGAAGATGGTTGATTTGTATGCCAACTCCAGCAACTTAGTGAAAACTCCTTCCTTAGTTTCTCTTCATCTTGGCTCTTCTGCGATCATTCTTTTGCTTGAGTGTTCAATGGAACTTCGTGTTTCAAAATGATGATAGCTTTTTCATATCCTTTAACTCAAGATACCTGAAAAATGCACCGAAATAAATTAATGCTCCAAAAATACCACTTTAGAGTTGGTAATGAATAAAAAATGCAATTAAGACCTAAATCAACCCTAAAGTGCTAACAAATAAGTACGAATATAATGCATTTAATGGCTATTATCAGGCATCGACTTTTGCATTCTTTGGCCTTGACACCCGGGTTATTTTCATTTGTTTGAAATGCCTTACTGATTCTTTCACTTTGGCTAGATATTTGATCATCCTCTCTCTTCTAGCTTCATACTCACCCAAGATTTGCTTCACAATCAATTGAGAGTCACTGAAGATTTCTAATAACTCTATATGAAAGACTTGACCAGTCTCATCCCGACGAGAAGGGCTTCGTACTCAATTTCATTTTTGCATGCTTTGAAATTAAACTAAAGTGCATACCCGATTATGAAGTCTTTAGGACTGATCAAAATGAGTCCAGCGCCACTTCTTGACACATTGGAGGACCCATCAATAAATAGTCTCCAACTTGGTACTTCAAGAGGTGATTCAACCTGCTGCTCTTCTATCGGATGGTCAGAAAATGCGCACTTAACTATGAAGTTAGTTAAGGCCTAGCCTTTGATGGCAAGTCGAGGTTTAAATTAGACGTCCAATTCATCCAACTTTATGGATCACTTCACCAATCAGCTAAATATTTCAGGCTTTTGAAGATCTTGACGGAGGAGGTGATTAGTGAGTATGGTGACCAGAAGCGATTAAGAATAAGGTCTCAACTTTTTTGGCCAAGATAATAACCACATAAGCTAGCATCTCAATGGGCTAGTATCTGACTTTTGCATCTAGCATGACTCTACTGACTTAGTAGATGGATATTTGGATATTTTCTTCTTCATTGATTAGTACAGAAGTCACAACCACTTCACTAGCTGCTAAGTACAAGAATAACTCTTCTCCCTCTTTAGGTTTAGTTAAGAGGAGAGGTGAGCTCGGGTACTTCTTCAATTCATCAAAATATTTCAAGCATTCGTCAATCCACTGAAATTCTTTGATCTTCTTCAAGGCTTTGATGAATAGTAAGTACTTCTCTATGGATTTAGACATGAAACGACTCAGAGCAGTGATTTGACCCATAAGTTTTTGGACCTCTTTCACTGTCCGAGGTGCTTTCATGTCTAGCACAACCTTAATCTTTTCTGAGTTGGCCTCTATTTCTCTCTAGGTTACCATAAAACCTAAAAAATTATTTGAAGTGACTCCGAACGCACACTTGGAGGGGTTTAATTTCATTTAGTTCTTTCTTAAGATTGAGAAATATTTTTCCAGATCGGTTTATATGGTTTGTTGCTTTTAGGCTTTTGACTAGCATGTCATCCATATATACTTCTATATTGTGATCAATCTAGTCTTTGAATAACTTGTTCACCAACATATAATAAGTTGAACTCGCGTTCTTGAGTTCGAAAAGCATCACCTTTTAGAAATAAAGGCATTCTTTAATTATGAATATTGTATTCTGCTAGTCTGGCTCATACATTTTGATTTAATTGTACCTAAAATAGTCATCCATAAAGTTAAGCATTTGATAACCCAAAGTTGCATTGACCGGTTGATAAATTCTTAGTAATGGATAACTGTCCTTGGAACATTCTTTGTTGAGATTTGTGAAGTCGATACGAATTATCCATTTCCTGTTTAACTTTTTCTTCATGATGACATTGACAAAATTTGCAAGCCATTTGGGGTAATAAATTTATTTGATAAAATCTACTTCTAGTAGTTTTTAACTTTAAAGTCTATGATATACTATATTTTCATAACGAAAAACCATTTTTTTCAATCACGAGCTTATGCTTGGGATTGATGTCAAGGTGATGGACCATCACCTTAGGATCTACTCTTGGCATATTTTCCGCTGACCATGCAAAAATGTCATGATTCTTTCTTAGGAAAGAGGCCAACTATTCTCTTAGTTCACTCTTCAAGTTTAAGGGGGAGACGCACCATCTTTTTTATTCCTTCTTCTTTTGTGAGGGGGATTGAGACTAGCTCTTCCACTAGCTTCCCTTTAGGATTCTTCACCTTATCAATGAGGTCTTTAAATCCTAGCACATTTATTTTGTCTTTGCTTTTTACCTAGGCTAAATAATAGTTGTGGGTAGTGGTTTGGTTCTCTTTACTTTTCTTACTCTGGTCCTAGTAGAAAACTTCATTTTAAGGTGGTAAGTGGATACTGCTGCTTTCATCGTGTACAATCTAGGACGACCGAGGATGGCATTATAGAAAGATAGCAAGTCAATCATGAGAAAAATTCTCGTGATTGTTGTTTGATGATGTGTCATTCCTACCTTGATTGGCAAGGTGATGTTTTCCTTGGGGTAGACAAGCCGTACAGAGGGTACTTGGTGGGTTTGAGATTTTCATCTAATAATTGCATCCTCTTAAAGGCATCACAGTATAGGATATCCCGGGATGATCCATTGTCCACCAATATTCTCTCTATTGTAAAGTTGGCAATGACCAAGGTGACTACGACCATGTCATCGAAAGGGAATTGAACTTCCTCTAGATATGCATCTATAAATCTGATGACTTGGTCAGTTCATCTTTTCTTGCTTGGACCTTTTATAGATCTTATGAATCTTTTATAGACTCTACGATAATTTGAGGATTCTCTACTTGAGGTGCCCCCCCCCCCCCCAAAGGTAGTCTAAAGAGTTCCCATTGTGGAAGTGTTATCCAACTCTTTGTGTGGGGTGTACCTCCTCCTGTCTTGGTCTCAAGCCCCAGTTCGAAAGTCGGGACTTTTTATTGGTTTATTTCTTTCTCTAGTATCAGGGCATCTGTTCCGAGGTGGATTTATTTTTGTGTTCACATACTTTTGCAAGTACCCTTACTTCAATAGGTCTTCAATTTGGATTTTTAAGTGTTTGCAATCTTCAATGTCATTACTATGATCTTTGTGGAATCGGCAATATCAGCTCATATCTCGCTTAGCAAGGTTTGAATTGATCTTGGGTGGCCATATTACTATTTCTTGATTTGCGATTTTCATTAAGAGGTTGGATCTTGAGGTGGTGAGAGGAGTGAAGGTCTTGAACCCCTAAGGTCTTCCTTTTGATTTACCTTTCTTTAGGCCATCTCAATCTTCATTTTTCTATTCATTTTTTGGCTTTGATCCTTCCACATCTTTACTTATTTTTCCCAACAAAACTTCTTTTATTCGTCTCCTAAAGGATTAAGCCTCTTCAACTATTACGAATTCATATGCTTAGTCCAGTAGGGCTGTCATGAAGTCAATTAAATTCTTGGACAATGAGTGAAATCTGAAGCTCGGAGTTCGTTGATAAAGGAAATTGCTCCCACCATCTGATCGAGCTCTTGAGCTTCTACCATGGTTGCTCGAAACTGATTGATATAGTCCTAAAGCGAATCATCAGTTTGTTGAGTAAAACTGAGAAGACTCTCCATTGTTCTCCTCAATCTTTAGTTGCTGAATAAATGGGTCATAAACAGTTTACTTAATTCTTCGAAGGATTTAAAGTCGCGAGAACCAGGTTCGTGCTGTTTGCCACAGTGTGATTAGGAAAACCCTACATATCATTACCTTATAATGTTCGTGGATGAACATTAGAGACTTGAAAGTCTCCAAATGGTCGAAAGGGCAAGCCTTCCCTGTATAGGATTCGATGTTTGGCATCTTGAAGGATTATGAAATTGCCACTTCCATGATTTCTTAAGAGAATGGGTTTTTGGAATGCTTTATCTTGTTCAAGATATTTAGCCTGTTGATTTTCAAGGTGAGATCAATGCACTTAATCATCTGCCTTAACTGTTATAAGACTGCAAGAAGTTTTGGTTCCTTGTGCCTCTTTATTGGATAGAAGTCAGAGACAAACTCTTCTTCATATTGATCAGGGTTCAGTCAAGTACCAAGTTGAAGGGTTTCAGTGTGCTGAATTCGGTTTAGGACACTTGGCTCCTCGTTTGACTTGTGATAGTGCTCGTGCCTTCTAGAGGTTATTGGCCTTCTCAGGTGTTTAATGGTTGTGGTTGTGCTAACTTCCTAATGGCGAGCTCGAACAGAAAGGACTCGAGAATTGTTTGGTATTATTTGTGCGATAATGTCGGCCAGGTTTTCGTATCAGCGTTTGAGCTCCTCGTACTTCATTCGACTGACTTGGACCTTAGGATTTTCGACTAAGCCAATCTCTGTAAGGTTAGATTGGGTCCATCCACCGTGGACCTCAAGATTTTGATGACATCTTGAGGCCTAGTGAGGGTTCAACCCATCCATGTGCCTTGGGATTATGATGTCATCTCTCTCATCTTCGTTTGTGGTATGGACGGTGTTTCTTGTGGTCATTGTAAGGGCAGGAAGAGGAAGAAGGTATTTCTTAGGTGGCATCGTGAGATAAATTTTGTCGTTCCCATGTATGGCACCAATCTGTTGATGCCAAAAAGATGATGAAGGGTAGCCTTGTCTTTCCTACCTTTAACGAGGTGAAAATAATGTTATTGATTTCGGAGGTTCATGAGAATATGGGCTAGGCTTGGCCTCGTTCCTGTGCTCACTTTAGCTAAGCATACAAATCCCTATTAGGAAAGCCATCCAAATTTTACTACTCCATGGACGATCCTCTGATGATTAAGTTAGTAAATGTACTAAGGTAACTTCAAAGGAATGGCTTAAAGGGATAATGAAGTGAGAGTTTTTATGCTAACTTTTATGCTCATCCCTTTTCGAGAAGATTTGGGCTCCTTCATATATGCTAGGGAGAGATAAAATCTCTGAAGGATCCTAGGTAAGTTTTGTCAATGTATGTTTACCCATGCTTTGTGGATTTGTGGACCATCCCATGACTCCAAGGATCCTTAGTCTTTTTAGGCCTATGGATCGTCATTCATTCTTACAAGGTCTTGCCTCGTGTAGTTTAGGTCTGCGAGTCACACCATTTAAGTGGCTGAACATCATTACGTGTGATATCATGCTCCACTTATTCAATTCTTAAGGGACTGGGTGTTTTGACCCACATCACAGTGCTACCCAAAAATTCAAGCTTTATTATTGTAATACTCCTCATTTTTTTGTGATAACCAAGAAAATTATTTTATGCTTTCTATTGCTTTAGTACTTTAATGTTAGATTTTCCTCAACTATTGTTATTTAAGAGTGTAACCATATCTCCTTAATTCTATTGAAAATTATAAATAAATGTATAGACATGGAAATGAGAATTTGATGCATGATTGTGGGCTTGGGTTATAATAAATTTCCTTACAGCATGCACCAAATTAACTATTAATGGGCTTTCTTAAAAAAAAAAAAGAATAAATCAACTAATGGGCTGATCAGTGTATATATATAACTATTTTACGGATTCCAAAGAAAAGGGTTCGAAGTGGTATAGGTAGGCTTATCAATGGATTGGATTTTGATTGAATTCGATTCATATCTGATCTATATTCGATTCATATAGTTGGATATAGATAGAGATTTTGATTCGAATTCGTTAATTCATTTAATAAACAAATCAAATTTGAATTTATTTTGATCTTAATAATAACTTGAATTGATTTTGATATTATATAGTATATATTATTCTTTATATTATATATATGTTATTATAATATAAAAATATGTATATGCTATACTCTTCAAATATGCTCACATGACTAATTTAAAATGCGAATATTGATAAATTTATAAATATTTAAAGGAAGCATAATTTTTTTTTATAAATTATATTGGTGTATTTTTATTTATCTTATAATATGTATTGGTTATTGATATTATTGGGTGTTGTTTTGTTGAATTCATTGCGTTGAAGTATCCGTTTATGTTTGTTTGTTTTATTTTCTCTCAATAGGGTTATGTATAGTTTATATAGTTTTTTAGGTCCCACACAAGGATAAGTGTGTCTATTGACCCAAACCATAAGGGTTAAATATTATTTTTGGGCTTTTGTCACCAAAATATAATGTGATCATTGTCATAACTATTGCAGAAATTTAATTTGATTGTTTTGATGATAATGAAATATTGAAAATATTTGATGGTTTACTTTGAATCTTGTAAATTAGTTTGGATATTGAAAAAACTTTATCTAGTTTTTTGACACAAGGGTAAGTATGTCTATTGACCCACCCCCATAGTGGTAAAAACATGGATTTTGGGTCTTTGTCACAGGGATATAGTGTGGTCATAGTCCTTACGAATGCAGAAATTTAATTTGATTGTTTTGATGATTATTTAATTTTTTAAATTCTAAATTATCATTAAATTGTTAAATAATAGTTATTTTAAATAGTAGATTGAGAGTACTATGAAAACAAACTAAAAGCTTTTTTTTTTTTCTAGAGACTTAATTATGTTAATTATTCTATTTGGCTAGTAACTAGTTGGAATAATAGTTGTTCTAGATAGAAGTATTTAAGTGTCTCTAGCGTTGGAAGTTTTCGCTTCTATATTGGATGAGATTAACAATTTTTGAGGTGTTAAACTTGGTATAATTTATCCACTAATTGACTAGAGGGAGGCATAATTCATTTATCAAGCATTGCCGTTAAGTATATATTCATGAGACATACGAAGAGTTGACTTGTGCTAACATTAATAAAATTCACATTGCTTTTCTATAACAAATGTACTGAAAAAGTGCAGTAGCTAATCTCTAATTTTATTTGAGAAAAATAATAATGTGAATATACATGGTTTTATTATGGACTTACGAATACAATAACATCGTTTGGTAACCCGCTTTAAATGAAATTAAAAAAAAAATTTACTTTAATCTCATTTAAAGCAACGGTGTCAAAATCAATAATCACATCTCTTTTAAAGCATAAACTTTAGTATACGTTTAAATATTTAATATAACGGTAATAACATTAGCATGTTGTAGCTTTTAAGAGAATTGTACAGATTCATGATTTTAAAATCATTGTCAGTATAATATTTCAATGAAAATGATAAATTCTTACAATTCTCTGGTAAATTGTACCTGATTATACTGTTGTATTAAATATTTATATCGCGCACATGAACAAGGTTACAAGAAATAACAAATCACTTTAAAATCAATACGAATAACATTAACAAAAATTTAAGCAAATTAAGATACAAACCATGAACGCGAGGATTCAAACTCTACTAATTAGTTAACCATAGTGCACACTTTCCTGATTTCACCAACCTGACCTGTAAGAACCCCAATCCTACCCATATGAACCATGGCCTTACCAAAGTCCTCGAAGAAAGTAGATCCATGTGTGGTGGCTTGACGTTTAACATAATCTCTAGTCATCTTGTTATCAAGGAGAGATGCATCTGATTGGAAGAGACCCCTTCTTTTCGCCACAAGCGTGTAATAATCTACATCGAATGTCTTGAAGCTACCTGGATCCATCTCTACAAGTGTGTTTAGGTCTCCAGGCTTGCATTTGCTCTTTAACTTCGCTATGTAGTTTGCATCCAAATTTGGATCAGCGTCACCTTTTCCAGTGAAGTTGTAAAGACGGTTATTGAAGGAAGAGCAGTGAGAGGTCCCAATTGTATGCCCTCCTAATCAGTTAAAAAAAGCTCAAGTCAGTAGTTAATTAGTGAATTAGTTAATCGCAACTATAAATGTGTGCATGTATATATACAATTTGTTTTTACTTAAATTTATATATTTGATGGTAAAAACAAAAAATTGATGGTAAAGATTTTACCTTTAAAAATATAAATTTATCACCAAATATATGTTGCTACAAAATGTAGAAAAGACAAATTACTTTTTTCTTTTTTTTTATAAAAAAGAGCAACCTTAGACTCTACCAATTGTAATTATAAATTTAACACCTTTGGTTCATATGAAATATTGGCATTGGATAATTTAACACCTTTTTTTTCTTTCTTTTTTTACTGAGTTTTATTAGAAAGTAAAGTATTATCATGTATGAATTGGCTCTTATCATAAATTTGTGATGAAATATTGGCGATGGATAATATTTTATGAAATATTATATGTATTATTATAATATTATGAAAATTATTATATAACCTTTAAATAATTTTAATAAATCCACGATTCGACCATTAATTCACTAATTAAATCAGTGAATCATGATCCAATATCTTGACCGGTTTAATGTTAGGTCTGATTTTGATAATTATGCTTTTAATTATATATCATTTGTTCTAATTTTGTGAATCACGTATCTATTGAACATATATATAAAATTAATATTATATGATAAATATTTATGTGCTTTGTGAACTTATAGTAATTATTGAGAAACCGAAGAAAAAAACAATTTTGACCAAATCACCTTAGCATCAACCATATATTTCGGCCGCACTTCAAATAAATAAATAAATAAATCTGATTTCCATATCAAAATCTATATAGGACAACTGTTGCATATGACGTTAATTTTAGTACCTGATAACACTGCTAGGTCTCTCACACTAAGACCCTTTCCTTCAAATGATGATATCAATTGAGTAATGTTTGAAGCAGGGCTCGGTAGATTAAACAAGGCCTCAGTAAGATTCGACACCCTTCCATCTCTTCTTCCTGTTTCGACTTCCCAGGATGGTCCCTTGAGCTAGACGAGATGATATATTCATTCATTAAGTGCGTCATCTTAATGCTGATTTAAATATAAATGACAAAAAGTATGAGATGGGTGAAAAATGTGTTACCGCAACAGTTACATCCCTAGCTACCAGGGCGACGATATCAGCACAAGAAACAAGCTCAGGACACTCCTTTTCTAATGCTGACTTAGCCTTATCAATTATCTGAAATCCTCTGAGGCTTAGATTCGGAAATGCGTCTTTTTCAGCTTGCTTGGTCGGAGAGTTTAGCAACACTGAACCATCACAACCCTGGAAAAATCAGTTAACTGTAAGGTAAGTTTGTTTATTCTTTTTAAAAAAATATTAAGACTAATGTAGATTTTGAAAACGAGAGAGCACGTACCCTAACAAAACAATCATGAAAGTGCATTCTCAACAAAGGGCCACCAAGTGAAGGTGCTTTTCCAATGGTATCAAAAACTACCTTTTCAACAATGGCCTCAGCTTTAGGGCATGTCTTGTTGTAAAACCCTACTTTCAATCCCTGCGCATTTGTTGTTGTCGGGTTAAAGGCAAAAACAAAGAAAATCAATTGAAGAAACAAACATGAGAAAAGCTTTGAAGTGGCCATGTCTTTGCAGATAAAATTACTTCAATTTCTGTATTGAAATGTAATATGCTATTGAACATAAAGTGCCACATTTATAGTACTGATCCTAATCTCAATACTGAAAAGCTGTCATTACATGGCATTTTGATTTGTTATTGCTTTACTTGTTTGATTTGATCTGTTTTTTTTTTTTTTTATAAAATATAAAATTTACAAGGGATTGACCTTATTGTATTTTTATGGATGGATTCATTTCGTGAAGGGGTGAAGGCATCGTATGAATCATGTGAAGGAATAGTATAATACGCATGAAGCTCCATGATAGCTCTCTACCACCGACCGGCCCCCAGATGGAGCTTTTTAAGGGATAGAAAGAACAGTTGACCTTTGCTAATAACGTGTCCTAAACTAATTTGCTTATTTTATTTTGGGCTTTACTGTAAGATTCACCGATACAAATTTTCTTATGCCGTCGACACTAGCTCGGCATGTTCCAGTCCATTAATGCTATCAGAAAGTAACATTGCGACCCAATCTGATAATCATTCTTTAGGAAGAAATTGTACCGGTCATTCTTAAATTATAAACTTTTAGTACTTAGAATTTTAAGTTATTAATTTAACACTAAATATCATCAAACTTTTAATTAGTTATAATATTATTATATTTACATATAATAACATTTTTTTTTATCATTTTAAGATGATTAAAAACACTAAAACATTATTTTAATTAATTCTATAAAGTATGTGGAGATCATTCAAAAAAATTTAGAATTTTTCTCTTGGGTGTTATTTTTATGGGTTTTTTTTTTAATTTTAAATAGTCAAAAGATTAGGAAAAAAATATTTTCAGAACTAAAACTATTCTTATATATATTTTTTAATGGTAGATTACATTTACTTTTACATGTGTAAAAAGAAAATCTTGAAAATTTTCTTTACATTGCTAAGTTCTTAAGATAATTTCACTCATTAATTAATATACTTAAAAGTATTACATTGCAATAACCAAAAGTTTTAGGATTTTTTATGCTAAACTTATAATTTAAAAATTTGTGTTAAAAAATAATAATTCAAAAACTTCCGATGCAATTGTTTTTTTTAATGATCTAGAATATATTTTTAAAAAAAGGAACAAATAAAAAAAAATTTAATATAGTCTAGAAGTTTCCTACAAACTATTGCACAATTGAAGTAAAAAATTTTGATTGGTTTAGATCTAAACTCAGTAATTTAGATCAGTTAAAAACTTCATTGATAATTTTGAAGAGCTTTACCATTAAAGTCAATATAAATGTGAGACCTAAAAGTTAATATTATAAATAAAAATTTTAACCGATCTAAACTCAAATATTTAGACTTCGGCCCACCAGAAATTCCTCCTGTAGAAGTTACCTAGAAACTAGAAGATGGCTTTGTACTGTAGTGCTTGCATTATCATCATCAAATTTGTTTGATAGTAGAAACCAACTTGAGATTTTTCAAATGGTTTACAAGGTTTGACAGCGTTCCTTAACCAATCCAATTTCATTTTCAAGAATTAAATAGAGTCTGTCGCAATCCTTGACTTGAATTACTCAAACTTGCCATTCTAACTACCTAGTAGTGGTTGAGCACTTATAGTATATCATGAGAAATCTATAATTATAATCAAAATTTTAGTTTATTATAAGTCATATTATTTCTTTTTGGCACTAAATTTTGATTATGAAGTTTTATTAATCATTAGTTAACCAAAAATATCAGTTTTACCCAACTAAAAAAAGTATAATAATTAAAGAATAATACAATTTAAAAAATTATACTCTCACTCAAATCAGATTTAACAACAAATATTATCGTTTTCTAACACTATTTAATCAATATTTAAAAACTATAACTTTTAAATTATAAATTTCTAAAATTAAAAAAAAAAAAAAAAGAAAGAAAACTAAAACAAGATGGGTAGAGATTGCGGTTGAGGGTGGAGAAGCAAGGATAATGAGCTAGAATTTTCTAAGTCCTATATGTTGTTTGGAGTGGGATGGTTTAGGCTTTTGCTTTTCATTCGAGTGTTTATAATTAAGAAGTAAAATGTTCATTGTATTTATTTTCCCCCTCCAATAAAATGTTGTTATGTATAAACACAATTATTAATAACATAAAAGCCAAAGTGCAAAATTTGTCCCAAAACTTAGAGGTGGATTACAAAACTCTTGATGAGGTTACAAAACTCTTAAATTCTCATCAATTTGATCATTTTGACCAATTGTCTTTGACAGACGAAAATCTGAACTACCATTAAGGAAAATACATGTGGATGTCCACATAGCTTGTGAAGCCCACTTGAGTAGAAAGAAGTGCATGTGTGGATCCAACACCCTCTTAATGACACAAAAACAAACTCTCCTTCCTATTTCTATGATCAATCTCAACAAAATTCTCCATTAAAACCTGATTATATCACCTGAAACCCAAGTTCTTCCCCATTCTCATCATAAAACCCCATATATCTAAGATTAAACCCAAATTTTGTTCTCCCAAACCGCATTTCATCAACTCAAAGATGAGCATCGAAGGAAAGGGCTTAAATTGAAGAGAAGAGGCCTTTGGCAATGGTGAAGTGAAGATGACGATGGAGCCAAGCGTTTTATTCTTCCCAAAATTATGAAAGACAAAAGAAAAACCACTATAGCAATCAAATGAAAAAACTAAACTCTATTTAATTTATTTCAATGAAAAAAAATAAAAAAAATAAAATTGTAGATTTTCTTGGATCTTAAAATCTATAGCTGACGTCGATGATTTCAGAGTAAAATCTCCTCTTAATCTTAATCTCATGGGCAACGTAGGTTTAGCCATTGTTTTGCTTTGCTCGATGGTGATTGGTCAATGGCAATGTAAAGACGGTGCTAGAGGCAAGCTATTCCGGTTTTTTTTAAAAGAAAGAAAAAAGATATCCTAATCGTGATTAATTGTATTGTTGGTGTCCAAAAGATACGTATGTTCGGGAGATAAATGAGGAGATTTGGGAAAATTTTGGGTTTGATAGGATATAATAGAAATAAATTTACCTTAATATTTTTATACCAAAACACACCGTTTTGATCATCTAATTTGGACCTTAAGTGGTCCTCACATGCCACTTATGTGTCAATGTGTATTTCTATTAAACGAGCTCGAATTTCTATCATATTGATTTGATGGAATTAATCAAAATGATCAAATTGATGAGAAATCAACGCTTTAAAATTGATATATTTAATTATTTATTTATTTATTATTTAGATATCAAATTATAACCGACCCATAAGCTTTGTAATCAAATTTTGCACTTTAATTTAGTTTACACTCCATTTAACATGTATATATTATGGTTTGACTCTATTGACTGACAAGTTTAAAAATTAAATAATTATAACTAAAAGATAATTAAATTTTTAATTCGATTCAAGTTTTGTTCACATCCAAATTTCAAGTACTTTTCCCCCTACAAAATTAAATGAATATCGATTCTTCATCCATTAAACAATTCTGATTATAGGTTTAGTCCAACAATTTACATCTTTCTAGTCAAGCTAATATGGATCAATCCAAGTTAAAAACAATAGGATAAAAGAATTAACTGTTCTTGGGAGATGGACAGATCCTTGATCATCTGCCTTTAACGCACCGAGGCAAAACAAAAAATTCATCTGACCAAATGAGACAGTATTTCTGTTTCATGAGTCATGACAAGTACGAATGCACCAAATCTCACTTGGAGTTACATACAACATACAGACAAGACAAATTAAATGTTCAGTGGAGTAATAAAAGCTCATTAAGTGATGACATGTACATTTTAATTACATACAAAATCGAATCTAATATTAGATACAATAGAAATAATATTGAGAAATGCCATTGGCTTCTTGGTAGCTGAACTGGAGACGAAATTGGCTTGTGTTAGATGGTACAACAGTAAATGCCTAGTTCTGATTTTGTTAGTTATTAAAAAAGGTTTTGCTACAATAATTTGTTTATCCAAAGTATTCCAATGAAAAATAATATATTCTTTATAGACGGTCTTCTAAGATATTTTACAACCACTGATTGATTTTAAAAAAAAAAACAATGTGAAATTATCTGGTAAGCTAAGACCCTCTCCATAGTTGGTAGATTAGAAAAATTTGAAGACTTCATTAATAATATCTGTATATACTCAATTAACATTATTAATGAAGTTTTAAAAAATTACTAATCAAATTTTTAACCAGTATAAATTCTCCGATGTAGCCAAAAATTTCTCGGTAGATTAACACTTGCTCATTTACTCTACTATTTCAGCCATTCCTGCCTACCCCATGAAAATTGAATTGCTTCCAAAAGCAATCACCAATGAGGTTAATAAATAAAATTAACATAAGGTTTCTTTGGGGTTTTACTTCCAAAAAAGAAAGATTCACCTTGTGGCTTTGGGCTAAAATCACAACACCACAAGAGAATTGACACTTGCCGGCACTTTACAAAAACGCCGTAATATATTAACCGTCGGTGTTTTTTTGGTGGCACTTCCTTGAAGCGTCGCAATATTCAAAAAACATATAACGGTGCTTCAAAACGCCGTTATATGCGCAGCTAATTACATATACCGGCGCTTATATGCTCTTTTGCATATACCGGCACTTCAAAGCGCCGGAATATGAAATGAGGATATACCAGCGCTTTGAAGTGCCGGAATATGAAATGGGTTTCGAGCATATTCCGGTGCTTCAAAGCGCTGGTATATACTCGAAACTCATTTTATATTCCGACGCTTTAAAGTGCCGAAATATGAAATGAGCATATTCCGGCGCTTTAAAGCGCCAGTATATGCTCATTTAAAGCGTCGGAATATGCTCATTTCATATTTCAGCGCTTTAAAGTGTCGAAATATGCTAAAAAATATCAGGTATAAATAGCACTGTCGTTCCTTGCAGCGCCCATATTTTTCCCTGAAATTTTTGTCCTGCCCCTAAGCTCCCCTGTGCATATTTCGGCGCTTCTAAGTGCCGAAAAAATATGCATATTGCGACGCTTTCTTTAAGCGCTGATATTTGCACTTCGACACCACACATACCGGTGCTTCATCCGGCGCTTGCAAAAAGCGCCGGTAATGCATATTGCGGCACTTTAAAGCGTCAAAATATGCACAAAAAAAAAGCGCCGGCGTTCGCCTAATATGTTGTAGTGCAAGACCAAAAAAAAAACAAGGTGATCTTTGAATTGGAAAGTCTCACTCCAAGAATGTTGACTTGGTCTCCAAACTCAACTGGCAAATGTTAACTAACACCAAGAGTCCTTGGACTAGACTCCTAAGTAGTGGATATCTTACTAGCAGGAGAATCAGAAATAAGAACCCAAATCGGGGTGCTTCTTTCACTCCGAGAAGCATGAACAACTCTTGGGATGTTACTATAGTAGGTGTCTTAAATAGGTCGTTAACAATATATAGGGCTAGTATCTCCTTTTGGTTTAATAAGTGGGTTGGGGAGAGTACCATTAGAAGTCTTGTGGAAAGGTCTTTGATGTTATGAAAAACATGGGATGGAATCTTGCCAAAACATGGGATGAAAAACTGTATTTGCAATTACCTCATTAAAGCAACACCTTGTTGGCCAAAATCTAACCAACTTGATAGAATCATATGGGCCTTCAGCACGAATAGAGTGCTTGCTCCTAAATATGCGTATAACCTGATCGATGAAACTGAGACTAGTGAGGATTCTCCCGACTAAAATTTGGAGCATAAAAACTATTCCAAAAATTCAAACCTTTTTGTGGCTAGCTGTAGAAGAACGTGTCATCTCCAAGTCCTTTTTGCACCATATTGGGTTATTAGAATCTAATATTTGTAGTAAGTGTTTGTTGGAATCTGAAATTACCCCATTCATATTTTGCTATATTTGTAGTACTACCAAATTAAGCTGTTTAGCATTCCTTATCTCATCTATTTTCTGATTTCTTTTCTCTCCTTTTCCTCCCTTGGATCTTTGTTAATTGTTTCTCCTTCCACAAAACCAATTCAGGTCTTCTTGGAGTTTCCATTTTCCTTTTCTTTGCTGTAACTTTTGGTGTGCTAGAAATAAACTCTCTTTCAACAAACTCTGAGAAAACCAACCCTACTCTCATTTTTGAACGAGTCGAAATTTGTCAATCACAATAATGAAAACAAACTGAGTTCACTTCAGAATGAGGTTACATCTTACAAAAAATTTCACTATAATCAATCTCCCAAAAAATACACAAGACTTTTGTTTTAATTTTGTTTATGTATGGTTTGCTTCGCCAAACAAAAAAGATATGATTTGTAGAAGTAAAATGTAATAAAAAAAATAATCATTTTTTTATTATGGATTTAATAAAGATAATAAAAAAAACAATTAATTATTTTAACTTTTATTTCCAACCAAATAAAAATAATATTCTTCACCCATTTATTTTGATGCGAAGAAAGAGTGCTGACAATATAATGAGAAGAATTTAGAAAATACTCAAGGAGGATGACAACAACATGGTTGATTTGTGATCCCTTAAATCCAATGTATGTCACCTCTCATGTGCTGGTCATTTTGAGGTGGAGATGGAATCTGACAGTGGCATGCGCAGTGCGCAATTACACCATTTCACTTTCAAAATATATTGCAAATTTGTCACTTTATCTATATGTTGTTTAGATATGAAGATACATGATTAGGTTTTCTTGATAATAGACTTTGCGAGCACATGGATATCTTTTTCGTAGGGTTTATATAACAAACCAAGAGTGTATTAAGAAAATTAATTTACTTAAGAATTTTAACCTAATCACATTACAATATATTTTAAAATATTTTCTTATACCTTTCAAACATATGGTAATTTTAATAAAATTGTCTTGTGTTTGATTACAAAAATTAACCCAAACAAAATAAAACCTAAACGATCATCGTCAATTTTCATAATTTTCAATGAATTGTAGCTTCAACTTTATCCAATTCATTATAGTAAAAGGCTCGGCAATGGAAGCCAACTCCACCAGTAAGGATGGTCGAAGAGACAAGGAGTTTTTTTTTTTTTTTACAATCACATGAGTGCAAAATAAAAATATAAACCCAACAGAGAGGTGAAACACAATAATAAAACTCAAGGTGCAAAAAAACACTCGACCACAAGCACAAGAGATCTCGTGTGCGAGCAAAGAAGGGAGGAGTATCAATGGAGAGAAAAAATGGAAGAGAAAGAGCAATTACAACGGTAGGGATAGATTTGACTCTACAGGTGTGATTGGATTCAAAAACCAAAACTCAATATTTATGAAATTACTAAATAATAATCTAATAAAGAACATGGGTTATGGTTGGGAAAGCAACATGAGGTCACTCATCAAAATTGTGAAAGTAATTAGACAAATCTCAAAACATGGGTGATGACATAGTTTTGATACCATGAAAAACCTTATTAGAGTTATTGTTAATAAATTTTGACAAGATTTATATGAAAAAACTAAAAACATAATAAAAAAATTAAATCACTTCAAAATTCAAACCTAATCACATCACAGTATACTTTAAAATACTATATATAATTCTCTCACAAGATACTTGAGACTAATTCGTTAATTTTCCTTCCTATTGGCTCCTTGTCCTATATGGTGATTTGTACTGTGAAATTGAAAGGGATAAGCCATGATTGGTTCAAAATTCCATGACCATGGAGAATCGAAGGTTCTATTCTCTTTTCAGTTCAAATCTACCCTTCAAAATTTTGGCTCTTCATCAAGGTTAACAGAGCAAAGAGGACAAAGGAATTGATAGCTAGGGAAGGGCCACTCTATCAATGTAGAATGTCCTAAATATCACGCATGTTAATTGTTTCCCCTTAAAACAAAAGCAACATTGATCATTTTTATCACACGCCCACATCTACCCACATACATAACGTTATTTATATGAATTGAGATTAAAAAAAAAAAAAGAAATTGCAGGGACACATCATAATTACTCATCTCCCTTAATTGTTTCGATAACATTACAAGACCCACGCTGAACGTAACAATCCCCTCGCTTAAGCATATCTACGATGGGATGTCGTCGCAATTCTACCTTGGTAAAATTTAGCGCTTCAAATTGTTAAAACCCTTGGTAGGATGAAATTCCATCGTAAATATAAATATCAATGATAACACTACGTGGAAAAATCCAGTTCATGTTTAAAAAAGACATTTTTTATTAATTAAATATTATTATTTTAATATTTTCAGTAAAGACAAAAGAAATTATGTTGTTGATAGTGAACAAATATTAGTGACAATATGGTCGTCGTTAATGCCCTTACTGGAAATAGTTTTTCTTACTTTTTATTTTTTTCCACTAGACATCAAAGATGGGAGTGTCGTCGCTATTATGAATTTATTAATTATTTGATTTAAAAAATTTTAGTTTTTTCAAACTTCAATGAAGGCAAGTCGTTGCTGATATAAAAATAATATTTTTCTAAATTTTTTTATAATTATCTGTTTAAAATTTCAAAAAAAATGTCCAAATTGCATTTAACATTGGATCAAATCCTAATTCTATCAATCAATATAAAAAAATCATCAAATCTAATTATATCAATCTAAAATAGTAATAATAAAATACATTCTCCAAATTATACATTGATAGACATCTCAAAAATTTATAATATTCTCAAAACATAAGTTATGGATCGAACAACAAAGTGGGGATCATAAGGGTCTTGGGGATCCGAGGTTACCGGGAAAGCTACTCCTCCTTATCGTCACTGAGCATAGAGTCCTCAGGGTCGTCTCCATCCTCATGGTCCTCGGTGTCATCCTCGATAATCGTGTTATGGTCACGTACCTGAAGCAAAACAAAAACCATTATTGAAGGAAAATACTAAGTAAGTTATGAACTTTTTTAGCCTAAAACACACATGTTTGATAACTATTGATCCAATATGGATTATATTTGTTACAATTAGTCACATTCGACCCCATGGACATTTTTGTAACCCCAATTCATCCATTAGACAAATAAATTACAGTTTCTCCCTTAAAACCGTTACATTATGAATATTTTTAGCATAAAACGTACACGTTTGGTAACTGGTATCCAAAATGAATTTCGTTTATTCCCACTAGTCAAAATCGACCAAATGGACATGTTGGTAACCCCAACTCTTCCATTAGACAAGTAAATTTAAATTTTGTCCTTAAAACTGATAAGTTATGAACCTTTTTAGCATAAACGCACATGTTTGGTAACTAGTGATCCAAAATGGATTCTGTTTTATCCTACTAGTCACATTCGACCCCACAGACGTTTCAAAAACCCCAACTTGTCCATTAGAAAAGTAATTTATGATTTTACCATTAAAACCCTTAAGTTGTGAAAATTTCAACCTAAAACCCACGCGTTCGGTAATCGATGATCCAAAATAGATTTTGTTTTTCCCACTAGTCACATTTGACCCCAAGGACGTTTTGGTAATCTCAGCTCATCATTAGACAAGTAAATTACAATTTTGCACATAAAATCACTAAGTTATGAATTTTTTTAATCTAAAACGCACACATTTGGTAACAGGTGATCCAAAATGGATTATGTTTATTCCCACTAGTTACATTCGATCGTACAGACATTTTGGTAACCCCAGCTTATCCATTAGACAAATAAATTACAAATTTTCCTTTAAACTTCTAAGTTTTGAAAATTTTAACCTAAAATACACATGTTTAGTAACCAATGATCAAAGATGGATTTCGTTTATTCCCATTAGTCACATTTGACCCCACAGACGTTTTGGTAACCTTAGCTCATCCATTAGACAAGTAAATTATAATTTTTCCCTTAAAACCGCTAAATTATGAACTTTTTTAGCGTAAAACACAATGTTTGGTAACCGGTGATCCAAAATGGATTTCGTTTGTTCCCCTAGTTACATTCAACCTCACTGACATTTCAGTAACCCTGGATCATCCATTATACAAGTATTTTACAAATTTTCCTTCAAAATCGTTGTGTTGAACTTATTTAGCCTAAAATGCACACTTCTCATAACTGTATATCTTAAATCTTAAACCTAAATCCTAAAACCAAAAGGCTAAACCTTAAAAACCTCTTACCTGAATTAATATTTTTAACCTTCCATTATTGAGTTTCAATTATCACAATTCACCATAACGAAGTTAATATGTGTGTGTTTACTTACATTGGATCCACGTGGTGGTAGAGGTTCAGCATCTAAAAGGCTCATGCTTAATCATACTCACATCTGAATCATAGTGTTCTCTATCACCTAATTCACTCTCTCATTAATCCTCTATTCCATATATCTCTCCTATGCTTCGGTAAAGGTCGATGACAATGGATAATATGCAGAGGTAGGAGTGGGGATCGAACCACATCCTGATGAGCTGCCCCACCTAGCATAGTGATCGATCCAATTGTCATCTCCATAGTTTTGTCTCTTTCATGACCTGTCGGACACTATCAACCATGTCTCATCGTCGAAAATGGTCTGTGAGGATTGATTAACTTTATATTTCTCCTACAACCCCTTAGTATAATTCTCTTACAAATACAAATGAACAAATTTCATCATATAAATTTTGTCCTTCAAAGTATATTAATAAATGACATACTAAGTATACTTACACTCAATACTACTTATCAAATAAAAAGTTATTAGTTACAAGAACTGTTTTTGACTTGGTTTCTACAAATTCACTCGTCCCCTTCCACGTGTGTATCTCCAAAAGCACCTCAATTTTGAAAAGATCGTAACCCAATTACTTCTTCTGCACATAGTAATAAATTTGACTAGTAAAAAATAAAATGAATTACACAAGTAACTACGTATTATTGAAAATGCCAAATCACTATTTTTGTATATTTATTCATATTTATACTAGCAATTAAGATTAAAACTATCTTAATGAAGCATATACCGTGCTTACCCAAAAAAAGTATACATCATACTAGCCTATCCACCTCCCGCAATATACTCATGGATCCCATCACATGGTGAACCATCTCATTACCCACCCCTTGTCAAGATGAGAGACTTTGGAACGCTTTTGTCAAGACTCCTCCGCCTACATATCACACATCCCCTCCCAATAAAGCTGTCTCAGCCCATGCTCACGCCATTCCTTCCATTTGTTTACATCTTCTGTATCCATAACTTTTTTGGATTTTTTTTAGAGTCTTTGGTAAAAGGTCCAATAGACACCTAGTCATAATGTGGTCAAAGACACCTCTGACCCAATTTTGCACCTCTTGATTACAAAACCTATAGTGGTCCTGAAAAGCAACCAAAAGAGGATTACTTGCAATATATTTTTCATTAAGAACATATATGTGTAAGTAAATACATAGATTTATTATTTAAAAAGAAATAAAACGAATCATACCAAAAATCTCTCCAACCAACGTCCCTCACTTGCTCTGGGTAATAGCTCCACGAAGGACAAGGACCGAGCATATACCGCAAGGCTAGATGGAAAATGCCATCTATGACTTTGTCACACCCAGAGAATGCCCTACAAACATCTAAAGCAAATCGTCAATATCATAACAATAACGATAAAAAAAAATTTAAAAAAAAACATAGCTCCACCTACAATGAAATATAAAGAGGACCTCGAGGACGTGATGGTCAATAGGGTCTGCCGAGAAGGGTCCGTAAAGGGATTCGAAAGGTGTGTAGATCCTCTTTTGGCCTTCTCATACTCTTCGACACCATCAATAGTTGTATATAATAAAAATTGACAATTTAAGATACATACATATATATATATATATATATATATATATATTGCTATAATATCAACATCAATAGTTTTCTTAAGATAACCAAAGATTCTATTAATAACGTTTTCCAATTTTCTTCACTTGGATTGCATATTCTTTAAATTCTAAATGTTAAATTTTTATTCAACATTCTCTTAATTTATTGTGAGTGACTCAAAGCCTAACCCCCTCTATATGCTTTCTAACTTTAATTCTAAGATGGTATCTATTTCACTCAAATTTTTATTTTAAACATAGAAAATAAATATTCTTTTTTCATTCACAACAATCATAATAGCTAAAAATTTAGTATGTCAACATACAAACATAGTAATAAACACCACAAAATTGTTGGTATTTTATAACATGTTAAATACCCCACAGTTTAAAGATATGATAAGTTCAAAAGATTAACATGCCATGTGAGATTTTTCATGCACAAAATTTCATCCATGTACCATAATGGAATATAACAATCATATTATCACATACATTTTAATCATTGTTACATTCATCTTTCTTTAATGGTCTCAATTGATAAGACTTAAAACTGAAAATCACCATAAAATAGGTTTCCTTCAAACAAGACTCCAAACAGCTTATAATGCTTGCTGATATACCATTAACACATTGAAACGGGATGGAGAAAAACAAAAAATACAGCCAACGAATGTATAATGATCTTACCAAATATGTCAGATAAAATCACATAAACTTAAATTATGACTGAAATTCAAGTTCTCAGCATATCTATATTAAGATTAACCAATTCTATCAATTTGGTTCTTTTTGTTTTGTCTTATCCTCCACTAAATTTTCATGGTCATATCATTTCTTAATCGTGTTTTTTATCAAAGAACCTTTTTGACGTAAATATCATTTATCAACAAATACTAGAAAATATCTCTTTTTAAAACAAATATTCGAAAACATCAGCTGCACACAAACTTAAAATTTAATAATAAAGTTATCTTCATTATGATGTGCGTTGTTTGTTTTTTAAAACAAAACTCAAACACAACGTGCGTTGCTTCTTTTAGAAACAGTATACAATTATTTAACCCATATATTTAATAAACTCATCTAAATTAAAAGAAATAACTAGTAAATGGTATAAATAATTACCGATACTTTGACATGGCATGGAACTATATATTTGGCATTCAAGAGTTATCACATGTCAGTTTTTTATTGGGTGGTATATTTTTTCATATAAATAAAAAATTCCAAACTTTTACTCACGCAGTTCCAAAATGTTTGTCAAATTTGATTTAGAAACAAAATTGACTTTAATCTCTTGTAAATATATTTTATCGAATTACAATTATAAAAAAAAGTAATTTTTGAAAACTTGTAAGCTCTATGCATGCATATTTAGTTTTTTAGTTATTAATCAATTTAATCTAAAAATAATTATTTAATTAAATAAATAATGCAATGTGACAATCACTTTAAAACGTACAGAAGGAGTATTATTTCAAAACCTGCCTACTCCACCCTCAAGCCCCTAATGTAAATAAAAAAAAAAAATTTGATACACCTTTTGATTTTTTTTTTTTGTGCTAATTCGATACACCTTTTGAATACAAATTAAACCTTGTCTTTACTTTGTTTCCATTAGAACTTTTATTTCTCTTTATCATATAAATATGTAAAATTAAGTGTGTATAGTGTTTGTCCCTCCTTTGGTGCAGTGGTCATAAGAGACTTTAAATCTCAGTCCAAAAAAGTAAAGTTCGAAACTCTCACCTCTAACTAAAATATTGTGCCTGCTGTCATTTGTATAGGAATATCAGATCAAATCTCAGTATTAAATAAAATGAAACCAATTCTTCATCTGTGTCAAATGAAGATAAGGATTGTTAGACATGGTATCAGACCATTAATACCACTGTTCTTCCTCGTTGTAGTTGTTATGGGCATGTGCTTTGCCTAAAGAATTTAATAATCTTGTACAATTCATTTATTTGATAGTGGAAAATACATGAACAAGCACGATCTAATCCTAAAAGAAAAGAATATAGGAAGAACCATAAAGGACGGCAAAAATATACATATATCTTCTATGTCACGTCGCGTTAACTACCTTCCCCCGTCATGCGCCACTCACCTACTAATCACTTCATTTTACTAATGATGTTCGTTTGATCATTTTTCAATTATATGGACATTCGGCTAAGCTATATTTTATTCGCTTAGTTAACTTCTTTCTGATATTCAATTTTATTTACTACTTATATTTTAGCTTTTTCGATCGGATCGAGTGGAGTCTGCAGTTCTAAAAGGAATGAACAAGCACATTCTTCAATTTCCATCTCCTGTTGTCAATTTAAACATATTAGCATCTTAGCACAGGGTAGTATCCGTTGATTTTTTTTTTTGTGATAAATTAATATAATAATAATTATCTTTTTATTTATAAATATGTCAAATATAATGGTCACATATTCTTTATTAAAAACTTGAAACTACAAAGAAATACCAAAAGAAAAACAATTCGATAAGAATCACCAAAAAGAAAAAAAAAATAATTGAAAATGTGAAAAAGATAATAAAAAATAGAAAAAATCAACATGAGTTGAAAATAAGAGAAATACGAAGAGCGGAGAAATTAAAATCTATGTGGAATAGTGAGAGATAAAAATATGTAAAAAAAATGTAGGGAGTTTGAGTCAGTTGAGTTACATATATAATCTTATTTATATATTTAAAAAGTGATTTAAGGAAAATTTTGAGGAGTGAAAAACAAATAAAGATTTTAACTTTATTAAAAATATATAGATTCTAATAATAAAGAGTAAAGCTTTACAAGTATATATAATATTGTTGTACTCTACGGCTAATGTCCACAAATTAATGGTACGAGAGTTTAAGAAAGAGTTTATAAATTTTGTTTGTTTCTTATAAGTTTATCATAGGCAAAAGTTAATATCTTTGAAAAGAATTTATTAAAAAATCTAAAGTTGAAAGATAAATAAAAAACACACACGGATACCAAATGCTATTTTAAATTTTATAATAAAAAAATATAATTCATTTAAACACTTTTTAACTCTATTATTTTAAAAATCGTTTTGTAAATCATAAATTAAAATTACAATTAAATCAAACGGTACCGTTAACAAACCAATGCACATTAATTAACCGTATGTTTTGGTTTCTATAATTAGCTTTATATCTAAAAAAATATCTACTCTTCTTTAATATAGGGAAGATACATCATCAAAAAATTAAGAGTTAACATTCAGTTACATTTCTGCACCACTTATCATAATTATTTTTTTTATAAAAAAATTACAAATTAAGATAATAATGATTAAAAAATAAAAATATACTCTAAAATTATAATGATTAAGATGATATTATCTTATGAATTTTTGAAAACGTCAATTTGATTATTTAATAAAATATTTTATGTAAATTTTATCTTCATTATATTGTTTAAACAAATTGGAATTCTCTTTTGGGTCTAAATTTTTTTCAACAAAAAATGTCATCTAAACTGCAAATACAGTTTCTTTTATGAAATATAAGTTATTGCTTTTATTTCATTACTTGCTACGTGGCTAAATTCCCTCCTTTGACTCTTTAATTGGTAATGTATGTTTTTATAATAAGTTTTCAAAATGGTTGTTATTTTCACATCAATTTATAGTTGAAAATTAAAGCGTTACGCGCACAAGTAGTTAAAGAACTTTATAGTTGCCATGAATTTATTCTGATTAGTCATTATTGATAATCTCATGGTCATTGTCATCGTCGCCGCCAATATTGCTGTTTAGTCACACATATTGCTAGATAGCATTATCCTACCCACAAATATTTAGCTTTAGCGTACACGCAATTTTTAGTTGTCGTCCTTAAGGGATTATCGACCCACTTTAAAATACTAATATAAATCTGATGATCTCGTCCACAAACAAACCTCCCTCACAAAAAACCAAGTACATATATCCAGGGGTGCAATTATCATTCTTACCATTATTAGTTAGGAGAATAAGCTTTTTGTTTGGTTTTTTCTAATATGTTTTTATAACCAATTTAATAACTTTTTTTATTTGTCCGCTAGAAGCGAGGTTGATATGATCGGAAACGTGATGTTAGTCTCACATATATAAATAAAAAAAAAAAAGATATAATCGCTAAACTAAGCCCACGATTACATGATTTTCGATATTTTGATTCTTATGTCATTTTTTGTGAAATTTTTAAATAAGGTAAATCATTTTGATAGATCAATTAATAAATAAAAAAAAGGTAATACATCAAAAGAATATAAAAAAATAATAATAACATTTTTTTGGGTATTTCTTACTATGTTTTTTGTAATTTTACATGATATTCTAAAAAATGATATGAAACATCAAAATTTTTGAAAGAGCAACACTTCTATAAAATTCTTTATACCAATTTCGTTAAGTTGTGTTTAAACTATTCCCTTTTATAACAAATAAATTAATTATTGTGATCTATCACTTAACATACATCCATAAGAATTTTAAACTTACAAAACATCAACATGTTTTGATAAATTTTAACTTGCAATCTAAACTTTAGTTTTTTTTTTATAGAATTTAATAAGTTTTAAACCGTTGATAAAATATAGATAAAATCATATGCTAAAGTGATTTTTTTTGTTGCAATATTATGTAATTATCTATCACATGAGTTTTATTGAATAATAAGGTTTGGTCTTGGATTTTATTTTTAAAAGTATTTCTTTTTAAATAGAGTCTAACAAACTTCATATAATTAAGGAAACTCCTATAAGTGCTTTTTCTTTCAGAGTAGACACACTAGGACAATGTACAACACAAGGTGCTCCTAAATACAAAAGGTTGAGAAAAATTCTAAGGCTTTGTCTGGGAGTTGTTTAAATGTAATTTAAATCACCAAAATTTAAAATTTAACTATGTTGTACAGTTGTTGTCAATGCAACTCATGAAAGGACAAGACTAGACGGCAATAAAGGTGTTGGAAGTAAAGAGGAACAAAGCATCAAAGCAGTAAGGAGTGAAGAAGAAGCTAGTGTTCAGCAGTTGAGAAGGTCTTTGATACGGCCTAAAAAACACTGGCCCAAACAAACAATCAGTGTGTTCCACGGCCCAGCAAGAATCCCCAAACCCATGAAGAATGACCTAGTCGGCCCACACCAAGATCTCTCCTACCACCACCAGCCACCCTACAGGGACTAGCCACTCCACAACCCTTAGCCCTGCATCCACCCTATGGCTGCCAGCCATCCTATGGCCGCCCGCCACCCTACGGCCGCCCTACTGCGCCCCCTCTCCTAGGCTTGCAATCATACCCTCTCCACCGGCAGACAACTATAAATAGGCCAAGGTATGGACACAACGGACATGATTCAGATTAAGGTTGACACACACACACTCCACTTGATTTTCTAAATAGTCATCGGTTCCTTTCTCGAACCCGCGACTCCTCCCTTGAATATTTGCTAACTTAAGCATCGGAGCGCCTTCGGAGGTCTCCCCCTCCCCTTCTTCCGATGGCCTTCAGTTTGTACTTGTCACTTGTGCAGGACCCAGGTCGAGTCGCCCCCCAGCCCACACCAGCTCACAAGCCATGTCAGCACCAAACAGTAAACGACATCAATAGATTGGCGCCATCCGTGGGAAACCACAATCTCTCGCTACAATAGAAGCGAAGAAGTGAAAGAACTCATCTGTCACGATGCCACCAAGGAACAGTGCTAGGAGAGCCAACAAGGAAGCCCCGGCTGCGTGCTCGGCTCCTATCCAAGGCGAAGTTCACGGTCACCGATCCAAATCCTGATTTCCAACAATCCCAGAGCATACCACCCCCGCCAGGGAACAGCACCCCCACCTTGCTGAAACTGATTCCCCAGACGACGAGGGAGCCCCTGCCTCCAAGCCCCAGCGACCCAAGCTCAGTTCCTAGAACTGTCCAGAATGATAACCAATCTAGCGGCTCAAGTCCGGGAAGGGGGCCAGCAGCCTTCATATCCTCCCCACTAAGCTCTGGGAGAGGCCGAGTCATCAGGCAGGAATGACCCAACACATAACCAGCCCCGTGCTGAGCCTTCACCGCTCCATAGCCGGTCCAAAGAAAGTTCCGCCTCAAAGGGCAACCCCAGCCTCGACAGACGATTTGAGAAAATGCAGGAAAGAATAGACTCGGCTATGAGATACAAGAATCTTAGTATTATGGACGAACTCTGAGTCCAGGACCCCCCTTTCACGGAAGGCGTCCTAGAAACCCCTCTCCCGCCAAACTTCAGGATGCTCCAGGTCAGAATGTATGATGGGACCACGGATCCGATGGACCACCTCCAACACTATAAAACGACGATAGTGCTGCACCGGCACTCAGACCAGATCATGTGCCGCACCTTTCCCCTGACTCTCGAAAATACGGCGGGCACTTGGTACTCGCACTTAAAGCCAGGAACCATTGGTAATTTCAAAGAACTCAGCTATACTTTCGCTTCTCACTTCCTCAGTAGCAAGGGGCCCAAGAAAACCTCGGAAAGCCTCTTCAACATTATCCAGCATAAGAGAGAAAGGCTTTGGGCTTACATTTTCCTGTTCAACACAGGAGCTTGGGAAATTCCGGACCTTGATCCCAATATCCAGGTGATGGCCTTCAAAAACGGATTAAGGTTGGGAATTTTTAGCTCCAAGCTAACTCGGTGCCCGCCCCGAGACATGAACGAAATCCTGGCCCGGGCAGAAAAGTACATGCTGGCGGAGGACGATCAAGCCTTCAAAAGAGAAAAAGAATGAGAAACCGAAAGAAAAAGGAAAAACCTTGCCCCTCAGAAAGGAGTGGCCAAAAAACCTCACCAAGAGGACAGGTATAGGCCCCATCCTCGGGTCGACAACTTGACTCCCTTCAACACTACTAGGACTGACTTCCTCATGCAGCTTCAAGACAAGTCTGTCCTACAGTGGCCACCCAAGAAGCCCCTTGGAAGAGACTCCAAGAAGTGGTGCTGGTTCCACCAAAGTCGTGGCCATGACACGGAGGAGTGCCACGACCTGAAGGAACAGATTGAAAAACTCATCAACCGAGGGCACCTGAAGGAGTTCACTAGGCCTCGAAGGCATGAAAACCCCGTGTCATTAAGGAGAAATGACAGACGCCCTTATCAGCCCTGGCAAGAGAGGCCGAATCCTTAAAGAGACCCTAGGGCAGAGCAGGAGAGGCCCCGCTAGAAGAAGCCGGAAGTACCTGCAACCACCCAAATCATCAAAACGATTTACGGAGGGCCGACCGCAGGAGGAAATTCGGGCAGAGCGGTAAAGTGTATGCCAGAGCCGTGGCCTCGGTCAGCGACCCCCACAAGAAAAGAAAAACGAAGCCGGTGATCTCCTTCACGGAAGATGACCTAGAGGACGTGCAGATTCCTCATGATGACGCTGTAGTAGTCGCACTCCTAGTGGCCAACTACGAGATACGGTGGGACCTGATCGATAACGAGAGCTCCGCTGACATACTGTTTCACGATACCTACCAGCACATGGAACTGAAGGAGGGACGTCTAGAGCCTGCCCCTGCCCCCCTCTACGGCTTCGGGGGATCCCCTGTCTTCCCAAAATGAAGCATAGTCCTCCCGATAACAGCTGAGACAGTACCAAGAACAGCCACTGTTCGGACCACGTTCCTTGTGGTAAAACAACCCTCCTCCTACAACATGATAATTGGGCGGCCCACCCTCAACAAGCTAAAAGCTGTCGTCTCAACCTATCACCTGAAGGTCAAGTTCCCCACTAGCAAAGGTGTAGAGGTGATAAAAAGGGATCAGAGAGCCTCCCGGTCCTGCTACCTGAGCGCCATCAAGGAAGGAAAAAAGATCGAGGCCCTACCACTTGAAGTTGAGGATCTGCGGGACGAAATAAAGGCACCTAGAGGCCGACCCGCCGAGAAACTAACCGCTGTGCTCCTTGGAGAAGACCTTGCCCGGACCATTCAAGTAGGAGCAAACCTCTTAAAGGAGGCCAGAGAAGAACTCCTTCGCCTCCTTCGGAGGAACCAAGATCTGTTCACCTGGTCAGGATCAGACATGCCAGGGGTCAACCCTGAAACCATTGAGCACCATCTGAACGTAGACCCTGAATACAAGCCAGTTATTCAGAAGAAGAGATCATTTGCCCCAGAGTGTCAGGTGGTCATCAACACCGAGGTGGACAAACTGCTGGAAGCCGGTTTCATTAAAGAAACAAGGTATCCCGAGTGGGTATCTAATATGGTAATGGTCAAGAAAGCCAGCGAAAAGTGGCACATCTGCATTGATTTCACCAACATAAACAAAGCTTGCCCCAAGAACAGCTTTCCTCTCTCCTGGATCGATCAAATGGTGGATGCGACCTCAAGGCATGAACTCCTCTCTTTCATGGACGCCTACTCTGGTTACAATTAGATCTTCATGCATAAGTTTGATCAAGAAAAGACCACCTTCGTCACCGAGCGAGGATTATACTGCTACAAGGTAATGTCTTTTGGGCTGAAGAATGCTGGGGCAACCTACCAGAGGTTGGTGAACAAAATATTCAAAAGACAGATCGGGAGGAATATGGAAGTTTATGTGGACGACATGCTGGTTAAAAGCCCCGAGGCATAAAACCACCATTCCGATCTGGAGGAGGCCTTCGGAGTCCTACGCAAGCATAATATGAGGTTGAATCCGTCCAAGTGTGCCTTTGGGGTAACTAGAGGCAAGTTCCTGGGATCCATTGTCACTCAGAGAGGGATAGAGGTCAACACAGAGAAGATAGAAGCTATCATCAACATGGCCCCTCCCAAGTCAGTGAAAGTAGTCCAGCGACTCACTGGACGAATTGCAGCCCTAAACCGTTTCATGTCTAAGTCGACAGAAAGGTGCCTCCCTTTCTTTCAGGCTATCAAAAAGGCAAACAACTTCGCCTTGTCCGAGAGCTGCCAAGAGGCGTTTGAAGACTTAAAAAAGTACCTAAGTTCGCCCCCTTCTGACCAAACCACTCCCGAACGAAGAGCTCTTCCTTTACCTATCCGCCGGACCAAACACTGTGGCCTCTGTTCTGGTACGAGAAGAAGAGGGTATCCAAAAGCCCATCTACTACGTCAGCTGAAATCTCCATGAGGCCGAGACGAGGTATCCTCCTATTGAAAAAATGGCCTACGCTCTGGTAATAGCCGCCCGAAAACTCCGGCCTTATTTTCAAGAGCACACTATCGTCCTTTTGATGGACCAACCCTTGAGGCAAGTCTTCCATAATCTGAGTGCTTCAGGAAGAATGGTAAAATGGGTAGTCGAGCTAGGGGAGTTTGATATCCGCTACCGACCCAGGCAATCTATCAAGGCTTAGGCCCTGGCCAACTTCATCGTGGAGACAACTTTGCACATAATTCCGGACGAACCAGAAGCACATCTAAACGATGATCCCCCTCTGGGATGGAGTCTCCATGTGGATGGATCCTCGAATTCACTAGGAAGCAGGGCAGGACTCATCCTCTGCAGCCCTGAGGGCTTCGCCATTGAATGTGCATTGAGGTTTGGATTCAAGGTCTCCAATAACGAAGCAGAATACGAAGCTCTTCTGCCCGGACTGAGGTTAGCCAAGGCACTGGCAATAGAAGCACTAGAGGTATTCAATGACTCTCAGCTAGTAGTAAGCCAGATGCAGGGAGAATTCGAGACTAGGGACGAGAAGCTCTCCCGATATCTGCAAAAAGTGAAGAAGTCGGTTACCATGTTCAAAAAATTTCGGATAACTCAGATTCCCCGAGCCAAAAACTCTAAGGTAGATGCCCTTGCTAATTTGGCCTCCTCCCAACAACTGGTGCCTAGTCGAGCTGTCTATCAGGAAACTCTCCCTGCTCTAAGTATAGATGAAGCCCCAGTCCTGCCAGTAGAAGAGGGACCCTCATGGATGGACTCGATTCTCAAGTATCTGAAAGATAGCACGGTGCCAGAACCCAAGGACCAAGCCAGAAAGATGATCTCCTGTGCCTCGCGTTATACCCTTATGGAAGGGCAATTATACAAAATGGGTCTAACTACACTGTATCTATGATGCCTCAAACCCAGATAGGCCGACTATGCACTCCGGGAGGTCCACGAAGGGATATGCGAAAACCACCTTGGAGCTCGGGCCTTAGCCTTCAAAATCCTCCACCAGGGGTACTAATAGCCCATGGTAAAGGATGACGCGGCAAGTTTGGTCAAGAAATATGAAAATTGTCAACGGTGGTCTCCGACATCGCATCGACCTGCTAACCTCCTCGTCTCCATCACTAGTCCCTTCCCAATGGCCGTTGGGCAGAAAAAGCACTTCATCGTGGCCATTGAACACTTCACCAAATGGGTCGAGGCTGAGCCATTGGCAAGCATCACGGATCACCAAACCAGGAACTTCGTCTGGAAGTCGATAGTATGCCGCTTCGGGATCCCTCGCGTGCTAATCACTGACAATAGAAAGCAGTTCGATAGTTCCTGATTCAAAATATTTTGTGACAACCTCCATATTGACCATCAGTTCTCCTCTGTGGGGTACCCGCAAGCCAATGACCAGGCTGAAATAACCATCAGGACACTCCTCCAAGGAATCAGGATAAGACTCAACGAGGCAGATAATCGGTGGGTAGAACAGCTCCACCACATCCTTTGGGCCTATCGAACAACAGCCCGGACACCAACAGGTGAAACTCCCTTCTTCATGGCATACGGGTCAGAAGCCGTCATTCCTCTCGAAATCGGGTTCCCATCACTCTGAGTACAGTATTTTGAGCTAAGCAACAACGAAGAAGGGTTAAAAATGAACTTGGACCTAGTTGAAGAAGCCAGGAACAAAGCTCAAATTCACCTCGCAAACTATCAGCAAAGGGCCATTCGGTACTATAACTCCCGGATACGGCCCAAAGATTCAAACTTAATGACCTCGTCCTCCGGAAGAGTGAAGTCTCACGCCCCCGACACACGGGTAAGTTGGTCCCGAATTGGGAAGGTCCTTATTGGGTTATAAGGATCTGCAGGATAGGCACCTATGAGCTTAAAGACATGGAAGGAAAGCTCATTCCCCGCACCTGGAATGCAGAGAATCTCCGTAGATTTTACCAATAAAATGTAAAAGCACGAAAATCTATAAAGAATTTGAAATTTTGAAACTTTTTTACTTCATTCATAGGAAAAGAGGTGTACGAAAGGAAGGCACTATTAGCCTTGGATACAAAGGACTATTTTGAAGCAATCGAGGCCCCGAAAACCTCGCAGTCACCCAAGGACTGAACCTCGCTTTCCCCCCAACTCGCACCTCCCCCACATCACCACTTGGGGCAGGTAGGGCTTCACCTGGGCCCTCTGGACCCCTAGCCTAAACAGCTGCACCCTCTCCTCCTCCTGAATAATCTGCATTAGAGCCTTCAGAGTCAGCCATCAGATCAAGACCTGAGAAATCCAACCCCGGGAAAAGGAGCATAACCCTCCTCTTAGCTTCATCAAAACCTTCGAGGTACTGAACTGCCCCTTCCTTCGTCAAAGAAGCCTCATTTTTCGCGAAACGATGTCAAACTTCCTCTAGCTCCTCTCTCAGGACCTCTGCAGTCCGACGGTGATGATCCCTGTCAAAAATTGCCTCTGCCCTTTCCCTCTCTGATGTCTCGAGGGAAATGGTCAGGTCATGGGCAATATCCTCAGACTCCTTCAGCTTAAGCTCGGTCTTGGATAAGCGGTCCACCATCTCCAGGGCACACCGGGAAAGCATCCCATGAAGAACCCCGGCCTGAGAAGAAGCAACCTCTGTCGCTGAACAGAGCAACTCAAAAGACTTCGACAAAATCTTCGCCTTATCGCGGGGAGGGATCCCCAGCACCAAGTGCTCTCGAGCGACCTTGGTGCTGGCAAACACCGAGTCATCCAACCTCAGAGCCCACCAAAGGGTGAAGAGATGGGCCATCTCAGATCATTCCCGAGGCAAAGGAGCCACTGAAGGAGAAAGAGCCACCGAAGGCCTGGGAGGGCTATCCACCGAAATCGTAGCCACGATCGGAACCTTAGCTCTCTTCTTCTGCCCAGAACTGCTAGCTTCGGCTGCCCTCTTCTTCTCACGGGCCATCTTCTTGGCCATCGCCGCCATCTCCATGTCTACACAAAAAGAAAGAGCATTAAAAACTTGGAAAAAAGTAAATAAAAATTCCTATAAGTCGACGAGCCAGCGACTACCATGGAAGAGGGCGAAGGAAGGCGAGGAGGACACAAGCCGCACTTGTGGAGTTCCTCATTGTCTCCAAGAACATCGATCTCCAAGGGCACGGCCAGTATTGTCCTCAGTGTTTCCTCCTCACGCGGGGAGAGGTGTGGCCTTTTGCATTTGCCAACACGCTTCAAGCCCCAAGTGAGAGGAACGTCAAAACTTTCGGCAGATTGGACAAAGAAGAAGCCCCCCTTCCATTCCTTGATTGAGGAAGGCTTCTCCTTCAGAACGCTCTTCCCCTGCCTCGAACTAACGATGACCCAACCCGAGTGACCTAACCGAGCTAGCTGAAAATGGGCTTTGAACACGATAATGTTCATCACCTCCCTACCTCCTGGCACACAACAATGAATGCCAGAATCAACCGAACCGAATTGGGCACCAGCTGGCTTAATGTAATACCAAAGTATCTGAGTATTGAGCAGAGGAACAGGTGGAGAGGAAGCTTGAGCCCCGCCTTGAGCTGATGCTGGTAGAGGCACAACTCATACGGTTGCCAGCTGGACAGGATATCGCAAACCCTCTCTCCACCCTCAGGGGCCCTCATGTTAAAATCTATGGGGATCCTATACTTAACCCTCATTTTTAAAAGGTTGGATTCCGCCACAGTGCTAGGAACGGTGTTCACTTCGAACACCCATTCCTCTCTCTCTGTGTCCCGAGCCTCGTCCCTGATAGATGCAAGCTCCAGGCCCTCTTCTCCCCCTGATGATTCGGACCCTTGCCCCTCCCCTCTGTCTCTCGCGTATGGGACTAAGGCCCGGCCTCCACTTCGCTGGAAGAAACACCCATTGCTTCCCCCAGCTCCCTAGACAGGGCTCAGCTAGACTCACTACTAACAGACATTACTCACCAAGGAAAAAAGGAAAGCTTTTATGAAAAACCCCTAAGCAATGCCGAGCACTCTCAGACTCACTAGATGAACCAAAACCTTCAAAATCTCTCAAAAATGCAAAGTGAAAACTGAAGGAAGAGGGTACCCCTTTCTAAAGGGGTTATGGCAGCAGAAACGAGGGAATCAAATCACGCATCAGGAGAGCGGACACGTCCTTTGCAGTTTCTTAGGGGCCATTTCAGGTTCCCAAGGCACCGCCTTCAGTAACCTAGGTGCCAGCTATCACTAGAGCACGACCTTTACTAAATCTGACACACCGCCATTTCTTGTCAAGCGTCGTCATTTATCGCAACTACTTAATGGACTCAAAATGGGCCAAAAAGCCCACGCGCGAAGAAAAAAGTCGCGACCATCTAGCAGACCTAAAATGAGCCAAAAAACCCACGCGCGAAGAAGGAAGTCGCGACCATCTAGCAGACCTAAAGTGAGCAAAAAGCCCTTGCGCGCAGGACTGCTAGGAAATCCGAGCTCCGTCAACGCTCGATCGAATCTCCAAATAAGTCCGAGCGTATGAGCTGCTCTGCTCGCGCTCGACAAATTTCTCCAGGAAATCCGAGCCCCGTCAACGCTAGGTCGAATCTCCACATAAGTTCGAGCGTATGAGCTACTCTGCTCACGCTCGATAAATTTCTCCAGGAAATCCGAGCCCCGTCAATGCTGGGTCGAATCTCTAAATAAGTCCGAGCGTATGAGCTGCTTTGCTCGCGCTCGGTAAATTTCTTTAGGAAATCCGAGCCTCGTCAACGCTCGGTCGAATCTCCAAATAAGTCCGAGCGTATGAGCTGCTCTGTTCTCGCTCGACAAATTTCTCCAGGAAATTCGAGCCCCGTCAACGCTCGGTCGAATCTCCAAATAAGTCTGAGCGTATGAGCTGCTCTGCTCGCGCTCGGCAAATTTTTCTAGGAAATCCGAGCCCCGTCAACGCTAGGTCGAATCTCCACATAAGTCCGAGCATATGAGCTGCTCTGCTCGCGCTCGGCAAATTTCTCCAGGAAATCCGAGCCCCGTCAATGCTCGGTCGAATCTCCAAATAAGTTCGAGCGCATGAGCTGCTCTGTTCGCGCTCGGCAAATTTCTTCAGGAAATCCGAGCCCCGTCAACACTCGGTCGAATCTCCAAATAAGTCCGAGCGCATGAGCTGCTCTGCTCACGCTCGGTAACTTTCTCCAGGAAATCCGAGCCCCGTCAACGCTTGGTCGAATCTCCAAATAAGTCCGAGCGCATGAGCTGCTCTGCTCGCACTCGGTAAATTTCTCCAGGAAATCCGAGCCCCATCAACGCTCGATCGAATCTCCAAATAAGTTCGAGCGCATGAGCTGCTCTGCTCACGCTCGGTAAATTTCTCTAGGAAATTCGAGCCCCGTCAACGCTCGGTCGAATCTCCAAATAAGTCCGAGCGCATAAGTTGCTCTGCTCACGCTCGGTAAATTTTTTCAGGAAATCCGAGCCCCGTCAACGCTCGGTCGAATCTCCAAATAAGTCCGAGCGCATGAGTTACTCTACTCGCGCTCGGTAAATTTCTCTAGGAAATCTGAGTCCCGTCAACGCTCGGTCGAATCCCCAAATAAGTCCAAGCGCATGAGCTGCTCTGCTCGTGCTCGGTAAATTTCTCCAGGAAATCCGAGCCCCGTCAACACTCGGTCGAATCTCCAAATAAGTCTGAGCGCATGAGCTGCTCTGCTCACGCTTGGTAAATTTCTCCAGAAAATTCGAGCCCCATCAACGCTCGGTCGAATCTCTAAATAAGTCCGAGCGCATGAGCTGCTCTGCTCGCGCTCGGTAAATTTTTCCAGGAAATCCGAGCCCCGTGAACGCTCAGTCGAATCTCCAAATAAGTCCGAGCGCATGAGCTGCTCTGCTCATGCTCGGTAAATTTTTCCAGGAAATTCGAGCCCCGTCAACGCTCGGTCGAATCTCCAAATAAGTCCGAGTGCATAAGCTGCTCTGCTAACGCTCAGCAAATTTCTTTAGAAAATCCGAGCCCCGTCAACTCTCGGTCGAATCTCCAAATATGTCCGAGCGTATGAGCTGCTCTTCTCGCACTCGGTAAATTTCTCCAGGAAATCCGAGCCCCGTCAACGCTCGGTCGAATCTCCACATAAATCCGAGCATATGAGCTGCTCTGCTCACGCTCGGTAAATTTCTCCAGGAAATCCGAGCTCCGTCAACACTCGGTCTAATCTCCAAATAAGTCCGAGCGTATGAGCTACTCTGCTCATGCTCGGTAAATTTCTCCAGGAAATCTGAGCCCCGTCAACGCTCAGTCTAATCTCCAAATAAGTCCGAGCGTATGAGCTGCTCTGATCACGCTCGATAAATTTCTCCAGGAAATCCGAGCCTCGTCAACGTTCGGTCGAATCTTCAAATAAGTCCAAGCGCATGAGCTGCTCTGCTCACGCTCGGCAAATTTCTCTAGGAAATCCGAGCCCTGTCAACGTTCGGTCGAATCTCCAAATAAGTCGGAGCGCATGAGCTGCTTTGCTCACGCTCGATAAATTTTTCCAGGAAATCCGAGCCTTGTCAATGCTCGGTTGAATCTCCAAATAAGTCCGAGTGTATGAGCTGCCCTGCTCACACTCGGTAAATTTCTCCAGGAAATCCGAGCCTCGTCAACGCTCGGTCGAATCTCCAAATAAGTCCGAGCGTATGAGTTGCTCTGCTCACGCTCGGTAAACTTCTCTCCGAAATCCGAGCCCCGTCAACGCTCGGTCTAATCTCCAAATACGGGGGGCTTTGGACCCCCCCTCTCGTTCCGTTAAGTTTGCCATCAAATTTGAACAAGTATCAGGAGAAAGGAAGTTCATACGAAAACATGAATATTTAAAAAGAGTAATTTATTGATGTTAATGGATTACAACCATTTACAACTAACGACCTCGAAGTACAAATAAAAGAGGACCTTAACGGCCTCGAAGTGCAAAAAAGATAATGGAAACCAAAATGTTCCAAGCAGCACCGGTCACGAACTTCTTCACCCACTTCAGACTGAAGAGCTCCCGGCACGAACCCTAAAACTTCTTGGGCCGAACCTGAGACTGAAAGTGCGGACTATGATCAGCCCCAGGTTCAAGAAAACCCTCGCCAGCTTGCAAAAAAAGGGTGACAGAAATTCTCCTTATCTTACTGCCACCAGAAGAACCGCCGAAAGAGAAGCTGCAGCTTTACTCCCAACTTCCTAGGAGTTTGCAGCCACGCCCATCCTCTTCTTCTGTTCCTAGCAAGCCAGGGCATGAGGGGCCCCCACCATCCAGAGACACAGCACTCTCCTCTCTCCATTCCACTCGGAGTCTGGAAGAAGCCCTTGTCCCCACTCGGAGTCAGGAAGAAAGCCGAACCTCAATTTTAAGGCAAAAGTGTCGTGATGGCTATCCTCAGAAAATGCTTTTCTCTCCTCATTTCAGAAACCACACTTTTCTGCTTAAAACAAAAAGTTCCAGAGGACCCTATTTATAAGGCGAGGAAACACACTTAGCAAAGCAATAAATACCATAAACGGAAAAAGAAACAACCCCACGATTTTCGAGAAGACTCTTCACTTCTCCAGGCGGCTTCCTACCTTCCGAGAATGACGATCCGATTCCCAAGGAGCACCACTTAAACCACTGGTTGACCTCGCCATCCAGAGAAGGCTCTTCGTCCTCCCTTGAAACTTTTCGCCTCCCATAAAACGACGATCCGCAGACAAGCTCACTTAACATCCATGAGCAGCCCGGCCCAAGAAATACTTCTCGGAACACATAAATGAACTCCAGGAAGTGGGGGGCCTGTGATACGGCCTAAAAAACACTGGCCCAAACAAACACCAAGCCCAGCAGGGTTGTTCTAGCCCAAACAAACAATCAGTGTGTTCCACGGCCCAGCAAGAATCCCCAAACCCGCGAAGAATGACCCAGCCGACCCACACTAAGATCTCCCCTACCACCACCAGCCACCCTACAGGGACTAGCCACTTCACAACCCTTAGCCCTGCATCCACCCTATGGCTGCCAGCCACTCTATGGCCGCCCGCCACCCTACGGCCGCCCTACTGCGTCCCCTCTCCTAGGCTTGCAATCATACCCTCTCCACCGGCAGACGACTATAAATAGGCCAAGGTATGGACACAACAGAGATGATTCAGATTAAGGTTGACACACACACACTCCACTTGATTTTCTAAAGAGTCCTCAGTTCCTCTCTCGAACTCACGACTCCTCCCCTGAATATTTTCTAACTTAAGCATCGGAGCGCTTTCGGAGGTCTCCCCCTCCCCTCCTTCCGAGGGCCTTCAGTTTGTACTTGTCACTTGTGCAGGACCCAGGCCGAGTCGCCCCCCAGCCCATACCAGCTCACAAGCCACGTCAGCACCAAACAGTAAACGGCATCAACAGTTTTTAAGACTTCAAAGAAAGAAGTCAGCTGCATCCGGATAGCTCAAGCTGAATAGGCAAGCCAGAATCAAGAAGAGTTAGTTATGAGTTACTTAGTATGAGTTGTAAACTCTAATAGAATTGTAACTACCTTGTATAAGCCTAAACTGAACTCCTTAGTTAGTCTTAACTCCTATAAATAGGACTGCACCTCATGTACTTGGACAAAATATGATAAATCCTAAATCTCTCTTCTCTTCTCTTGTTATTTTCTTGTAGCAATTCTTGGAGTTTAGACTTGTACTCAAATCAAATCATTTTCTGAGTTAGGAAAGGTATCACAACACCTAAGTACACTGACCTATCCACTTTTTTTATTATCTAACATGGAAATGAAAACTTTATATAAAATGGTAAATAGATTTGTCTCACCATTTTGGATCATTAAAATAGTTAGGTATGTCGGAAAAATTTGAAACTCTTAGTACAGTGTAAATTATGGGGGTAAAATATTAAATTATAACTCAAAAACCAATATGCATGTGACTAATTTTTATTAGTGAAAATTTTGGTGTCTAGTTTTAATGGTTCAAATTTTGGATTGTGTTAGTGCAAGATTTAATTTTTGAGTGAATTGAAATTAAAACGAACTTGATTGAGATAATACTTCTCTATACGGTTTAACGCGTATTGCTAGATAGGATTATCCTAGCAAGAATTATTTAGGTTTAACAAGCAATTTTTAGTTTCCGTCCTTAAGGGATTATGGACCACTTTAAAACAACACTATTATTCTGGTGATTTCTTCCACAAAATCACTCCCAGAAAAACAAACGCATATATCCAAGGGTGTAATTATCATTGTTACCATTCTTAGCTAAGGAGTATAAGCTTTTTGTTTGGTTTTTTCTATTATGTTATTCTAACTAGTTTAATATTTTTTTTATTTGTTTAATAAAAGCAAAAAAAACGAAATATTAGTCTTATATATATATATGAGAAGAGATGTAATCGCTGAACTATGCTCACGATTACATGATTTACGATATTTTGATTATTATGTCACTCTTTATAAAAAATTTAAATAAGGTAAATGATTTTGATAGATCAATTAGTAAAAAAAAAAGAGTAATTTATCAAAAGAATATAAAAAAAATAACTTTTTTTAGGTATTTCTTACTATGTTTTTGTAATCTTACATTATATTCTAAAAAATGATATGAAACATCAAAAAATTTTAGAGGTCAACACTTTTATAGAATTCTTTATATGAAATTTGTGTAATTAATCATTATGGCCTATCACTTAACATACATTAATGAGAATTTTAAAATTAAAAAATATCGACATATTTTGATAAATTTTAATCTTTAATCTAAATTTTAGTTTTTTTTTTATAAAATTTAATAAATTTTAAATCGTTGATAAAACATAAATTAAATATACATTAAAATGATAATTTTTTGTGGCAATTTTATGTAATTATCTATTATATGAGTTTTATTTAATAAGGTTGTATCTTAAATTGTATTTTTAGCAGTATTTCTTATTAAATAGAATATGATAAACTTCATATGATTAAGGAAACTCGTATAAGTTTCTTTTTCAAAGTAGATACATTGGACCAATGTGCTACGCAATAGGAGCCAGTATTACCTTATCTCTTATCTTTAGCTCTCATCCTTGATGTAATCAATGTTTGATCTATGATCTCTAATTCAATGGTAAATAACTTTAGTTGACACCAACAAACTCTATATAAGTTTTACCCCTTGTAAAATTACTTTTTACACAATATGCCCCTAAATACAAAAGGTTGAGAAAATCAACTCTATATATTATCTAATATGGAAACGAAAATTTTATATAAAACAGTAAATTTATTTGTGTCACCATTTTGGATCATTAAAATAGCTACGTAAAATAAGGTATATCAGACAAATTTGAACAACTATTACTACAGTATAAATTAAGGGGGTAAAATACTAAATTATAACTCAAAATTTAATATGTGACTAGTTTTTATTAGTGAAAATTTCGGCTGTCTATCTTTAATGGTTCAAATTTAGGGTTGGTCACAACCCGAGCGGCTCATGGCTTAGCTCGTGGAGGCTCAATTCGGTTTGGTATCATCCAGCTAAGAGCCGAGGTAGAATTTGAGCTAGGCTCGTTTGGTCAACCGAGCCAAGTTCGAGTAATGAAAAAAAATTTATTTTAATTATAAATTATTGTTTTATTAAATATTTTATATTTATTATAAATTATTTTATTTTTTATCAAGTATTTATTTTTCTTCTGATTTAATATGTGATTTAAAATCTTGTAAGGAAATAGTTAGTTGTTTCAATAATATATACACAAATCACTAAACCATATGGAGCAAAATACAAGAAAACTGTTGGCGCCTACAACCAGTTTCTCTCTACAAATAAATCAATAAAATAAGTCTAGAGGCTTAAACTTCTAACTAATACATTTACTCTTCACTTTGTTTTTACAACATTGAATAATGTTATTGTATGTCGGATTTACGACATTCGAATAAAAGTATGATATTTAAATAATTTAAAATAAAATAAATTAAAAGAATTTGACTCTCGAATTCGTACTAATATTGGACACCCATTCCCAAGCAAAATTACAATACTAATACATAAAATAAAATTGTGTAGTTATCTTAATACAATTATACGTAACAACTCATCGTATAAATACCAGAGAAGCCTTGGCAATTCCAAATTCTTTACTGTTTCTCTGCAGACAGACTCCGCACATGATCACAATCTCTTCCTCTTAGGACAAAACCCCCTGTTTCCTCTGTGCTTCCCTCCTTGTTTCTCCTCTTCTTCTTCTTCTTCTTCTTCTTTAAACAAAACAGAAATCTTTCTTGTCCAGACATTATTTAGACACAAAGGTAGCTACAGTAAGTTCATTTACAATTTTTCTCGTGACCAAAATATCATTTGGACAGGTATTATTTGCTCATTTTTGTCGTTTCTTTTTGAAGTTTTCACTGGTTTATTGAAGAAGATGAAGAAGAGCCATTGCAAGTGCTTTTTCGTGTATTAAGGTTTGTGGTTTTTTTTTTCAACTGATTGTGGTACTTTAAAGAAGAAAGAAAAATCCAAGCACTTGTTTAAGTTATTTGTTTCCTTTACAAATAATTTAGAAATGTTAATTCTTCATGTTTTGACTTACTGGGTTCTTTTTTTTTAGTTTTTTTTTTTCCTTCTTCCAATCAGGAGGGTGAATACCGAATTGTCCCAATTGATACGCCACTCTGTGACGCTTTATAGTCTCCTTAAATTGCCCACTTTCCATTGCTTTTTCTGTTCCTGGAAAGTAATGAAATTGGCAGAAAATCCGAAGTTGGTGAGCAAATTGTATAACTGTTTTTTTTTTTTTATTATTATGTCCGTTTCGTTTCTTGTTCATTAGTTCTCTTCAACAAATAACTCTCTCTTTTTCTCCCTCTTGTCTCTTTGTTCGGTTCTTGAATCTGTTTTAGGAGATGGCGGCCTGTGAATTAGAAGAAAAAATGGGTACCCAGAAAATATCGGTATCGGATCATGTAAACGGATTTCAGTATACAACCGAGAAATCTGATAACTTTGTTATTGATATGGAAAGCTTCCCTCATGGAGCCAATAAGGAAATCACTGCAAATTCAAGAATCTCAGTAAGTTTTCAATTTTGATTCCAATTTTTCTATCTTTCTTTCTTCTTCAATGAAACAATAAAAAAAATAACTAATTTCTCTTGTCAGTTTTGGTTTTAACTTAAAGTCTCTGTTAATTTTGTCAGTATATAATCAATCGTTTTGGTTTTTGACATAATTTACTTGAATGGTAAAAGCTGCAGAAAAGTCTTTCCAAGAAAGGGTCTTTGCGAGGCATCGAGAAGAAAATTAATTCTAATGGTAATACTAATGATAGAGAGATGATTTCTTCACCTAGAGGTACCATTCCTCTTACCCAAATTTAAATTCAGTGTTTATAATTATATATTATTTCATGCTAATTATTGTTAATTATAATATCTAGGAATGACAAAAAAAAATTTTTTAAAAAAAAGAGCAGATGAGCTTTCAAATATAGAACAATCACAGAAATTTTGGCCGCTGTTTGTATTTAGACCATCCAATTTTACAAATAATTTAGCAGGTTCTTGGAAATTCGATGGTTAATTTTGATTAACCCATTTGGGAAAAATTCTTGTTTATATTTGATGTAAAAGGTGAAACTTTAATTAGTAATTTATTATAATTTTATTAATAATATTAATTGAATATGTCCAACCTAAAATTTCTAAAAATTATTACAAAAGTCTTGTTTTACATTTTGTAGTCAAGAATCTCTTGCCATTTGGACCATTGGTTCCTAACTTCCTATGTCAGAGTGAGACCTTGTGCATGTGCAAGACAGTAGCAAACAGTAAGAATAAATTAAAATTCGGACATATTTGGTGTTTGCAACATACGCTGTAAAAATACAGTATTTTTTCACCAACCCGTAGGCCTCACACAATGAGGTGGGTGACTCCCAAATCCCAATCGATTTTCGCCACCTCACTGGGTTATCTGTATAATAATGCAGTATCATTATTTATTTGTGATTATTAAGTATTATAGTAAAATGGATTAGTTTAATATTTGGTTGTTTTTGTCTTGTAAGCATGCTGATCTAAAATGTTAGTCAATCTGTTTTGAAGTGAAATTTGTCTATTAGTTAGAATAAGCAATGTTGTGGGATTAGAATTTAGATTTAAAATAAAAAAAAATATATATATTAAAAAAAAAAAACACATAGCAGAGAGACCACAACGATCATGATCATGGGGCCAATACGGTGAGAAAATTTACACTTTTGAAAGTGAAATGATACCAAACTGGTTAGGTCAACCATGGAGATGAGCTCGATACAAGGATGGATGCTTTAATGAATTTGGTACAAGTGCAGATTATAGAATCAAAAATCATTCATTTTGTTGCTACCCTTTTCTTGGAGGCATGTGCACTTGAATTATTGGTAAATTAATTGTGAAATGCTAGATTAGCAAAACATAATTCTTTGATATATATTTGGCATGGAATTATTAAAAAACTACAACTATTCAAGTAGGTTGTAGCACGCCCGAAAAGGCTGCCGTGGTGGCGGTAGGGACAACGGATCATGCCAGCAACCCACAAGTTCATCATCAAATCACTATCACAACCGGCAACATCAACAATGGGGCCCAAAGCAGATTCGCCATCAGGAAGAACAGTTTCATCAAGCGCTCTCATCCTTCATGGGTTCTTGATCCCAAGAAGGTTCTGCTCTTCTTCGCCACCTTGTAAGTTTGCTGATGACCTCTACTGCTCTGCAATTGATCTCTATAAGATATCTTGCAGGAAGTCATCCTTGTTTATGGTTTTTGACAGGTCAAGCGTCGGATCAATTTTATTGATAATCTTCACCCTTACAACCAGCACGATCAATGCTGATGATATTGCGCTTGATTAACAACACCACTGATCAAGGAATTTACATTAGACCACACTTAGGGTATAGAATGTGTGACAAAATAAAAAAGAAATGAATGTAACTTTGTTGATTGTGGAGGTCCTTTTTTGTAAAAATTGTCTTCATTTGTTGAGAGTTGTTGCGGCTAAGAGCAGAACAAAAAGAAAGGAATGAGAAGATCAACTTCAAAGGACAGGCGAAAGCTAACCGACCTTATATTTCAGTGGACTCAGCAGACTTCAACTTTTCTCCAGGTCCTTAATATAAAATTTAACAGATGAAGACAATGACATAATGCACTGTGACAGAAACGGAATCTTCCTTTTTTTTAATATATGTATGGAAGAGATCAGAAGGCATGATGTGCTTACCTTTTGTGTTTAATTTGGTGCCATCTGTCATCTCCACAGCTTAATTGAAGATCACAAAGTTACTTTTGCTCTCTTTCCTCTTACACTTTGTCCTCCTCCATACCATCTGCTCTGCTTCGTCTTTGGCAATACAACTTCCAGTGGCTCTCTTTGCCTGACTTCAATATGAGCAAGCAAGGGAAGGAGAACATTCATGAAACTCACAAGCATGCGTATTTAAAGCTTTTCAACTTTTTGAAAAGTGGGGGGGGGGGGGGGGGGGGGGGGCCGGGTGGTGGATGCCAAGCATGAGTAGACTGGCTACATTGACTACAAGATGTGGTTTGTGGTTTCTCTCCAAAAGAATGAGAGGGAGCATAAACTGGTGTTTTGGGAAATTATTAGGATGAGAAAAATAATATAATTCAAAAGATTATTAGTATTATACCAAAGAGAACAATGAGGCCGTGACCGCATATAAACAAAATTTAAGAATTATACTACTCATGAGAACACAGGTTTCCTCTAGTCCAACAGAAGCCATACTTGATCTCAGAGAGCATGATCATTTTATATCAGAAAGTTCATTTCTCGGAAACTAGTACTCCATGTCTAGTGTTGCTCATAAGATCATCTTTTCATCGTTATGATTTCTTCTTTAATGTGTTGATTATTGAAGAGAATTATCAAGTGACCAGAGACACTTGACCCCAAGCATACTGATGAAATCTTTTTAACTCCCAGCCAATATCATTAGCTCTCAAGAGCATATCGATGGAACTCAGCACTAGAGGTTCCAAGCATGGGATGTTAATTTCATTTCTGTCTCCCTCTCTACCGTAGCCTGCCCCTAAATATTCAATTCGCAAAAAGCACATGGAAATGTAGTTTGCCTTAGAAAGCAATACCAAAACTATTCCCTAGTAAATCACTAGATGGTAGGCTTGCCTACAAATATTAAATTTGTTTAGTGCCCCCTTTTAGCATATTTAAACTAAAAGTATTAGTGAATACATACTCTCCACTAAAAGGAATCTGCAGCCGTCCTCTTTTGAGGGGTTGTTCCTCAAGGCAATACTCAAAGGTGATCTACAACTGGTACCATCTTCTTAAATGCTAGTGACATGGTGAGAAATTTACTATGTGTGTTCATGGACACAGAAAAATCCAGGCTTCCCACGTAAAACATTCCATGTAAGTCAATTAACGATGTTAAGGTACAGAACCTAAGAACCTTACATCACTATGGTTATTAGAGTGAAAGATAACAATAAATTAACTTCACCAAACCATTCCACTCAAAGTAAAATTAAGACCGTTGCATTTCTGTGACTCAATATGGAACCCCACGTATGTTCATGGGACCTCAAGTTAAAGAGTTTCATGGTTCAAGGCTTCAAGCTCATCAAGGATAGAAAGACAAAATCAACTAAACACGCTCCCCTCCCCCCTCCCAAAAAGGGGGAAAAGGAGGAAAAAATCTAAGGAAATATATAAAAGGATCAATACTTATCAAAACAAAGACAATAAGAGCCCTCATACACATTATAGATTCTTTTGACAACATCATTATGTCAGGTTACAAAGATTATAGAGCTTCAAGGAATTAACCATGACTAAGCGGCAACCATATCTCACCCTAACGAGTCATCAGGTTACACTACTAGAAGTAATATGTATCAAAAGTTGATGAATAACATTTCATTTATTTGATTAATACAAAAGAAAGTCTCAAGGAGAGGCAAGTGCATGGCACTTTGCCACTTAACTATATTATGGTTACTAAGAAGAGTGAAAAATCAACATATTGAGTAACAAGGTATTGAAAAATATAATAAAATAAAACAAAACAAAGAGGCATACCCTTTGGTTGCATATAACACACAGGAATTTACATTCTGAGCTAGAATCTGAATGGACTCTCTACAAGTTAGCAGGACTGCATGAGCATCTTGTTTCTCTAAACTTGAGAACAACTGCATGTCATTTCTAGTAGCGTTTTGAGATACGCGGCATTGAGCACTTCTGTTTCCGGTCATGGTAAAGCCTCAAGATAACTGCTGCAGTTTCTTCAATCGCTTTACCTGTCACTTCTGCAATCACGAACAAGGAACATAGTAACAAAGATTCAATAGTTAATATCTTTTAAATCCTCCAATACTATTTTCAGCTCTCTCTCTTTTATGTTCAGAGCTTACAAATAAGATCCAACACATTTCCATATCGAATAAAGAGAGTCAAGAACATAATGTAAACATTACTAAGTTTATTGATCTTACGAATCACAGGCCAGACAGGATTTTGTGCAAATATTCTGCCAGCAAGTTCCAGCTCCTCTCTCACATAATCCATCTCGGAATAGTTGCTCCTCGCTTCTACACCAAAGCCCAGAGTCTTGGCTCTTGCTTTTCTAATTGTTTGCAAGACCACAGGATTTATGGTCAAACCAAAAACCTTTTTCGGGTCAACCTCAAAAAGGCTCCTCGGCAATTCTATGCCCATTACAATTGGCACATTTGCTACTTTGTATCCTTTCTGTGCCAGATAAGTTGACAATGGTGTCTTTCCAGTACGAGAAACACCAACAAGAACAATGTCAGCTTTGCGCAAGTTTTGAGGTAGGGCCCCATCATCTTGCTTGATGGTAAATTCAATGGCTTCAATCCTTTGAAAGTATTCCTCGTTAAGGTAAGAACCCCTGCCAGGAGCTCCACGGGGGAGGCCAGATGGTGAGACACCTAAATGAGAAGCAATTGCCTCTGTTATTGGTCCTAGTATATCAGTCGATGGTACACCCCATAGCTTGCAGGCCTTTTTGGCAGACTCAGCCATGTAAGGATCAGCTAAAGTGTAGACAATCATCGCACCTTCCTTAGCAGCTTGCTTAACAATCTCCATCAACTGTTCTCCATCATCAATCTGAGAAATGTGGATGTCATTAGAGCAAAAATAAGACTATTGGATTATATGATTGATAAATCAATTGAACCAAAGATATAGATTTCAGATCAAGGTATAAGATTAAAGGAGGAAAAATTACTACATGTTCCAGACATATGAACAACCAAAAATTCATTTCCAACCACCATTCATCAGTCACTGAAACAAGTACCAGGTAACAGCTTAGTGAAACAAATTTTGTCACTGGAACACTTGTAATTACTAAGGGATGAACCATCTTTATCTACTACATGGAACCTAGGAATTATCACAATACAAACGATAAGCAGAATCAGAGGCAAATCTCTGTGAGATACTAAACTATGGAGTGCCTTTATATCATCAAAGCCAAACTCTATTGCAGCCCCCAATTTGGTACAGTCCTATTTATCCATGGATTGTCATTGTATTTTGTGGTAGCCAAGAACAATCCCATTTAGTTTAAAAGAAATGTCCAGAAAATGTCACTGTAACTCGCATGGGTAACTCAACTAATAAGGTCCAGGGTTTGTTCCCCAATGACCAATTTAAATTCAGGTTCACCCTATATGCATGGCTAGCAAGTGAGACTGTATCCAGAGTTTTACATCCCTCCCCACTCTCCCTTGTTTGGGTATAGATTTCGAGGGAGATAATTTCTCATTTATATTCATATTCAAAAAAAATCTCATTTATATTATTTACTGTACTAATCATCACAGCCAATCAAACTGTTCATTATATTAACAATTTAGTAAAATTACATACAACTTATCCTTTCTTAATTGAAAGTAACATATGTCATATCCTTATAATTCCTTTCCCTCTTATTAATTATTATTATTGTTGGGTTTTGTTGGTCAGGTGTTAGCACAAATTGTCCGGAGGCCGAGGTAAAACCGAGTCATAATTGAAATGTGGAGCTTATGTGGGTTAAATGATTTGAGTTGTAAATATAATAGAGTTTTAGGTACCAACAGGCATATAAGCCCAAGTCTCCAAGCCATCTCCCTGGTACCAATTGGCCTATAACTCCAAGGCCCCAAGCCATCTCCACTCCTTCTAAACATAAAACAAACAAACAAAAAAAAATCCTTCTAAACATCAAAATAAATAAATAATGCCTCCTCATCCTCTCATTTCCTAACAAAGAAAGGTATTCTTATCCTCTCTTTCACTTTCCTTCCCTAATCCTTTCCTTCCTTCCACTCCGAACTTCCAAACGTATGTAAGAATAATGTAAGGGTAGATTTCTCTCTGTGCTCAATTTACAAAATTCACACGAGAGTTAAAACAAACTTACCCCCGAGAACAAATGAGTGTTTACAGGACATCCGCGATCCACAAAGCAATAATCGAACTGCCCCAACGCGGCGTTAACGGAATGCTCGACCGTCCACCCAGTTCCGTCAGACACCATGTATATGGATTTCTCCGCCGTCGCCTCCACGTCATCATCGCCGTCACTTCCCATCAGAGCAGGCTCGGGAGAAACACTCTCAGTGGATTGCTGAACAGGGGGGCTCAGTTCAACCACTTGAGAACGGTGACCCGGGCGGTCTAATTTCCGGCCGGACCTTATGGCGCGGGCTCTGGACCAGCGGTTCAGCTGAGGGCTGCCCTTGAGCTTCCGAGGCTGCGATTCGGTGTCTCGTTGGTTGGTGGGGAGAGAGAAAGTACCGGGTGTTGGAGGGTGGGGTTTAGGCTCGGGCTTTGCAGAGATTGGTGTAGGGCGGAGGCTCATGGTCGAACTAGATATCATTTTCATTTTCCAACTATTTTAATTTTTTTATAGGAGATATTCGTTAGGACTTCGAGACTTCTGCCTGTGAAAAGGGACTACTATTATTAATAATATCAAGATATCTGCAAATATCAAATTTTCAGTCAACATGGTTCTAAAATATCCTTATCCTTGATAACTAAAGAATAAAATTAGATGAGAAATATTTTTATATTTAAAACTGAAATAAATTATCTAATCTTTACCTCCATCAATTTAACTATAAATTATCAAAAAAAAGGTTTTATCAAATTACTAAAATGGTTTCATTTTAGGTTTTTATTTTTAAAGCGAGTGTTATTATTAGAAAAAAATCAAATTAATGTAGAAATAATTGTAAAAACATAATTCGTAAAAATTAATTTAAACTTTTTATCAAATTACAGAGATCATTGATATAATTTATTTATTTTATATTTAACGATGTGATAAAAATAACTTCATTTAAATAAATAAAATTAAAACAACTTTATTTACGAAATTAAAATGTTTAAGAACCCCTTGTTAAGAAAAAACTATGTAGTATGCATTTTTAAAAGTACACTTGTGGCAGCTTTGTTTTGAACTTTTTGATAATATGATATGATACTTATTAGAGGGATGACCAGCAAATGGATTGAATTCCACATGTTTGTTTTACCATGACAACACACTCTACAAATTAATCAAGACACTCATGGTATGATAACAAGCAATCATTGGTGTCCCTTCGGGAGCATCAACTAAAATTCGAACCATGCATGAAACCGTCTAACATTGGTGTAAAAATTTCAAAATTATTAGAATTATACACAAGCATGCCGAATTTTTAAGATGGATACACAACCTTTTGGTAACAACAACTTATCACCAATGTTTTCAACAATTAGAAACAACTAATCCTAACAGTCTTAACAGGCTACTAGTGGTTGAAAGATTAAAAGATCAACATAAATACACATATATATAGTTGAAGATTGCTTGAAAAATAATAATCACTTAACATAGTGAATTAATAAAAAATTACAATAAAGAGAGCAATTAATATTATTTTTCATAATATGCATGGATCAATAAAATGGTATGGCCTTGTTTGGTTTTGGTTAAAGCAAAAAAAAAACCTCAAAGTTTATTCATTCTTTTCTCGCAAAACCTACAGTAAAACTTTAAATTTTTACTTTTAGTTGCACTTACAATCATCACCAAACAATTCTATAACCCAAATAGCTGGCGACGGCGTGTACAAAAAAAAGAAGTAGTGGTTGTGAGACATTGTAATACCCGTAATTGTAAAGTAAGAATAAAGAAGTAATTTAATAAATATAACATGAAATTAAAACAATATATTTACGTGAAGGATTTAGTATTGAATAAAATAATTCTTTTGAAAAAATTGGACGCGTGGGGGCGTAGTTACAAAGAAAAAGAAAAAAAAAATTCATGAACAGTAAAAAAAATGACAAAAAATTTTGTTAAAAAAATTTTAAAAAAAACAAACAAACAATTTTCATGCAACACCTGAAAGTCCAGGGGACTTCCAGGTACAATTTTCATGTTACATTTTGCTGCATGTTAAGCAGCTAGAAAAAAGTGAACAGTGGCAAAGCAGCAGCTACCGCTTAAAATGCTTTATAAATTGATTTTTACCAAATCCTGTTTTGTTTTTTCTTTTTACAATTTAAACTATTTAATTTTTCTAAACACTTCGGAACTGAAAGAAATATTAAAAGAGCAAAATTTTGAAGGGGTTTACGGTGGAATTTCATAGAGAATCACGGGAAGCTATATGAAAAACATAAGGTAATAACAAAATATTTATTTTTGAATTTTTAGTGTTCATGAAATTTCCCGGAAGTCAAAGTGAGAATTTTCAAAGGGTATGGTTTATGAAGAATTGAAGAATAAATTAGAAAGTTGATATAAATATTATGTCAGGTATTGATGATCAGCAACCAAAGAAAATTTCTAGGAGGAACGGGAAAGGCAAGGAGTTGATCCATTGATAGCTTTAAGTGCTACGTGGTGAGTTAGATTTACTTTACATAATCTAAATAAAAAATGAAATTATCTACTGATAATATTAAATAAATTATTAACTTATGCTTTAGTGGTAGATAAAAATTTGAATGATATATATGATATGAATTTTGGACATGTAGAAAATTATTAGAGGATAAATAATATTTTTAGAATAATAAGTTGATTTAATAATAAAAGCGATAAGTGAAATTCTTGATGAGCTATAGTTGATGTTTTGATACGAATTATGAGGAGATGAAATTTAGTGGATCTTGATAAGTTAAGATGGATGATTTGATGTGATTTATGATGAGAGGAATTTAGTGAAATTTTTTATAATAATTTGAGGAAAAACATGATAGTTAAATTTAAATATTTTAAGTTCATTTTGTTTTTATATTACTATTTATGTGCATATTTCATATCATTGTTCATATGCATATGCATTAAATAAAAGTATCGAACGAATCGGGAAGGGGCCGTTCTAATTGATAAACCGTGACAGCCGATATATGCTGAAAATAAAAAGGACACTGTGACAGCCAGTATATGCTGGAAATAAAAGGGACACCGTAACAGCCGGTATATGCTGAAAATAAATACCGTGAAAGCCGGGATAAGCTGTAAAGAAATGAACTGGGAAGGCAGCCGGTCTAAGATAAAAACATGTCGACATGTGGGAAAACATTCTCTAATAATAATTCATGCATTGCATCTGTTTTAAATATTGATTTCATCATTGAAATGCTTATGTGTTGTGTGTATTTGTGAAATTATTTATAGATGAATGAGTCTCATAGAGAGACAGTTATGACGAGAAAGAAACCTAAAAGTATGACATGATAAGAATCATCTAAATGGTAGACTTTATGATGTGAACCTCATTACGAGGTAATTATGAGATAATTGATGGTCTTAAGGTGAACCAATGAATAAAAAAAAATATATTGATAGAGAATGGATCTTATGATATGTGTAGTGATAATAGAATGTTGTTATCAAGTTGTATGAAATAGAAATGATTAATTATTGAAAGACTATTTATACAAATTGAGTACTTATATTAAATTTAATTCACTAAGCTTATGAAGCTCACCCCTCATTGTACAATGATTTCAGGTAGCAAGCATGACAAATAGTTTTGTGAGTTGAGGTTCAAACGAAACCATTTTCTATCAGTCACGTACTTGTCAACATCCTCAGACTAATGATCAAATAAAATAAATAAAAAATATTTGTAAATATTCATACATATTATGTTGTGTAAAATATTTAAGTCAATATCATCTTGATGTATCTCGCCTGTTGAGGGTTGGGGATTGATGTAAAAAATCCTATTGGTGTTATTTTTATTGTTGCAAATATATGTCGTGTTTGGATTTTCAAAATGTGATGACACTGTTTTAGGGGTGGCCAATCCGGGATGGGTTGTTACAGACATAAAGGGTAGGTAACAAAGTTTTGAAATTATAGAGTTAATCAAGTGATTTACTCTCTACTTCATATTTTCGAGCCTAAACATGCTTCCCATTGATATAGAATTTTGCAATTCGTTTACCACTCAAAATTTGGTCGATGATTTCAATAGATTTGAGAACTAATCGAGCAAACATGGTTGTACAATGGAGGGACCATTCTCTTGCATGTGTACGCTTTCTACATAAGTAGTACCAAACATAATTGTGAAAAAGGTCTTTCACTTCATCTTCGAACACTGAAAAACCCCACAAGGAAGTCAAAAATATCATTTTGCTCTGAGGTGCTATTAGTAGAGTACTAACCCCATATTCCACTAACAAGAAAATCATTGTCAAAAGGGCTTGGAGTTATAGTGATTACGCCAAATATTGGATGAGGGAAACTAGGAATAATAGTAGGTTGGTTTAAACTTATTATTGATGTCCAGGTTCCTAAAGCACGAAGCAAAATATCAATAAAAGCTCTAAGACAAACAGTGATAAAAAATTCTTTAAGCCATCGATTTCACTATACCTATTATGATAGATCAATGGTAAAGAGATTTCCTTTTTCATAACTTTTGTTGTGAGGTTCATGCCACGACCATTAAGTAGCCTAGGAGGGTTGTTTGATTCTAGACATTTCAAGCATGAAACAGCTTCATCAACTAGTTCATCCAAGAAAGCATTAGTTTCACCGATCATTTTGTCTATAATGTTAGGGAATCCATTCTCTTCCAACCATAACCATGTGGCTATGACTAGTATAGATTTAATTGGGTTTTTCATACAAGTTATTACCAATTGAAAAAATATCTCTCTATCTATTGAGTAAAAAGTGTAGAGTTCATCAAGAAAGGTCGAGAACATTCTAACTATATAAATGTTAGAATTATAAGAAAAGATGGTTGGTGAGAATTGGCATGATAATGCGTTCTTATACATTCTAAGTATTTTCATAATATGGCAAGTTGTGGGCCTTACGACATACAAATTTAGTCAAGCATTTTCATAAAACATAAGGGAACCATATATGGTTAAAGATGAAAGTTAAATCTTCATGCCATATTAGAGTAAAAACCATATGAACTTGTACAAAATTTAATTATTGTGAATCATGCATGTTGGTTACAAATAAATTCTTTTAATTGATTTTTGCTAAGCACCTAAATCCTTTGTAGTTGGCATTGGGATAGGTTCTCTAACTTGGAGAAGTGCGTTCAACAAAATTATTAAATGGAAGTAGTGTAAATTGGCAAATGAAGTTCAAGGTGGTTTTACAAAGTTCCTTTGCAGCCTCTTGATAACAGGATTACTCAAAGTTGGACTAAAAACTCTAAATTTAGTAATTAATTAAAAATAATGACTTCAAGCTTCCCTTAAAATGACCAATAGGCCATGAATCCGGGTAGGGCAGCACAAACCTCAAATCAAAATTATGGGTTGATAGTCAGTGCTCACCACCTCAAAAAGCGATGGTTATAAAAAAAAATCAATCCAAGCATAATTGAAGCCTACTTATATCTAGATATGGGCAGTTTGTTGATAAGGTTAAAAATTTTGATAATTTTTTTTATGTAAATTGATAACCGAAACTATTAGGTCGATTACTGACTGATTTGCACTTCTAAGTTGGATTGAGAATACCATTAAAACAAATCTCACAAAATAACTAGTTATATAGATATAAAAAATCAATCCATATTTAAATTGATAACTGAAACTTTCAGTTCGATTACCAATTGATTTGCACCCTTAAGTCGGATGAAGAATATTGTTGAAACAAATCTCACAAAATTATCAATTATATAGATCGAGAAAATCAATTCATGTACACATAAATTAATATTCTAATTGAAACCACGTACATTGACCACAAGAAAAAGTTATATGCCTTCTTCTTATTCAAGATTACTTATTCATTTATGTCTATACTTTTATGTAATAAATTTTTTCTCTTTATGTAATGATAGTATTTCTTTTTAGAAAAGAGTGATGAATAAACTGAAAAATCTTAATAAAGTACAACTATGAGAGTCTTGTATGGCGCTCAATTAACGTACTAATTAACATGATTTTTTTTAAACACAAGTATATTGTTTATATGGAGTTGAATAAGGTTATTTTCGTCTATGAAAAGTTTTATGTACACCCTATTCAGACTTAATCCAAATTATAATAGAATAATAAAATATTATATCAATCCAAATCCTGTTAGAATTACAGTATTATTTTTATTTAGTTCAATAATTATAAAATCAAAACTACATCGTTTAAATAAGAGTATTTTTTATCTATCAAAAATTTTACACCCCATTCAGACTTTTATATATTCTAGCTATCATGAAACGTGTGTTAAACATGATAAATATTATGCATGACGAATTTTTATTACCTTTTTAAATTTAATATAAAAATAATATAGTAATAATATTCTTTAATTTATATTAGAACAAAATAAATTCAATCAACAAAATTTATAATATTAAAAAATATTAATATTGTTTTAATGTGAACAAAATTTAATATACTAATGAATTTATTATTATAGAAATGTTTTTTTATAAATATTATGATAGAAATAATAAGAAATTTACAAGTGATTAAAAATATTATAAATCTTATATTTGTTACATTTTGCTAATTTATTTTATTTAATTACATGGCAAAAAAAATTTGTGAAAAATTTATTCATTAGTAATGAATTTTTTTTTGTAAATATTTTTTTATTTATAGTCTCCAAACCTCATATAGTAAAAATCATTGATGTTATTGGAATTTATGCAAAGTCCAATGTATTGATGATTTTTTAATTCATTAAAATTAAATAAAAAATGTAAATATTATTAATTTAATAAACATTAATATTTTCAATTAATGGATTTAGTGACAAATTAATAATTTTTTTGTGGAAAACCTTGTTCATATTGATTTTTTTTTTTGAATTGCTTATATAGAGTTAAACTAAAACCTGATTATATATATAAAAATATATATAATTTCATGACAATTTATTTTTTGTTGAATGCTTGGTTATATAAAATAATTTTCAATTATCTGTAAAATAATTTTTTATATAGATAAGCCTAATTCAATAAGGCCAAAAAAAATAGCCTAAAAATATTATATAAAGATATGTTTGTTTAGCTAATGCTTTACACTCTATTTTTACTTTTATATATTAACATTGCCTTAATTTTTATCGACAATCTCTTTTTTAAAACTGACAGATGATTATTGGAGAAAAAATTGTCAATACAATATAGCTTTCAGGTAAATTCGGTCACCAAATAATAAACATGAAGTTAAGATAATTCATAACAAAATATAAATGTGTTAGACAATCTAATTAAATAGAGACTTTTTCTATCCAATCTAATTGAATAGAGACTTTTTCTATCCAATACTTATCTCTAAGACAACAAATACAAAACTAATTGTAAAATAAGGACTTTATTAATTTTCATCTTGTCTTTTACTTTATATTCTTTGATTCTTCGATTTTCAATGCGATAAAATTATCTTAGAAAGATTGAACGTATTGCAACGTATTGAAAGTTAATGGAGACAAATTATGTATATTGTATTTATTTTTAAGAGATTTCAAAAATCAGTAGTTATTGACCTTGTGTTTATTACCTCAAGTTATATATATTTTGGTACCTTAAGTTATGAGAATGAATTTTCAGATCAACTACTTTCTTATGAATAATGAGAGCTACTATCATGGATTAACGAAATAGAGGTAGAATATATCATCTTTGTACAAAAAAGAAATTATAATAGAAGCTTTAACAAATCTGACTGTGATATAGCTGTGTAGGTATGATCTATTTTAATTGTCTCTAAGTAGTCACTCGATATCTAGTAGGTATGATCTATTTTAATTGTTAATAGTGAAATAATTTATATGAATATAATATTAAACTATGATTAAATGCTCTTAAAATCACTTGTTTACTATGATGTTCATTTTGCTTAAAGAAAAAACATGTTATATACATGTTACTTAGTTTTAATTGTTAGAGGTGCTTTGTACTCTAAGTTTTCTCGTGATAAAATTTCAAAGAGGAATAATATTTTTTATCTCATCAAAATGAGAGAGTATGATTTGATATTTTTATATTTTTTATTGAAGCGATGTTATATACAATTACAATGATTGATTTGATCACAATATAAGCCTATAATACTATCACTAACTTATATATAGAAGCCCACAATATTAATAAACCCACCTGTAGTGGGAGAAATAATCAATATATAAATTGAACAAATAACTCACATGTATCATGGTAGGAGCTGAACTTGAGACTTAGTGGTCACAAAGATGTCATTGGCAATATATTTAAATAGGTAAGAAATATCCTAAATATAAAATTATTAATATTTAGTTTTTATCAATTTAATAAATTTAATTATAAATTAAATAGTTGTTTCTAGAAAAACTTGTTCATATAGAATAATGATTTTCTTCTTCTTCTATAAATAACTTGCTTATATAGAATTATGATTTTTTTGTTTCTTCTGAAAATAAATTGCTTACATAGAGTAAATCTAAATCTTAATTATTTTAGGAAACTAGAAGTTTAATTTAATTTATTTAATTACATTATAATTTATTGTTTGTAAGAAACTTGTTTATATAAAGTAGTGAAATTTTTGTCAAATAATTATTTTTAGAGAATTCTGAAAATATTATATATTTTTGTCCAATGAATATTTTTCACCGTATTCATACTTTTATATGTATTATAAAATTTAAAATATAAAATTACAGATATTATAGATTATTTGTGCTTATAGATATTATAGATTACTCTGAAAAATTAAGATTTACATAAATCATTGTGGTTGTATTATTAACAAGGAATTATAGCACTATATAACTGATATCTCTCAGTGAAAATTACATGTGAAAAAACAAGAGAAAAGTAAAACAACAACAACAAAAGGTACTTTCATATAAATTCTAAAACATAAGATGCATGATTTTCGGACTATAGTATGAAAAAAAAAAAAAAAAGGCATTGATCAAGGGTTAAATAGAGATGTGTGTAGGAAAAAACTACTAAACCAAAAATTTCGGTTTAATTATTTCTGTATTTGGTATTATATTTTCATAACTTAGGTCATTCACTTTGATACCAATTCATTTTTTATTATATTTTAGTAATACTGAATTACGGAAGTTTTTTTTAATAATTTTTACATGTGTTAGTTTTTTTTTAATATTTTAGTTAGACCTAATTAGAAAATTATAGATTATTGACTTATCAAAAATTAGTGGAAAATATATATAAGAATTATTTTTTTATAAATTAATTTATTATTGTTATTTGATAATCTACAATTAGATTTAAGACCTTGTTGATTCCAATTTCCAAGACCAACCATTTTCCAACCTTAACTCATTTCCCCCACCAAATACCCTCCATATGACAAATACTAAACCTTATTTCAGCCAAAGTTTTCTTAAAACTTATACCATAAAGTACCCTAAACATACCAGTAAGGAGTTGATAGGGAATGAAGTTTCACCCTTGAATTGAATGACTAATAGCATACATGATAAAGATGGTGATTTTTGGAGAGTTAAAGAGAAAGTTAATTAAATTGAGGTGGGTGATTGGGAAAAATGTGATGACACTAAGGATTAAGTCTCTTTGTAACCTATAATTTTTTGGGGGTGCTTTTGAGCCAAATTCTTTTTTTTCGTGAGCTTTTTTTTTCATAAACCTTTCATATCAATAAAGTAATCTATTGATTTCCTCTTATTCTTTTGTTCACTTTTGAGAAACTATTGTTGAATGAGCAAATCTTCAAACTTACATGACTTCGCTCCATTGAAAAAAATTGGGCTTTAACTTAATTATAAAGATGTATTTACATGGTTTTGTAAAATGTGTCAATCTTATTTTCCTTTAAGTGGAATTTCATATGGTCCACTTATCAACAACAATTGGTCCAAGCTATCCGAAGTAAGAAGAAAAGTTAGAAGAAAAGTTTCAATTTAAGAGAAAGCTCAAATCAACTCAAGCTAGTTGAACAAATCTCAAAAAGAGGTCTAAATTCGTATGGGCCAGGCAAAAAAGAAATATCCAATTTAGAAGACTACATGCTTGTAATCAAACGAGTTAGGATAAAAATGTATGTTAAAAAATTTAGTGGATACGAGTTTGGTTTCAGAAAGTAAAACTTAAACAAGTATAGGTAAAATACGAGTAGTGAACTTACTAAATGAGTTTGATGATGGGTAATTTAAAATTCACAGACATTATACCATTTCAACCCCTATGTACGACCTCGTAATTGCAATCAAAGGTAATTGATGTAGGAAAAAGAGATAGAAACTAAGTTACCTTGGGGATTGGAAGAGAAACCATTCTTTCCTTAAGGTTAAGAGAATTTAAATTATATTAATTTAATCGATCAATGTTAAAAGTGCCAAATAACTGAAACACAACTAGTATTTATGCTGACCAAATAAACTAAACCCTAACAAGGACTCCAACATAAAGTACGACTCTAAAATAAATAAAATAAAATCATAATGCTAAGGCCATGATGCTTTGTGCGTGTGACCCCTCGAATACACATGGGCCAACTTGGTTAGGCCCACTATTGAGAAAAACTCGACTTTGATGAGTGATTATGCTAGTATTGCTCCAAAAGATATGGATCAAGATGCCTAAGTTCTTCCTCTGTAATCCATATAGCATCTGAAGAAGGTCGCCCCTTTCATTAAACAAGATAACACTGAAAGCCACCAAACGGAGAAACAACTATCGGATCATCCAAAATTTCCACAATGCAATCTGCTATCTACGGTGGCGGTGTAGGAAGTTGACACACATGTGTAAAAACAACTCCATAGTAGAAAACCCTATAAGCAATTTGGGAGGCTCAAAGGTACCACGATAAGGAAACAAATCCTCTACAATGAATATTGGACTAATATTCATCTAAGATGACAAGTCAAGTAAATAAACATTCAATCCAAGTCTACAAATTATACAAAATGGTCTAGTAGCCCTAGCATGTATTTTCTTGAAAGAATTTTTAGGGTAATTGTAATACCTCTATCCTTAAAGTAAAGGTAAAGAAATAATTTTATAAATATTATATTGAATTAAATTATACATATATGAAAGATTGATTATTGATTTGAAATAATATTTGAAAGATGACAATGAGAATTTTATTGAATGAGTTAGAAAATTATTGAAGAAGAAAGTACTGAAAATTTTGAAAATTGAAGTTTAAAATTAAAGAATTGTGAAGCAAAATGTGGAATGAGGTAGAGGAAATTAATAATAAAATTTGGTGGAAAAAATATAATTTTCCTATTTTTTATAATTTTTAGAAAAAAATTTAAAAGAAGAAAATATAAAAAAAAAATTGATTTTTAAGGGGAAAATGGAAAAACATTAATTATGGAATTGTAGATTTGTAAATAAAGAATGGTAAAACTGTAAAATTAAAGTGCTAATGGACCGATGGTAGAACGGTAATTATGTAGTGGCAGAACTGTAAATTTTTAAACAGTGGCAGAACTATAAATAAGTGATGCAAAACTGTAAATTTTAATTTTTAAAAAAAAAAGGTGAAGCGGCAAAGATAAGTTCACACCATGTGAACTTCACATGGACATTGTTGAATTTATAATATAATAATAATAAATAGTATTTTTAAATAAAAAAAAGAACAAACTTACAAACATAAGTTCCCAGGAACTTATTACTCGTTCATTCTGTTTCTTTTTTCCATTTTTCAATTCAAATTTTCTTTAACAAAAATTCATACGGAAATTTCTCCAATATTAGATAATTGTTGTTATTCAACTTCAACATCAATATTTCATTATGTTAGGGTAAATTTTCAATAAGACTCATAAATAAATAATTATATTGTTTGAATTAAGTTATGAAATAGTAATATTAATAAAATTTATGATTAGTTATCTCAAGAAATTTCTGAAATGAGCAAGAAAGGCAAAGAGGTGATCCACGAGTAGCTTTATGTGCTACTTGATGAGTTAGATTTACTTTTAGTAATCAATACCAATATAAAATATGAATTGATGATAATTGAATTAATTATTGAATTATAATGATTGGATGATGATTTTTTAATATATGATAGTTGATTGATTGATTAAGGATTAAATGATACGATGAAAATTAATTATATGAGAAGTTATATTTTTGAAAGGACGAATTGATGGAAAATATGTTGAAAAAAAATATACGAAATTCTTGAAAGTTGTGATTGATAAATTGATATGATATATGAGGAGACAATTTAATATATATATATATATATGATAAATTAATTATTTTGAAAAGATAGTTCAATTGAATACTTTGATGTATGCCTACTTACATGTTATTATTCATATGCATAAAGGGAAGACCAATAAAGTAGTTGGTCTGGCTGAAACATGTTGACATGTGGGAAGACATTCTAGATGATAATATGAAATAATAAGATGATGTGATAAAAAGAAAGAAAGAAATATGATTTAAATATATGTATTTATTATTTGATTATTTTATTATTATTGGTTGAGATATTAAAGTATCAGTTTTGATTGTAAAATGATTGATAAAGAGATGAGTCTCACAGTGAGACAACTTTGATAATAAGGAAATTAAAAGGATGATATGACTAAGAATTATATAATTGATTGTTTATATGATGTGAACCTTATGATGAGGTAAATGATGATATTGAACTGAAAATCTTGAATTGATAAAATATATGAGAAGAAAACTGATCTGATTGGTATATGAGATATATTTATTGAAAGATGATAGCTTGATGATTTATTTATAAAGATATTGATAAATGATTGAATTAGTATATGCGAAGAGGTAGATGATTAATTATGTTGATTTAATAATGATTGAATGTAACTAGAAGTATATAAATCGAGTACTTCTAGTAAATTTAATTCATTGAGCTTGTGAAGCTCGCTCCTCATTGTTGAAATATTTCAGGTAGCAGACAAGACGAGTAGATAGTTGTTCAGATACTCAGAGTGACTAATTAACTTAAATGAGCCTTGTGGTCAGCATCCTCATTCTTGTGAAAGAAAGAGAAAAAAAAAACTTTGAAAAGTTATAAATATTCATCTATTTTGTTATTATTGTATATATTTTTTCTAATAGAAGAAATATGTTGTATCTCTTCTGTAAATAGTTGAGGTTATGTTGTATTATTTATTCTCAGTTAATGTTTTTATTGTGTTGCATATATGTGTCGTGCTGAGATGAAAAAATGTGATGACATTGTCTCGGGGGTGGCCAACTTGGGATGGGTCGTTACAATTTTGGTATCAAAGAATTAGGTTTTATGATTTTGTAGACTGTATAAAATGTGAGAAAGTGGAAGATTAAAATAAACTATAGTTTTATACAGAGTCTAAGGATGCTACGTGGACATGCTGGGCCTAGAGGTAGAGTACGGAACTAAAAAGGGTGTGGTAGACCCCTAGTATTTAGAAGATCTGAGGTTGATATGGGGATTGAGTTTGTGGTTCGTGAAAAGGAAAATGTGGGTAGTACAGTTGGCACTAGTAGATGTGTGAGAGAATCCGATGTTTGGAGAGATTCTTGATCGTGCTTCAGAGAGAATGAATGTAGCAGAAGATAGAGTTGATAGTTACAGATGAGACTAGAGGAAATGGCTACAATAGAACCTGATGTGGCGAGATGAGAGGTTCATGAGAGAGAGGGTGTGTTTGCACATGAGATGTAGGGAGACTACTTTATTAGATTCATTAAATTTAAACCCTTGTCTTTTAGAGAATCTGTAAATCCTATTGAGGTTGAACAGTGGATTAAGCATGTTGAGAGATTTTTTGGTTTCTTACTAGTGAAAGATAGGCAAAAGGTTGTCTTTGCTTTATTTAAGTTAAAATGTGAGGCTTCTCAATAGTGTACGGATATTCTGCCTGGATTGAGTACTGATGTAACTCAACCCTTAACTTGGAGTAGGTTGAAGAAGGTGTTCTTCGTGAAGTATTTTCGAGATACTTTTAGGGAACAATAGGAGAAAGACTTTATTCATTTGATGCACAATATTTTTTATGTGGCTAAATATGATAGCATATTTGTAACTTTGTCATGTACTTGAGTTAGTAAATACAAAGGAGAGAAACTGTAAGAGATTTTTATACGGGTTACAGTATGAGATTCGAACTAAACTATCTTATATGAGTATTGTGAATTATGCTGTGTTGGTGGATGAATCATGACAAATTGATAAAGATATGATGGAGTTTAGAGGTAGGAGAGATTGGCTAAAGAGGTCTAAACCTGAGGGACCTAGAGGTGGTGGTTGTATGAGCATGCAGAGTGGGAAACCACCCTAAAAGAGGTGCTCCTTATCACAAGGACCTATGATGCAGAGTCAAAAGAAAATTCGATCTGTTGCTTCTATAGCTTAGAGTAATGTTGGTGGGACCCTTAGATTTGGGAGAGAATTTGTGGGAGCTGGAGTTTATGGTTGAGGTGGGAGTGTACTACCTAGGGAAGGTGGTAATATGATTTCTGAAAGAGAGACTAGCGTGTTATAGATGTAACCAAATAGGACATTTAGCCCTAAATTGTCCTCCTTTGATGTGTTTCGTATATGGAGAACTTGAACACAGTAATGTTGATTGTCCATTGGGGATATCTGTTAAGGTCAATGTTAGGAGGAAACAGATGGAGAAAGGTGGTGCATCAAAGAGTATGCGAGGCAGAGGTAGAGGATCAATAGCTGATAAGGGACAAAGTAGTCAGTCACAGCCCAGAGATAGCAGAGTTTTTGCTTTGACCTAGTGGGATGCACATGCTACTCCTATTATTGTTATGGGTGTGGTATCTATTCTTGATAAACCTGCTAGATTGTTGATTGATCTTGGTGCAACTCATTCTTTTGCATCTACTGTTTTTATGAAGTTTATTAATGCTTGTATTAGTCCTTTGATGTATGCTGTTATTGTTGAGGTTTCTACCGAGGATAGAGTTATTATCAGGACTATTTATTAGGGTTATGTAATCTGTATAGCTAATAGAGAGATTGAAGTTGATTTGTTGCCTTCAGATATAACAGATTTTGATTTGATTTTGGGGATGAATTGGTTGTCTATATATCATGCTTGGGTAGATTGTTTTAAGAAAAAATGTGGTGTTCAGGATACCCAAATATGAGGAATTTAATTTTAAAGGAGAACGTAAGATACTTGCAAACCGTTTTATTTTTGCTTTGACTGTTATTAGATGCTTGAGGAAGGTTTATGAAGGGTATTTGGAATATGTGGTGGATTCTAGAAATGATGCTAGGAAGTTAAAAGAAATCTTAGTTGTGAAAGATTTTCCTGATGTATTCCCTAAGGAGTTGTCTAGTTTTCCTCTCAGCAGGGAGATTGAGTTTTCTATTGATGTGATTCCGGGTTAAGCACCCATATCTATAACACCTTATAGAATGAAACCAGTTGAGTTAAAAGAGTTGAAAGTTCAGTTTCAGGAGTTGCTAAAAAAACAATTTATCTGATCTAGTATGTTGTCTTGGGGAGCCCTTATGTTGTTTTTGAAAAAGAATTATGGAACGATGAGGTTGTGCATTGATTATAGACAACTGAATAAGATCACCATTAAGAATAAATATCATTTGACATGATAGATGATTTATTTGAGCAATTTACAAGGAGCGATAGTGTTCTCTAAGATAAAACTGAGATCAAGTTATCACCAATTGAGGATAAAGGAGGGAGATGTGACTAAGACTGCTTTTGGGACACGTTGTGGCCATCATGAGTTTCTTGTGATGTCATTTGGGTTGACTAATGCTCCTGCAACATTTATGGATCTGATGAATCGGGTGTTTAAACCATTCTTAGATAGATTTATGGTTGTGTTTGTTGATGATATACTGGTGTACTCTAAGAATTAGAAGGAGCATGTGAAACATTTAGAGTTAGAATTGGAGATTCTGAAGAGAGAGATATTGTATGTAAAATTTTCTAAATGTGAGTTTTGGTTTAATGAAATATCTTTCTTAGGGCATGTTGTGTCTGAAGAAGGTATAATAGTTGACCCACAGAAGGTAGAGGTGGTGTTAAGTTGGGAGAAATCGACTAATGTGACTTAGATTAGAAGTTTCTTGAGGTTGGCTAGTTATTGTAAAGGATTCATTCATAATTTTTCTGTTATTGTTATACCATTAACTAGATTGACTAAGAAACAAGTTAAGTTTAAGTGGTCAAAAGAATATGAGAAGAGTTTTCAACTGTTGAAAAAGAAGTTAATTGATGCCTCGGTATTAGTATTTCCTTCTGGTATAAAGGATTTGTGGTATATAGTGATACGTCATATCAGGGGTTGGGATGTGTGTTGATGCAACATGGGAGAGTTGTAGCCTATGCTTCTAAGCAATGAAAAGCCATGAGAGAAATTACTTTACCCATGATTTAGAATTGGCTGCTATAGTATTTGCATTAAAAATTTGAAGACATCATCTGTATGAAGCCGCTTGTGTGATTTTCATTAATCATAAGAGTTTGACATATTTACCTACTCAGAGAGAGTTGAATTTGAGGTGGATAGAGTTGATTAGTGACTATGACTATACAATTCACTATCATCCAGGGAATACAAATATAGTAGCTAATGCATTGAGTAGAAAGTGTACAAGGAGATTAGCTGCTTTAAAGAGTCATGATGTGAATTTGATAGTGGAGCTGAGAAGATGAGAACACAATTGAGTATCAATGATAGAGAAGTATTTATGGAAAATATGTTAGTACAGCCTTCTATTGTTGATAGTCTGTTAGATATGCAAAATAGAGATAAGAGGATATAGAATATCAGATAGGAAGTATTGAGTGAGAAGCATACTGAGTTCAAAATCAGGGATGATGGTATAGTGGTATTGGGACACATAATTTGTGTTCCCAGTGATGTTGAGATGAGAAAGAATATATTGAGAGAGGCTTATGATTATGTGTATTCTATGCACCCATGTAATAATAAGATGTATAGAGGGTTGAGAACAAATTATTGGTAGTTAGGGATGAAAAGGGATGTTGTTGAGTACATTTCTAGATGTTTGATTTGTTAGCAGGTGAAGTCTAAGAATAGACATCGGGTAGGTTTATTATAGACTCTTCCATTACCTGAGTGGCCATGGGAGAATGTTAGTATGAACTTTGTTTTTGGTTTTCCCCATACCCAAAGAGGTCATGATGATGTATAGGTTATAATGGATGGACTTCTAAGTCTTTGCATTTCCTTCCTATTAAGACTACCTAGAGTCTTGAAAAGTTAGTTGAGTTGTATGTAGTTGAGATTGTGAGATTGCATGGGGTATCTTTGAACACTGTATCAGATAGAGATTCTAGATTTACTTCTAGAATTTGGAGGGGTTTAAGAAAGCCATGGGTACACAGTTGCATTTTGGTATAACTTGTCATCCTCAAACTGATGGACAGACATAGAGGGTTATTAGAATACTAGAGATATGTTGAGGGCGAGTGTATTGAGTTTCTCAGTGAGCTAGGACGGTTTTTTACCTTTGATTGAATTTGCATACAATAATCAGTATCAAACTAGTATTGGGATGACATTATTTGAGACTTTATATGGTAGGAGGTGTAGAAATCCAGTATGTTGGGAAAAAGTTGGAGAGAGAAAGATATTTGGTCTAAAGATGGTAGATTTGATTACTGAGATGATTAAATTAGTAAGAGAAAATTTGATAATAGCATAGAACATATATAAAGGGTATGTTGATCATAGAAGACGATTTCTTGAGTTTCAGGTTAGTGACTAGGTATATTTAAAGATATCTCAATGGAAGGGAGTATTGAGATTTAGAAGGAAAAGTTGAGTCTGAGATATATGGGACCTTATGAGGTAATTGAGAGAGTTGGGCCAGTAGCATATATATTGTATTTGCCTCTAGAGTTAAATCAGTTGCACAATGCGTTTCATGTTTCATTTTTGAGAAAGTTTTTACATGATGAATCCCATATTATTCCAAGTTAGACTGTAGAAATTCGAGAAGATTTGACCTTTATGCCAGTACTAGTCAGAATCTTAGACAGAAAGGAACAAATCTTGTGTAATAAATTTATTCCTTTAGTTCAAGTTTTATGGTAGAATAAAGATGTTGAAGAGATTACTTGGGACCGTAAGGCAAGAATGATGAATGATTATCCTCAATTATTTCACGAGTTAGGTAAGCAAATTTTGGTGACAAAATTTTTATAAGGAGAGTAGAATTGTAAAACTATATTCTTAAAGGGTAAAGAAATAATTTGATAGATATTATATTGAATTAAATTATACATATATGAAAAATTGATTATTGATTTGAAAGATGTCATTGAGAATCTTATTGAAAGAGTTAAATAAATATCGAAGAAGAAAGTAATGAAAATTTTGACAGTTGAAGTTTGAAATGAAAGAATTTGAAAAAAAAAACATGGAATGATGTTGAGGAAATTAATTAAAAAATTTGATGGAAGAAAATATAAGTTTCTATATTTTTATAATTTTTAGAAAATATTTTGAAGGAAGAAAAGATTAAAAAAATTGATTTTTAAGGGCAAATGACAAAACAATAATTATGAAAAGGCAGAATTATAAATAAATAATGATAAAACCGTAAAATTAAAGGGTTGATGGACTGGTGGCAAAATTGTAATTATATAGTGGCAGAACAGTAAGGTTTTTAAACAGTGGCAGAACTGTAAATAAATGATGGTAAAACTGTAAATTTAAATTTAAAAAAATGGTGAAGCAGTAGGGGATAACGTTCACGCCATGTGAACTTTTGAATATTGTTAAATTTATAATATAATATAATAATAATAAATAATAATATTTAAAAATAAAGAGAGCAAACTTAAAATCATAATTTCTCACGAGCTTATTACCCGTTCATTCTGTTTCTTTCTTCCATTTTTCAATTCAAAATTTCTTTAGTAAAAATTCATACAGAAATTTCTCCAATAAGATAGTTATTGTTATTGAACTTCAACATCAATATTTCATCATGTTTGGATAAATTTTTTATAAGACTCATAAATAAATAATTATATTGTTTAAATTAAGTTATGAAATAGTAAGATTAATAAAAATTTATGGTTAGGTATTGGTGACCAACAATCTCAAGAAATTATTGAAATGAGCAGGAATGACAATGAGATAATCAACGGGTAGCTTTAAGTGTTATGTAGTGAGTTAGATTTATTTTTAGTAATTGAGATAAATATAAAATATGGATTGATAATAATTGAATTAATTATTGAATTATAATGATTGAATGATGTATTTTTAATATATGATAATCGATTGGTTGAGTAAGGATAAAATGAAATGTTGAAAATTAATTATATGAGAAGTTATATTTTTAAAAGGATGGATTGATAGAAAATGTGTTGAAAAGATATATGAATTTCTTGAAAACTGTGATTGATAAATTGATATGATATATGAGGAGACAATTTAATATATATGATAAATTAATGATTTTTAAGAGATAGCTCAATTGACTACTTTGATGTATGTCTATTTGCATGTTATTGTTCATATGTATAAAGGGAAAACCAAGAAGGCAACTAGTCTGACTGAAAAGACTAAGAAGGTAATTGATCTAGCTGAAACATGTCGATACGTGAGAAGTGTTTCGAGATGATAATATGAAATAATGAGATGATATGATGAGATGAGAAAGAAATAAAGATAATATAAATGCATTTATTTATTTATTTTATTATTATTGGTTGAGATGCTAAAGCATCAGTATTGATTGTGAAATGATTAATAGACAGATGAGTCTCACAATGAGACAACTTTGATGATAAATAAATTATAAGGATGATATGACGAAGAATTATATAGTTGATTGTTTGTATGATGTGAACCTCATGATGAGGTAAATGATGATATTGAACTGAAAATCTTAAATTGATAAAATATATAAGAAGCAAACTGATATGATTGGTATATGAGATACATTTATTGAAAGATGATAGCTTGATGATTTATTTATAAAGAGATTGATAAATGATTGAATTAGTATATAAGAAAATATAGGTGATTAATTATGTTGATTTAGTAATGATTAAATGTAACTAGAAGTATACAAATTGAGAATTTCTAGTAAATTTAATTAATTGAGCTTGTGAAGCTCACTCCTTATTGTTGAAATATTTCAAGCAGCAGACAAGATGTGTAGATAGTTGTGCAGATACTCAGAGTGTGTAATTACGTTAAGTAAGTCCCATGATCAACATCTTCAGGCTTGTGAAAGAAAGAAAAAAGAAAACTTTGAAAAGTTGTAAATATTCATGCATTTTGTTATTATTGTATATATTATTTCTAATAGAAGAAATATGTTGTATCTCCTCTGTAAAGAGTTGAGATTATGTTGTATTATTTATTCTCAGTTAATGTTTTTACTTTTGTTGACCCTTATTTGATTTTAATAATGACAAAACACTACTCTAATTGTACTAACAGTTTCATCTAAGCGTTTAAGTGGTAAAAGCTTTCAGCAAAAAAACAAGATGCAAGAACCTAACCAGTTTTAGACGCCAAGACAAGACAGAAGATATAGAATAGGCATTAAGGTATTGAAAACAACTGTAAATCTCTCATGTTCAAATACTTAGTTTGATCTATGGCTCATTTTAAAAAAGATTTTTACAAAATCTTTAATACAAATGTTTCCAGCTCAAAAACAGTTTTGAAACTTGAAAAACTGGGTTGAAGGGCAACCTAGTCGACCAGCTCATTAGACCAATTGACTAAGGTATGGGACAAAAGGTCCCTAGTCGACTGGTGTCCAACTCTCAGTTGACTGGCAACTGGGATAGTGAGTTTGGTAATTCAAAAATATGATCGTTTGAGACGCAGGACTTGAATATTTAATGCACCAAACCTACCAAGTCAATGTCTAACGGTCATATTGATTCAAAGCTATATAAACCTACTTTAATGAGCATTTAAAATAAAGAGAGAACACATTTAATTCATAAGATTGCTCATTAATTCTCAAAAGCTTTGAAAATTTTATTATTGAGCCATTCTTCAAGCTTATTCTTAAAAGAGAGATATTGTTCATTTGTAAAAGCATTCATTGCTATCTCTCTACCATTTACTTTACAGCAAACCTCATTTATTGTAAAGGGGAAAAAGTTTTAATAACACTTAGAGTGTTTAGAATTAAGCACTTCTCTGTAAGCTTCCATGAGAAAAAGATTAGTTTTCGTGAGGAAGGGATTGGTTATAAGGTTTGTACAACACCTGTGAAGTTGTATGACTAACAGTTTTAATGGATTACTTCAAGGAGGTTCCTTGGAGAGAGTGGACGTAGGGTTGAAAGGAATCTGATATTGCTGAACCACTATAAACTAAGTTTGCACTTTCTCTTCCTTAAACTCTTTTACTTAAAGCATATTACTTGTTTGTATGCTTGTGCACTTAACTATTTTTATAAACTTCCAAATAATTAGTAAGATTTTTTAAAAACCCAATTCACCCTCTCTCTTAGGTTAGAACCTCGGTTTACAATTGGTATCAGAGCCTCGTTCTTAATTTCATGCTTAAAATCTTTGAGTTGATCCAATGGCATCAAATAACTATTCCGAAGGACATTCCAATACTAGGCCTCCCTTGTTCAATGGCTCCAACTACAACTATTAGAAAAATATGATGAAAATCTTTGTCAAAGGACAAGATTACAATATATGGAAATTCATCGAGGAAGGACCTAGATTTCCTACAAAGGAAATAACTATTAGAGAAATCAATCATACAATGCCTAAACTCAAAACTGAGTTCAATGAAGAGGATTATAAAATAATGTCTCTAAATAGTAGAGCCACAAGTATTTTATATTATGATTTAGATATTTTTTGATATAACAAAAAAATTTGCTTGTGCTTCGACTAAAGAGATTTAGGACAAATTGCAAGTTACATATGAAGGAACTAGCGAAGTTAAAAAATAAAAAATTTATATGCTATTGTCTGAGTATGAATCTTTCAAAATGTTTCCTAACAAAACAGTTTCTCAAATGCACTCACGTTTCACCAGTATTGTTAACAGTTTGAAGCTTCTTGGTATGAACATTAAGGAATTTGAACTAACAAGGAAAATCTTAAAATCTTTGTCATCTACTTGTAAAGCAAAGGAGACGACCATCACTGAGGTCAAAGATCTCAACAAACTTGATATCAAAACACTTCTGGGATCACTATTGACATACAAGATGAAAGAAATGAATCCTGTTGTCAATGATGATGAGAAGAAGAAAAAAGGATATTGTTCTTAAAGCCTCTACGAGCAACAAAGAGGAAGAAACAGAAGAAGAGGTGGAGAGCAGCGAAGAAGATGGTGAGATGGCTCTAATCACTAAGAGGTTTCATAGATTCTTAAAGAAGTGCAAGAAACCTTACACAAAGGATCCCACTTCAAAAAAGGAACCGCTTGTGTGTTACGGTTGCAAGAAGCTCGATCCCATTAAGGTCGATTGTACAGCGATAAGCAAACCATATAAGAGCTTCAAAAAGAAAGCTATGATTGCAATCACTTGGAGTGATGATGAAGAAGAAGAATCCTCGGGCAATGAGGTTGGATACAAGGAGATTGTCAACATATGTTTAATGGCAATCGACGACGAAAATGAGGTATCAAATTCTTTCCCTTCTAATAATAACATTGTTAGTAGTAGTGAAGAATTAATAGAGGTCATAAATGAAATGCATGAAGAATTGAAGAAATTTGATTCTAGGAACACCATTCTAAAAAAAGAAGTGTCGTCTCTTTCCAAAGAGATGGAAGGCTTAAAGGAAGAAAAAGAAAAACTATCTTCCTCATTTTATAATTCTTCTCAATATTTTCTTAAAGATGAAAATGAAAACTTAAAGAAGAAAATAATATAATTGAATGGCACTATATCAAGACTTATGCTTGGAAAAGAAAAGCTAGATGACATGCTGTCTTACCAAAGATTAAGTGGAGGAAAATCCGGGTTAAGTTATTCTCCATTAGGTAAGCAAAAATCAAAAGAGACCTTATTCATGAAAGCATCATGTGTGAATGAAGCCTCTACTTCCAAGGTCATTAGCAAGGTTAAAAGCACTCCTTCAATGAATGCTAGTAGGTCTAAAAATACTAATTCGAATGCATATACAAGAATTAAGCAACCTAAAAATACTCATGCATATATGTATGATCACTCAAGAAATGCAAATGTTAGGAACAATCATTCAAGAAATGCATATACACATCCTAGGAGTAACCATCATATGCATCCTAGAGATAATATATATGCTCAAAACTTGCACACTACACATGCATATCCTAAGAATTACCATTATGTGTATCTTAAAAATAATATGCATGTTCATAATAATGAAAGCATATATCCTAGAAATCATTATCATAAATTTCCTAGAAATGATATGCATGTTTATAATCTTTATAATAGAAACAAGTATCCTAAGAATACTTATCCAATGAACTACAGACATGCACAACTAAGAAATCCTAAAAATTTCAATAACTATTATCCTAGGATTGTGCATCATCAACATGTCTATAAATATAGAAAACCTTACAATGTTAAGAAAATATGGGTCCCTAAAGGAACTGTATTTTCTAGGACTAACCCCAAAGGACCCAAAAAATTTTGGGTACCTAAGAGTGCAATTGTGTATCCTTTTGTGATATAGATATGTCTCCACACCAAAGAAAAAGGTAATTGTTGGTACCTTGATAGTGGATGCTCAAAGCACATGACCAGTGATCAAAGTGTATTCAAAGAGCTAACTCTAAGAGATAGCGGTCACCATTGGAGACTGATGAGTGCTAAATATTACATGTTTTAGTCCCTTAGTTTACATTTGTTGAGTTCTTAATTATGTTATTTCGTGTTATTTTATCTATTTTCTGTGTTTTCATAGGTTTTGGAATAAAATGAAGCAAATGTGGAAACTTCAGGGCTTAAAGAGCAAAAGCTGAGGATGCCTAATGCGATCGAGCGCACCAGACGCGCGATCAATCGCACCTGCGATCGTGCGCACACGACATGAGATCAATCGCACCTGCGCTCGAGCGCACAAGACCTGCGATCGATTGCAAGTGACTCGCACATCCCACATTGGAAAAGAAACTTTTGATACTGCATATATATTGCAGCGCACTGTGATGCGCTCAAACGCAACAAGGCTGCGATCGATCGCAGTTGACTCACACATCCCACATCGGATAGGAAGCACTTACAGCGCGCCAGACGCATTGCATCGCACCATGCTACGATCGATCGCACCATGCTGCGATCGATCGCACCAGACTTGCGATCGATCGCAAAGAGGCAGTATCCCACATCGAATTTGTAGCTCATTGTACTCCGAGAAATCCCTTATATAAACACTATCCCACCTCATTATTCAGTGTGCAGTCTGGTGGATTTCTACTAGCATTCTAGTAGATCTCCTAAAGGCTTTTGCCACCTCCGGGGGAAGTGCTGCCCAACAGCGTGTGGAATTTCTCCCAATGTACAGTTAGTTTTAATTCTTTTCCAGTTTTTAATGCTTAGCACTTTTTATTGTGAAATTTAGTTTCATGATAATGGGTGGCTAAAATCTTCAGCTAAGGTTGAAGATGAAGCCTCGCCATTGTTTAGCATTGTATTTTCAGATATGTTCATACAATTCTGATATGTTTAGTTTAAATGTTCTATTTCAATTGTTTGAGTAAAATCTTATGATTGATAGTTTTAATTGTTCTGTTAGATATTCTGCGTGTTTCATCCGATGGATACATTGGATGCTTTTGGTTTAATTAGGATATTCATTGTTTTTTGTTGGATTCATGGAATGTTAGATAGATTATTTTTTTATATAGAACATGAAGATATATGCTTTACTTTGGTTGGGTGGATTCTGAAACCTTAGTGTTTTCATCATTAGTTATTAAATCAATTTAGTTTAGTTTAGTTTAGTTTATATTTGTTTTGCAAAAATATAATTCACAATTTGGAACTAGGTTAAAATAAGGTCAGTTTAGATGAAAAGCTATTTTCACAACGCATTCCCTGTGGATTCGACCTCGGACTTGCACAACACTATATTGCAAACGATTCGTGCGCTTACGAGTAATTTAAAACTCACAACAAGTTTTTGGCACCGTTGCCGGGGAATGTTTTTGTTTGTGAAATTTTTGCCTAAATTGATTTTATTTTTCTACTAGTTTAGTTAGCATTTTTGTTTTACTTTGCTTTCTGTTTTATTTTATTTTGCTGCTTCTGCTAGTTAGTTTGTTTTACTGTTTTCTGTTTGGTGTATGCTTGGTCGGAGATCCTTGAATTTAGAATTGACACCTTTAGATCCCGATTTAGAAAGAACTCTTAGGAGACAGAAGAAGTCACTTGCTGAACAAGAAACAATTGAGATGGGAGAAAACTTGAGGAACCAAGAGCAACCTGGAGCATGGAACGTGGACTCCACCATGTCCCTGAGAGATTTGTTCGCACCAGTTGCGACTAACTCATCTTCCTGCATCGTGTTGCCACCCACCAATGCTACCCATTTTGATTTAAAGCCACATGTCATCTAACTCCTACCCTCATTTCATGGCTTAGATCTTGAAAATCCTTACAGCCATGTAAAAAAGTTCAAAGATACTTGTGCCACATTCAAGTTCCAAAACTTCTCTGAGGAGTCAGTCCATCTTAGACTCTTCCCTTTTTCCCTTCATGATAGAGCTAGGGCATGGTTGGATTCCAACACGTCCGGGTCTATTACATCTTGGGAAAATCTGCTAAGTAAATTCTATAATAAAATTTTCCTAATGTCTAGAGTGAATGAGTACCGAAAGGAGATTAGTTCTTTCACGCAGGAGGAGGATGAGAAGTTTTCTGAGAGTTGGGAGCGTTTTAAAGAGTTACTGATTAGATGCCCTCCACATGGATATGAGAAGTGGAGACTTGTTCAGTTCTTCTACCAAGGGTTGACTCAACCCAACCGTAACATGATTGAGTCTATGAATGGGGGGGCATTCTTAAGTCTGACACGGGATGAAGCATACAAGGCATTGGACAAGTTGTTCGACAACTCGCAGCAATGGGATCTTTCAAGCCGTCGGGACAAGTCCATTCGAGCTCCTAGGAAAGGAGGCATCTATGAGATTAAGGAGGAGACTGGTTTAAAGATAAAGATAGATGCTCTCACCAAGAAAATTGACGCTCTCACTATGGGCAAGTCAATCAATGCTGCCAATACAATTAATGACGATTGCTGTTCCATCTGTGCTAGTCCTATGCATTTAGCACAGAATTTTCCATCTATGTCGGCTTTTGCCGAGTGTCCCACAGAACATGTAAACGCTTTCAATGACTATAAGAGGCAATCAGGTGGATCCTACTCTGAAACTTACAATCCAGGGTGGCGGAACCACCCTAATTTTTCATGGAAGCAGAACCAGTCACTGAATCAGGGAGGAGCTCCTCATCATGCTCACAATCAATACCCTCCTAGACTGCCTTCACCAATTCAAAGTCATGGTCACTCAGTCCATCCAGCACCAGCATCTGCTTACCATACTCCCACTCAAGCACCAACGCCGGTTTCACAGTCATTGGAGGACACATTCAAGGAGTTCATGAAGATGACCGGCCAATCCAACAGTGAAGTGAGGAGTGCGACAATAGTAAACACCCAAGTGATTTCCAATCTAGAGAGTCAAATGGGGCAAATCGCAAGTTACTTGGGTGAAAGAGAAAAGGGGAAGTTCCCCAGTCAGCCCGTGACCAACCCGAAGAGACAATTTATGATTGGAAATTCATCAACTTCTACGCACGGGGAGGAACAAGTGCAATCGATTGTCACATTAAGATCTGGGAGACAAGTGGACAATCGAGTAAAAGAGAGCCCTGCTATGCAGCAAGGGCAAGAAAGTGGCAACAAGGAGAAGAAAGATGCTGAGCCATCTACAACCACTCCTACTGTGAATAACCCTCCTAGGTCGTTTGTACCTAAAGTACCTTACCCTGAGAGATTACAAGCACCCAAGAAAGGAGGGAAATTTGAAGAAATTCTTGAGGTGTTCAAGCGAGTCCAAATCAATATTCCACTTTTGGACGCCATCGAGCAAGTGCCATCATATGCCAAGTTCTTAAAGGACTTGATCACTATCAAGAGGAGGACAAATGTCCCGAAAAAGGGCATTTTTGACCGAGCAGGTTAGCTCAATCCTTCAGTGTAGGCTGCCAATCAAGTATAAGGACCCAGGGTGTCCTACCATCTCTTGCATGATAGGAGTCAGCCAGATTGAGAGGGCTTTATTGGATTTAAGAGCCAGTGTGAATCTTCTACCCTATTCAGTCTATTTGCAGTTAGGGTTAGGAGAATTGAAACCCACATCGACAACACTTCAATTAGCTGACAGGTCAGTGAAAATACCACGGGGTGTAGTTGATGACGTTTTGATAAAAGTAGATCAGTTTTATTTCCCCGTGGATTTTATTGTGCTAGATACAGAGCCGGTCCAGAATATAGGGATTCAGATACTGGTGATTCTAGGGCAACCATTCTTAGCCACGGCTAACGCCCTAATCAATTGTAGGACAGGGGTGATGAAGATTTCCTTTGGAAATATGACAGTGGAGTTGAATATTTTTGATATCACTAAGCAACCACTGGAATTTTCTGAAGTGAGAAATATATGCTTAATAGAGGAGATTATTGAAGATAAGGTGGCTAAATCAAGCATAGAGGATCCCCTGGAGGCATGCTTTGCTCAGTTTGGAGATGATCTGGATTTGGATAAGTTACTTAAGCAAGCAAATGCCATTTTAGAGTCTGCTCCTACGGAGAGTAACGAAAAAGAAGAGACTAAAGAACTTGAGTCTCTAAAAAAGGAACTTAAACCTTTACCAGACAATCTTCCGTATAAGTTCCTAGGTCCAGTAGAGTCTTTGCCTGTGATTATAGCTTCAGATTTGGTTGAGACTCAAGAGGAGAAATTATTAGATGTGTTGAGAGAACACAAGGAAGCTATAGGTTGGACCATTGAGGATATTAAAGGAATCAGCCCCTCGTTGGTAATGCACAAGATACATTTGGAGGAGAATGCCAAGCCATCGAGGGAGCCACAAAGAAGGCTCAACCCAGCTATGTAAGAGGTTGTGAGGACAGAAGTTATTAAGCTGTTAGATGCAGGGATCATTTATCCCATCTCTGATAGCGGGTGGGTGAGCCTGATTCATGTCGTGCCCAAGCGAGCTGGATTAATGGTAGTAAAGAATAAGGACGACGAGTTGGTGCCAACTCGTGTTCAGTCAGGGTGGAGAGTGTGTATAGACTACCGTAAACTGAACGCTGCCACAAGAAATGATCATTTTCCACTCCCATTTATTGATAAGATGGTGGAGCGTTTGGTTGGGCACGAGTATTACTGTTTTTTGGATGGTTATTCTGGATATAACCAGGTCCCCGTGGACCCCGAAGATCAGGAGAAGACAACGTTTACCTGTCCTTTTGGGACATTCACCTACCATCGCATGCCCTTTGGGTTATGCAATGCACCTGTTACTTTTCAGCGGTGCATGGTCAGCATATTCTCTGACATGGTGGAGCGTTCTTTAGAGATTTTCATGGATGATTTCTCCGTCTTCGGTTCATTATTTGAGGAGTGTCTGCACCATCTCACTTTGGTTTTAGTACGGTGCAAGGAGAAGAACCTAGTGCTTAATTGGGAGAAGTGCCATTTTATGGTCAAGCAGGGTATTGTACTGGGGCACGTCATATCCCATCGGGGGATTGAGGTAGACAAAACGAAGGTGGACCTGATTTCCAACCTTCTACCCCCACGTACAGTGAAGGAGGTTCGATCTTTTCTGGGCCATGCAGAATTCTACAAGCGATTTATCCAGAATTTCAGCAAGATCGCCCGGCCCTTGTGCAAGTTATTAATGAAGGATGCCCCATTTTTATTTGATGATGATTGTAAGAAAGCATTTGGGGATCTGAAGAAGATTCTGACGTCCACACCCATTATTCAGCCACCCCACTGGGGTGTGCCTTTTGAAATTATGTGTGACGCATCAGACTATGCTGTTGGAGTTGTTTTGGGGCAGCATGTTGACAAACTTCCTCATGTTATCTATTATGCAAGTCGAACTCAAAACGATGCACAACTCAATTACTCTACCACTGAAAAGGAGTTGCTAGCAGTCATTTTTGCATTAGACAAGTTCATATCCTACTTGTTAGGATCTAAAGTCATTATCTACTCGGACCATGCAGCATTGAAGTATCTTTTCTCTAAAAAAGATGCTAAATCTCGTCTTATCCGATGGATCTTGCTACTTCAAGAGTTCGACATAGAGATTCGGGATAAGAAAGGTTCCGAAAATGTGGTGGCGGACCATTCGTCTAGATTGATTGTGGATTTCACTAAGGTCGTCACTCCCATTTCTGAGACCTTTCCTGATGAGCAATTGATGCATATTGCTCACAATCCAGTGCCATGGTTTGTTGATATAGTGAACTATCTTGTCACCGGTCAAATGCCTTTGAATTGGGGGCGACAAGATAAATCAAAGTTTTTAGCCATGGTAAAATATTTTTTCTGGGATGATCCTTACTTGTTCAAGTATTGTCCCGATCAAATCATCAGAAGGTGTATTCCTGAGTATGACCAATCTAATGTCATCGCCTTTTGTCATGATCATGCGTGTGGAGGCCATTTCAGTGCTAAAAAGACCACTGCAAAGATTTTGCAGTGTGGATTCTATTGGCCTACCCTGTTCCGAGACTCTCACACCTACTGTGTATCTTGTGAGCATTGCCAAAAGCTAGGGAGTATTTCTAGGAGGAATATGATGCCCCTCAACCCTATTTTGATTGTTGAGATTTTTGATGTGTGGGGCATTGATTTTATGGGACCTTTCCCAAACTCCTTTGGCTATTTTTACATTCTAGTTGCTGTGGACTATCTGTCCAAATGGGTGGAAGCAGTTGCATGCTAAACCAATGACCATAGAGTTGTGGTCCAATTTTTGAAGAACAATATCTTTGCTCGTTTTGGTACACCTCGAGCAATTATAAGTGATAGAGGTAAGCATTTTTGCAACAGGATTTTTGAGCAGTTGATGAAGAAGTATTTCATCACACACAAAGTTGCCACCCCATATCACCCACAGACGAGTGGACAAGTGGAAATTTCCAATCGCGAGATTAAGTACATTTTGGAGAAAATTGTGAACCCTAATAGAAAGGACTGGTCTCTGCGATTGACTGATGCACTGTGGGCATACCGAACAGTATTCAAGACGCCAATTGGCATGTCTCCATACCGTATTGTGTACAGAAAAGCCTGTCACCTTCCAGTCGAATTAAAGCATAGAGCCTATTGGGCTATCAAACAGCTGAACTTTAATCTTTTAAAGGCTGGATCCCAAAGGAAGCTCCAACTCAATGAATTAGAGGAGCTGCGAAATGATGCATATGAGTGTGCACGGTCATACAAAGAACAAATGAAGAAGACTCATGACCAAAACATTTTGAGACGAGCTTTTGAGCCGAGTCAAAAAGTTCTTCTTTACAACTCACGCCTGCATCTTTTCCCAGGCAAGCTCAAGTCTCGATGAACCAGCTTCTTTATTATTCGGTCAATTTTTTCTCATGGGGCTATTGAGATTGAGGATCCAAAGAATGGTAACACTTTCAAGGTAAATGGGTAGAGGCTAAAACCATTCTTGGAGTTAAGGAGTCCTGATATTGAGACAATATTGTTGACGGATCCTATTTACTCTGATTGAGGGTCATCTACTAAGGAGAGTTTGGCTGAAGACTTTAAACTTAGCACTCATGAGAGGCACCCCACAGCTTATCTTTTTATTTGTTCATTATTTTACATATTTATGCTTAATGTTTGTTTCCAGTATTTTTTGTTTTCTAGTCTTTATTTTTTTTCAGGGACAACACGTACTGCAGATCAAGTTTGGGGGTATGCTATGAGCCATACCAGTCCACATAGTTCTCTATATTCCGGGTCAACTCTTTCCATATTATTCACACATTGGGGTCAATGTGTAATTTAAGTTTGGGGGTATGGGAGACACATTACACACACTCTGTCCTAATTTGTTGTTGTTTTTTTTAATACATGCTCATGTTATTTTGAAATTTTGGTTGATCTAAACAATTTCTGTAATGTGATTCATTGGTGAGCTTAAATTTTGGAACACATGATCTATTGATAAAGTTTTAAAATTTAGTTACTTACTTGAGGCATTTGAGAATTCACATGTTTGATCTCGAATCTAACACGAGCACATTAGTACGCATTATGTGAGGTATGATGCGTGATTTTAATGTGTACGTTTCTGTCTTAATTGAAACTGGATGACTTGTTGGATTAACACTTTGGCATATAAAAATAAAAAAAATAAAAAAGTGATGTTCATAAATAAACTTCCCACTGAATAACTGGACCTCTTGCCTCAGTAAGCAGTGAGTGCTCACATCAAAAGGTTGGAATTTTGTTAAATAGTATTAAGGCCAGTTTAATTTCGTAGCCTTTTTTACTCGATTTAGTAAGTCCTAAGGGGTGTCTGTACACCTAATGCCCTAAACCCATCTGGTTTGGGAGTCATTGACTCAACACTCGCTACATGGGTCAATTAGAAAGCTTAAGGGAACTAAACATAGCTGAGCCTTATATATATATATATATATATATATATATAAACTATGCCATTTTCGTTAATTCTGATGGGAAATGCGGTGAATCTTGAGACTTAGAGATCTTACACATTGGACTCATTCGGAAGCTTCATTTTTATTTGCTAATTCACTTTACACTGAGTCAGACTTATGATGCATTAGCCTGCCTTTTGTAAGTAATTAAATTTTAACATTTCTGTTCATTGCGAAAATGGGTTTATCTTTTTAAGCTTGCTCATGAATCATTATCATGATGGTGTGTGCTTCTAAAATCTTTGGATACCATGAGTTATGAACTTATCTTTATATTCTTTCTTTTTCATTTAGTTTTTAGTTTCGTATTGCTATGGGACTAGCAATATGTAAGTTTGGGGGTATTTGATGAGTGCTAAATATTACATGTTTTAGCCCCTTAGTTTACATTTGTTGAGTTCTTAATTATGTTATTTCGTGTTATTTTATCTATTTTCTGTGTTTTCTGTGTTTTTATAGGTTTTGGAATAAAATGAAGCAAATTTGGAAACTTCAAGGCTTAAAGAGCAAAAGCTGAGGATACTTAATGCGATCGAGCGCACCAGACGCGTGATCGATCGCACCTGCGATCGTGCGCACACGGCATGAGACCAATCGTACCTGCGCTCGAGCGCACAAGACTTGTGATCGATGGCAAGTGACTCGCACATCCCACATTGGAAAGGAAACTTTTGATACTGCATATATATTGCAGCGCACTGTGATGCGCTCGAACGCAACAAGGCTGCGATCGATCGCAATTGACTCGCACATCCCACATCGGATAGGAAGCACTTACAGCGCGCCAGATGCATTGCATCGCACCATGCTGCGATCGATCGCACCAGACTTGCGATCGATCGCAAAGAGGCAGTATCCCACATCGAATTCGCAGCTCATTGTACTCCGAGAAATCCCTTATATAAACACTATCCCACCTCATTATTCAGTGTGCAGTCTGGTGGATTTCTACTAACATTCTAGTAGATCTCCTAAAGGCTTTTGCCACCACCGGGGGAAGTGCTGCCCAACAGCGTGTGGAATTTCTCCCAATGTACAGTTAGTTTTAATTCTTTTCCAGTTTTTAATGCTTAGCACTTTTTATTGTGAAATTTAGTTTCATGATAATGGGTGGCTAAAATCTTCAGCTAAGGTTGAAGATGAAGCCTCGCCATTGTTTAGCATTGTATTTTCATATATGTTTATACAATTCTGATATGTTTAGTTTAAATGTTCTATTTCAATTGTTTTAGTAAAATCTTACGATTGATAGTTTCAATTGTTCTGTTGGATATTCTGCGTGTTTCATCCGATGGATACATCGAATCCTTTTCGATTAAATTGGATTTCCTTTGTGATTTGTTAAAAGCGGATACATTGGATGCTTTTGGTTTAATTAGGATATTCGTTGTTTTTTATTGGGTTCATGGAATGTTAGATAGATTATTTTTTTATATAGAACATGAAGATATATGCTTTACTTTGGTTGGGTGGATTCTGAAACCTTAGTGTTTTCATCATTAGTTATTAAATCAATTTAGTTTGGTTTATATTTGTTTTGCAAAAATATAATTCACAATTCGGAACTAGGTTAAGATAAGGTTAGTTTAGATAAAAAGCTATTTTCACAATGCATTCCCTGTGGATTCGACCTCGCACTTGCACAACACTATATTGCAAACGATTCGTGCGCTTGCGAGTAATTTAAAACTCACAACAGAGACAACACAAAAATAAAGATCATCAGGCATGGAAAAGTTGGTAATGATTTCCTAACCATTAATCATGTTTTATTTTTGCAATACCTTAAGCCAAATTTACTAAGTATTAGTCAACTATGTGATAAAGGCAATAAAATCATATTTGGTACCTCTTATTGTCTAGTTATAGACATCAAGAGTAATAAAATCAAGTTTGTTAGCTATATACATGAAAATGTCTATATAGTTGATTTAAAAACCTTGCATTTGGAAAATGAAAAATGTTTTCACACATTTACTGAAAACTCATGGTTATAGCATAGAAGGCTTGGTCATGTGAATATGGATTTGCTTAAAATCATTTCAAGAAAAGATTTAGTCATTGGACTTCCGAAAATCAAATTTGAAAAAGACAATATGTGTGATGCTTGTCAAATGAGAAAACAAACTAGGATTTCTTTTAAATCAAAAAATGTAGTCTCAACTACTAGACCATTAGAACTTTTGCATATGGACTTATTTGGTCCAATAAGTATCATTAGTCTAGGTGGCCATCAATATACTCTTGCTATTGTTGATGGTTATTCAAGATATACCTTTGTTATCTTTATTGCTTACAAGGATGAAGCTTACAAAGGATTTGAAAACTTTTGTAAAAAGGTTCAAAATGAAAGAGAAATTTGTATTTCAAGTATTAGAAGTGATCATGGAAAAGAATTTGAAAACCAAAACTTTTCAAAATTTTGTGATGAAAATGGAATTGGTCACAACTTTTTAGCTCCTAGAACTCCTCAACAAAGTGGAGTTGTTGAGAAGGAAAATAGAGTTCTAGAAGAATTTGCAAGAACAATACTTTGTGAAAATAACTTATCAAAATATTTTGGGCAGAAGCCGTAAACATTTCTTGCTATGTCTTAAATAGAGTTTTAATTAGGCCTATGCTTAACAAAACTCCATATGAATTATGAAAAGGAAGAAAGTCTAATATCTCCTATTTTCGTGCCTTTAGTTGCAAATGCTTTATCCTAAATAACAATAAAACTAACTTGGGTAAATTTGACTCAAAGACGGATGAAGGGATATTCTTAGGATATTCAACCTCTAATAAATCTTATAGAGTCTTTAACAAAAGAACTCTAGTTGTAGAAGAATCCATATGTGTTGCCTTTGATGAGTCTAACCCAATTAGTAGTAGAGTAGTTTCTTTTAATGATGATGCAGATTTCATTCCAAGAACGGAAATACCTACTCCAACGTTGACCCAAAGGAGAGCCCACCTCAAATAAGTCAAGATGTAGAAGCTCTCAATCCTGATCAACCATCTTTAAGTCAACAAGAGGATAGTCTTCCCAAAGATTAAAGGTATGTAAATAATCACCCAATCGATCAAGTGATTGGTGATCCTTCATAAGGAGTAAGAACTCGTTCTTCTATTAGAAATATTTGCAATTGTGTAGCTTATTTATCTCAAATAGAACCTAAGACGTTTGTAGAAGCCGAAAAGGATGTTGATTGGATAAATACTATGCAGGAAAAAATAAATCAATTTGAAAAAAAACAACGTATGGAATCTAGTTCCTAGATCAAAGAATCATACTATAATACGAACTAAATGGGTATTTAGAAATAAGATGGATGAAAATAGAATAGTAACTAGGAACAAAGCTAGACTAGTAGCTAAGGGATATAATCAAGAAAAAGGAAAGATTTGATGAGATCTATGCTCCTGTAACTAGATTAGAAGCTATTAAAATGTTATTAGCCTTTGCATTCTTTAAAAAGTTTAAGTTATTTCAAATGGATGTAAAAAGTGCTTTTTTAAATGGCTTTATAGAAGAAGAGGTGTATATTGAGCAACCTCTTAGATTTGAAATCCTAGTCTTCCAAATCATGTCTACAAGCTTTCTAAAGCTCTATATGGGTTGGAGCAAGCTCCAAGAGCATGGTATGAAAGACTAAGTAAGTTTTTGATTGAAAATAATTTTACAAAACGAAAAATAGACATAACCCCTTCACAAAAACTCATAAAAATGACATTACTAGTCCAAATATATGTTGATGATATCATATTTGGTACTACTAAAGAATCTATGTGTCAAGAGTTTGCTAAATGCATGCAAGGTGAATTTGAAATGAACATGATGGGAGAACTTACCTACTTTCTTGGACTTCAAATCAAACAATTGAAAAGAGGCATCTTCATCAATCAATCAAAATACACCAAGGACCTATTAAAGAGGTTTGGGATGGAAAGCTCAAAGTTACTTGGCACTCCTATGAGCACTTCTACAAAACTCAACCTTGATGAAAGAGGTAAGTGTGTAGACACTAAAACTTATAGAAGCATGATAGGAGCTTTACTTTATTTAACTACAAGTAAACCTAATATAATGTTCAGTGTATGCATGTGTGCTAGATTTCAAGCTAATCCTAAGGAATTACATGTGATTTCAGTAAAAAAAAATCCTTAGATATCTACAAGGGACTCAAAACCTAGGATTATGGTACTCTAGAGATTCATCTTTTGAGCTTGTAAGATATTCATATGCTGATTTTGATGGGAATAGGCTAGATAGGAAAAGTACTAGTGGAACATGCCAATTCTTATGTGCAATGCTAACTTTTAGGTTTTCCAAGAAACAAAACTCGATTGCACTATCAACCATCGAGGTGGAATACGTACCAGTCGAAAGTTGTTATGCGCAAATGTTGTGGATGAAACAACAATTAGAAGACTATGACATGAACTTTAAAGATATTTCAATCCATTGTGATAACACTAGTGCAATCAACTTAACCAAAAACTTTATTCAGCATTCTAGAACCAAACACATAGAAATTAGACATCATTTCATAAGAGATCATGCTCAAAAGGGTGATATAAGACTGGAATTCATTCATTCAGAAGATCAAATAGCTGATATTCTTACAAAACCCTTAAGTTAAGTTAGTTTTTGTAAGATTAGACTGTTAATGGGCTTAATAGACTATGATAAACTGTATGTTTAATTGCATCAACATTCATCATATGGATATTTGACATCTAGTGAATGAGTATTAAACTTTATTTAATATTTCTCTCATTAAAGATCGCATAGATAAACAAATTTAATGCTAAAACTCTAAACTATAGCATTTTTTAAGGGTCCAATCAACTAGTAAGATGACCCTAATCGATTGGTAATACATTACCTTTTCAACCAGTCAATAAGTCCAAGTACCCAATCGACTGGTAGCACAAGACCTTGTTTGGAGCCAAAAATTGAAATTCTAGTAACCACCCAATTGACTGGTATGGATAACCCAGTCAACTGGTGTCCCGACCCAATTGACTAGTCTGACAAAAAAATTTCAAATTAATGAAAGACCCAGTCGCCTGGTGCCCTAACCTAGTCGACTAGTATCGCGATTCTATAAATAGTTGCTTCAGTTTTTCAAAAATTTCACGCCATTTTCAAAACCCCGAAGCTTTCTCTCTCTAGAAAATCTCTTATTTTTGTCTACAATCTCACAAACACACTCCATAGAAACCTTAATCTCATCCCCCATCACCTTCATTTTAACTTTCCACGGTTGAAAGTTACAATTTCCTCAAAAATCTCTCACATCTCCCTAAAAACACCTTTTCCAAAATGTCTAAGAGAATCCGGATCAAAACCACCATTGGAGGACCTCACGCGCCTACAAGGCCACGATCTAAGAAATCCACGGCACCGGATGCCAAAGAAAAAGGCTTGGCGGGTTTCTCGAGCAAAAAGGCAAGGATTGAGCTCGATGACTCACTCTTCTGGAGTCCAGCCGCCAAAGAGAGGTATAATTCTGTCATTCGACATAAAAAGATCATGATGGGTATATTCGTTGACTTTGATTCTATCCGTCATACAAATTTTGATATTTTACCTCCTTTCAAAGTAGTGCACTTGACACCACTTGTCAAGATTCACCAAAAGTACTACCCACATATCATTCACCACTTCTACACAAACTTGGTGAAGCCTAGTCCACTGGCTCTTCATTTCAGAACCAGCGTGATGGGTGTGGAGTTTAAGGTGAACACTAACCTCTTGGTGAGCATTTTGAAGATCCCAGTGGGAGGGATCCAATTGAGTTTGGACGGATGGCCGGAAAACTTCGACTATGAAGAGGTATGCCAAATCTTTAGGGGAGACCCTAACTACATCTTTTGGCCCACTACATTTCACACATGTAGTGACATGCCGTTCGATTCGAAGCTATTCAACCTCATCGTGAGTCGGACCATCCATCCACGACTTGGGAGTCAGAGTTATCTCTTGAAGATAGATGCATTATTGATTTGGTGTCTCAAAATTAGACACCACTTCAATATCTACCCCCTACTACTCGCCAACATGATAAACGGTGAAACTAGTGACTCCAGGTGTCTTCCCTACGGGATGCTCATTACCCTTATCCTACAGCACTTTCGTGTCCCTCTACCCACCTCTGAAGCTCAGGACATTAGTCCCAAGGACATCATCAGCGTCTCTTCTCTGAAGAAGATGGGGTGTACTATCCAAGATAGGGTGATTTACTCCAAGGTAAGGAGGAACATACAAATTGGTGATGGTGATGACAGCAGCGAGGAGGATGATGAGGTTCATGGTGATGCAGCCCCTCCTACAGCGATGGATACTGATGATCGAGCACCCAGTCCATATCGTGGTGGTTCTAATGCTGGTCAAGCTGGGTATGATGATCTACTATAGGCTATTTTAATCCTCCAACTATCCATGCAGTCTGGGTTCCAGAGCTTGAGCTCTTTTGTTGATTACATGCACCGTGACCTCCACACACTTCGAGATGATTTCGAGATGCACCGAGAGCACATAAAGGGCTCTTTAGCTGATCTTCGGGATCTTATTCGAGATATCTCTGATTCTTCTGCTGGCTGAGCTTCCTATTTTATCCATTTTCTTGTATATATAGCTCTTAGATGATCTTAGCATGAACATTTAATGCTTTATCATATATTTTTGTTATTGTACTCGATATTTGGCTTTAGAAGCCTGTGATGTATGGATGCTTGTATATATTTGAATATTTTTCAGTTTTGTAGCTTATGGTTCATAGACTTTCCTTACTTTTAAGCTATATGATTGCTTGGTTTAAGCCATTCGTACTCCACAATATGCTTTAACTACTTATGCTAGTGTGGAAACTTCCGGTTCTTCTCGAGAAGTCCTCTCAGCTCCGAATAATACCTAGTTTTCATATACAAGTTCTTTTTTGCATCATCTTTATGTCTTTATTATGCATGTTGATTTTTTTCATGTTTGCACCATTTTTTCTGCTATTCAAAACGGAGAAGAAAAAGAGAAAAATCAATGTAAACTTAGAACATAGCATAAATTTAGAGGGAGCTTTGCTCCGATCATTTGACAAATGTATTATAGAAAGGTATGCTTAGTTGAGTTGAGATAACTATTTATAAACTACGTTTTGAACGTTTAACAGGTTGGCTTTTATCCGAAAAACAGAGGAGACTTTGCCCAAATTTTTTCTAAAACCCAATACTTAACTTTTAAAAACTGTTTTTCTCTCATTAGTTTTATCATCATAAAAAAGAGGGAGATTGTTTACCCTTATTTGATTTTAATAATGACAAAACACTACTCTAATTGTACTAACAGTTTTATCTAAGTGTTTAAGTGGTAAAATCTTTCAGCAAAGAAACAAGATGTAAGAACTCAATCAATTTCAGATGCCAAGACAAGACAGAAGATATAGAATAAGAATTAAGGTATTGAAAACAACTGTAAATCTCTCATGTTCAAATACTTAGCTTGATCTATGGCTCATTTTACAAAATATTTTGACAAAACCTTTAATATAAATGTTTCCAACTCAAAAACAGTTTTGAAACTTGAAAAACTAGGTTGAAGGGCAACCCAGTCGACTAGCTCATTATACCAGTCAACTGGGGTATAGGACAGAAGGTCCCCAGTCGACTAGCAACTGGGACAGTGAGTTCTCAGTCGATTGGTGCTTAGGAATAAGTTAACCTGTACTCTTCCACAGTCTAAAAGTGAGATTTACAAAAACCCAGTCGACTGGTAATTCAAAAATACGACCGTTTGAAATGCAAAACTTAAGCATTTAATGCACCAAACCTACCAAGTCAATGTCTAATGGCCATATTGATTCAAGGCTATATAAACCCACTTTAATGAGCATTTAAAACAATGAGAGAACACATTCAATTCACAAGATTGCTCATTAATTCTCAAAAGCTTTGAAAAATTTATTATTGAGCCATTCTTCAAGCTTATTCTTGAAAGAGAGATATTGTTCATTTGTAAAAGCATTCATTGTTATCTCTCTACCATTTAATTTACAATAAATCTCATTTATTATAAAGAGGAAAGAGTTGTAATAACTCTTAAAGTGTTTAGAATTAAATACTTCTTTGCAAGCTTCCGTAAGGAAAGGATTAGCTTCCGTGAGGAAGAGATTGGTTGTAAGGTTTGTACAACACCCGTGAAGTTGTACGACTAAAAGTTTTAGTGGATTACTTCAAGTAGGTTCCTTGGAGAGAGTGGACGTATGGTTGGAAGGAATCCGATATTACCGAACCACTATAAACTGAGTTTTCACTTTCTCTTCCTTAAACTCTTTTACTTAAAGCACATTACTTGTCTGTATGCTTGTGCAATTAACTATTTTTATAAACTTGTAAATAATTAGCAAGAGTTTTTAAAAACCTAATTCACCCTCCTCTTGGGTTAGAACCTCAGTTTACAACTTTGTTGCATATATGTGTCGTGTTGTGATGGCAAAACATGACGACACTGTCTCAGGGGTGGCCAAACTAGGATGAATCATTACAATAATGCTCTAAACGACTATGGACTATGACATAATCACCCTCATTAAACTCTTTATCCTTATGATAAGCATCAACAATAAGCTTATAATTATCATTAGTCAATGCAATCTTACGTCAAATCTCAGCATATAGTTCTCAAATGTGGGAGACAAAGGACTTAATTGACTCAAAAGGTCAGGAAATAGATGGTAAAGGAATAAGATCAATAGGTTGACGAGGTGAATAACCAAGAAAATTTTCAAATTTACTTTTAATAGTAGACCTATTGACAGAACTATTACAATCAAACTCTGCAATAAGCAATAACAAATCCCAATTACCAAGTTATCCTCGGCAAGACACCTAAGCAAATTACCTAAACCTTGGTTAATAACCTCAGTCTACCCCTTAGTCTGGGATGAAATACATAACTAAACTTCAAACTTGTTCCAAAAAGCTTCCAAAGTGTATTCCAAGAATAACTCATTAATTTAACATCCCTACCAGAAACAATAAAAATGGGTAATCCATGAAGTCTAACAACCTCTCTAAAGAACAATTTAGCTACATGAGAGGTATCGATTGTCTTATTATGAGGAATAAAATAGGTTATTTTCAAGAACCTATCCATAACAACTAAAATAGAATCATGACCTCTAGTAGTCTTAGATAACCCAAGAACAAAATCCATGCTAAGGTATCGCAAACATATATGTGGCACATGCAATAGTGTATACAACCCAACATTATTTTTTCTAACCTTAGCTCTAAGACAAGTGTGACACTAGGAAACTATCTTGCCTACATCCCTTTTGAAGGAGGGCCAATAAAATCTACCCTTAACTAGTGCCATAGTATTATCTTCCCCAAAATGATCAACAATACCTCTTGTATGCAACTTCTACACTAGAAAATCTCCAAGTGAAGTACGTGGAATGCTTAATCTATACCCTCTAAACAAGTAACCATCCTTAAGCATGAAATCAACATAATGCTGACGATTACCCTTTCTAACCTTCTAAAAGATAATGCCAAAATTAGGACAAGCAGAATACCTATCCTTTAACCTATCAAATTTGGGCACATCAACACATGCACGGTGATAAAGAACAAAGGTGTACTCTTGAAGGAACTTTACTCACTTGGCTTGCCTACTATCAAGTTTCCTCTGGGAGTTAAGATATCTCAAAGCCTGATGTTCAGAGTATAAAACAAACTCTTAAGGTAACAAATAGTACTTCAAATTACGAAGGGTCTACATAACAATGTAGAACTCTTTATAATATGTAGAATACCTTTGCTTAGCATCATTGAGTTTTTTGCTAAAGTAAGGAACATGATGACCCTCTTGACTCATAACTCCCTCTATCCTTATACCAGATGTATCATAAGTAACCTCAAAAACTTTAGAAAAGTATGGATGACTCAACACATGTGCCTCTTTCATCTTGTACTTAATCTCTTTAAAGGTTTTAGATACAGTAATAGTCCATATGAACTCATTTTTCTTCAATTAATCAGCGATAGAAGCCATGATGGTACTAAATCCTTATAGAAAGTAGTTAAACGATGAAAACTCTTAACCTTAGAAATAGTCTTTGGTTCAGGCCACTCTCTAATAGCTCTTATTTCATTGGAGTCAGCTGTGACTCCTTGTGTGGAAACTAAAAACCCAAGGAAGAGCAATTGGGTCTACAATAAAGAACACTTCTTAAGTTTAGTATATAACTTCTTGACCCTAAGTGTTTCTAACACCAAATGAAGGTGAACTATATGTGCTTCCCTAGATTGACTATAAATAAGGATATCATTAAAGCTGATGATAAAATAAAAAACTTGTCTAGAAAAAGATGTAAGACTTGAGTCATCACCTTCATGAAAGTACTGGGAGCATTGATTAGTCCATATGGCAATATTAACCACTCATAGAGGCCATATTGAGTCTTAAAAGTAGTTTTACACTTATCTCTTAGCATAATAAAAATTTGATGATATCCACTGTGCAAGTCAATTTTAAGAACCGCTTAGCTCCTTCCATCAAATCCACCATATCCTCAAGATGATGTATGGAAAACCTATACTTAATAGTGATTTTATTAACGGTGGGACTATTTACACACATTCTCAAAGAGCCATCTTTCTTAGAGGTTAACAAGGAAAGGACAATGCATTGACAAAGACTCTCTCGTAGAAATCCTTTATTCAAAAGTCCCTTCATTTACCTATTCATTTAGGCATGGTCCATAGGATTCATGCGATAATATGACAAATTTGGTAACTAGGATCTTGGGACTAGCATATTGGATATCTCTCATGGTAGGTAGCTCATCAAAAACTCCTCAGGCATTACATCTAGAAATTCAGACAATAGTTTATTGACCTCAAGATGTAGGTCAACAGATGGGTCTGATGTATCTTGAGTAACCTCCTTAGCCAGTAAGGCTAACACTAGACCAAAATATTCAACCTCCTTTTTAAACTTCCTATGTGTCACTAAGTGAAGGCTCTTCATACCAGGTGTCACGGATGAAGGCTGGCATTTTAGCTTGTTGTCTTTCTCCCTAAGTCTTGTAGGTTTCATGGTGATATTCTTACCATTATGCCTAAATACAAAGGTAGTTTACTTTCCATGGTTAGTCCCATCTAGGTCATAAATCCAAGAATGACCTAATAACATCTAAGTGATATTTATAGGTAGGAAATCACACCACACATCTCTTACATATTCTCATCTCTGCATAAGAACTTGATACCTCTCTGTAACGGGCAAAAAAGTCTTATCTACACAAGCTACCCTATATAGCTAAAGATATGGTTCCAACTTAAGTTACGATTTGGAAATAGTTGACTTAACGACCATATTTAGACAACTACCTCTTCCAATAACAATCTTGCACACCCTATCACCTCACTTAAGAAAAGTATGAAAGATACTGGTACACTTCCAAGCATCTTTACTTATAATATGAGCTTATAATATGCATTTCAATACACCAACTATAATACCTTTTTCATACTCATCATTCTCTCCTTCATTATGCCCTTCATATTCCTCCTCAAGGGGCTAAACTACACCATCATCATCATTATCATCTTTTCTCTGTGACCCTCCATCTTCCTGGCCTAGGGTAAATGTGAAATGGGGACAACAAGAAAAAATATGACCTTTACTGTGGTAGTTAAAACACTCAATGAAGGTTTTGTCCAAACGATGACCATTAGGTGAAACCTCCTTATCCTTAATAGAATTAGTTCTCTGGTCAAGGTTGGTGTTACCTATCATCTGTAAGACTCCATTAGACCTAGGTTGTTGAAACTTCTCGACTTGGGAAGTTCCATGTCACTCGGTAGATTGCCTAAAGTAGTCCTCATACTTGAAATCTAATTAGAAAGTGATGAGAATACAAAATGTCATATTTTTCTCCCTTAATGCTTGGTTTTTTTTATACCCATTTGGTGCCTAAATGTACCCATTATTCTTATATTTTGATTTAGGATGCAAATGAAGGCGTTAAGTGCAAAACAAAACTAATTTGGTGATTTTGGACAGTTTTGACATTGCTTTGTAATCTGGGAATAACTCTCACATCTGAGCTTCGATTGAGATGATTCAAGATACCACGAAATGCCAAGAAAAGGCTCTACAACTTTCATGTTTTGAGTTTTGAGTTTTGAGAGATACTGGCTGCATCAAGGTCGAAACTGGGCTTGGAGTTGCTGCACCTGCACTGTTAACGTTCTGGAACGTCCCTGAGCTTACAATTCTAATACGTTGATTTGACGTGGTTTATTTTCAGAAGTTTTCAGATTTGGTGCACGAAAATTCATGTTGAAAACACCAGTTTCCTAGTTATATTAGGACTTTGTTTTATTTTAAATATTTTCCTTAAATTAGATAAATTTGGATATTGCTATTTTAGGATAATATTTAGAATATTTTTAGGAGACCTTGTAGGTTTCCAATACTGAAAATAACGTGCATAAGAGGGGAGAAATCATCAAACTTTAGGGATGTCTCTCTCTCCCCTCTTCTCTAACTTCTCCTTTAAGTTTTCATCATGACCATGTGTGGCTAAACTTTTATAATTGGTCGAAGGAAACAAAAGCCTCGGAATCAATAAAAACATATTAGATCTCAGAAAGCATCTTCTAATGACTATGGGGATCGCAAACTAACCTTTATCTTGAGATTAAATCTCAACCCATTGATAAATTTAGAGACAACAGTCATTACCTCTTCTTGTATGTTACACTTTAACTCGAATTCCTTAAAGTGGTTAATATACTTACTGGCAATAAAAGATTCCCTAAAGTTTAGTATCTTATCCACCAATTGCTTTCTATAATTGTGAGGAAAGTATTTCTCCCCAATCTTCCTCTCATTTTACGTCACGATGTAATAGGGTCATCTCCACAGTTCCTTTGGACTATTTTCCAATATGGATCAACAGATCTTACCAACTTCATCCTAGCAAAATGGGCTAGGATAACATCGGATATATTATGCTAACCAAAGAATTTCTCTAACTAGGATAACCACTATTGAAAAACATCAGGATCTAGTCTACCATCAAAACTGGAGACCTTTATCTTGACCTTTTTAGTAAAGTCAGTGAACTCATTTGGAGGTTCCTAGGTTGTTCATAAATTGCAGTGCCTACGTGGATCAATGTATTGCCTAGGTGGATCAACATATTACCTAGGTCATTCATAATAGTGCCTAGGTGGATCAACATAAGGTCTATTGTGTGCTCTATTATGAAACTAACCCTCAGTGACAAAATACTCTCTAATTGGAGCATTCTCTAAAGCATCCCTACCATTGGCAATTGGAATTGGATCTACTAGGTGTGTGTTCCCCTATTGTTTTGACCTGTCGACTCTTTAACGATAATGCCATGTGTGGGAGCATCCATGGATACCCCCAAAAGACCTTAACTAGTGGTAGGTATTGGTCATCCTAGACCTCCACCCCTGGTTCCATGAGATGTTTACCTAAAAGGGCTAGATACCTAAGCAACTCATTGTGATTGGTATTCATCTCATTATGGAGTTTGCTTACTTCACCTCTCAATGTGGTCAACTATGTTTCTATGGTCTGGACTCGATGGCTCACTTCAATTTCAAAGGTGTTGAATCATTTTAATAAGTTCTCATATTTCTCATCAACTTCTTTGGTGACATAATTCTATGGTTCAACAAGAAAGTAAAATAATGTCGATATTCAACTCAAAAGTTAAGAGTAAATTAAATTATAAAATATAGAGATGCTCATTAGTAAAGATAAAAAGTCTAATAAGAAATAATTATACTTTTTTTTTCTTTTATGACCTAAATACTAATTACTGACTTACCAAAAGATAAATAATATTAAACAACACTTAATTGAAGACACATACTCTCCTTAAGTTCCAAATTACCTCAATTTTTTATCACAAGAGTTGTCTCAAAGCTTTGCAATAAAGACGTAACTAAGTCTCTAAACAGTTCGATAAATCTCTCAATAAGTTATTAGAATTAATTATTTTTTTCTTTTTATGTTTTTTTTACAAAAAAAAAAGAAAAAGAAAAAGATAATAGAATAAAATCAACTAAGCTTATCAGATAGAACAACTGACTAGGAGGAAAAAAAAACTCAAGCACAACTCTATTGGTGTGATAATGAAACTAGAGACAACAGCAGACAAGACGACAGATATTTGAAATTCCTGGGTTCGAGTTGCTTGAGGCCGGCAAACACGATGGTGGTGACGGATCAGAGCAAAAATCACTGGGAACTACGTATTGGAAGGACACCTCGCGCGATTCTGGTGAGGCTAATGGTGGTGATTCTGGCAGTGGATGGTGTGGATCTTCATGAGTTCTGGTCGTTGGCTCGAAGTGAACTCAAGCGTGGTAGTGGTGCACCTAAAAAATCACCGTAGAAAGAGATCAGAGGAGGAAGTGGTTGTAGGAGTTGTTTAGGGTTTCGACTGTTTTCCAATGAAGAAACAACACGTGGGTTTTGAGATTGGGTATATTGGAACTTTTCGATCAAGATGGTGTGCTTTGATGGTTGCAGTAAGGCTTTCCGGTAGGAAGGTGGCATGTGGCGGTAGTGCATGGAGCTATGATGAGGGCAGACAACATGGAACTGGAAATGTGTTGCTCTGTATGTTTGGCTATGTTTTGATTTGTTTGTTTTTTTTTGTGATTTTTTGTTTTTTTTAAGAAGATAAGGTTGTGGTTGTATCTGTTGGATTTAGGGTTTGTGTGATAGAATTTCAACTCTAATACCAAGCTGATGTAAGACAAAGAGATAAAAACTAGGCTACCCTGGGGATTGAAAGAGAAACTAAACTTTCCTAGAGGTTAAGAAAATTTCAATAATATCAAATCAATCAATGTCAAAAGTGCCAAATAACCCAAATACAACTAGTATTTATGCTTATCAAAATAAACTAAATCATAACAAGGACTCCAACATAAAGTAGGATTCTGAAATAAATAAAATAAAATCCTGATACTAAGTACATAATGTTTTACACATATAGTTTCTTGAATACACACAAACCAAACTCGAATACACACAGTAGTGGGAGTACTCAAAATTTCAGAGGTTCAGTTTTGATACTTTTTATCACTGAATCAAAGTTTTATTAGCGATAAAACTTTTTTTTTAAATTCTTGTGATCTAATAAAATGAAATTGATGTGATTGAATACTAATAAAAGTTAGGGTTGAATGAATTGATAAGATTTTTTAGAGTTTTTTTAAATAAAATATAATTATTTAATTAAAATTGAGAAAACAAGGGTGAATTATGAAATATGAATTTGGAGTTTATCAGGAAATGGAGTTGGTGTGCTTTTTATGAAATCTCAATTTTTTTTTTTTTCTAGTGGTTAACAATTAATGACTATAATCAAGTTTGGATCAAATTGATTTTTTTAGAATGATCAACTAGAGACATAGAAGTTTCTTTTTCTTATTAAAATGATCACACATAAATATATTCATATATAATTTGATCATAATAAAAGCCCATAATACAATCATAAAACACACACACACACACACACATATATATATAGTCTTTCCAATGCCTCCTTCCTTGTCGCCAATGTACGCTATTAGAAAAGTAAGCAAGCTACTTTGCTTGCAATTTTTTTCTATAAGTGGAGTGATTTGTTGAGTCTACGAAGCTTTGTAATTCCCCCCCCCCCCCCCCCCCCCCCTCTTTTTGCCTTGCCATGCCATATATATACACAGCACGGGTGGAGCTAGGAATTTTAATTTGAGGGGACGAATATTTTTTTAGGAGAGCTCACTACAAACTCAATACCTTCATTACCGTTAGTCTTCAAAATTATTTCTAATTTTTCAGTTAGAGATATCACAAGGTAAAAAAAAGAGAGAAAAAATGGGTAGGAAGCTCCTTCATCCAAAGTTGTAAGGATTTAGAACCCCATTTTGACCACTTATTTTGGTCATTCGAACCAACAATCAATGAAAATCTTCATTTTTCACTCGCTACATTGCTAAACAGTGATTTTTTTAAAAAGTAAAACAGTAATTTATCAGTCTAGCTTTTACACATGTTGTCAAATTACTAACTAGACGAATGTTACAAATGTGTGCTTAGTTTGGGTATTCATCTATCACTACTTTTGGCCAAAGAGTAAAACAAAAAGTTATTTCATAAATTAAAGGGAATAAAATAATGAATGAGAGTTTAAAATTGAAAGAGAAAATATATTAAAATTGAGAAAGAAATAAAATAGTAAAATTGTTTGTTCTTATGGAATTTGAGAGGAAAGTCCATTGATTACTCTACTCCACTAGGTTTTTTCTTAAATATTTCTTGTTCTTTCATGTTTAGTTTAATTATAACTAATGTCTAATATGGAAAAAAAAAATTGTAGTTTTTTGGCTTTCAAAGAAGGGGTCAATGGTTGAAAGGCAATTGCTTTTCAACTAAAGTTTAGGGGGACAATGCTGGTGTAATGGACAAAGGATTCAAAATTGTCAATACAACTTTTTTTAAGTTTTGTTAGGGGGTGGAGAGGCGATTGACCCTCTATCAATACACATGCTTCCGCCGCTATATATCCATACATACATATAAACATACATTCATATATACATATATATATATATACACATACACACACATAAGACCACAATCCTACCACAATACTCACCTTAATATTTATGATTGCGGTTTCGAATTGGTAAATAGAAAAATTTCAACATTAGATTTGGTTGTCTAAACTAGAGGTGGAAAACAAGTCAGGTCGGCTCATATTGAGTCACGGGTCGTTCGGATAGGGTCGGGTAGGGTTCAAGTCATTTCAATCTCGAGTTGTATCGTATCTTGGGTCATGTTGAGTCGAGTTTGGACCATTTCGAGCTCGGGTCATATCAGGTCTCGAATCATATCGGGTTGGGTCAACAAAATAGATATTTATACTTAATTAAAAAATATATTATTAGGGGGGTTGAGGGGATGATTGACCCACCATCAATACACATGGCTTCGCCCCTATATATATACACACACACATGTATGTATGTATACACACACACACACACACATATACATACATACATACATATATACATATATATGTATATAGGTATGTATGTATGTATACATATTCACACACACACACACACACACACACACACACACACACACATATATATATATATATATATATATATATATATATATATATAAAACCACAATCTTACTATATATATATATATATAAAACCACAATCTTACCACAATACTTACCTCAATATGTGTGATTGCGGTTTCGAAGTGGCAAATAGACAAATTTCAACATTAGATTTAGTTGTCCAAACTAAAGGTGGCAAATGAGTCGAATCGGTTCATATTGAGTCGCGGGTCGTTTGGATAGGGTCGAGTAGGGTTTAAGTCATTTCAATCTCGAGTTGTATCAGATCTTTGGTCATGTTGAGTCGTGTTCAAGCCATTTCAAGCTTGGATCGTATCAGGTCTCGAGTCATATCGGGTCGAGTCAACAAAATAGATATTTATATTTAATTAAAAAATATATTATTTAGGGGGTGGGAGGGATGATTGACCCTCCATCAATACACATGCCTCCACCCTTATATATATATATATATATATATATATATATATATATATATATATATATATATATATATGAGTCATATCGGGTCTGGTTGGATCGGATCGGATCGGATCAGCAAAATAGATATTTATACTTAATTAAAAATATATTATTTACATATAATACGACTAAACGAGTTCATGTCCAAATTCATGAAAATTAATTAATAATAAATCAGTGCTAAAATTTTTAACTACTTTATTTAATTTGTGAATCCAATATACAATATTATGACTTTTAGTTCCAAAATTCAGTTTTAAATGATCTCAGACAATTTGTTCACGAAATTATTCTCACTAGTAATGTCATATACCAGATTTTGAAGATTAAATTTCTTATAATCACTTCATACTATTATATTTTTTCATGACAAATAAAGATAAAATTTTATTATGACGTGAAGAACTATGTAAAATTTACTAATCTTCTCGATTTTTTTATTTGAAATTAATGAGATTACTCATATTAATAGAATGTTGAACCATGCATATCAACACATAAATCAATAACTAATTAATTATGATATATTTTATTTTATTTGACAACAAGTCAATTAACTATTACCCCAATTTTAAAAAGCAAATTATTTTTTATAAAAAATCTATATTTTCAAATCATTTCGGGTTTGAGTTTTTTCAGGTTGTTCGGATAGGATTTAAGTCATTATTTTGATGCATTTTCATATCAGGTCAAGTTTAGACCGAATCAAATTTTTAAATCGGGTCAGATTTTGCTACCTGTAGTCTGAACCATAATCAATTAAACACGGAATTAGCTTTTTTTGTGCTGGCAAAAATTAAAATTTGAAGGAAGACAACTGGACAAGAGATGCAAGTTGGGTTTAGTACCCATGGGCTATCAATAGAAGAGCCTCATGAATGGTAGAGTTGGGCCACGAAATTTGGACCCAATTTTAACTTTGGATTGGATTCATGCTTTTCCCTGCAATATTCATTATTTCGTGATTGTTTCTTAATTACTTTTTTTTTGTCATTTTCAGAAAATGTCAACAAGTAGACTAAAAATTCTGTGTTTTGTGCTTCTGAAAATTCGTAACCAAATTTACGAATTTCTAAAAAAATAAAAAATTGAACCAGAATGAAGACATGGTGATCATATATATTGCCTTTTTCATTTCTAAACGAACAAACCTTGTACACTTTTTTTGAGAGAATAATCTAGATTTTTCTTTTTCTTTTTTTCAGCTCATTAAGCAAACAGTAAAGATATAACCATCAACAAAATGGATCACCAATTGCAACACCCACTCATAAGCTTCTCATTAGACTCGTTACAGTTATTTTATTAAAAAAATAATAAAACACATAAATTATCAATGATTACTTTTTAAAAAATATTATACAACCTTTCGATAGTCGAAAATGATAGATTAAATGTAATGATACTTAAGCAAAAGATAACTTAGTTGATCGAGGTACCTATTATGACAATATTGATACAATGGGTTTACACAAGAAACCTAGGGAGCCCTACTTTGTGACCCAATTTTTGAACATCCTCTTGCACCTGCTTCCTATACTCCCTGAAGCTAAACTTTCTATAAACCGAAGGCTCACAACAACTTTGTACCACAGTGTCATATGAAGGGCAGAAGAAATATGCAGTCGAAAATCTTTCCACTGTTGGATTTGTCACAACCCGATGTTCCACGCTCTTATAAACATCGTTGCTCCAAGCCTGCAACATTATCAAATTACTTAACCAAAGATTAATCGATACAGTGTAAGAGTTTTGGGTTTCGAGTTTTAAGAATGTTCATTTTCAATTAATATTTCACTGAAAGTCTCGTCTTTTAATATTTGGATTTTTTGTATTTGGATGTCACTTGCAAAACCTTTCATTCTTGAATAGATTTGCACATGAAAATTACTAATCAAATAGAAATTAGGTTGTAATGTTACCTGAAATAAGTCCCCTATGTTGATAGTTAGGGCTTCCGGATTAGGTTTAACAGCAATCCATTTTCCATCCTTCACTAATTGCAATCCTCCAACCTGATCTTGATGCAATATTGTGAGGAAGTCACTATCAGTATGTGGCATCAGCCCAAATACCTCTATAGGTATTGGGCAAGGCGGGTATCGATTCATTCGAAGATAGCAAGTGTTTGGCAAACAATTTTCTTGGAAGAAAGTAGATTTGGGACCAAACTTCTCTGCTAAAATTTCAGCTAATTTTTGGGCCAGATCCGCAACTGTTGTAGCAAACTGCTCCATTGTTGAACTGGACACAATTTAATTAATACCCAAACACATAAGTAAATCAATTGACCCGTTTAAATTGTTTGTGTAATACTAGCATATGTGTAAGTGAATATACGTAAAACCCTTGTTTAATTTGTTCATTTTTTTATCAATAAGTTCAACAACCCATCAAGTGGAGCGGACAATTCAAAGTCATATGATAAAATGGATAAAAATGAACGACTAAATTAAATAGCTGTTAGTCTTTAGTCTTTATATATATATATACGCTATGACTAACTTGACCTTGTGATTCCTCTTTCATAGAAAAGTGAAAGGAGCAATATTCTCCCCAGCTGTGAGGAGGTGGGGTCCATATATTGATTATGGAGTATTCAGTGAAATTATCAACAGGCGCTCCGGATGGACCCATTACATCAAAGCTTTTTGTATGGTTGTGTCAGGCTGGATTAACTGCCTCATCTCCAGCTCATTTCAACTTGTGACCTTCACGTGAGAGGGTTGCTATATACACGCAGTACTATACAACTAAGAGGATAGGCCACCTGAGAGAGACCATGCATGCAAAAAAATCAAAGAGAACGTACATAATTTGATGGTGAGTTTTCAGTGCACTGTACCACAAAGTAAAGCTGGTGTCTATCCATAAAAGGGTAGCCATGGTGAGTATACTGCTTCCACAAAGAAGATGACACATACCACATGCAACCATCAAACCTACAGACCTGGCTAGTACTTTTCCACTTGTGTAATCTGTACTGCTTTCATGTGATGATGCATGAATTGGGAAGAATATATATATATATATATATATATATATATATATATATATATATATATATATAAAAGTAGTATTGAAAATATGTCTGAGCTGGGATTCGAAGGAGCGACCTTTAGTGTGTGAGACTAGTGTGAAAACTGATTACAGGACCCAGACAACCTGTTGGGTGTTTGGACTTGTAACTTTTTATCTGTCTAACCTAACTTGAAAATGACCCATTCGCAAATGACCAGCTTGCTTTCACTCCTAACTCAATCAGATTCCACATGTTGACATCACCCAATCCTAACTCAAAGCGAGTTCTAATTTGTTAAGATAAGGTATGATTGGATAAATTAAGTTGGGTGGCGGAATGAACAAAAACCAACTAAATTTGCATATATTGCTAGAGCCTACTAATATAACTACCATTTGTATAAGAAAAAAATATTTGGTGGTATATTTTAAGTTTCTACTATATTATTTTTTTGGGTAGAAAAAAATTGGGTAAACCGTTTTGTCCACATGTACTGATTAAATCTCAAAATAAATTCTGCAAGAGTTAGCACAAGGAAGTTATTTATATTGGGTGAGTAATGGAACGCAATATCAACATACTTTATCAAGACGCAACCACTAAGCTATCCCCTTTCAGTTAATATAGCCGATACAAAAAACGCAAATGATTCAAAATCTAATAAGCATATAATTACAAACCACATATAGCCTAAATTTTAGGCTAAAATATATTATGTCTTCCTACTTCTTACAATAGATTGATAAAAACATAATTTGAAGCTTGGTCTAGTGATTATCTTAAGATTTTCATATAGGGTATAGCTAGTATATTTTAAATCCCGAAACATGAAAATTATTCCATTCATATATTATCATCGAAGCTTGGAATAAATTCTGTGAGTGTAGTCTTAAAATGTTATTTTCTTAGCGATAAATCGAGCACAAGACTTCCGGTAACAAGGCGCTCATTCTTGACTGAGATAACATCCTCAATTAACTTTTCTAGTATAAAAAGTGTGTTGGTATACTGGATCTTAAATATATTTAGATATTAGAATCCAATAAACATATCACAAGCTTCATATAGCCTATTTTTTACACTAAGATATATTTTATCTTTCTAGTTCTTATAATAAACTGATATAAACGAGAATAAAGTTTTTTTAGTTTAGTGATTATTTCAGAGTTTTATATATTAAAAACTCGATCTCCTCTCCACTAATATAACAGAATTTTTTTTTTTGATAAAACCGAAAGGAAGAGTGAACATATGCAACCTAAAAATAATAATAAAGAACTTTGGAAATACCTGAGGCTATTAAAACCAGGAGAGCTGGAAATATCGGTCATAGGAATGTGAAAAGCCTCTGACCAAGACAATTGCCTGAGGCATGTGGCTGATGGTGTCCCCCAACGGTAAGTACCAGCAGAGAAATTCGAATCTTCTTTGCTTTTCTTGCCAAAAGGTTGTTTAAACACTTTGACTTGCTCCTCTCTCATCTTCTCCAATATATCCTTTGAAATCCCATGATTGATAACTTGAAAGAAACCCCACTCCTTTGAAGCCCTAGCTATCTCTTCTTTGCACCCTTCTCTCTCACAAGATTCCTCCGCCAGGCTTAAACGGCCAAGATCGATCAATGGAAGCTCAAGTTCTTCAACGATGGAGACCACCTTGTTGTTGTTTGGCGTTCTGGGTTTCCATTCTTCGAAGAGGGTTTTGTAGGTCTCATGAAATGGTGGGTCCTGATGATCCATGCTTAGAGGCTGAGAGGAGATCAAAGAGAGGAGAAATCTTAAAGCGGGTTGTCAAAAGGGAAAAAAAAGGACTAAAAGGGCTAATAAGTGGGTATATATTTTGTATTTAGAGAAGGGTAGGAACATAGAGGAAAAGGATTAGGACAGGAATTTCTTTTCTTTAATTTGTTTTTGTTTCCTTCGTTGTCGATGAAAACATTATGGCGTTCATTTTTCCACGTCTTGGACTTTACAGACAAAGTTAATTGCATGTCGTTTTTGTTGAAGTCTTTAAGAAATATATTTCTTCTCTCTAATTTTCACTTGTTTTTTTTTATAAATTTTTTGTTTCCTATACCCTATGTTTAGCGAGTGAAATTTTTTTGTTATGTGTTCTGAAATTTAAAAAAAGAGAGATATTCTTCTTCATAAAAAATAAAAAATAAATAAAAAGTAAGATAAATTTTCTCTTTTTCTATCTATCTAACTAAAGAATGTACTTTTAACTTAGAAAAATTCTATGAATCTAATTTAGACAAAAATCTCTTAAAACGAGTATTGAGTGATTTTTTTTGATACATTAGATTATAAAATATGAAAAAAAAAGAATAGAATTATAGAAATAAATATTTTTCATTTAAATTTATACTTATACAAGAAATAACATAAAAAAATATATAAATTATTTCATTGTATCTTTTTTTTAATTTCCGTGTATCAAACAAATACTGAATTAGTGGATGTTACCGAGGGAAAACTTGAATATAAAAAAGCTTGTGCTCCCATTGGTTTCACAAAAGCAAATTAGGAACAAAATACAAGAGATTAATACCGAGGGAAAACTAGAATATAAAAAAGCTTGTGCTCCCATTGGTTTCACATAAGGAAATTAGGAACAAAATGCAAGAGATCAATATCCCAGTTAAAATCAGTTTATTTTTTTCATTTTTCATTGAAAAAAATCAATTTATTTCTACAAATGAAAAAGAATAAACTTTTAATCGTATTAATTTGACCTGGTGGACCGAATCTACACAGAAATTTCTGATTTACGCGGGGATGAGCTTTTCGCTCTCCTTGCATGCATTAATTACAGTCTCATTGAGTGGGGCCATCTTACATGTCGGCTGTGCTTCTAGGTGCTTCAGACCGTTGATCACATGGCATTGGCATTGGCATTGGCATTTCCAAATATACAGACCCCATAAGACAGACAGTTGTCACTACAAGGTTTTTTTTTTGTCATTGCAGCAACTAACTTGTAGTATATACTATATACCATGTACTGTAGTAGTACTTAATTGGTATTAGTGTTCTTGTTAATCATGTCTTAAATATAATAATCTAGAAGTTGTAACAAGGTTGTTTCTTGATCCTGTGATGGGATCCAACTGTGTATTTTAAGTGGTCTTTTGTGTGTTGGTTTCATATAGAGGTGTGATTTTAATAAATATCATTATTTGTATGTCAAAATGTGAGTATGAATATAAAAAATAAATTATTTGAAGAAATAAAATAAATATTTTTAATTCGTATTCATTGACTTATTAACTCGGTTCGTATTCGATCAATATCTATATTTTCTTATATAAAAAAAAATTATCAATATTTATTTTTTATTTGTTATCTACTCTATTTGTATATGATATGACTCCTTTTTTTTTACCCCTTTTTCTACTATCCGTTTTGGACATGCAATTTATTTTTGGGGATCCAGCTAATAATTTCTTAAAGTGTGGCCAAATTCAGATTTTGTTTCATGGAATTAATTTTGTATATATGGTTTCACATGGATTTCCATGAGCTAGGGCAGTAGGTAATAGGTACTATTTTTTCCCTATCCTTTAAAATTCTTCAATTTTTTTAATTTTTTTAATGTTTTTCCTTGATGGTATTTATTCAATACTTGACTTAGATAGCAGAAAAATACAAGGACAATGGTCTTGTCACAAATGAAAGAAGATGACCCACTAATCAACTTCTCAATATATATCTGAAAGATACCATACCCCTAACCAACCAATTGACTATTTGTTGATTCAAGAAGTATCCTGTCAAAGCTGTGGCATTCATTTTAACTTAGTTTTCATACAATTCTATACAAATCCTATAGGTCAAGCTATCATTGTCCAAAATATTTAAATAATAGCATATAATAAAATGTAATATGAACATTCTATGATTCTACAGTATAAATATTACATTAGGAAAGGCATATAGTAATAACTTTATCCCAAGGTACAACAAAAATAATAAATTCAGTTCCTACTAAGGAAGATCTTATGTGCCCATATCTCAATAAAGTGCAGAGGGACAGTGAGTACACTTCATCCCATGAAAATATTACTGTTGTTGATATATGCAGTATGTATCTGATTACTGTGGTTATAAATATTCTTATATAGATATAACTACAGTAAATAAAAAAAACAAATGATTGGGAGATTAGAAAAGATATATCAGACGGCTCATATTATATACTAAATCACATTCTAATTAACCTGGTTCAGAATCCCCATCGAATTGTTGGACTCCATTTTTAACCTGGTTTCTGCATTAACATAAGAAACAAAAAGCTTAGTTAGTTTATCATAATATCGCAATTTGTCGGTAAGTTAATTTTTTTTTGATAGTGCTCTCCCCCACAAGTCTGTAAGTTAATTAATCCAATATCGCTTTTAATGAGTCACAAAGTTAATCAAGTTGATGATAATTACTTATTACTTGCATGTTACTGCACGGAAACGTCTACGTCTAGATATAGTAGTTTTCAGCTTAAAAAGAATCTTATATGTCATCTGAGCATATATTCAATTGAGTATTATAATCTTTTTTTTTTTTTTTAATAATCACTTTTTTGTTTACAGGGAATTTAAATTTGATCTTTTTTTTTTTTTTTTTACGATGTGTTAAAAAAAATTTATTCACCGTAAGAGTTAAACATGTATCTCCTATAATACATGTGTGCACTCTCATGAAACTAAGAGCAACTAAGCACATGATGTGGGTACGTCGGAACGATTGCAACTTCATCTACATCTATATTCACCTGTGAAGATAATCATCTGTTTTTTTTCAACAATCATATCGGATAATAATTGTTGATATGAACCATTAAGGTCAACCGCATCCACTCACTTATTTTTTAAAAAAACTGTTTTTCAAACATATATAAACTTGTGCATATAATCATGTTATTAATAAAAAATTGTTGTTTTTTAAGGGCACAAACTTTTTTTCTTGACCTGCGCATATTATCAAATATTGTAAATAAACCAACAAACCATAAAATATAAAAATTAATTATGGTAAAATTGATATTATGTATGAGCAGGTGGATGTAAGGGTTGTGAGATGTTGGATCTGCAGTCCATTCACTTTAGTTACGATTGAGATTTTCTCATACATCCACCCGTTACTCGCAACAAAAAAAAAAAAAACAATCAGCCCAATCGGATTAAGTGGATTAATTTTTTGAGTGATCTATTGATTATTGTTATCTTTATTCACAAATGATCCAAATTTATGATTGATGTAAGCTCTGATACCATTATGTCAAACCATCGATCTGTAACTCAAATGAATATCTAATTGAACGTAATAAAGGTCATGGGGCTCACATTCCATGTTGAAAACAATGATTTCGGAAATTAAAAAATAAAAAAGCATGAGAACAAATAAAGACTAAGCAAGAGATCACCTTTTTAGCTTTGCTCAAAGAGACACTGCTACACCGAAAAGATAATTAAGAATATGTAGTTGAGAGGAGAAATGAGAGTTAATTGAATGGAGGCTTTCTACTTACATGTATATAATAGGTGAAGGAAAACTGGGTTGATAGAGGGAGAGAAAATGAGAGACAGAGAGTGTACGTACCGTGTGCATCTTTTATGTAGGATCTTACTGAAAGGCAGATATTTGTTAGGGCCATAGGGGAAGCCTGAAGGAGCCCATCAATCATTTTGGATGTTGTTACTAGTTACTAGGAAATAGTGAGGAGGAGGAGAGATAGACTTGGAAGAACGAGAACCAGATGAATTTGTTGTGATTGAAAAATTGTTCCATTTTTAAAATAAATAAAAAAAAAAGGAAATATGAGAGATTATGGCACACAATATGTTTTCTTAGATGCATATGCATGCAATTATTACTGGGATAGTTCTACGGTGCAATGAGAGCACCATATCCATCATAATTTAATGATTGAGATTTGAAGATACAGTAGAAAATATAATTAAAATTCTAAAGGTTTTGGAAAAAAATTTAATCAACCTTTGAAATTTTAATTCGAGTAAATTAATCATTGACATTCACATATTTGTTTCAATCAAATTTTCCATCTAATTTCGTTCGATCGTTAAAAATGCATGTGTGAGAGCAAGTCAATCCCAAACATTGGTAAAATTGTCTCATTGATCTGTGCATCAATTGAGATGAAATTTGGGAGAGAGGGAACTTTGCTCAAGAGAAATTTTTTCTTCGTTTTCTTGTTCACCATATGACTTTAAATCCTTAGATCATACATAAGAAGAAAGACTACAAGTTCAGCTATGGGTTGATAGTAGGGTAATGGATTTGGAGGCACCAAAGCTGTATTGTCACTTTTATATAATTCTATTTTTCCTAAGTAACTTAAGGAGTTCCTGAGTCGACTTTGAATTTCGTTTGAAAATGAAAAGAATCTGTTTTGCATCGCTTTTTGAGTAGTGTTGTGAGCGATATGAACTGCTGCAACAATTTTAATAGTTGTACTCGTTGATTTGGTAGCAGATGCTATCATTTTGGTATTGCATTAATTAAATTAAAAGAAGTGAGGATATTTGTCATATTGATGGAATGATTTCAAAATTTGACATAAGTTGCAGAGAAGAGATTGGTTCAATGTGCTGGCAAATCATTGACCATTTGAACAATAAGCTACAGTCTAATTGATGACACTGTTTTAATAGCAGGCTTTGTTATGGCTGCATCTTCTAAAACAAAATCCAAGAAAACACTTAGAATCAATTCATTTGTGTTTAATTGTTCAAAATTTGTAAAGAAAACAAAAGAAAAATCTCTCTCTAACTTTCCGCTTCTCTTACGGAGGATGAGATCCTGTTCTGCGAAGACTAGAGACAACTTGCAGTGAAGTATGGCATCTGTGCTCACGGAGGCTACGACTGCAATGGATTGAAGGCTCAGCGACCGTTGAATTTGAGAGGTGGCCATTGATCGCTTTTAGTTGATTGGAAACAAAAATTCAGAACGCCTCATAAGACTACAGATCCAAAAGGTCACTTTATATTTCTCTTCATCTCTTGGATTTTGACTGAGGATAAAAGGGAAATTGGGTGTTTGGATGATGAGAAACCAAGAGGAAACTGTTTTCTCTCTTTCCTCGATCTGTCTCTCTCTCTTTGGGTGTCACACGAACAATTGGAGCGTGGTGATAACTTGAGAGCACGTGTGACTCACATGTGCCTTTTTAACGTATGAATGAGATTAAATTAAATGTAAAATTCAATTGAAATAGATTTGTGAACGTAAGTTATTAATTGATTAAAATTAAAATTTTAAAAATTAATTGAATTTTTTTAAAACTTCAAAGGTTTTGATTAATTTTTTAAAAAATATTTCATATAAATAATAGTTATGGTGATAGATATAAGCATATCAAGATTTTTAATAATGATATCATAATTTAATCCTTATTATTGGGATAGTTAACTCTCAAATACAATTAAAATTTAGATGAATGTATCAATTTAACATTAAAATTAAGATTTAAATGTGAAATCCTTTTTTATTATATCATTAAATATTAGATTTGAAATTGTAGTATAATTTCAAAGGTCTCGAGAGCCCAATTCCAAAGCAAAACAAAAAAAATTAGGACATGTTTAGAGAGTTTTCGAAAACTGTTTTTAGCTTTCGAAAACTCTTTTCTATGTTTGGCAATTAGTTTTCAAAAGTAATTTTCTAAAATTGTTTTCAGAAACTATTTTCTGAAAACTCTAAATTGGTGTTTTCTGACATAATTTTCAAAAAATAACCCTAAAATCAGTGTTCACTTATATGTTTCATTTTTCGTCCATGATATATAAAAAAAAGTATTAAAATTTTGAAAATAAAATAATATTAATTATTTTTAAGTATTTAGCAAATATGAGAAATAAAATTAATATAGATTTTAAATTTAAACTTAAAACTAAAAATAATCACAAGTTGTATCAAAACAGTTTTTAAAATAACATTATCCAAACAGCATTTCATTGTTTTTTGTTTTGGAAACAGTTTTCGAGTTACAGTTATCCAAACATGTAAAATTTTGAAAATAAAATAATATTAATTATTTTTAAATATTTAGTAAATATGAAAAATAAAATTAATATAAATTTTAAATTTAAACTCAAAAATAAAAATAATTACAAGGTGTATCAAAACAGTTTTCAAAATAAAATTATCCAAATAACATTTCATTGTTTTCTGTTTTGGAAACAGTTTTCGAGTTATAGTTATCCAAACATGTAAAATTTTGAAAATAAAATAATATTAATTATTTTTAAATATTTAGTAAATACGAAAAATAAAATTAATATAGATTTTAAATTTAAACTCAAAACTAAAAATAATTACAAGGTGTATCAAAAACAGTTTTCAAAATAAGATTATCCAAACAACATTTCATTTTTTTTCTATTTTGAAAACAATTTTCGAGCTACAGTTATCCAAACATATTTTCTTCAGAAAACATCAAAACTATTTTTAATTTTCATTTTCGAAAACAGTTTTCAAAAACTGAAAATAAAAAAATTGTTACCCAAACATGCCCTTAAATTTTAAATTTCTAACTGATACCCTTTTGCCTCATTTTTTCCCTTATTTCTTTTTTTCCCCGTTCGACTCCCCCTTGCCATGACTGATTGCCGATTTCTTCCAAGATTCGACCGAAATGGCGATTTTAGGGTGAGTTCCTCTCTCTTTCTTCCTCTCTTTTTTCCTCTCTCACTGTACCTGTGGTCTTAGTGTTAAAGGTGGAGACAATATAAATGTACTGAGCTACCAACATTAATGGTGAGCTACCAACACTAATGGAGAGCTACCAACATTAATGATGAGCTATCAACACTAATGGTGAACTACTAACATTAATGGTGAGCTACCAACATTAATGCCATATGTTTTCTAAGCCTATAAATTGGCATTAGGACTTGGGTTCTATGAGAAGAGCAGAAACACATTTTGAGAGATAGAGTGTTTTGTAAAATTCAAGAGAGTGGCTTTTGTAACAGAGCACTGCTCTGGTTTTTTTTCTTTGGGCTTTTGCCAAATAGTAAAATACTTTGGGTGTTGGTCCGAGTAGTAGACACATTGTCGAACCTCGTTAAATCTCTGTGTTCAATTTTTTGTGTGTGCGTGTTGTTCGATTCTTGCTATTTTCCTTAACAACTGGTATCAGAGTGTTTGGTAATAAATTTCTGTCTGCTTTTTTGCGAGGTTACTATTTATATGAATAGTGAATTTCGTTAATAATGAAATTTTGTTGGTGGTACCGATTCATCGGCAACGGTGTTCTAATACATGGAGGTTCGCAAGAATTATCAGAAAAGATCCAGAGAAAGCTATATTCGAGTGGGAGCAATGGCAGACGAAGGTAAAACAAGGATCGAAAAGTTCAAAGGAGCAAACTTTGGTTTGTGGAAGATGCAAATAGAGGATTATCTTTACCAGAAAGACCTCTATCTTCCTCTTGGTAGCAAAACAAAGAAACCACAAGAAATGATAGATGAACAGTGGGAGGTGCTGGACAGGAAGGCTCTTGGCACCATCAGACCCTTTCTCGCTGCAACTGTCGCGTTCAACATCTCGAAGGAGAAAACCACTGCAGATTTAATGGTGGCTCTGTCCAAAATGTACGAGAAGCTATCAGCCTCAAATAAGGTATTCTTGATGAAAAGACTCTTCAATATGAAGATGGAAGACGACGGTAGCATCGCTGAACTCTTGAACAGTTTCAACACACTGACAAGTCAGTTGAAATCCGTTGGGATCAGCTTCGAATACGAAGTTAGAGCACTGCTAACTTTGTTAACATTACCAGATAGTTGGGATAGTTTGGTAATGGTCGTCTGTAACTCTTTTGGCTCTTGAAAGCTAAAGTTCGATGACATTGTGGGAGTTCTTCTAAGCGAAAAATTGCGCAGAAGATCTTCATGATCTGCGAAAACGTCTGGGAACACTTTGAGCGTAGAAGAAAGAGGAAGATCTTCAAAGAAAGGAAACAAGAACCGTGGAAGTTCTAAATTTAGGAAGTGTAAATCAAGAGGACCAAAATCAAGAAGTGGAGGTTGCTGGAACTGTGGAAAGAAATGACATCTGATGAGAGATTACAAAGCACCAAAGCAAAGTGATAATCAGGAAAGTAAAATTCTATTTATCTTTCTGATAAAGATTCTGATGCTTTGATCATTTTTGTTGCTGTTCGTAATGATTTGTGGGTGATAGATTCTGGTGCATCTTTTCATGCTACCTATCAGAAGGAGATACTCCAAAATTATGTGCAGGATGATTTCGGTAAAGTGTATCTCGGAGATGATGAAGCATGCAACATAACTGGAAGATGAGATGTACAGATAAACCTAGAAAATGGGACTACCCTACAGTTGAAGGACGTGTGACATGTTTCGAACCTCACAAGGAATTTGATATCAGTAGATCAATTTTCAGATTCAGGATGTAGAACCACTTTCACAAGTGATTCATGGAAGGTGTCGAAAGGGGCTATGGTGATACCTCACAGAAAGAAATAAGACACTCTCTATGTGATGAGTGGAATAAATAGTGTTCTAACAGCTGCATCAATAGATTCGAGTGCAGACACCTAGCACCACAGACTTGGGCAAACGAGTGAGAAAGGTACGAAGGTCATGCTATCAAAAGGGAAGATTCCAAATTTGAAGCATCTGGACCTGAGCTTCTATGAAGACTGTCTCTATGGAAAGCAGAAAAAGGTGAGTTTTTTTAAGACGGGCAGAAAATCAAAGCTTGAAAAGCTAGAATTGGTCCATACAAACGTGTGGGGAACAACCAAGGTACCATCTCTTAATGGGTCTCAATACTATGTTACTTTTATTGATGATGCCACTAGGAAGTTATGGGTGTATTTTTTGAAGCATAAATCTGATGTATTTGATGTTTTCAAAAAGTGGAAAGCTATGGTTGAGACTGAAACATGTCAGAAAAGTGTCTGAGGTCAGACAATGGTGGAGAATATTGCAGCGATGAATTTGAGGAATATTGTGCTCTCAACAGTTTCAAGAGACAGAAGACAGTTCTTAAAACACCACAACAAAATAGCGTGGCAGAACGCATGAACCGAACCATTAATGAAAGTGCTAGAAGCATGAGGATTAATGCTAGATTACTCAAACAATTCTGGGCAAAGGCGGTGAACACATCATTCTATCTGATCAATAAAGGACCATCTGTTGCACTTGAGTTTGGACTTCCAGAAGAAGCGTGGACGAGAAAAGAGGTAAACCTATCACACTTAAGAATATTTGGTTGCACCTCTTATGTCCATATAAACTAAGATGAAAGGTCTAAGCTAGACCCAAAATCTAAAAAGTGTGTCTTTGTTGGATATAACATTAATGAGTTTGGCTATCGGTTTTGGGATCCAGAAAACTGAAAAATCTTAAGAAGTAGAGATGTAGTGTTTAACGAGAATGTTCTATATAAGGACATGATGAAAAAGGTGGAAGGGGAAACAGAAAAGAAAGAGTTTGTAGAACTTGAGGAAATTTCTACAAAAGGAGTGTTACAACCCAGAGATGAGAATATAGAATCTCACACTCCTGTTCCCCAAGTTCCCCATCAAGAATTGAAGATATCAGAAAGAGTTAACAAAGGTCAACTCCCGACTCGTTATTTAACATATTTGAATTATTTGCTTTTAACTGACAATGGTGAACCAGAATGTTATGAATAAGCAATGCAAATTAAGGATAAGCTCAAGTGGGAGGCTGGAATGAATGATAAAATGGACTCCCTGATAGCAAATCAGACATGAGATTTGGCTGAGCTTCCAGAAGGCAAAAAGGCTTTGCATAACAAGTGAGTTTACAAGTTGAAAGAAGAACACGATGGAACTAAGCGATACAAGGCCAGGCTGATAGTCAAGGGATTTCAACAGAAGGCAGGTATTGACTATACTGAGATTTTCTCTCCTGTTGTAAAGTTGTGTACCATCAAATCTGTATTGAGCATTGTTACAGTAGAGGACTTACATCTAGAACAGTTAGATGTGAAAATTGTTTTCCTTCATGGTGATCTGAATGAAGATATCTACATAAAACAACCATAGGGGTATGAAGAACTAGGGAAGGAAGAGTTGGTGTGTAAGCTCAAAAAAAGCTTGTATGGGTTGAAACAAGCACCCAGACAGTGGTATATCAGGTTTGATAAATTTATGTCTGAAAACGGGTATACAAGATGTAACGCTGACCATTGTTGTTATTTCAAGAAGTTTGATGATTCCTACATCATTCTTCTATTGTATGTGGATGATATGTTTATTGCAGGATCAAGCATGATAGAAATAACAATGTTAAAGGAAGAACTCTCCAAAGAGTTTTCTATAAAGGATTTGAGTATGACTAAACAAATCCTTGGTATGTGGATCAGAAGAGACAGGAAGAATCGAAGATTGTTGCTATCTCAGGAACAGTACATCGAAAAGGTACTAAAAAGGTTCAACATAGATCGGGCTAAACCAGTGAGCACTCCACTAGCAAGTCACTTCGCACTTTCAAAAGAGCAAGGTGCGACGACGGTTGAAGAACATGAATACATGTCAAAAGTACCATATGTCTCAGCAATTGGTAGCCTCATGCATGCTATTGTCTGTACCATACCAGATATTGTGCAAGCAGTGAGAGTCGTGAGCAGATTCATGAATAATCCAAGCAATGAGCATTGGAGGGCTGTGCAGTGGATTATGACGTACTTGAGAGGTACCACTAATCTATCCCTATGCTATGATGGATCAAAGATCAGTCTGAAGGGTTATGGCGATTCTGACATGGCAGAAGACCTAGATGGTAGAAAGAGTACTACAGAGTACGTCTTTACACTAGGCAGTGCAGCAGTGAGTTGGGTCTCGAGATTACAGAAAATCGTAACTCTCTCGACTACAGAAGCAGAGTACGTGGCAGCGACATAAGCATGTAAGGAAATGGTGTGGCTACAAAGTTTACTCAGAGAATTAGGCAAAGAGCAGAAGGACTATAAGATTTACAGTGACAATCAGAGTGCAATTCATCTGGCAAAAAATTCTGCATTTCATGCCAGGATAAAGCGCATCGACATCAGGTACCATTTCATATGGGGGCTCTTAGAAGAAAAGGTTATTACGCTGGAAAAGATTCACACTAGCAAGAATCCTGCAGACATGTTAACCAATACTGTTACGATTGAGAAGCTAAAAGGATGCTCAGTTTCGATCGATTTTCATGCTTTAAAAGCAGGAGAAGACTCACACCTAGTTTGACTATGTTGGAATTTCGTTACCAATGGCAAATTGTCTCTAAGTGGGAGATTGTTAAAGGTGGAGACAATATAAATGTGGTGAGCTACCAACATTAATACCATCTGTTTTCTGAGCCTATAAATTGGCATTAGGACTTGGGTTCTATGAGAAGAGGAGAAACACATTGTGAGATATAGAGTGTTTTGTAAAATTCAAGGGAATGGCTTTTGTAACAGAGCACTGCTCTGGTTTTTTTTTTTTTTTTTTTTTCTCTGAGCTTTTGCCAAATAGTAAAATACTTTGGGTGTGGGTCCGAGGAGTAGGCACATTGCCAAACCTCGTTAAATCTCTGTGTTCAATTCTTTGTGTGTGCGTGTTATTCGATTCTTGTTATTTTCCTTAACACATAGCTCTCACGATATCTTCCCTCTTTTAACCTATAGTGACTTTCTCTTGCTCTGGCCATAGCTAGCTCGTCTCTCTAATTCTAGTGATCTCTTAAAGGTTTGTCTCTGGTTATTTAATTTCATTTATTTGAAGCTGTAATTGTAAATCTGGATTTGTATTTGATTCCTCTTGTTTGTTCTTTTTCGCCATTTAATATTGAGATTCCTGTTTGTGTTGGTTTGAATCCTTTTGAAAAACGGAGCAGTAGCTAATTTGAAATGGTGTTTTGAAAAATTTCTGGACTTTCTGGTAACTTCTGTGAATGAGATGCATGCAATTAGTAGTGAAAAAAATCTGATGATATGATGTAGATAAATTTGATGATTCCATTGTTTCTTGCTTGTGTCATTGGTCTAATATGTTCTTGGATTGCGTTTTATCCTAACTTTTTCTTTACCAATTTCCTATACTTTTGAGGGTAAATAAAAAATAAAAAGAAAAAAAGGTAATTCTGTTCATATGCTAGAAGGAGACTAACTAGTGCGTCTAAAGCATGTTGGCTTCCTGAACACATCAATTTTGGCTCTTAAGAGTGATGATAATGGTACAGCTACTACTGGTGTTTTTAGGCATGTCGTTTTTGAAGGCACTTACTTTGGTTTAGGTCTGGATAGGCTCATGTTAAAACTAATTAGACTTTATGTTATTCTTAAGTAATAGTACAATTTCTTCCTTTATTCAATATATCAAAGATTTTGGTGGTTAATGTTAACATCCCATGAATTTGTAGGTAGTCATGTGAATAAGTCCAATTTTCTTCTTCTTTTTCTCTTGGTCTCTCTCTACTTCATGTGGCTGATTTCCCTCTCTCTTTATCTGCTTTTATTTCTTCTTGTGTGTTTGGGGCGTATTTAACTGCACCGTTCATATGTCTTTAGCTATTTGGGTTGTACCACTGTATTGATCCATATATATTTTGAAAAAAATAATATTAATTACTCTCTTAAAACTTTTTAATTAATGTACTCTGTTAGGTGTTTGTTAATTTTTGAACAATATGTATAATGATCTTTTAATGTTTCAGCAATTGGTAGCTTATTAAAACCATTAGGATTAGTTTTTTCTAAGGGTTGATAGCATTAATGATAAGTTGTTGTGTTACAAAAATTGATGCATCCATCTTAAAAATCCGGCATGCCATAATCCTTATTTGAAATTTTTACATCAATGATTTTACTATCACATGTGTCATTCCAATTGTAGCGAATGTTCTTGAAGGGACACCAATAATTGACTATTATCATACTGTAAGTGTAATGATTAATATGTAAATTACACTATGATGGTAAAACAGACACATGGATTTGAATTTATATGCCCTTCATCATTCTAATCAATGTCATATCATACTATCAAATGTTCAAAGCAAAACGTGCCACATACGTTTATAAATATGAAAAATGACAATATCAAAGCTAAATATTCCTTTTATATATATAAAACATATATTAAAAAATGCATAGTAGACTTTTAGAAAAGCATACCATATGTTTGTTTACATTCTTTTTTTCATTTTTTTAATTATCATATGTAAGATGATTAAGTAAATATATAATTAATTTGGACAATTGGGAGCATCACACAAGGGATCAATTGTACTCTCATCGAAATTTTTTTTTTTATAAGCAAAGCAAATAATTAAAGTAGTTAATAACTTAGTTTATACATGTTTAATTTATAGTTAATATAACCTTGATGGAGGTACATATTAGATAATCTATCTATGTTAATTATAAAAATATTATTACTCAGTGTAATTTTTAACTTCAATTCTCAAAGATAAGGATATATAAAACCATATTAACTGAAAATCTTAGATATGCTATTTATTAAGTATGGATGGACACTATAGTAATTATATATTTCCTTCTTTTTTTTTTCTTTTTTAACAGACAATGGGTCATTCTACTAATAAAATCATGAAATTACTAGGAATTTTATTATTTAAGTGATTTAGAAACCTAGGTATCTAAGGCATACAGTCTTTTATGAAACTAATATTAATTACCAACAATTATAAAAAAAAATACATAAATTATTTTAACCAATGCGTGTACGAAGCTGACATTCAACTTAATTGTGTTGTGGTATTTTAATAAATTCATGTTACAGCTAATAAGGGTAAATTTAAAACTATATATGAATTGCATTTAATTTCTTGTTGAATGGCCTTCTATCCGCTAGTAGTTACTTACAAGCTAGAACCAATTAGCAAGCTACGAGGAAGACAAGAACTTGCAATATATTTTTTTTGGTCATAATTATAATTAAATTAAACAGTAAAAATTCTTTTTCCTCTATACCTAGATTATCTCCATTTGGCAACACAAATTTGGGCCCTTGAATTTGGATTTGGAAGACTCGAATCCAAATACATATTTGGATTTGTTTTAAAGACTACGTACTTGTATTTTAATGAATTACAGTGTGAATTTAAAAAGCTTAATCACATGTAATTGAAGTTCTTTTTCAACGCATGCATTTTTATGTATTTCTAACCAAAAATACGATCTAAGACCCGATTACCCATAATCTCTCATTCTCTCTTGCTTCTTCTTTTGCATACTTTTTCTTTAAACATGATAGCATCCCAACACGCTCATCTCCCAATACGTGTTAACGAGCATGTTGATCTATTCTTTTATCAGATTAAACAATCTAATATCTCAATATGTGCTACACATGCATGTTGTGGAAAAAAATTGAAATTATTCATTGATATAGGAAATGCAAAAAAGTTACATTTATGGATCAAACACAATTACAAAACATTACCAAGTCAACAAATTAGGAGATAAAGAAACTCAAAACTTTTTCATTCATGCATTCATAAATAAGAGAAAACAAATGAATTTAGAAACTAAATAATAGACATGCATAGAGGATGTAAGAAATGAAAAGAAAAAAAACTTTGTTAACAAATGAATTTCGAAACAAAAGAATAGATCTCCATAAAAGAAATGATAATAAACTAAAAATGTTATGTTACACTCACCTAGAAAGGAAACATAAAGGGAACAAATTAATTTTATAAAAATAGTGACCCATTGGTAAGAGAGAAACAAATAACAGGATGAGAGAACATGTATAAGTAGGTGTGAATTAGTGCGTATTGGGTATTGCATAATTGGTTAGGTGGCTATTGCAGATAAATGGTTATTTGAAACGGGTGATGTGTAACTGCTTAGGTGATTATTGCAGATAAATGATTTTTAAAACGGGTATTATGCAACTGTTTATGTGGTTACTGTAGTTAAGTGATTTTTAAAACATGAAGTTGTTACTGATTAGGCAAACATGGGTGATTGTGGAATGATTAGTTTTATATTTTTATACCTAATAACACAATAATTTATATTTATGGGGTGATATTTTTGATATTTCAAAAGGGAATACAACAAAAAGGTGCTTTAGCTTTATTAATAGTGTGTGTGTTATATATATATATATATATATATATATATATATATATATAAACGGTTGATATAAAATATAAAATATTCTATTATAACTTATATCGGTTAATATAATATATATATATATATATATATATATATAACTTATATCATATATTGGTTAATTGGTCGGCTGGTGGTTAGAATTTTTTTAATAATTTATTAAATATAAACGGTTGAAACGATTTAAAAAAATTCTAACCGTTAACTGACCGATTAACCGATATATGTTATTCGATTAATCAATTTAATATCAATTTAACCGATTAACCGAACTGTTTTACTTAAACGGTTTAAAATGGTTCGATTAATGGGTTTTAATCTATTAATGAATATCTTTTCAATACTTATTTTCAGACTGGGCTTCAGCTCAACTCAAGGCCCATGTATTGGGTAAAAAGGCCCAGGCTGTCTGAGCCCATGAAACTCACAAAACCGTTTGATGCAGACGTACGACAATCACACGGCCCAAAGCTTGAAGCTCCAAATCCGTTGACTTTTTCGGTCAGAAACAGAACTCTCCTCCTTTTTTTTTCACTATCCATACAAAAAAGGCAGGATTTCGCAGAAAAACACGCAGAGAAAGGAAGATGGCACCACCGGCAGCGATTCGGTGGTGCGCAGTTGTTCTATCAGCTTTGATGATGTCCCTCCTAATCACTCCGTCAATCGCCATTTACTGCGACGAAGACGATTGCTATGATCTACTAGGGTCAGCTCCCTTGAAAATTTACTTTTCTTTTTCTCGTCTCCTTTTCCTTTTGTTCATTTCTAGTAATTTTACGTAATACCTGCATTTTCTTGCTTGCAGGGTCACTCAAAACGCGAATGCGTCAGAGATCAAGAAAGCTTACTACAAACTCTCATTGAAATAGTGAGTTTCTTGGATACGTGAATTTCCCTTTTATTCGTTGATTATACTAATATATAAAGCTTGAAAATATTGCAATTGATTTACTTATTTATTACGTTGGCACTTTAATTAGTCACCCGGATAAAAACCCTGATCCGGAATCGAGAAAGCTGTTTGTGAAAGTTGCTAATGCTTATGAGGTACTATTACTATTCTGTAATCTTTTTCAAGTCTACATTAATTTTTTTTTGTTTATTGGAGTTTGAGCGAAGCTTTCTTTAATAAAGCTGAGTTTGTATGTTTTAGTTCATGTGTGAATTCAATTTAGTATAATATGGTGACGTATGAACTGTTTATTTGATTTTTTTTATATAAAACAATTAGACCTTGTTATGATGCTTGGTTAAACGTGTAATGGAACTATGAATTTTGAATGATTAAATGGTGTTTTCAGTTGAAGATTAATACTTTCAGACAGACAAATTTACTACTTTAATGTTCTATTATTTTTATAGTTTTCAATTCTGTAATTGTTGGCATTTCTCGATCTTGAAGCTGCACGCCTTTTTACTTGAGATTTCTTTAAGCTACATTTTTTTTTAATTTTATTTTTTAAGTTTAGATCTATGTTTGAAGTAAAAAGGGAATGGTCTTTTTATTGCAGATTCTGAAAGATGAAGCTACGCGGGGGCAGTATGATTATGCAATTGCACATCCGGAAGAGGTGCATAGTTTTTATTTATTTTTTATTTTTATTAACGCAATTTATAGTCCTAGTTAAATGCATGGTGAGTTACTAGTTTAAGGCTGACGATGTTACTTTGGTATTATCGAATTTGATTATTTAGTTTAGGCATCCTCAACATCATTCACATTATTTGAGTGTTCCATTAGAATCTGCACATCAGATGTCATGAAAGCTTGCAGATAACATATTATGAATGAGGTCTGGAGTACCAGTTTAGTTTGAGATTTTTTTGGGGGAAAAACTATCTACCATGGTGGGGGTTAGGCAGATCCTTACCTGTTTATTAATAACAAAAATGAGAAGTACAAATAAAGAGGGGTAGGGGGACAAAAACAGTTTACTTTGAGAATTTTCCCCATTTAAACAGCGTCACTGTATAACTGCATGTCACTTGAACTCCCACTGTTTCCGTTGGAATCTCATAGTGACGAATTTCGATTTGGTACATAGATTGAATTACCGTTAGTTTAGGAACTTCCATCATTTGCTGGTTCTTATAATATGTGGTACCTTATCATATATCCGTATTGGTTACTCACTGCTGTGTCTGGTTGTGAACATTGTGAGGAGCTATCTTGGTTGAAATATCTAGGATGTCAGATCGATTGCGTCCTGCTATTACATGAGCGTATATCTCATACTTACTGATTTTCATAGACCTTTTTGGTTCCCAATTACTAGAGTTTTAGGTCGAGTAAGCTTCAGATTATTATTGTTGTTCTAAAATTTTCTAATTTATTTTCTTTTTAGGTATTTTACAACACAGCTCGATACTATCATGCATATTATGGGCACAAGACGGTGAGCAATTTTTCATTATCTCACTTGTTTTCAGTATTCGTTCTGATTCAATGTAACTTGTGGTAATAGATAGACAAAGCTTTGCATTTGATTCATATGGTTTCTTAACAGTTATGTGTACTTTCTAGGATCCTCGTGCTGTCCTGGTTGGTCTTCTTCTGATTCTCTCAGCATTTCAATATCTAAATCAGTGGACAACGTATAATCAGGTACCAAGATATATCTAGTAAAACATGGTTTGTACCGAAAAAAATATCTAGCAAAGCATGGTTGCATCATGAATCTTAATGTCATTGTGTTTGATAATAACTTTCATTATTTCATTGCGGTGTTGTGCTGTCCTCATGCCAAGTTTCATTAAATGAAGCTGTGTGAGATGAGAGGTTATATTCCTTTTGTGTACTAAATATGTACTTCATGTAACGATGAATGTCAACAGTAGGATAAAGATATGATATGAACCATTGGATTCTTCTGTGAGACTTTTTTTTATAGCATAGCATGTATTTATCTCATAGGAAGGCTTAAAAAGTTTGAAGCTTCTTTTTCATGACATCCTCAAATCTTCATCTCGATGCAGGCTGTAGCCATGGTCAAGAAGACACCTGCTTACAAAAATAGGCTGAAGGCGTTGGAACTTGAACGCACTGGTGGAGTTACAAATAAGAAGAAGAGTCACAAGCATATGGACAAGTATGTTCTTTGATTTTTAATCAGAAAAAAGAGACTGCATAGATGTGATTGAACAACATGGACAACGCTTTAACCCCTCCGTACACTCATTCCTTAGATACAGTTTTGGTTAATCCCTTACATTGGGCTGTGTGTTATATAATTTTCAAATCACAGTTGAAAGAAATTGTATCATATTTTTATGACAGGAAGATGGAGGAAGATCTCAGCAAAGAACTTGATTTGCAGATTAAGGGAGCTGAAAAACCCTCTATCTGGGTACTAGTTGGTGTCCGTTTTGTTCTTCTGCCTTACACTATTGGGAAGGTTAGAATACCATTTTATTAGTTAAGAATCACACTATTGGGAAGGTTAGATTACCATTTTATTAGTTAAGAATCACTGTAACTTTGTAAAATTGCGGGGCAATTTCGGTGATGGATATAATTAATATTTGATTTTTTTTTTCTATCCTGTTGTTTGCGAATGATCTTTGACTTGGAATCTGGTCTCAGCTTTCAAATTACAAGGGTTACTGATTAAGTTTCTGTGCATTCAGCTATTGTTGTGGTATGGCTGTTGGTTCTGGAGATACAAGGTGAAAAAAGCTCCATATTCTTGGGAAGATGCCTCTTATCTAACACAAAAATCCCTGAGAGTGCCTCTTGATGCATGGATGAATATTGGTAACCATAATTAGATTATTTTCCTTTTTTTTTTTTCGTTATTTATTAATTTTCTTAGTACTAGTGGTGCTATGAAGGTTCTGGCCTTCAAGGGGTGGCTTGATTTGTGAATTGTTGGATAGATTCTTTACTCACGGCTCTTTTTATTGTTGCTAGAGTATGGCCAATATATTCATGGGATCACATGGTTATATTACCAAATCGAATGACTATTTCAAAATTCATATTATCAATCTTTTGTTTTCTCAATTGCATGCTAAAAGCTTAATGGCCCCAGGAGAATTATGTGGTGGATACCAGTATACCACAATTGTCATAAAATTTTCCATAATAGGCAAGGGGACAGATAATTCCTCCAGAGTTTTGAGTTGTCGCTTTCAGACCCTCCACATTCTTCAGACCCTACTCATTCTTCACATAAGTTAGTGCCTTACTGATCTAAAGTTTCTCGCGTGTTTTATTAGATGAATCAACAAAGGAAGATCTTGTTCATAGACGATTGTGGGAGAAGTCCAATCTAGAGAGCTACCTGGCAGAAATGCGGAAAGAGTCCAAGCGCAGAAGATAGCAAATTTTGTTGCCTTGCTATCATGTGCACTTTAAATACTGACAACAGGTTTCATTGGTAAAATTGACCAATATACACGATGTTACCCATATTGTACTAGTAAAATAGCTTGAACTTGTAGAAATCATTTATATTCATTTCCGAGAGGTCCAGTAATCCTCCAATGACTTGCTGGAATTTAAGCATTCTGAATTCTTCATTGTTTGTAATCTGTCACTGAAGATTGATGTGTTCAGTCTGATGAACTTGGGCTTACAATGAATGATTGTAATTACTAATTAACCCAAATGAGCCCTCCTAGTTGAGGGGTTGAAGGCTTGAAGCAGCCCTTTTGTCTGGGGGGATAAAACATGCATGTGGACTACTGCCGCATGCCCTTTTTTAGCAATGTTGCTTCACAGTCAGGTTTTCATTTTTGAATTTCTTGTAGTCAGAAGTTTTGATACACTGAAATGATGAAAACATGCATGTTTGTACCTTATTGTTTAGTATCGAGATGAAGGTTATGTATTTATCAGAAAAATACAGAAGAAACGAGAAAGAGAAGAAATAGGAAGGAGCGTGGGCATGAGCCCTAAAAAGAGATGCCTTTTAAGAGTATTGTACGGGAGAATTCTAGTATAGGATCGATTTTATAAAACTTTTTAAAATTATTTCAATCATAATATATCATTTTATTTTTTATTTCATATTTTTAATAAGATAATACAATGTGATCAAAAATATTTTTATAAAGCTATTTAATGGTTTTACACAAAAAAAAAAATTCTTTGTACTGTTTTTTTAAAACTTGTTTGATCTAACTATAGATACGATTTATGATTAATAAAATAATTCTGAAACAATTTATGATAATTGTTTAATATTTAATAAGCTTTTTGATATAAATTTAATTTTTTATTTCATAAATCATCTTATTATGCTTTTTACGAATTTAATTTAAATTATGTTTATTAAAAATAGAAATCGTTTCATAAACTTCACGAAAATGAAAGAAACGTATATAAAACGGTGCGTGTTTAGCAGAACTTAGGCAGCAGAAGGACACCTTCGTTTACCTTTTGCCAAATTCAGTCTTCTTCTTCAAACTGGCTATCCTTTGTGCCCAAAGGTTTTGGCACCTAAGTCCAGCCACCGAAAATCCTTCTCTTTTTTCTCTTCACCAAATCTAAAATGCACTTCCTCTCTTATCCATAAGCAGGTTTGTTGACCTCCACTCTCTTCACTCCACCCTCATTCACCAACCAACAAATACCCACTAATGGATCGCGCACAGGTAAACTCCCCAATTTAAGCATCAATGCTCTTCTACAATTAATCTCTGCACCATAATCATTTTCCATTAAAGCCCTCTTTTACTTTCTTTTTTTTTGTTTGTTAAGGTTGGATATTTGGTTCCACTAAATAAAAATTTGAAGGAAGACACTTCAGCTCCAAAGCTACCTCTCTTCCAAGGCCCAAACATCATCGGCCGCAACGATGTTTCACTGTCCGACAAGCGACTCAGCCGCAAGCACCTCACTTTCACCGCCTTCACCGATGGCTCTGCCAATTTACTCGTGGTAAAAGAAAATTCTTAATTTCACTCCTTATATTTTAACCTACTTATGAACTTCCCACCTTCAATTTCTATCATTTTTGAAGGAGGGAACGAATCCGGTGGTTGTAAGATCGGGTGATCAAAGAAAGAAGCTTTCTTCTCGAGAGAAAGTGTCAATTGCTAATAATGACATCATAGAGTTGATTCCTAGTCATCATTTTTTCAAATTCGTGACTTTGCCTAATGATTCTTCGAGCATTAAACGGAAGAGAAGTAATGGTGATGATAATTTCGGTAAAGGCGACGAAATAAGTCGAAAAAAAGCGCGACAGGTATCCAAAGATTAAAGCAAAATCGTGAAATTTGAACTGTGTTTGTTTTTATTCTAAATAGTGTACTATTATTTATAGCCAATTAGTACCAGTTAGTGGGTTTTTTTAATATGCACCGTGTAGGCTGATGAGGAGGGAATTCGGGATTTTCACGTCTCTGATGATAAACTGCCGAGGACGTTTCGGCTTTTGCGAGTTCAAGGATTGCCAGCATGGGCAAATACCTCTTGTGTCTCCATAGAGGATGTGATTCAGGTAATTAAAAAAGGGTTTTCGATTTGGCAACTTCATTTTATTTACCTGTACATTTGCAGCGTGTATTTGTGTTTGTTCAATAATCTGTGAAGATTTCTTAGTCTTATGAGTTGTCTTGATCAAGAAAGGCGTTATTAGGCCTGCAAATGTTGTTAGGGAAATAACTGTTTGATTTTTTATTTGTATCCTAGGGAGATATTCTGCTCGCTGTCCTTTCAAATTACATGGTAGACGTAGACTGGTTAATGTCTGGTGAGTTCTCTATGTTCTGATTGTGTCTTCTTTCATTCGGTGGTTGCTGTTTTTCTGTTCATTTTCTTGTTCTTTTCATTCGTGCGCAGACAAACATTTTTCTTTGTTTCGTTCTTTCATTGTCAGCTTTAATATGAGTGTTTACTTATGTGAACATATCACCGCCCTTAACAATTATATTGTTTCTAGTTTGGTTATTACTTCCATTGCCAGAGGGGATCTTTTCTTTTTTTGGGGTGTGGGGATTTTATTTATTTTATTTTTTGTTATTGCGATGAAGTTCTCATGTATTGGTTGTACTTATAAAGCTAATTTGCTTGGATATGTTCCATTCTCGCTGTTGTCATTCTAAGTAATTTCCCCGACTTGCCTGGTGTAGCATGTCCAAAACTGGCAAAAGTCTCCCATGTTTTGGTTATTCATGGGGAAAGTGATGGTAGAGTGGATCAAATGAAGGTTTGTCTTACCTTTAATTCATTCCATTTTCCACTGTACAGTTGAAGTTTTTCTTTTCTTTTCTTTTCATTCTACTCCTTTCTTGAGCATGTGGACCTTAACTCTGCATTCTTTGTTTGTTTTCTAGAGAAGCAAGCCCGCAAATTGGATTTTACACAAGCCCCCACTACCTATTTCATTTGGGACACATCATTCAAAGGCAATGCTTCTTGTCTATCGTCAAGGAGTAAGAGTTATAGTACATACCGCAAACTTGATCCATGTTGACTGGAACAACAAAACTCAAGGTTTATGGATGCAAGATTTCCCCTGGAAGAATCAGAATAATCCAAGTAAAGGATGTGGATTTGAAAATGATTTGATTGACTATCTCAGTGCATTGAAGGTACTTATTTTATGACATATTATGTGGATATGTTAAAGGGATTTGTAACTTCTATGATGGGATATTCTGTTATTTCTTCAATTGTATGTGACTAGACTCCATAGAATTGATAGTTTGAGTTTCTGTTTTTTTTTTTTAAAAAAAACAAAATTATATGCTTTCCTGTAAAACTACAATACCCAACCATTTAGTTCATATGTTTACTCCAATTGTAAATCAGAATGCGTGCTTATGTAGGACAGTGGGCATAGAGACCTCAAATTGACATTGTTGCTTCAACATATATATGTTTCTCATCAATAGAGTTATCCGTCGTCAGCATAATGATTTTGGAATTTTTCTTGAATTTAACAGTGGCGTGAATTCCCTGCTAATTTACCAGCCCTCAGCAGCTTCAACATCAATCCATCTTTCTTCAAGAAGTTTGATTATAGTAGCTCTGCGGTATTATTTGCATGCATTTAATCTTTGGTTTCTTTTTTGGAAATTCTGTATCATTGGTACCTAGTTGGAATTATATTACGGATAGTTCCTGTTTATCTCTATCATGTATCTTTCAACATATAAAGCTACAATCTTATTTTCAGGTCCGACTAGTTGCTTCTGTCCCTGGATATCATACGGGTCCCAATTTAAAAAAGTGGGGACATATGAAACTACGTTCTATTCTCCAGGAGTGTATTTTTGACAAAGAGTTTGAGAAATCTCCGCTAGTTTATCAGGTATGGTTGGGCTTCTACTCTTCCTGTGTAATGATCCTGCTGCAGTTTTCGGTTGATATATGTTTTAATTGATTTTTGGGGTCAGTTGCAAAATTAGTTAGTGTGCCATTCTATATACTGATTTTTTTAATTTGATTTTCTTTTTCCATGTCTTGTGTGGTTCAAGATCTGCTCATATCTTTCAATCCATCAGTGTGCATATTCTTATGTGCACAAAGTTTAATACGTGTGATATTGATTTGATGGTAGGTTGCTTCATGGGATGTATCTTTAAGGAAAGAAAAATGTATGCACGAATTTTGCTTCACTTGAATATTTTTTTCTAATAACATTGTGTACTTGTCTTGTGGCAGTTCTCCTCCCTTGGTTCTTTGGATGAGAAGTGGATGACTGAGCTGGTATCCTCAATGTCATCTGGTTTCTCAGAGGATAAAACACCTCTTGGTCCTGCCGATCCACTAATGATATGGCCTAGTGCAGAAGATGTCAGATGTTCTTTAGAGGTACGATCAAGTAGGTTTCTCTTAAAAGCCTTCTGAACTACACGTTACTCCCAGAAATAGTATTGTCAACAACTAAATGCTTTGCTGGTTTTAAACATTGGTTATTGTTGCTTAATTGGTTGACCTGTTGGTGTCTGATACTAGTAAATGTGAAAGAAAGTTGGAAGGCGTCCCTCTTGTCATGTAAATTTTTGGGTTTGGATTCCATTTTAGATTCTTAGCTGAGAGCAACTAGTTTAGATAAAGGCTTACTTGAGTTATTCCATATTAGATTCTTCATGCTTTAACCTTACATTTTCTAAACCTTCTAAGCAAAATTTATTTTGCATTTACTATTCTACATTGCTCTCTAGGGCTATGCAGCTGGAAGTTCCATCCCAAGCCCCCTGAAGAATGTGGAGAAAAATTTCTTGAAGAAGTACTGGGCAAAATGGAAGGCACACCACACTGGTCGCTGGTATATATTTATCTCATTCCTATTGAAGACCAGAAATTGTTAAGTAATATTTTTGAACTGGAATTGTCATTGAATTTTTTTTTCACTGCGTCTCAGTTTTCTCACCAAATTCTATGTTCTCTGCTTTTGTATCAGAGAAATGCTAACATAATTGATAACTGTTGTTTAGTTCGTTGTCCTCGTGAGACAGTTTATCCTTTCATTGTCCTTTTGAGGAAAGGGTTTTCTTTCTTTCCTTACCTCTTTGAAATTTTACCATTCTTCTGCATCTTCCGGTACTGTAATTTTGTTTTGGAAATTAATGTAGTTTGATGAGACTTTGGCCTGACTTCTGTTCAAAATAATGGAACTGAGTGGGCTGAAAAGAGGAAAAGCCAAAGCATGGAACACAATACAATGCACAGTATGAGATTTCTGCTGCAACGGATAGCTTTTCAGGATCTTCCTTCTAATACTCTTCAGCAACTTATATGTTGCTTTATATAGATGCAACTGTAGTTTCTTTTTTTCCGTCTTTTCTACTGTTATACCATTTCTATGATTTGGCTGGAAGAAGTGCTTTAATCTGAATGAACTTGGTACAAAACGCAGCTTCTGGTGCTAATAAGTAAGCACTAGATATATATTAGAGTGATGCAGAACACAACGCACACAAAAGATTGCTAGGAAGAATACTAGAAAGAACACAAAATACTGGGGAGATGATATTTTGATAATTTGGGGATCAAGATAAAGGAATCAAAACAACATGTGTAATTCCCCAATCTATGCCTCAATTACACAAAAAGGGGATGCCCATATATTATATATATATATAGGCACAATACATAAACATACAAGGAAACCAAATAAAAACCCTAATTAAAGTACATAATTTCCTAAGCTAAAATATTACCATAATATATTACATCCTCCATCATAGAGTTTGAGGATTTATGTAGTTATCACTCAAGTTGTTAAATAATGTTCTGTTGTCTTAAGTTTCTCATAATTCTACCCAAAGCGCAAAACCTGGCAAAATAGGCTTTGTAACAACTGGCACATTGCCTTTCCCCTTCATTACACATGCCAGTCTATGAATTTCCAATAGTTTATTAGGTTATAATCAAATTTTTAGAGTTTATGCTTTTGTAATTGATATTTCACATTTATAGTTGTCAAACTTAACTAAGAATATTCTTTGCCTGATAAGCTTCGGACATGTCATTTTAATCAATATTCTTCTGAAGTGGAATTTCAGGTAGAGGTTTCTGCTTGAGCATTCCAGCTCTGCAGTAGCGCGCTTTTGTTTCATTGTTATTGTTATATCTTTGAATTTTTGGATGATTGTGTTTTAACACTTACTATCTTGCTTTTCAATGCTCTAGTCGTGCCATGCCACATATAAAGACATTCACTCGTTATAGCGGTCAGAAACTGGCGTAAGAGTTCATATCAGATCCCTTCTTTGTGCTTTTAGCAGCTTTTGATTGTTTTTGATAGGTTAATGTGCCAAGTCATGGTATTTTTAACAATGAATTTTACTGCACTTCCACAGATGGTTCTTGCTAACTTCAGCAAATCTCAGCAAAGCTGCCTGGGGAGCACTCCAAAAGAATAATTCTCAGTTGATGATTCGTTCTTATGAGGTACGAGTACTGGATTGAGTCATCTAGAAATAGATGAGCTTGAAGTTAATCGAAGTTGCTGCATGCCACAATTATAATAGTAATATCGACAGTCAACACATCAAAAGATCTGTTTTCTTCCAAAGTTTTGTTTCTATGATCTGCTGATTAATTAAAATACCCAAGTCTTTTCCTATATTGTTTCTCTCTTTGAAGCGTTGATGAGTACTTTTGTTTCATGGCTCTGTTTAGTTGGGGGTTCTATTCTTACCATCTCCTATCAAAAGACATGGTTGTGGATTTTCTTGTACAGACAATGGGGGTACAATAGAGGTAATGCCTATAGCATGGTCCCTTGACTCTTTGATATTTGGTAATCTGTATACCGTCGTCGGAGTTTGCTTGGACTATCAAATAGAGAATGTTATTGGGAAAAGGAAGGAAAAATCATTTCTGATTGCTGCATGAGTTTCAGGATAAATGTGGATCAGTAGAAAATTCTAAAGTACAGAGAACAAAACTAGTGACCCTAGCTTGGCAAGGAAGCGGGGATATAGATTCATCATCAGAAGTAATTCGATTGCCTGTGCCATATGAACTCTCTCCTCAACCATACTCATCTGAAGGTCATACTGTTATCACACTCAATGTCTTTCTAGTATTATTAATTCATGATTCATCTAACTTCTTTTATGATATCTCCTTTGCAGATGTCCCCTGGTCTTGGGACCAGCGATACCACAAGAAGGATGTTTATGGTCAAGTTTGGCCATGACAGGTTCAATTATATGCTTCCCAAGATTCCTGAACTTTTGGGATGTGTACTTGAAATTTTGTATAGTTGGGTTCCTCATTTAGCTTATTTCATGTGTCTGAAAAATTATTTCCCATGATATTGAATTTAACTTTTGACGGCATGTTCCTTTGGTAATTATTATATCAATGTGAGGTCCACAAGATTTGGTAATTAAAAATTTAGAAAGGACAATTTCCTTGGCTGGTGTAAACGTTGTCTGAGAGCTTCAAATAATACAATTTTAATGTCTTCTTATCCCTTTCCAGAGACATGTCAAGGAACATGTAAACTATTGACGGGGAGAGAGAAAACAATAAATTATGTTTTGATCTCTCTCATGATGTTTGTGGGAAATGTGAAATGTTTTTCATTATTATGTTTGAAAAAATATGTTTTCAAATCGTATTAACAATGTATGAATTATTTAAAAATTATTAAGAAAAATAGAGGTGAAGTAAACGCACACAACTAAACAATTTTAATGTCTTTTTATCCCTTTTAGCAAAGGTCAAAAGGGAGAAATTGAAAATCGGTGCATGGCATGAAAATGAAACTAGAGAACATGGTGATTAATCTAAACTGATTTGAAATGATTCAATCTCTTTGTATTATTATGCAAATTGTCTATTTTGTAACGTTGTAGGTGATTTTTGGGAATTGATCAGTTAACTTAAATCAATTTAAAGTAAACTGTTTAAATTTACTGAAACTAGTTCTCAAACAAGGACTTAATGCATCAAAAGTTCTTAAAGGTATGGCATTTGCGGCTCAATAAACTTGTTTGGCATTTAAAGCAAAAAGCAAAACTTAATAAAGATATATATTTTTTAAATTGTACTTAAAACATGTACCAAACAAGACCAAAATACTCGTAAAGGGCATCTGTAAACCATGTTAGATTCTTTTGGGACTTGATCATATGACATTAATAACTATATCGTTGAAACGAGAGCAAAAATATCTATCAGGATTACAGTTTTACTAATTTCTGATCCTAAAAAAATTCTTAAAAAGCTATTCGTAAAAATTTCACGGATTAAAACTACTTTCAACCGCCTAATGGAAAAGAGATTTTTTTCTTTTTTTGTCTTTCTCATCTGTGATTCATGAAAATTCTGTATCTTGACAAAAATCTCTCCTTTTAAAGAGCATATCTTATTCTTTTTTTAATATAGAAAAGTATAAATAAATGAGTATCACCATGCAAATCGGTTCACAGTTACATAAAATCGGATTATATATATATATATATATATTAGTTACCTCTATTCTGTGTGTCAACAATAATGGATGTTTACTTTGAACCCCAAGGAGACAGGCCCTTCTCCATTGAAGTGGGTTTCTTTGACAGTGTCTTAGAGATCAAAGAGAAGATACAAAAATACCAAGGCATACCAATACCAAAACAAACCCTAATCTTCAATGGCCAAGTTCTCCAAAACGATCGTGACGTCGAGTACTGTGAAATCCTCCAAAACTCCCACATTCAGCTCCTCATCGCTCCTGAAGCCGATAAACCTCAAGTCCAGATCGAACCTTCCTCATTACCCTCCAAAAAAGTCCAGCTCAACGTCAACATTCCATCCTCCAAACAAGCAGCACCCCTCGAAATGGACGTGAACGACACCGTTTTCCGTTTAAAAGAGAAAATCCATGACATGGAATTACCTGTCCCAGTCAACAGGCTAGTAATCCAATCAAGCGGCACAGAGTTGCAAGACCATCGATCATTACGTGATTGTGAGCTCATGGATAATGCAGAGATCGACGTCAGCTTTAGGCCGTCGCCCACGGGGTCTGGGACCACCACCACGACTATGACAGGGCCGAATAATAATAAGAAGCTGAAGCTGAAGCTGATGGTGCTGCCAAAGTGCGGGACGAAGAAGATCCCGGTGGAGGTGAACGCATCGGATAATGTTGGGGAGCTAAGGAAAGAGCTGGCGAAGTTGCACCAAAGGCTACATCTAAATCTCCCACAAGAAGGGTATTTTTTCATTTACAAACAGAATGTGATGGACGATGATCGGTCGTTTAGGTGGCATCAAGTTGGTCAAGGTGATACCATTGAGATTTTTAATGGAAGCGTTACTGGTGGATCATAAAAAAAATTTGTTCTTTTGGTCAATTAAGTTCTTTGTTTATTTATAGAATTTTATTATGAGTACAATTTGAATGAGGATTAATTTATATAAGTATATAATGCAGTTATATATAGAATGATTTAATTAGTACCTGTTTGAATAAGTTTCATTGATTGTTATGGATAGTAAAACATACATTATGGTCTACCCTATAATCTAAAGTTCGATTCAATAAAAATCGGTTTGACTCAACTCGGTAATGATTTCAAACCAATCTCGGGCTTGATCCTAAATTGATTTAACGTAATGAGTCAAACTCTAGGAAACAATCATTTGCTTCATCTTTTTGCAAGCTTGACTCAAATATATATTTTTAAAAAATAAATGTTTACATTTATTTAAATTAGAAAACTCAATATATATATACACACACACTCAAACTTGTTAGGGTCACAATTGAAACCGAGAATGAGCTAATTACCATAATTTGTAACTAATCGAACCAGCGAGTGTAAATATTATGCTTTTTTAATACTCATAATTTTTTTGTGTATTATCCTTTGTTAATTATATCAACTAACATTAGTTTGAATTATAGTATTTCACTTATTATGAAATCACAAGATCATTTGTATTAAGGTGTAAACTTCTTCAGCCTTCCTTGTTGTGTGCATTTTCTAAACAAGTGTTACAGCAAAATAATAAAGTAAAACATGTAATACATACGATTTGGACTCTCGAGAATCAAGAAATCAATTTCTTTGCAGTAAATAATTGTGAAGTAAAGCTTGCAATATATGGCAAGAGTGCAAGCTTTACTTAACAATATTTGTTGAAGAGGAGTTGATCTTGGAATTTAATGGGATTATTTTATAACCAGAATTTATGTATATTTCAGATTTTACTTCACAAATTGTTTTGGTACTCTCTCCAAACGCAGGCAATATCTGCATGAATGTAGTTTTTAGGCAAATTGTGCATGAAAGGAAACTATCCATCTTAATGGCATGAATATATGTTAATAAAAGTCCAATGCAATTTAATCTTCTCTTCATATAGAAACATAAACTTCAGCTTCTTAATATATATTTATAGTTTAGTCAAAAAATTTGATCATTGCCATGGATCCCCTGGATAATGATCCTGTCCCGGTATGTTAATTTCCTTTTTTTGAAATTATAATTTCAAAAATAAATTCTAATTTTATCTGCATTGATATTTTGGTTGTGTATTGCAGCTGCACGTCTTCATTAACCATGATTTCGATGTATACTTTGTGACGATTCTGGGGACTAAAACCATACTTGACCTTAAACAGCAAATTCAATCACTGAGTAATGTGGAAGTGGAAAAGCAAGACCTTTATTTTAATTCACGTTGGCTAGGGAACGGACTGCAAGTCCAGGATTGTCAAATTCCTAACGACGCTCAGCTCATTCTTGCTGTGAGGATTCGCATTCATGTCGTGAGAAAGAATGAATGTTATCCTCTGATAGTCGATAAGCAACTGACCAAAGTGGGGGATTTGAGGACGTTGGTTCAAATACAATTCGATGTTGACATTGGAAATAAGAGACTCCAAATGAAAGGGCCGATGTCGAAGATGATAAATCTTGATGATCAGAGTTATTTATGGGCTAATGGAATCAAAGACGAAGATGTCATATATTTCACTTGATGAGTATATAGCATTATTGTCGATCATGAAGCATATTACTCTAATTATATTGCTAAAATAAGATTAAGGAGTAACTATATCTTATAGAGTATGATAACAATAGGATTAATCGCAATAAAGAAATAAAGATGTACATGTGCATGGATGCATGTGCAATGGTTAGTATTTAATGCAATAGAATTTTATGACTCTTACTACTTTAGACTTGATATGGATATAAAATTAAAAACTCGTTTGAAATTCTAGATCAAATTGAATTTACCCGCAGATCAAATTTTTAAATATGTGATCCATTAAATTTTGACCAAACAATGTGTTAACACCTTTTCTTTACGCCGTTTTGATATAGGATATTTGTCTAATTTGATTTGGGAAATTACTAGTGAGATCATAATTACTTGATAAAATAAGTGTTTTTAAGAAGAGGAATTTCTCGATAAAATAAATCATTTTATTTTATTTTTTGTTATTTCTAATCATTTAGCTTAATGATTGTATAATAATTTGTTGAAAACTAATATGGCATGAAGAAGAATTGTTGTTTAAAGTTGGAGAAAGGATTATGAAGATAGCCTCACTGCATTTGTCATCAATAAAAGGTTTTGCTTTTTAAAAAAATATTTGTTTTATTTATTATTATTTTTATGAGTTACTCGTAAGTTCACTCACAAAATATAAAAAAAATTATGTTTGAATGTGAAAAAATTAACTTATTTAAAATTGATTGTTTTTCATCTGTATCAATTTTTGATCCGTGATCATTTGCACCTGATCCGATACGTTGGGTAGCTATTTTTTCATGCAGCTATTAATTCACTAGAGGGCAAATCCATAGGCCCAACCTTCATTATCCAGAGAGTTTGGGCCATAATGGGAACCAGATGTAAACCCACTAAAGGGCAAAGTTAGATGCCCATGTTTTATTTGTAGAAGTCCTTAATGGACCATAAAAGGATTCTGGAATTCTTTTGTGGTCCACCTGATTATGATATTTATTTGAGTAAATTTTATTTTTTATTTTTCATGTTTGCCTCGGACTATTAAGTATTTATGTCAATAGAACATAACAATTCACCTAATTCACATCGACAAGAACCTTATTAGATGAAAACTATACCGACAATGCCTCAGGACTCAATTAAGATGTATTAAATTCAATAAATTCAAATAAGATAAGATAAATAAAGATAGATTCAAATCGAATGGAGTTTATCTCAATTTAAAATAAAATAATTTAAACTTAAACTCAAGTTTAAAATGAATTTAAAAATTAAATTTAAGCTCGATTTTAAATTTGAATTTTAAATAATTTATTTGAATTTAAATTTAAGTTTTAATTTTAATTTTAATAAATAAAATATTAATTCATGCTTAATAATATTATTTACAAATCAAAATAAAATTTAATTCAATAAAATATTTAAACTTATTTTTTATGTTCAAATCGAATTTAAATTTAAATTAATTTAATTTTAACCGAACTTAAATTTAAACAGTTAAATTAAAACTCCAATCCCATAAAAAAAAAAAATGCCAAAAACAAAAAGTTATCCTATATATTTTAACCATTTTATGTCCGTAGACAACAATTCAATAAATGTGATGGAAAACATAACTCCTAGGCAATGAATGATTTAGCTGTCAACTTTTAAAAGAGGCAATGAGTGGTTTAAAGAGTAGGAGCCAAGGTACAACCCCACCCACTCCAAAAAGTAAAGCCCACTTGTAACAAAAAAAACTTTTTCTATGGGCCCATCAATGAAATAAATATAGCTAAAACGAATAAGACGCTTTATTTGTCAGACATTCAAACTCCATCATAACATCAACATCAGGTTTCAATTTCCAAGCGGTGCCGGTCTTTTAGGTTTTAACTCCGTTTATTAAACGGTCGTACAAGCCACTTTTATTGCCTCGTGATTATCGATTCCTAAATTGGACGGACAACAACCCACATCGCGTAGACACGTCATATTTACACGTGTCTCACTTTCATTGGCTCTCTTTGTCACAGCCTCTCAGTTGCCCTGACCAAGTCATCTTCCTCTTGTCCTATAAATCAAGCCCTAATCTCCTTGTCTTAGCATCGAACAATTTCTTTATTTTCCTAACAAAACAAGAAATCTTTTATCTCTCTCTAGACTCAAGGTATCTCTTTTGCCTAATTTTCTCTGTTTTTGATTATGGTTTCTTTACCTTCTGGTCTCGATTGAATTTTGTTTTTTTATCATCAGATATTGATCTTTTTTTAATTCCGTATATATTACAGATGCAGATCTTTGTGAAGACTCTCACCGGCAAGACAATCACCCTCGAGGTGGAGAGCAGCGACACCATCGACAACGTCAAAGCGAAGATCCAAGATAAGGAAGGGATCCCACCGGACCAGCAGCGTCTGATCTTCGCCGGAAAGCAGCTTGAAGACGGCCGCACCCTCGCCGACTATAACATCCAGAAGGAGTCCACCCTCCATCTCGTCCTCCGTCTTCGAGGCGGCATGCAGATCTTCGTCAAAACCCTGACCGGGAAAACAATCACCCTCGAGGTTGAGAGCAGCGATACCATCGACAACGTAAAAGCGAAGATCCAAGACAAGGAAGGAATCCCACCGGACCAGCAGCGTCTGATCTTCGCCGGAAAGCAGCTTGAAGACGGCCGCACCCTTGCGGACTATAACATCCAGAAAGAGTCCACCCTTCATCTCGTCCTCCGTCTTCGCGGCGGCATGCAGATCTTCGTCAAAACCCTCACCGGGAAAACAATCACCCTCGAGGTTGAGAGCAGCGATACCATCGACAACGTCAAGGCCAAGATCCAGGATAAGGAAGGAATCCCACCAGACCAGCAGCGTCTGATCTTCGCCGGCAAGCAGCTGGAGGACGGCCGTACTCTCGCCGACTACAATATCCAGAAGGAATCCACCCTCCACCTTGTGCTCCGTCTGCGTGGAGGTATGCAGATCTTCGTCAAAACCCTGACAGGGAAAACCATCACTCTGGAGGTCGAGAGCAGCGACACCATAGATAACGTCAAGGCCAAGATCCAGGATAAGGAAGGTATCCCACCTGACCAGCAGAGGCTGATCTTTGCTGGGAAACAGCTGGAAGACGGGAGGACTCTCGCTGACTACAATATTCAGAAGGAGTCCACCCTTCACCTCGTGCTGCGTCTTCGTGGAGGGATGCAGATCTTTGTGAAGACCCTCACAGGGAAGACGATCACTCTCGAGGTGGAGAGCAGCGACACGATTGACAACGTGAAGGCGAAGATCCAGGATAAGGAGGGGATCCCACCGGACCAGCAGAGGCTGATTTTTGCAGGGAAGCAGTTGGAAGATGGAAGGACCTTAGCGGATTACAACATTCAGAAGGAGTCCACTTTGCACCTTGTCCTTCGTCTGCGTGGTGGTCTCTAGGCGATCTGGTGGTGACTTCGAGGGATTTGGTTGTGGGTTCTCTCCTCTGATTATGGGATGGATTTAAGCACTTTTATTTTGTTTTTCTGTGTGGCCTGGAGAGGCCTTGTATGAGTAGTTTTAGTTTTTAAGTATCCTTCTATTATCTTTAATAAAGTTAAAAAGTATTTTCGTTTAAATTTGTATCTGGTTTTGATTGATGTTATGGGTTGTCTTTAGATTATGAACTTTTGATGTGGTTGGTTCTATGCTGTGTTTATGCTCTTATGAACTGTAGGCCATTTTCATTATAATGATATCATGTTATCATCCCCGCATTCAATGGCTGTGGTATCTAGACTAAATATTGGTTTTTAATGGGGATCTTGATCTTTGATTTGTGCTTGAGCTTGAACCTTTAGAGGTCTATTTGCTTGAAGATTCTAGTTTGATACAATGAAATGATACGCACATGGTGTTTTTGATAATTCATTCATGATTCTCCAAATTTGGTTCCTTTCTGACAAAAAAAAAAAAGAAATTCCTAATTTTTGCTGCATCTTTACATCATTGCTACGGCAAAAAGGGAGTTTCCTAGAACGAATATGGGAGATCCTTACCCAATGCAATGTTCATTTTAAACGATGATTAACAAATGGTCATCGTGCATTTGATTACTGTTTGACGGGCTGGTATTTCAGTTTAAAATTGATAATTGCCCTTCTGAACGATAAGGAATTCATGTGTTGCTGCTATAATATTAGTAGTAATAGATTCAAAATGGTTTGGTAAACGGTGGACTGGATCAGGTATGTCACAAAAATGGTATGTCTGTCCTTATGAACTCTTCAATTACAGTGAAGTTTTTCTATGTAACTGCTGCAGATGAACCTAGTAACATTTTAGTCGAGGTTTTTCTACGTAATCCATAATATATCCCTTTATTTTGGTTGCTCTTCTTTCTAATGTCATAACAATCTATTTTGATGCAAGTTTCATTGTACAGGAGAGCTTTAGAGGTTGCTTATTCTTCCCGAAGTTGAACAACCTTTACGATGCAGGAGCTCTCATTTGGATTACCTGTAACTTGGACTGCCAGAAAACAGATTACCACAAATATCCCATATTTTATTTTGCCAATTGTTTCGATGTCTTCTTTTCTCATTTATTGTTGGGTAAACATTGCCAATTTTTAAGGTTACTTCCTTGATGCCAAATCCAGACAAACAAAATCCTGTCAGCCTATTTTTAGCCAAAACGGAACTTCGGGTAATTGGATATTGATGGTTAGGTAGGCTTAATTGTGTGTGGTCAAGAGAAATTCTCTCTAATATAAAAGAAAGAGATCGCCAATCCTTGTAATTATTGTTGTTTTTGTATCTAACGCCACTTTTCTCAATCTTATCAGATTCTCTTTCTCATCTTTCCCTCCCAGGTACTTCTCCTCCTTGGGATTTTTGCATTGCTTAATTTTGAGCTTCAAATTTATTCTTTGGTCATGCTTTTTTGATTTGATCTTCAACATCATGATCATAGTCATCACATATTACATGCTTATTGTTGTGATTGGCTTTATAGCTTTTTCTTGTTTTCGGTTGTTCTGATATTGTTGATTTTCTTTATGGTGTTTACATGGCATTTTCTTTTCTGAAATTGGGAATTGAGTGCAGAAATGAAAATAGGCATTATGATGATTCAGTTATTGGGTAGGATGCTCCATGTAATATGAGAGATTTGCATCTTGATAATTAAATATGAATGATTCAAAGCTTGTGTTTCTTAATTTTTTTGTTTGATAAATATGCCATTGCTGGAGAAGTATTTACAGTGTTTGAGTATCATGCGTATTAATGTTTTGTACATGCTACCTTCCATTACTCCTGAGGTTAGTGACTAGAGCACCCGTGTTCAACATCCCAATCTTCTAGTAGCAATGGAATGAGCCTGGCCTTATTATAGAATACAGGTTCTATGATAAGGCTTCCAGGATATAGATTGATGTCTTATTGCTCCTAATTTTTAAAAGTTTTAGTGATATTTTCCTGTTATAACCACTGCCTAGTAAAGTACGATCAAAGCTGGTTCAAATTTTGTCAGACCTCGCAATAGACCCTCATTGAGGTATGCTTGATGATTAACAATCTGTGGACTTGGTTAGAGATTTGTTGTGTTCCTCGACAAACAATTGGAATCTGTATTTTTTGCATGTTAGCCATTTTTCTTCTTCTTTCTATTGAGATTCTCCATGGGAATACTTGCTCAAATTCATATGCAGTAGGTCTAATATGTTATCAAGAATTGGGGCAAAAGGACTGTGATCTCAACTGATTGGGGTTGAAAAAATGGACCCTTAAATTCCATTAAGCCTTTGCTTGAAGTTGGAAGATTAGAGTACAAATATGTATCTAATAAAACATGAATTTGATATTGGGGTTTCATGGCTCATCAAGTGCAAAATACTCAATCTGTTCGAGCTATGGGGAAAAACCACTCAAATCTTCTTAAGTAGAAACTGAGATAATTAGATTTTTGGAGAAGAAAAAGAGTAGAAATTAAAAGTTTGAGAATGGCTTGAAAGAAGGTATCAGTAGATCAGAAATCGATGGTTTTGTTAACACTCTGGTGCACAGAGGTCACTGATAAGAAACAAAGAAAGATCAGCCCCGAAGTCTTTTATCGTTTGTCATAGTATCTTAAGGCTTTACTCCAGATAGGCTCTGGTATGGCTACCTGTTCAGAGTTATGGAGGAATAAGGTTAACATTATGCAACCCTAGCACCGACTTTTAAGTTTTTCGACGCATGGGAGCATCACACTTTCCTTGCATCTGGCGAGGCACAGAGGACATGTGATGCCCCTCTGAGAGAAGATGCACTGCAGTTTGCATCGTTGTGTATGATTTTCTCTCGACATAGGCTTGAGTGGCTGTTACCTGTATCTTCTTTAGGTATTCTCACAATTATACTTGAGTTGTTATTTTATGTCCTTGTATTGAATCTGATTCCTTTTTTGTTCTTAACTGCAGCTGTAAGCATTTGTGTTTAGAAACAGAGAAGTGGCTATCAGTTTCCTTTCATTTTTAACAGCCAAGGTTTCATGTCTGAACTCAACATCCAAATTCCTTCATCCTTTGGTATGTTACTTCTTTCTTTGTTTAGTAGTTCTGCTCGATAGCATATATGTGGCCTGCTTTGAATCCAAGTAGATCACTTATGGCCTAATCACTCAACCAAATTTTTAGTGGCAAGCATATGTACCTTTTTGCCATATCTTTTCCAAATGTTCATATATGCAATGTCCTTAAGAAGCAAGTTGATTGGGATGCTGTTCTGTATTGTATTTTGTGATTTGAGCAGATCCATTCGCGGAGGCGGATGCTGGGAACTCAGGTGCTGGGGCAGAGGAATATGTGCATGTTCGTGTACAGCAACGTAATGGTAGGAAAAGTCTGACCACTGTCCAGGGCTTGAAGAAGGAATTCAGCTACATTAGGATCCTTAAGGACCTTAAGAAAGAGTTCTGCTGCAATGGTACTGTTGTTGAGGACCCAGAGTTGGGCCAGGTGAGCATATGGCAGTACTGTAATCACAATTATATTATTGATTACAATTGATTTGTAAAAACCCTTTTGAATGGGCATAGGTTATTCAACTTCAAGGTGATCAGAGGAAGAATGTTTCCAGCTTCCTCGTTCAGGTAATTCTTGTGATGGATGTCAATTATTTTGCAATGTAATGACTTTTGCAGCTCCTAAGTTTCTTTTTGTATACGGGGTTTGGCCCAACAGGCTGGCATTGTGAAGAAGGAAGACATAAAAATTCATGGCTTCTAAGCTGCAATGACAGGAAGAGTAGATTGATCTCCATATGGTTGCAACTTTTGCTACTACTAAATAATGATATATATACTATATATACGTGTTGGATATTGCCTCTCCGAATGTATTCTCAGTACCTGCTCGACTGGCATTTGCATTCTTTGCTAAACTGGCTATTTAATTTTTGTTTTCAATCATTTAGCCATGTTTAGTTTTTGATGGTTTATTATTAGCTTCTTCCTTTGTAATGTGAGAGGATTATGAATCACTGCAACGTCATTTTGTTAGAGGAAATTACAGTGGCTACGGGCACGAAGAAGTAAAACTCGACTATGAAGGCCACTGGTGATGGTGTGGGGTATAATAGTCATGATAGACTCTGCTTTGTGTGGAGAAGGATGTATATATATAAAACTTGAAAATCAACCTTAGTGTGTGTTTGAAGGGAATTGAGAGAAAAGAAAGAAAAGAAAAGGATGGGGTACATGTGCTTCTTTATCAATTTTTTTCTTCAATGAAGCGATACACTCTCATTTCCTTTCCTTTCCCTCCGTTCTCTCTTAATCCAAACGTATTAACGTGCAGGGGACTGACTCTATGGAAAAGACAGAATGAGCCAATGGAACTAATTAGCGGTTGATGTGTTATATTATTGCTGTAAATTTTGACGCTCAATCAATAACCATAAAATCACAATAACAAAAATAAAGAGAATAAACACAAGAAGTTTAACGTGATTCGACACTTCTTGTTTACGTTCACAAGAGAATCAACTTACTATTAACTATTAATTACATAAATTACTACAATTTTTCTAACTAGAACTATATTAAAATATTCATTGTAACTTTTAAATGGAAGAAAGTTGCAAAAACACTATAAAATGCACACTTTTTTTTAATGCAAAACTGTGAAAGTTCTCTACAATCTCACAATCCAAACCTCAATACATTCAATGTCCACTCAACCATTGAATCCCTATAAAACTCTCTTTTACAAGCTATAATAGTGTTTGGTTACACTTGACATCTGACTAGCTATTCTTACTTCAAGAATAGAGGTGAAAGACTACCTCTCTTGATGTCCATATTTATAATAATTAGTACCAACATCATTTTGACACATAAACGATGTGGGGCTAGAACTACTTACAATAATACTTCTCTTTGATGTGGAATTTGAGGAATATCTCAACAAATTCTACCCTCGACTCAAATCCCCAAACATTTTGATCCCTAGGTTAGGTTTGCCTCCATCCAATCAAAATCTCCCTATTTTAATCGAGCATTTTATACCGCTTAGTCAGATTACAGGTCTAATCCCAACAATCCTCTCCTATGCTTAAAATCTTATCTTCAACAGCAAATCTTATCTTCAAGAATAGAAGTGAAAGACTACCACTCTTGATGTCCATATTTATGATAACTATGACCCACATCCTTTTGACATATAGACGATGCAGAATTAAAACTACTTACAATAACACTTCTCTCAAATGTAGGATTTGACGAGTATCTCAACAAAATTGTCACCTTAAGAGTGTATTTAGTTTTAGAGACAGCCAAACAAAAGAAAAGTGTGAGGATGAAAAACCATAAGGATAGAAAAGTATGAAGATTTAACTTTTTTTTCATGTATTTAGTAGAGATTGTGGAAAACTAAGATCAAAGAAAATAGTTTTTTCTTATCCTTGTTTAGTAGAATGAAAAAACGAGGAAAGAAAATGTAAATTGTCCTTCATAATGTTAATGGATATCAATATGAAAGATAAGATTGAGATTAATTGATAAATTGATAATCTAATCTCTTTTTTCCTCTCATTTTCACTCTCCAACATTTCTCTCAATTTGGGAGGATTATGATTTATGCATGCAAGAGGAAAACATCAATCATTTTAGTTTTCTTTCCTCTACAAGACAAGATAAAAGCTCATTTCACACACTTTTTTTTTTTTCATTTACTTTTCTCTTATCTCATTTTTCTTTCGTATTAAACATATCCTAAATCTTTATATTATTGTTTAATAAAGAAGTCCTTAAGATATGCTTGGATTAATTAGTTGGAATGTTTTAATCGCTAGTTTTTTTTCCATCTAACTTAGGAAAGAATTCTACTAATCTTTGGTATGATTTCATTTCCTTTAGAAAATACATTATAGGGATGTGTTTAGAGAAAAGTAAAAGGGAAGAAAAGTGAGAGGATGGGAGAATGGAAGGATAGAAAAGTAGAAAGATTGACATTTTCTTTCATTTGTTTAGTATATATGATGATGAAAGACTAAGATAAAAGAAAATAGTTTTCTCTTCCCTTGTTTAGTAGGGTGAAAAGGTGATAGGAAATAAAATGTAAATAATATTATTTTTACCGTTATATATTTCATAATGTTAATGGGTATTAAAGTAATTGATCAAATGAGGATTAATTGGTAAATTGATAATTTCATTTCATTTCTCTCCCATTTTCCACTCCCTAATTCTCCTATTTTGAAGGATTATGATTTTTACATGAAAAAGAAAAACATCAATGCTCTTAGTTTTCTTTCCCCTTACTTTTCTCTACTATTAAACAAAAGTTGCTAAACTGGCTATTTAATTTCTGTTTTCAAATCATTTAGCCATATTTAGTGGTTGATGGTCTATTATTAGCTTTTTTTCTCTCTAATGTGAGAGGATTATAAATCATTGCAATCCCATTTTGTTAGAGAAAGAAAAGAAAACATTACAGTGGCTAAGGGGAAGAAGAAATAGCACTTGACTATGAATACCTTTTGTGATGGTCAGGTACTCTGCTTTGTGTGGAGAAGGATGTGCATATATATCTAAAACTTGAAAATCTGCGTGTATTTTGGATTGAGGTGAATGGAAGGAAAGGAAAGCAAAGAAAAGGAAATGAAAGTTTATGTGTACTTCTTCGATAATTTTTCTTAGTGAAGTGATACCACTCCATTTCCTTTCCTTTTCTTTCATTTCATCCCCCCTCAATCCCAACACATTAAAGGGACTGACTTTCTGGAAAATTGAGCCAGTGGAACTAATTAAAGGTTGACATGCTAGGTTGTTGTTGTAACTTGCCACTTTAAGGGTGTGTTTTTTTATAGCTTATTTGGGGGTTGGGGATTTGAACCCTTACCCATAGCCAAGGGGATTTAATGTCTCTACTAATATGCTATTGTGTTGGTGGGCCTTTAAGAATAAAAGCATTGATAACTGGGAGGGGAAACCCAAAAGATCAATGCATTGATGGGCTTTTAGTATGAGATAAAAGTAAGAAGAAAGAAAGTGAGAAGATGGAAAACCAAAAGGATAAAAAAAAGTAGGAAGATTAAGGATGCGTTTAATTGTGGGAGATGTTTTCTATTTTTCATTCCTATTTCCCTTAACACTTTCTTCAAAACTTTGTACATTCTTATCATAGTTTGAAAACAAACTCTTCTCTTTTCAATATAGTGTCAGAAAAGTTGGGGAACAATTTTATTTTATTTTATTTTTTCTGTTTCTCAACTTTTTCAATATTATATTAAAAAGAAAAGTATTGTTTTTCAAACTATATTGAGAATGTGTAAATTGTTTAAGAAAGTGTTAAGGAAAATTGAGATGGAAAATGGAAACCATTTGTTCACAACTAAACAACTTTTTCTTTAGTGTTTATTAGAGATAATGGAAAACTAAGAGGAAAGAAAATAATTTTCTCTTACCTTTGTTTAGTAGAGTGGAAAAGTGTGAGGAAAGAAAATTTAAATTTTATAAAGTTTATTATTATATCCTTCATAATGTTAATGAATATTAATGTGAGAGAGAAAATGGGGACTAATTGATAATCTCATATCTTTTCTCTCTCATTTTTCACTCTTCAATCCTCCCAATTTGGAAGGATTATGATTTATACATGTAAGAGGAAAACACCAATCATCTTTGTTTTGTTTCTTCTTATTGTAAACTGAGGTTCAAATCCAAGAGGGGGTGAATTAGGTTTTAAAAAGTTTTGCTAATTACTTTGCAAGTTTTTAAACAGTTAAATGCACAAAGCACAAAAACAAATAATATACTTGAAAGTAAAAGAGTTTAAGGAAGAGAAAATGCAAACTCTGTTTATACTGGTTCGGCAATATCGGATTTCTTCCGACCCTACGTTCACTCTCTCCAAGGAACCTCCTTGAAGTAATCCACTAAAACTTTAGTCGTACAACTTCACGGGTGTTGCACAAACCTTATAACCGATCTATTCCTCACAGAAGCTACAATGAAGTGTTTAATCTTTAACACTCTAAGAGTTATACCAACTATTTCCCTTTATAATAAATGAAATTTGCTGTAAATTAAATGGTTAAGAGTAATAAATACTTTTACAAATAAACAATATCTCTTTTTCAAGGACAAGCTTAATGAATGGCTCAACAATAAATTTTTCAAAGATTAGTGAGCTATCTTATGAATTCAATGTATTCTCTTGCTGTTTTAAATGCTCATTGAAGTGGGTTTATATAGCCTTGAATCAATATGGCTATTTGAAATTAACTTGGTAGGTTTGGGGCATTAAATGCTCAAGTCCCGCATCTTAAACGGTAATATTTTCGAATTACTAGTCGACTGGGTCTTTGTACCAGTCGACTGGGTTAAGTGAAGATTTTTCACATTTTAGGCTAAGGGAGAGTACCAGCCGACTGGGTCAAAGGACCAGTCGACTGGGTGAAGTTACTAGTCGACTGGGTCTTCAACACCAGTCGACTGGGAACTTTCTGTCCCATATCCTAGTCGACTGGTATATGGACCCAGCAACTGAGTTGTCCTTCAACCCAGGTTTCCTTTTCAAAAAACAGTTTTTAACTTAGAAACTTTTTGTATTTTTAGTTTTGTCAAAGCCTTTTGTATATTGAGCCACAGATCAAGCTATATAATTGAAGATAAGAGATTTACAATTGTTTAAATTGCTTTAATGCCTATTCTAGATCTTCTGTCTTGTTTTTGGTATCTGAATCGCGTTAAGTTCTTGTATCTTGTTTCCATACTGAATTATTTTACCGCTTAAACACTTAGATAAATATGTTAGTGCAATTAGAGTAGTGTTTTGTCATTATTAATATCAAATATGGGTCAATAATCTCCTCATTTTTTGATGATGACAAAACAAAGGAAAGAAAAAATAGTTTTAAAAACTAAGGGTTGGTTTTTAGAAAAATTTAGGTAGAGTCTTCTCTGTTTTTCTGATAAAAACCAACATGTTAAGCATTCAAGCGTAGTTTAAATACAATTATATCAACTCAACCAAGCAATGCAATATAATGTTACATTTTTCAACATTTCCAGAGCAAAACTCCCTCTAAATTTATGCTCTATTCTAAGTTTACATACAAATTTATCTTATACTTGATTTTTTTCTTTTTTCTCCCCCGTTTTGACAATAAGCAGAAAAGGGCATACAAACTTTAAAAAAAAAAAGTAATTTGATCACCATAGTCCTGAAGATAAGGCAAAAAAAAAAAAAAAAACTTGCATACAAAAATTAGGCATAATTCGGAATTGAGAAGACGTCCCGAGAAGAATCAGAAGTTTGAACATAAGTGTTACCATATAAAGCATATAGATGAGCACGAATGGTTCAAACCAAGCAATCATATAGCATAAAAGTGACATATATATATTAGCTAGAGTCTAAATACATAAAATAACGCAAATATCTAGATATATCTAACAACCATAAGCTTTCTATAAAGCTGTCTTAGTACAATACATGAGTGTAATACAAAGAAAATGAATGTTCGTGCTAAATATCTAAGAAGTTATATACAAAACAAATAGATGAAAACAAAAAGCTCAGTGAGTAGGGGAATCAAATTCATCTAAAAAAAGATCCTGAAGCTCAGCTAAAGAGCCCTCTAAGTGCTCCCGGTGCAACTCGAAATTGTCTCTGAGTGTGCGAAGGTCGCGATGCATGTGATCGAAAGAAGAGCTCAAGCTCTGGAACTCGGACTGCATGGACAGTTAGAGGCTTGAAATAGCCTGTAGAATGTCATCGTAACCAGCCTGACCAACATTATAGCCACCATTCTGTGGACGAGGTGCTCGTACGTCAGTGTCCATAGCAGTGGGAAGAGTTGCATCACCCGACATCTCGTCGTCCTCCTCGCTGCTGTCACCATCACTGATCCGTATGTACCTCCCAGCCTTGGAGTAGATCATCCCATCTCAGATTAAGCACCCCATCTTTTTTAGTGATGACGCATTAATAATGTCCTTGGGGCTGATGTCCTAAGCCTTCGATGCAGGTATGGGGACATGGAAATGCGAGAGGATCAAGGTGATGAGCATCCTGTATGGGAGGTATTCGGAGTCACTCTTTTCACCGTTAATCATGTTGGTGAGCAATAGGGGGTAGATATTGAAATGGTGTCCTATTTTGAGAAACAAAATCGATACCATGTCTATCTTAGAAAGATAGCCTCGACTCTCAAGTCTCAGGTGGATGGTCCAACTGTCAATAAGATTAAACAGCTTTGAGTCAAGGGGCATGTAACTACATTGATGAAATGTAGTGAGCCTAAAGATATAATTAGGGTCACCCCTAACAATCTGGCACACCTCCTTGTAATCAAAGTTGTTTGGTCATCCATCCAAACTCCATTGGACCCTTCCCATAGGGATCTTCATAATATTGACCAGAAGGTCAGTATTTTACCTCGAATTCTACGCTCAAGACACTGGTCCCAAACTAAAGAGCTAGTGGACTCGGTTTAACGAGGTTGACGTAAAATTGGTGAATCAGACGAGGGTAATATTTTTTTATGGATATTAACAAATGGTGTCAAATGTATCACCTCGAAAACAAGTAATATATCAAAATTTTCATGACGGATAGAATCAAAATTAATGAATCTACTCGTCATGATTTTCTTGTTACGGATGACGGAATTATACCTACTCTTTGCGGCGGGGCTCCAAAAGAGCGAGCCATCGAGTTCAGTCCGTGCCTTTTTGCCTAATGAACCAGCAATTCCCTTTCTCTTAACATCCAATGCTGAGGAATTTGAAGACCGAGGTCTTGTAGGTGCATGAGGTCCTCCCACAGTGGTTTTTATGCGTATTCTCTCAGACATTTTTGTGAAAAATCATTTTAGAGAGAGATTTGGGGAAATATGGAGTTTTTAATCATGAAAAGTTAAAAAATGGATGATTTGGGGTATGATTAAAGGTTATATGGAGTGGTTTTGAGAGATTTTGGACTGAAATCAAAGATTTTCTAAAGAGCAAAAGCTTAGAGTTTTCAAAACTGGCGTGCAAAACTAAAAAATCTGAAGAGACTATTTATACAATCGCGATACCAGTCGACTGGGTTAGGGTACGAGTCGACTGGGTCCTTCATATTTTGAGGTTAGTGTTACATACTAGTCAACTGGGTCGGGACACCAGTCAACTAGGTAATCTGGGAGTGAAATACCAGTCGATTGGGTGTCCCTTTCTAGTCGACTAGGTAGGCCACCAAAATTTCAATTTTTTTGCTCCAAACAATGTCTTATAGTTTCAGTCAACTGGGTGGTTATACTGGTCCACTAGTAAAATGGGCAGTGGGCTACCAGTCGACTGGGGTTAATCTACTAGTCTACTAGGTCTTTCCGAAAACTTAAAATTTTGAGCTCTATCTTGAAATTTTAGCACGAAAATGTTTATCTATGCCATCTTGAGTAATAAATATATTTAAAAAGAGTTAATACTCATTCACTAGATGTCAAATATGTATATGATGAATGTTGATGGAATCAAACATACATTTTATCATAGTCTATCAGGTCCATCAATAGTCTAATCTTGCAAAAGCTATCTTTGCTTAAGGGTTTTGTAAGAATATCGGCTATTTCATCTTTTGAAGGAATGAATTCTAGTCTAATATCACCTTTTTGAGCATGGTCTCTTATGAAATGATGTCTTATTTCTATGTGTTTATTTCTAGAATGCTGAATAGGGTTTTTGGTCAAGTTGATAGCACTAGTGTTATCACAATGAATTAGTATATCTTTAAAGTTCATGCCATAGTCTTTTAATTGTTGTTTCATCCACAACACTTGTGCATAACAGCTTCCGACTGCTACATATTCCGCTTCTGCCGTTGATAATGCAACCAAATTTTGTTTCTTGGACAACCAAGAGGTTAACATTGCACCTAAGAATTGGCATGTTTCACTAATGCTTTTTCTATCTAGTCTGCAACCCGTAGAATCGGCATCTAAATATCCTACAAGCTCAAAAGTTGATTTTCTAGAATACCATAATCCTAGGTTTTGAGTCTCTTGTAGATATCTAAGGATTTTTTTTACTACAATTACATGTGATTCCTTAGGATTAGCTTGAAATCTAGTACACATGCATACATTGAACATTATATCAAGTCTACTTGCAGTTAGATAAAGTAAAGCTTCTATCATACTTCTATAAGTTTTAGTATCTACACACTTACCTTCCTCATCTAGGTCAAGTTTTGTAGAAGTGCTCATAGAAGTGCTAATTGACTTTGAGCTTTCCATCCCGAATCTCTTTAATAAGTCCTTAGTGTACTTTGATTGATTGATGAGGATGCATTCTTTCAATTGTTTGATTTGAAGTCCAAGAAAGTAGATAAACTCTCCCATCATGCTCATTTCAAATTCACCTTGCATACAATTAGCAAACTCTTAACATATAGATTCATTAGTGACACCAAATATAATATTATCAACATATATTTGGACTAGTAGTGTGCCATTTTTGTGAGTTTTTGTGAAGAAGGTTGTGTCTATTTTTCCTCTTGTAAAATTATTTTCAAGCAAAAACTTACTTAGTCTTCATACCATGCTCTTGGAGCTTGCCTCAACCCATAGAGAGCTTTAGAAAGCTTATAAACATGGTTTGGAAGACTAGGATTTTTAAATCCAAGAAGTTGCTCAACATACACCTCTTCTTCTATAAAGCCATTTAAAAAGGCGCTTTTTACATCCGTTTAAAATATCTTAAACTTATTAAAGCAAGCAAATGTTAATAGCATACGAACAACTTCTAATCTAGCTACAGGAGCATAGGTCTCATCAAAATCTATTCATTTTTCTTGATTATATCCCTTAGTAACTAGTCTAGCCTTGTTCCTAATTACTTTCCATTTTCATCCATTTTATTTCTAAATACCTTTTTAGTTCCTATTATAGTGTGATTCTTTGGTTTAGGAACCAGATATCATACTTTGTTTCTTTCAAATTGATTTAATTCTTCTTTCATAGCATTTATCCAACCAACATCTTTTTTCAGCTTCTACAAAAGTCTTAGGTTTCACTTGAGATAAGTAAGCTACACAATTACAAATATTTCTAATAGAGGAACGAGTTCTTACCCCTTATGAAGGATCACCAATCACTTGATCGATTGGATGATAATTCATATACCTCTAATCTTTAGGAATATTATCATCTTGTTGACTTGTAGATGGTTAATCAAGATTGTGAGCATTTACCTCTTGATTTATTTAAGGTTTACTCTCTTTTGGGTCAATAATGGGAGTAGGTGTTTCTATCATTGGAATGAAATCTGCATCATCATTAAAAGAACCTACTCTACTACTAATTGGGTTAGACTCGTCTAAGGCTACATGTACGGATTCTTCAACCACTAGAGTTCTCTTGTTAAAAACTCCATAAGCTTTGCTAGAGGTTGAATATCCTAAGAATATCCCTTTCTCAGTCTTTGAGTCAAATTTACTCAAGTTAGTTTTATTGTAATTTAGGATAAAGCATTTACAACCAAAGGCACAAAAATAAGAGATATTAGGCTTTTTACCTTTCCATAATTCATATGGAGTTTTGTTAAGCATAGGCTTAATTAAAACTCTATTTAAAACATAGCAGAAGTGTTTACGGCTTCCACCTAAAAGTATTTTGGCAAACTATTTTCACAAAGCATTTTTCTTACAAACTTTTCTAGAACTCTATTTTTCCTCTCAACAACTCCAATTTTTTGAGGAGTTCTAGGTGCTGAAAAATTGTGATCAATTCTATTTTCATCACAAAATTTTAAAATGTTTGGTTTTCAAATTCCTTTCCATGATCACTTTTTATATTTGAAATAAAAATTCCTTTTTCATTTTGAACCTTTTTTAAAAAAGTTCACAAATCCTTTATAAGTTTCATCCTCGTAAGCAATAAAAATAAAAAAGGTATATCTTGAATAGTCATCAACAATAACAAGAGCATATTGATGGCTATCTAGACTAATGGTACTTATTGGACCAAATAAATCCATAAGCAAAAGTTTCAAAGGTCTAGTTGTTGAGACTATATTCTTTTATTTAAAAGAAATTCTAGTTTTTTTTCCCATTTAACAAGCATCACATACCTTGTCTTTTCAAATTTTATTTTTGGAAGTCCAACGACTAAATCTTTTCTTGAAATGATTTTAAGAAAATCCATATTCACATGGCCAAGTCTTCTATGCCATAGCCATGGGTTTTCACTAAATGAGAGAAAATATTTTTTATTTTCCGAATGCAAAGATTTTAAATCAACTATATAGATATTTTCATGTCTATGGCCAACAAACTTGATCTTGTTACTCTTGGTGTCTATAACTAGAAAATGAGAGGTTTCAAATATGACTTTGTTGCCTTTGTCACACAGTACATGATCAATAATTGAGAAATCATTACCAACTTTTCTATGCCCGATGATCTTTATCTATGTGTTATCTCCAATGGTGACATGCCTGCCATCCCTTAAAGTTAGCTCTTTGAACATGCTTTGATCACCAGTCATGTGCTTTGAGCATCCACTATCAAGATACCAATAGTTACATTTTTCCTTGGTGTGGAGACATATCTACATTACACAAGGATACACAATTGCACTCTTAGGTGCCCAAAATTTCTTGGGTCCTTTGGGATTAGTTCTAGAAAATACGGTTCCTATAGGGACCCATACCTTCTTAACATTATAAGGTGCTCTATAATTATAGACTTGTTGATGATGCATAATCCTAGGATAATAGTTATTGAAATTTCTAGAATTTCTTAATTGTGCATGTCTATAGTTCATTGGATAAGCATTCCTAGGATATATGTTTCTATGATTAAGGTTATGAACATGCATGTTATTACTAAGAAATGTATGATGGTAGCTCCTAGGATATGTACTTGTAGTGTGAGCATATATATTATTTCTATAATACACATGAAGGTAATTCCTAGGATGTTCATGTGTAGTGTGCAAGTTATGAGTATACATATTATCTCTAGGATGCATATGATGGTTACTTCTAGGGTGTGTGTTTCTAGTATATGCATTTCTTGAATGAGTATACATATATGCATGAGTATTTCTAGGATACTTAATTATAGTATATGCATTAGGATTTAAATTTGCATTCTTAGACCTACTAGCATATATTGAAGGAGTACTCTTAATCTTACTAGAGGTATTGGAAGTAGAGACTTCATTCAAACATGTTGTTTTCATGAATAAAGTCTCTTTTGACTTTTGCTTGCCCAATGGAGAATAACTCAAGCCATATTTTCCTCCATTCAATCTTTGGCTAGATAGCACTTCATCTAACTTTTCTTTTCCAAGCATAAATCTAGATATAGTTATATTCAATTCCAATATTTTCTTCTTTAAATTTTCATTTTTTAAAAAATCTTGTGAAGAATCATAAAGCATGGAAGATAGTTTTTCTTTTTCTTCCTTTAAGCCTTCCATCTTTTTGGAAAGAGATGAGACTTTCTTTTTGAGGATGGTATTCCTAGAATCAAATTTCTTCAACTCTTCATGCATCTCATTTATAACTTTAATTAACTCTTTACTACTACTAACAATGTTATTATTAGAAGGAGAAGAATTTGATACCTCATTTTCATCGTCGATTGCCATCAAGAATAGGTTGGCAATCTCCTCATATCTGACCTTGGTTACACTCAAACTAATACACGGTTATTGTGTATAGTTGAGGTGTCGATCCCACGAGGAAAAGTGAACTACAAAGGAAAAGTGTAAACCTTAATATGAACGATAAAGATCAAGTGAGAAAATCGGAGTTTTGATAATGAAGTAATGTGAGAAAATTGTGTAAATAAATTGAAGAATATAATAGAGAAACAACAAGGGTCCAAGAATCCACCCTAGGTTCATTGCCTTATTCCAATCTCAATTCAATTGTTTTTATCTCGATTACTAGTTTCACATCCCAAACAAGCAATCGGTAAATATTCAATCAAAGCACATGTAAACCTTAATGTAATTGATATGAATTACTTTTCACTTTCGATTTAAGCACACATGACCTATCCTATAGATTTATCAAGTAATGACAATATATCTTAATGACAATATCGCATTAATGGACAAACCTAAAAGATAAATTTACCGGACTCAATCACATCCAACAATCTTGACATAAGAAGAGCATGACTAGACTTATATCGAGGAGAAAGATACAATCACTGGATTTAAGAAAAAATATTCTAATTAAATCAAAAGTGAATCATAACAATGTTTTGACGATAAGTCCAAACTATAACTGAATCAGTAATGGAAAATAAGAACAACTACACCTAAGGATTCATCCCTTCGCCTTGCTTGGAGATTAGTTAGCCATAGGGTTCATTCTTGAACACTTTGATGGCGGAGAATGTGGTAGCCTTCTTGAGTTTTCAACCCTTAATGCTTCCTCTCTTATCAAACCCTAAGTGATCTATTTATAATACAAAAAGTCCAAGGGTGTTTTCGGGTTTAAACTATCATTAAAACCCTAATTAAATCATGACTTGGAAACAAAGCATCGAGCTCGCGCCGCGGCTCACATTAATCCATGCCGCGGCTCAGCCTAGTCCAGGCCGCGGCGCACACTGGTGGTCTTCTTCCGGATTTTGCAAGGTTCTGGGCCCAGTTCTAGAGGCCAAGGCTGACTTTTCAGGCCGCAGTGCACACACTAAAGACTTGGTTTCTCTTCATTTTATCCTTTCGCAACTATGCCTCCACTCTGATGTGCATCGAAGCATCGTGCTTTAAGCTATGATGGCTTTCCACCTCTTTTGGACTCAAAGTACCTAAAAATGCATCAAAATAGATCAACAATCCAATAATATTACTTTAGAGTTGTTAAGGTATAAAAGTGAAATTTAAACCTAGATCAATCCTAAAATGCTAATAAATAAGTACTGTTAAGATGCATTTTATGACTCTCATCATAACCCCCAACTAGCTTATTGCTAGTCCCTAGCAATTCAAGCGAAAACAAGACAATATAAAATGAGTTCTATGGTAGGAATTAAAACAAAATAAAGCAATGTTAGCGTTAAACCAAGAGTAATTCACTTTTTGTCTCAAAAATCGCAAATAACACACAGCACATAGAATCATTAAATATCACCCAAGTCCAAAAGTAATCCAAACAATAATTTTAAAATTGTTATCGACTCTTAACATCCATCTTACCACAATCCATTAATCCGAACACCCGGATGATTTTATGCACAACAATCATGAATACAAGTCTTGGCCTTTAAAATATATTAATTTGCGTGACATCAATCACAAAAACAAGCTCCATAGGCTCACTTTTCAAATCACTCTTCACTATTGTAGAAAAATCACACCACCTAGGATCAATAGGTCTTTAATAAGCTTGTAACGTTAGGCTAAGGTAAAGGTTAAGAAATAGAACGGGAAGGATTCAACAAATAAAAGAACTTAATATCTTAGTTTTAAACACAACCTACTTTAAGCACTGGATAACCTTACTTCAACATCCAACTCTTTCAACCATTTTTCGAGCATTTTTCTCAATAAATCACCACTTTTTTTTTCTTTCTTTGACATAATTCACTTTTTTTTTTGGCATAAGACCATTCACCTTCTTTTTTATTTTATTTTCTTTTCTTTTCCACAACCCCCAACTTATCTCCTTTAATATACTTGGGTTATGGTAGTAATATTTTTTCATATTTCCATTCTTACTCCTCTCAAGTGCTTCTCAACAAATGTGTATAACTAGTTCTCTTAAAAGAAAGGTAAGGATAGAATATTTTTTGGCTCATAAAGGTAAGTAAATGGATTATCGAAAGAAACAAGGCTCAAATTCTTTTTCAAGAAAAGGCTCAAACAGGTGACTAGTGATAAATATAGCAAGGATAAGTTTGAAAGGCTCAAACAGGTGACTAGTGATAAATATAGCAAGGGTAAGTTTGAAAGGCTCAAACAGTCCAAAAATGGCCTATATCATATCCTAAGTAATGTGCATTCTAGGAATTCGCCTTAAGTGATTATCACATAAGTTCTAGAGCTTGTCGAGACAGCAAAAGTATTCACAAACAATCACACATAAAACTTCTCTAAATGTTTTAGACTAATCATGCAATCTTACCGCAAACTAGAGTCTTAAACTAAATGAAGATTGACACTTAAATTATTCTCAAACCGAAGCAAGATTTAACTTCTTCTAAACTCTATATGCTATCTCAATTAGGCTCATATCATTGACATGAGAATTAACTACAAGGCTTATGCTAAAAATAAACAAAAAGGGAAAATGACACCAAACAATTCAATGAAAAAAAAGAAATACGTTTCCACCACCCCCAACTTAAAAATTGCATTGACCTCAATATGAAAGAAAAAGTAAAAAAAACTCCCTTTGTAAACAAAAGTGCACAGAAATGGAAAATTGTGCACCCCATTTGAGCTGTATGCTGCTTTTTCTTACTAAAATTTTGATATATAACATAGAACAAAACAAACAAAAGGAAAGAAACTGCGGTGTAACGTTAAGATTCCCACCGTATATTAGATTAACACACAAAATCTAAATAGATAACTAAAAATGAAAATAAAGTACGAAAAATAAAATAACGAAAAGGAATACACAACAAATGTTAGTACAGTTATCCGTTAATAATAAAAAATAAATAAAATAAAAGGAAACAAGCAAGATAGAACCCAAAACTAATCCTCTATGTCTTCATCCTCCTCTTCATTCTCTTCACCTTCCTCAGGAGCTATATTAAAAGATGAACCCGTATAAGGTGGCAAAGTGGGAAAGTGATCCATGTCACAACCAGTGGCGGAGGCAAGGTGTTGGTACATCTGACTAAAAGAAGAGTATACCCCCGCTTGATAATCGGCTTGCGTAGCCAAGAATCGTTCTTGACGATCAAACCTATCATGCAAGAGTTTCTGATGCTCGTCAAAACGAATCTCTAAACACTAAAGGCGCTCTGCAATAGTGAAATGCCTAGAGGGAGAAAGAGGGCAGCAATCGCTGCTCTCTCTCTCAGAGCTGGAGGCCTTGAGGCTTTAATCAGAGTGAGCATGCCATCATCGATGGGCTTCTTGGGTTGCTGGGCCTCCTCATCAGGACTGTACTGGATGCCGGCTTGGATGCATAATTGGGTAATTAATGAAGGGAAGTACAATCCAAGCTTTTGTCGCACAGTGTGTATGATAGAATTGAATATGATTTGGCCCACTTCAATAGTCATGCCCATCAAAATGACATAAATCAGAATAGCTCTCTCAATAGTAAGGTCACTATAGTACGTAGCAGGCATCAATCTCTGACATACAAAATATTGCCAAGCTCGAGCACTGACAGTCAGAGAAGTACCGGACAAAGTTTTAGGGGTATCACCCGTCATTTTTCATATTGTGCCCGGAATACAGAGAGTATTGCAAATCTCTTCATAATCAATATTAGACGCATATGCAATATACTCACTGTTTTCTATGTCAGGTAGCCCATAGAATCTATTGATAGATGTGCTGCTAAAAGAAATTATTTTTCCTCTCACTATCACCTTACCATTCCTATGTTCTTTTGCATTAGCATAGAATTCTCTAACCACATTTGTAAGGGAATGAGATGGTTGTCTTGCAAATGTACCCCAATTCCTATCAATAATCATTCTAAACAAGGTTAGGTTTCCCCTCTCTGTGATAGTGAATCCTCTATCATGAATGAGTTTTCTAGCTTGCATCATCCTAATATATCTCTAACTAGCCTCAAAACTAATAAATTTGCTCTCATCATACTCTTGAGGTTGTTTCCCCCTTGGTCTCTTGGTTTTAGGAGCCATTTGAATCAAATGTATAGAACAACATAACTAATTCAAAATCAACCACCCAAATAGCACAAATTCACAATAAAGAGAAAAAATTGGCCTTACTTGATGCCCAAAGTTAAAGAGAAGAAAGAATACCCACCAACTTGAAATTTTCTTGAAGAACCCAAAATCCTCTTAGAACCAAGCTTTGTGGAGAAATTTCCAGCAAAATCTACAATATTAGTGCTAAATCCTCCAAGAAATGATGTTAGAATCAAGAAATTTTGAGCAAAATTGAGTGGGTAAGTGAGAGTTTAGAGAGAGGATGAGAGAGAGAGAAGTGTGTTGTGTTTCTCAAAGTTGAAATGCAGAGAAAAATGCAGAAATGGGGTTAAAAATGGTCCAGGTCACGGGTTCGAGCCGCGGCTTGCTGTGTAAAACGGTCAAGTGTGGCTTGCTGTGCGCCACGACGCGCTATAGCCTAGGGCATGGCGTGAAAGGAAGGCTAGGGGCAAGCTTCTATGGGCCGAGGCGCGGGTTTCTGGGCCTTGGTGCGACCCGGACCTGGTTCTAATACAAGAACTTATTTATTGCCTAAAAAAAAAAAACAAATTTAGCCAAATAAATAAAAATAACCTTTAAGCTAGAAATTAAATGAAATTAAACTAAAAAAAATTAAAATTAAAATTGAAATAAACTTAAACAAAACAAACAAAACAAAAGAAAATAAAAACATATCTGTGTGGTGTGGTCAAGGTGAATAGACTGGATCCATAAGTGGAATGTCTTCCACTTTCGAATCTTGCCTATCAATTAAGATTTTTAGGCATTGACCATTTACTTTAAAGATCCAACCATTTCTAGTATCCTCTACTTCTACCGCCCCATTTGTAAAAACATTCTTCACTACAAAATGATCGGTCCACCTTGACCAAAGTTTTCCTTGATGCTTATGGAGTCTAGAATCGTATAAGAACACCCGATCATTAGGCTTAAATGTATTCCTCAAAATATTTTTATCATAAAACACTTTCATTTTAGCCTTATAGATTCTAGAGTTCTCATAAGCATCATTTCTTAACTCCTCTAACTCGGTCAACTGAAATTTCCTAAGCTTACCCACTTCTCCTATGTCAAAATTGAAAGACTTGATGGCCCAATAAGCTCGATGCTCCAGCTCTACAGGCAAGTGGCAAGGCTTTCCAAAAATAAGCCTATAAGGTGACATACCTAAGGGAGTTTTGAAAGCTGTACGATAAGCCCAAAGCGCATCGACTAGTTTCAAAGACCAATCCTTGCGATCCAGGTTGACCGTTTTTTTCTATAATTTGCTTAATTTTCTTGTTTGCAAGTTCTACTAGTCCACTCGTCTAAGGAGGGTAGGCAGTAGTGATCATATGTAACACCCCATATTTTCTGATCAAAGCTTCAAAAGAACGGTTGCAAAAATGCATACCTCGATCACTAATTATAGAACGTGGTGCACCAAATCGAGATAACACATTTTCTTTGAGAAATTTAATTACTGTTCTATTATCATTGCTCCGGTAAGCTGCTGCCTCTACACATTTTGACGCATAATCTATTGCCACAATGATATATTGATATCCGAAGGAAGGAGGAGATGGTCCCATAAAATCAATGCCTCAACAATCAAAGATTTCAATTACTAAAATTGGGTTTAAGGGCATCATATTACGACGAGACACAGCTCCTAACTTCTGACACTTTTCACATACGCGACAATAGATGTTTGTATCTTTAAACAAGGTGGGCCAATAAAATCCACACTGCAAAATTTTTGCAGCAGATTTTTTTATTGAAAAGTGGCCCCCACAAGCTTGGGAGTGACAAAATTCCAAGACGTTGGCAATCTCTTCATTAGGGATGCAACGCCTTAAAATTTGGTCAGGGCAGTACTTGAAAAGACAAGGGTCATCCCAATAAAAATTATGTACCTTATTCAAGAACTTCCTCTTGTCTTAAGCGCTTCAATCCATTGGTATCTCATCGGTAGCCAAATGATTCACGATATGAGCAAACCATAGCAGATAAGTAATAGAGAGTAAATACTCATCGGGAAAATCATCCTTGATTGGCATGTCATCAGAGGTGTCCTCAAATGTGACCCTCGATAGATGGTCAGTCACTACATTCTCTACTCCTTTCTTGTCTTTGATGGTGATGTCAAATTCTTGCAAGAGTAAGATCCACTGTATTAGTCGTGCCTTAGCATCCTTCTTTGTAAGAAGGTACTTAAGGGCTGCATGATCTATGAAAATAAGAATAGGAGGACCAATTAAATAGGCACAAAACATGTCCAAAGCAAATACTATAGCTTGCAATTCTTTTTCAGTGGTGGAGTAATTCATCTGAGCACTATTTAGGGTTTTACTAGCGTAGTAAATGACAAAAGGTTTCCTCTCTCTTCGCTGTCCAAGAACAGTACCTACAGCAAAGTCACTAGCATCACACATTATTTCAAAAGGTAAAGTCCAATCAGGTGACTGTATTATGGGTGCTGAAGTAAGCTTGCCAATCAACATTTTAAAGGCCTCTTGACAAGCTTGTGTCCACTCAAATGAGGCATCTTTAACTAGGAGGGCACATAGTGGTCTAGATATGGTGAAAAAATTTTGTATGAACCTCCTATAAAAACTAGCATGACCAAGGAAGGATCTCACATCTTTTACTGTCTTAGATATAGGCAACTTAGAGATTAATTCAATCTTAGATTGATCAACCTCTATCCCCTTAGAAGAAACAATATGCCCTAAGACAATACATGAAGGTACCATGAAATGGCATTTTTCCCAATTTAAGACTAATTCCTTCTCCTCACAATGAATTAATACTCTCTCTAAATTCAATAAGCATGCATCAAATGAAGATCCAAAAACAGTCAAGTCATCCATAAAAACTTCCATGCAATTTTCAACCATATCACTAAAAATGCTCATCATGCAACGTTGAAAAGTAGCAGGTGCATTACACAATCCAAATGGCATTCTATGAAAAGCATAAGTACCAAAGGGACAAGTGAAGGTGGTTTTACCCTGGTCTTCTAATGCAATTTCAATTTGATAATAACCAAAATAACCATCTAAGAAACGATAAAAAGGATGACCAGTTACACGCTCAAGAATTTGATTAATAAAAGGGAGTGGGAAATGGTCTTTCCGGGTGGCAGCATTTAATTTTCTGTAATCAATGCACATTCACCACCCGGTCACAAGTTTTGTAGGGACTAACTCTCCTAGGTCATTTTTCACCACAGTGACACCAAACTTTTTAAGAACGACTTGTGTAGAACTTACCCATTTACTATCAGCTATGGGATATATAATTCCCACATCTAATAGTTTCAACACTTCATTTTCATCACTTCTTTCATAGTGGGGTTAAGCTTACGTTGGGGGTCTCTACGAGGGCTAGTTCCTTCATCCAAATTTATCTTATGAGAGCAGATCAGGGGGCTAATACTTTTTAAATCAGCTGTGCTCCAACCTAAGGCTGATTTATGTTCATTCAGGGTCTAAATTAATTTCTCACCTTGAGATTCAAATAATTCAGATGAGATAATAACAGGAAAAGTATCACCTGGACCGAGGAAAACATGCTTTAAACCCTTGGGTAGCAGCTTCAATTCAACTTTAGGTGCTTCCACACTTGAGGGGATTTGTTTCTCACTTCTTTTAGGCAACTCCTCAAACATTGGTTGCCATGCTCGAGTGTCATAATCCTGAGATTTATCAAAAATAGCACAAATATCAATTACATCAGATTTATCATTAGTATAATCAAACTCAGAATTAACAAGAAAATACTCAAGAGGATTAAAATCATGAGCTATAGAAACTCCCCTACCGATGAGTAGTTGGTGGCTCTCGTCATCATCTTCTGACTGTTTTGCAACATTGAAGATGTTCACCTCGAGGGTCATGTTTCTAAAGGACAGCTTTATGAGTCCATTCCTACAATTAATAAGAGCATTTGCAGTAGCAAGGAAAGATCTACCCAAAATTAAAGGAATTTTAGAGTTAGTGTCAACAGCAGAAGTAGTATCAAGGATTAGGAAATCAATAGGATAATAAAATTTATCAATTTGAATTAAAACATCCTCTACCACACCCCGGGGTACTTTAACTAAATGGTCAGCCAATTACAATACCACAGCAGTTGGTTTGATTTCTCCCAAACCCAGCTGCAAATAAATAAAAAAATGGCATCAGATTTACACTAGCTCCTAAATCTAGCATTGCTTGTCTAACTTCATGATTTTCAATGCTACATACAATGGTTGGACAACCAGGATCCTTGTATTTGGGAGGAATCTTTTGCTCAATTAAAGCACTAATTTGCTATATTAGGAATGTCGTTTTCTTCACATGGTGCTTCCTCTTAATTGTACACAAATCCTTGAGAAATTTTGCATAAGTAGGAACTTGTTTAATCACATGCAAAAGAGGAAGATTAAGTTTTACTTGCCTTAGGTTCTCTAGGATTTCATTGTTTAGGTCCAGATTTTTCTTATTTGATTTTAAGGCTTGAGGGAATGGTACCTTAATAGCGCTCTTGGTAACCTCAAGGTCCTTGGGCAGCTTGACATCATTACTACCTTGACCCTTTTCCACATCCTCTGATTTGTTTGTTGTTATGATGTATAGTGACTTCCCACTCCATGTCACAATGGCATTCACATCTTTCATATTGACTCGTGCCATGTGTTGACCATGGGGTATGGATTGAGCTTGAGAAGGGAACTTACCTTGCTCATTCACACTCAAGGAGCCCATCAATTTGGACATTTAGCTCCTTATTCCTTGTTCTCTTCAACAACCTGCATTATTAATGCTTCACACCTTCGGTTTGTCTTACCCTTTGCCTCAATGAAAGCATACAAAGTGTCTTCTAAAGAACTCCTAGAGGATGAGGGTGCAGGATATGGTGCAGGATATGATCTAGGAGGTTATGCAAGCTGCTGATTTTCAGACTTTCAGCTGAAGTTGGGGTGATTGCACCACCCCGGATTATAGGTATTAGAGAAGGGTGCCAGAGGCTTCTTATACATGCCTAAGGCATTACATTATTCCTCATACATTCCTCTCCTATAAGCAAATGTGGGACACTCTTGGGCTGGATGACTTACCCCGCCGCACACAAAACATGGTTCCAAAGATTCTGCATGATTAGCCACGTGTGTTGGTTTTGAGCCTTTAGAATTTAACGCATCTAACTCCCTAGTGAGCATTTCAATCTTAGCCTTTAGGTTATCTTCTTCTTTAATATGGTAAATTCCACCACCAGTGGGGTTTCCTACATGTCGTGACCTATTTGTGCTTTCAATAGTACTAGGTCCAGTCCAAGTGTGAGCTTTTTCAACAAGCTCATTGAGGTATTCTATGGCCTCATCAGGATCTTTTTGTAAAAATTCACCATTTCACATCATTTCTACAAATTGGCACTCTCTATATGTAAGTCCCTCATAAAAATAGCTCATTAAACACCAATTCTCATACCTATGGTGAGGACACATACTTAACAACTCTTTAAATTTCTCCCAAGACTGATATAAAGTCTCATTGTCCTTTTGTGCAAAGGTAGAGATTTTCCTTTTTAAAATATTGATCTTATGTTGAGGGAAGTATTTATTAAAGAAGACCTGAGTCATCTCATTCCATGACCCAATAGATCATGGTCTTAACGAGTATAGCCAACTCTTAGCTTTATCCTTCAAAGCGAAAGGAAAAAACTTGAGTCTCACGATGTCATCAGTTGCATCTTAACTATGAAAAGTCGCAACTACTTCCTCAAACTCCCTAATGTGTACATATGAGTTTTCATTTTCCAAGCCATGAAATATAAGGAGTAATTGTATCATCCCTGTTTTAAAATCTTGATGGTGAGTATTGGTTGGAAACATGATGCATGATGGTGTGACTGTTCGGCTAGGATGCAAGTAATCCTTAAGTATCCTAGCAACATTTTCATCAGGGTTATCAGCTATGTTAAAATTCTCTAAATTCTCGTTTGGGGGTGCATTATGGTTTGATCTAGGCGAGGTCTCACTAACGGATATGGAAGGAAAGATTAACTCTATTTCGGGTCCTTTAATGAATCTACCTCGTGAATCTCTCGGTCTAAGCATACACCAAATGAGTTAAAGGGAAAATAAATTAAACAGAATAGAAAAAATCAGAAAATCAAAACTTAGAAAAAAGAGCAATATTACCGTATTGTCTCAAAGTTGACAATCTTCCTTATACTTAAGCGCGTTTCCCCGGCAATAGCTCCAAAATTTGGTTACACTCAAACTAATACGCAGTTATTATGTATAGTTGAGGTGCGATCCCACGAGGAAAAACAAACTACAAAGGAAAAGTGTAAACCTTAATACGAACGATAAAGATCAAGTGAGAAAATCTGAGTTTTGATAATGAAGTAATGTGAGAAAATTGTGTAAATAGATTGAAGAATATAATAGAGAAACAACAGGGGTCCAGGAATCCTCCCTAGGTTCATTGCTTTATTCCAATTTCGATTCAATTGTTTTTATCTCGATTACTAGTTTCACATCCCAAACAAGCAATCGGTAAATATTCAATCAAAGCACATGTAAACCCTAATGTAATTGATATGAATTACTATTTACTTTCTATTTAAGCACACATGACCTATCCTATAGATTTATCAAGTAACGACAATATATCTTAATGACAATATCATAGTAATGGACAAACCTAAAAGATAAATCTACTGGACTCAATCACATCCAACAATCTTGACATAAGAAGAGCATGACTAGACTTATATCGAGGAGAAAGATACAATCACCGGATTTAAGAGAAAATCTTCTAATTAAATCAAAGAGTGAATCATAATAATGTTTTGACGATAAGTCCAAACTACAACTGAATCAATAATGGAAAATAAGAACAACTACACCTAGGGATTCATCTCTTCACCTTGCTTGGAGATTAGTTGGTCATGGGGTTCATTCTTGAATACTTTGATGGAGGAGAATGTGGCAGCCTTCTTGAGTTTTTTAGCCTTAATACTTTCTCTCTTATCAAACCCTAAGTGAACTATTTATAATACAAAAGGTCCAAGGGTTTTTTCGGGTTTAAACTATCATTAAAACCCTAATTAAGTTGTGACTCAGAAACAAAGCATCGAGTTCGCGCCGTCACTCACATTAATCCAGGCCGCGGCTCAGCCTTTTTGTGTTTTTCTTCATGATTCTGTAGGCCGCGGCCCAGATTGGTCCAGGCCGTAGCCCAAATTGGTCCAGGCCGCGGCTCAGCCTAGTCCAGGCCGCGGCGCATACTAGTGGTCTTCTTCCGGATTTTGCAAGGTTCTGGGCATGGTTCTGGAGGCTGAGGCTTAGATTTAGACTTTTCAGGCCGCAACACACACACTAAAGACTTTGTTTCTCTTCATTTTGTCCTTCCGCAACCATACCTCCACTCTGATCTGCATTGAAGCATCGTGCTTTAAGCTATGATGGCTTTCCACCTCTTTTGGACTCAAAGTACCTGAAAATGCATCGAAATATATCAACAATCCAAGAATATCACTTTAGAGTTGTTAAGGTATAAAAGTGCAATTTAAACCTAGATCAATCCTAAAATGTTGACAAATAAGTACTGTTAAGATGCATTTTATGACTCTCATCAGACCTCATTGTCCGAAGATTCTTCTTCTTCGTCATCACTCCATGTGGTTGCAATCATAGCTTTCTTTTTGAAGCTCTTATATGGTTTGCTTGTTGTTGGGAAATTGACCTTGATGTGGCTGGGATTCTTGCAACCGTAACACACAAGAGGTTCCCTTTTTGGAGTGGAATCCTTGGTGATTAGAGCTATCTCACCATCTCCTTTACTTCACTCATCATCTTCTTTTTTGTTGCTTGTAAAGGCCTTGAAAGCAATCATCTTTTTCTTTTTCCCATCATCATTAACAACAGGATTCATTTCCTCTATCTCGTTTATCAATAGTGATTCGAGAAGTGTTTCGACATCAAGTTTGTCGAGATCTTTGGCTTCTGTGATGGCCATTTTCTTTGCTTTCCAAGTGGATGCAAAAGACCTTAAAATCTTCCTTGTTAGTTCAAATTCCTCAATGTTCCTACAAAGAAGCTTAAAGCTGTTAACAATAGTGGTGAAACATGCATTTGAGAAATTGTTTCGTTATGAGACATTTTGAATGATTCATACTCGGACACTATCATATAGATTTTTGATTTTTTTACTTCGCTAGTGCCCTCATATGTAACTTGTAGTTTGTCCCAAATCTCCTTGAACGAGACACATGTAGAAACTTTATACTCAGAAATATCTAAAACAAAATGTAAAATACTAGTGGCTCTACTATTTAGAGATATCATTCTAAAATCCTCTTCATTAAACTCAGTTTTGAGTTTAGACATTGTATAATTAATTTCTCCAATAGTTATTTCCTCTATAGGAATTCTAGGTCATTCCTCAATGACTCTTCATAGATTGTAATATTGTCCTTCGACAAAGATTTTCATTCTATTTTTTCAGTAGTTATAGTTGGAGCCATTGAACAAATGAGGCCTAGTATAGGAATGCCCTTCGGTATAGCTATTTGATGCCATCAGATCAACTCATGGATTTTAAGTCTGAAATTGAGTATGAAGCTCTGATACCAATTGTAAACCAAGGTTCAAACCCAAGATGGGGGTGAATTGGGTTTTAAAAATTTTTGCTAATTACTTTGCAAGTTTTTAAACAGTTAAATGCACAAAGCACAAAAACAAATAATATGCTTGAAAGTAAAAGAGTTTAAGGAAGAAAAAATGCAAACTTCGTTTATAGTGGTTCAGCAATATTGGATTCCTTTCGACTCTACGTCCACTTTCTTCAACACTAAAACTTTAGTCGTACAACTTCACGGGTGTTTCACAAACCTTACAACCGATCTCTTCCTCACGGAAACTACAATGAAGTGTTTAATCCTAAACACTCTAAGAGTTATACCAACTATTTTCCTTTACAATAAATGAAATTTGCTGTAAATTAAATGGTTAAGAGATAACAATAAATGCTTTTACATATGAACAATATCTCTTTTTCAAGAACAAGCTTAACGAATGGCTCAACAATAAATTTTTCAAAGATTAATGAGTTATCTTGTGAATTCAATGTATTCTCTTACTATTTTAAATGCTCATTGAAATGAGTTTATATAACCTTGAATCAACATGGCCGTTGGACACTGACTTGGTAGGTTTGGAGCATTAAATGCTCAAGTCCCGCGTCTCAAGCGATCATATTTTTGAATTACCAGTCGACTGGGTCCTTGTACCAGTCGACTGGGAAAAGTGAAGATCTTTCACCTTTTAGGCTAAGGGAGAGTACCAATCGACTGGGTCAGAGGACCAGTCGATTGGGTGAAGTTACCCTCAACACCAATCGACTGGGAACTTTCTATCCCATATCCCAATCGACTGGTATATGGACCCAGTCGACTAGGTTGTCTTTCAACCCAGTTTTCCTTTTCAAGAAACAGTTCTTGACTTAGAAACTTTTTGTATTTTTAGTTTTGTCAAAACCTTTTGTAAATTGAGCCACAGATCAAGCTATGTAATTGAACATAAGAGATTTACAATTGTTTCAATTACCTTAATACCTATCTAGATCTTCTGTCTTGTTTTTGGTGTCTGAATCGCGTTGAGTTCTTGCATCTTGTTTCTGTACTAAATGCTTTTACTGCTTAAACACTTAGATAAAACCGTTAGTGCTATTAGAGTAGTGTTCTGTCATTATTAAAATCAAATACGGGTCAACACTTACTAAATAAGATATGTTTATTCCACACAGTTTTCTATCCACTTACTTTTCTCTCCTCTAATTTTTCTCTCATAGTGAACACACCTTAAATCTTTATAATATTATTTAATAAATAAGTCCTTTAAAATATGTGTGGCTTAATTGGTTGGAATGTTTTAATCACTTCAGTTCTTTCCATCCAACATCCAACTAAAGAAAGAATTCTACTAATCTCTGGTACGATTTCATTTTTTCGTTTAGTGGGAGATAAAAGTAAAAGAAAAGAAAAGTGAGAAGACGAAAAAACTAGAAACATAGAAAAGTAAGATAATTTATTTTTTTTGTCTTTCATGTGTTAGTAAAGATAATGGAAAATTAAGAGAAAAGAACATAAGTCTCTTATCCTTGTTTAGTGGGAGAAAAAAGTAAGAGGAAAGAAAAGTGAGAGGATTAAAAATTAGAAAGATAGAAAAGTAAGATAATTGATTTTTTCTTTCATGTGTTAGTAAAAATGATGGAAAATTAAGAGAAAAGAAAATAGCTCTCTTATCCTTGCTAGTACAGTGAAAAAGTGAGGAAATAAAATGTAAATAGTATTATTTTTACCATTATATCATTCATAATGTTAACGGGTATTAAAGTGATAGACTAGATGAGAATTAATTGGCAAATTGATGATTTCATTGTAAAATAACATAGCCTGCATATATTTTTTGGGTGATATGTTTAGAATAACTACCCACTAATTTTGTAATTGAGCATGTGGATTATGGGTGGTTTATTAAAAATAAACTACCTAGTAGTGGTGGGGGGTTATAACTCCCTTGATGGAAAAGAGATATATAAAGAATTTTACACATACAAGGGTCCCTAGCCTAGCAAAACATATGATGTCTATGATTTCCATCAAATCTCATCTTTAGAGATTTGCATATGCTATAAGACTTTGTCAGATACACAAATCACTACAAATTAAGCGATGCAGAACTGCTGTGCTATCATGGATAGCAAAGCAAGCGGATTTCATTGGAGAACTGTGTGTTTGATCAATCACGGATAAAGGTTAGTAATTTATTTATTTTGTTTCTTCCGCAATAAGGCTAACATTTGGTATCAGAGCCAATCTCTGAATCATATTGGTTAACATTGTTATTCTTTATCTCAATATTTTTTTCTAAATTTATGGTGATTATACGTATAATTAATGGATCAAGTTTTATTTTATTTTTTTAATTATGCATTCACAATTTTATAATTGATTAAAAAATGCTTGAAGTTTTTATTTCCTCCAATTTAATTTTAATCAGTTTTGCTCATCTAGAAATTTATGTAGTAGGTTGATCAATTTCTTAGGTTGAAACTAATTATTATTTTATGCCAAAGTTTTATGGAATTCGATGTAAAAACCATGAAAACTTCAACATTTTGGTTATCATTATTTAAGTTATGGAAAGAGATTAGCATTCACTTTAATCTGGCCTAAAATAATTTGATGAATATATAGCCTCAAAAGAATACAAGAGATCACGCATATAATAAGAACAGAATTAGACAAAAAACAAGTTTTATTTGTGTTTTAACAGATTTACAAATATATTTTGTGGTTTCTAGTAACTGTTCTTTACAACCATGTAATTGTAAACTACTGATATTGAAAAACCACTGTTAATGGTTCTTTTCGAAATCAATTTTTTACAGCCTTATTTTTCATTTCTTTGAGAGGCTTAATTATTATTATTATTATTATTATAAAATAAATTATGTTTTATATATAAAAGGGAGAGGTGACAAAATATATGGTCTCATAATTTATTTACAAATTATTATGAATAATTAGGTTTATTACGCATGATTTCGTGATTAAATTTGTCTTGATGTGGTTTATGGTTTCATTAACATGAAGATTTGTTAATTGAATGGTGATGCTATTTTAAAAGAATTGAACATCAACATTTTTTTAAAATTAGTCACAGCATTTTAAAATATATTGATGTGATATTTTTGGATTTTACAATCACATCAAGTTTTATAAAATTTATGTAAATTAGCATCACGAGTAGTATTAAATCATTTGAAATATTTAACTACTCCACAAAGAATTAATCATTTTGAATGACTTAATAGAATAAGATAGTTGATTTGACATTGAGAAAAAAAAAAGATTTTTATACCTACATATAGAAGTTTTTTATTCTTGGTGCCTAAATCACTAGTCTTATAATTAAAGAGCAAATCCAGTACATGATGTAACCTTTACCCACTAGAAGAATTGGATTTCTGCTAATGAATTAAACATAAGTTGGTTTATATTATAGATAATGCTTTAAAGTAATGATCGTATATTTCTTGGTTTATTATTATTGTAGTTATAACTACTTCCTTTATGAATAATGAATCATCACACATTTTGTTGTTGAATGGTGATAATTTTTTATATTGGAAAGACAAAATTCTCTTAACATTAGGGTGTATAGGACATAGACTTGGCACTTCATGTGGATGAACCATTCGTTCCCAAAAAATTAAGCACAATTGAAGAAAAGAATGCATATAAGAGGTGGGAGAGGTCAAACCATTTAAGTTTGATGCTCATTAAGTCTCATATCAGTAAAAGCATAAGGGATTCCATTCTCAACTGTGATAAAGTCAAAGGTTTCTTGAAGTCAATTAAAGATCAATTTGTCAAGTCTGATAAGGCTTTGGCCAGCACCTTAATGAGAAGACTCTTAGGCAAAAGACACAACAATTCTAAAGGTGTGCGTTAACCCATTATGGAAATAAAGGACATTGTTGCTCAACTCAAGTCCTTTAAAATTGACATTTCAGAGTAATTTCTTGTCCATTTTATTCTTGAATCTCTTTCTATAGAGTATGGACCTTTTAAAATCTCGTATAACGCACATAAGGATAAATGGTCAGTTAATGAACTTCTGACTATGTGTGTTCAAGAGAAAGAGAGACTGAAGCATGAGAACCTAGAAAGTGCTCATTTGATGACTCATGGAAAGGGCCATTACAAGAAGTGTAAATATGCTCTCACGGTAAAAAAAAAATGGAGGGGGGGGGGGGAAAGACCATTCAAGCAAGATGGTAAAATAAAATGCTTATTTTGTAAGAAAAAATGACATATGAAGAAGGATTGCCCTAAATATAAGAAATGGCTCGAGAAGAAAGGTAATCTATTTTCTTTTGTGTGTTATGAATCTAATTTTGGTACTATTCATCATAATACTTGGTAGATTAATTTGGGGTACTACAATTCACATTGCTAATACCATGCAGGGTTTTCTCAACCTCAGGAAGCCAATAGGTAGTGAACAAGGCATCTACTCAAGAAATGGGATGCATTCATATGTGGAAGCCGTTGAAACTTTTAGATTAATCTTGGAGACTAACTTTGTTTTAGATCTTGAAAACACTGTTTATATTCCTTCGTTTTCTAGGAACTTAATTTATATTTCTAGACTAGTACATTTTGTTTATGGTTTTAACTTTTTTGGCCTAAACTTTCAGTTGTCTAAAAGTTCTTTTGTTGTTGATTGTAAGACCTTGGTAGATGGTTTCTATAAATTGAATTTGAATTCCGCCTTTAAACAAACCCTATTTACCATGCATGATAATATTGACACTAAACATTGTATTATTGATGATGACTATTCTATTTTGTGGCATAAGAGATTAGAGCATATCTTCATACACACAGATATTTGTAGGTCATTTACTCCACCTTGTCTAAATGGTCAGAGATATTTTATCTCATTTATTGATGACCATACAAGATATATGTATCTCTATCTCTTATTTCATAAATATGAGGCCCTTAAGACTTTCAAAACCTTTAAGACAGATGTAGAAAAACAATTGGGAAAACATATCAAAATTGTAAGGTCAGACAGAGGTGAAGAATATTATGGAAGATATACAAAAATGAGACAAAAGGTCAGGTCCATTTGCAAAGTTCTTTAAGAAAGAAGGCATTGTAGCTCAATACATAATGCCAGTTAACCTTATCAATATAGGGTTGCCGAAAGAATAAATCGAACTCTAACGGATATAGTGAGAAATATGAACTCAAATCTTCCCATATTTTTGTGGAATAAAGCCCTAAAAACTACAGTGTATATCTTAAACATGGTTCCATCTAAAGTTGTTCCTAAAACTTCTTTCGAGTTATGGAAATGGTGGAAACCAAGTTTAAGACATATACACATATGGAGATGTCAAGTTAAAGTTAGGGTTTACAATCCATAATTGAAGAAGTTGGACTCAAGAACTATTAGTGGATATTTCATTGGCTACACAAAAAAGTTAAACAGATATAGATTATTGTCCATCACATACACCAAGAATTGTTGAGGCTAGAAATGCTAAGTTAATTAAAGATGTTAACATTAGTAGGAATAGGACTTCTCAAAAAATTGAATTTGAGGAAGTGCATGATTCAGTGGTAGTGCCTGCACATACTAATCATTTGATTGTTTTTCAAGGGAATAATTTAAGGACCACTGAAGAAAAACCAATTTATGAAGAACCACTTCATCAGGAACAAGTTAACATAAAGCCTACAACTCAAAATCCACTAAATATGGAAGAGCCTATAGAATTGAAAAGATCCTTAATAACAAAAAGACCAACAATTTCTAGCTAGTATGTTATGTACCTACAAGAATATAACTTTGATGTTGGATTAAAGAATGACCCTAGCTCGTTTTTACAAGCCATGAATGGAGAAAATTCTAATCTATGGTATGGTGCTATGAAAGACGAGATGGAGTCAATGGCTAAAAATCAAGTCTGCGACCTTGTTGAGCTACCCGAAAGAATCAAGACTGTTGGTTGTAAATGGGTCTATAAAACTAAAAAGGACTCTTGTGGTAACATTGAGCGATATTAGGCTTGACTTGTAGCCAAAGGCTTTACTAAAAAGGAAGACATTGACTACCATGGTACATTTTCTCCTATTTCCAAGAATGACTCATTTCAGATCATTATGACTTTAGTAGCTCATTTTGACATGGAGCTACATCAAATGGATGTGAAAAAAACATTCTTAAGTAGAGATCTTAAGGAAGAAGTATACATGACTCAGCCTGAGGGATTTAGTTCCAAAGAGAGCAGTCACCTGGTTTGTAAGTTAATGAAATCAATATATGAGTTAAAACAAGTCTCATATCAATGGTATTTCAAATTTCACTATGTAATTACTTCATTTGGTTTTACGGAAAACATTTTGGATAATTGTATATACCTTAAGGTTAGTGGGAGCAAGTATATATTTTTAATCATATATGTTAATGACATTTTACTTGCAACAAATGATTTGGGTTTAGTGCACAAGACAAAGTATTTTCTCTCTCAAAACTGTGACATGAAGGATATGGGTGAAGCTTCTTATGTCATTGGCATAGAGATTCACAGAGACAGATCTCAAAGTAAATCAGGATTGTCTCAAACAACCTATATTGAAAAATGTTTTAAAGAGATTTAGAATGAAGAATTATTCACTTTGTGTAGCACCTATCATAAAAGGTGACAAATTTAGTTTAAGTCAATATCCGAAAAATGCTTTGGAAAATGAACAAATGCAAAGTATTCCCTATGCATCAGCAGTCAGTAGTCTAATGTATGCACAAGTGTGCACTAGACCTGACATAAGTTTTTCTGTGGGAATGCTTAGTAGATACCAAAACAATCCAAGAATGGAACATTGGAAGGCAGCTAAAAAAGTCATGCGATACTTGTAAGGAACCAAGAATTATATACTCACATATAAGCATGTTGATCAGCTGTACGTGGTTGGATATTCAAATTCAGATATTGTTGGTTGTCTAGACTCTAGGAAGCCGATCTCAGTATATGTGTTTTTACTTGTTGGAGGTGCAATATATAATCAATAGTCGCTTCATCCGTTATGGAGACAGAATTTATAACATGCTTTAAAGCTACTTCACAAGCAATATGGTTAAGGAACTTCATTACAGGGCTTAGAGTGGTGGATTCCATAGCTAAGTTATTGAAGTTATATTGTGATAATTCGACTGCAGTGTTCTTTTCTAAGAATAACAAGAGTGAAAGTTGAAAGAAGCACATTGACATTAAGTACTTGACTGTCAGAGATAACGTGAAAAACCATGTGGTAACGATCGATCATATAAGTACATTGTTAATGGTTGCAAATCCTATGACAAAAAGGTTGTCAATGAAAGTGTATAAGGATCATGTGGATTAAATGGAACTTATTAGCTCAATTTAGTTTCATTGTTATTAGACAACATTTGTTTTATAGTCAATTCAGACATGATGTTTATATTTGGTGCACATAAAGTGTTGTTATGTTTTATTAATCCATTAAATGGCTTGAACCCTAAATGACTTATAAGAAGTCATTCATAAGGAATCAATTCCAAGTAAGGTTCTCATTTGGAGAGAATCGTACATTGTAATACACAGAAGGAAATGTTCGTTAAAAGAGCATGACCGCCATAATTCGTGTATTGAGAATCTCTTTTTGAGAATACAATGTCCATAATTGTGACATGAGTTGTTTCAGTCTATGGTCGTAGTTTATGAAAGTATTACCCAAATTTCAGTTATATAACCTGGGCCAAGTGAGAGAATGTAAAATAACGTGGCCCACATATATTTTTTAGGTGACATGTTTAGAATAACTACTCATTGATTCTGTTATTGGACATGTGGGTTATGGGTGGTTTATTAAAAATAAACTACCTAGTAGTGGTGGGAAGTTATAACTCCCATGATGGAAGGAAAATATATAAAGAATTTTACACAAACAAGGGTCCCTAGTCTAGCAAAACATACGATATCTAAGATTTCCATCATTGTAAGATATACAAATCACTGCAAATTAAGCGGTACATAACTGCGATGCTATCGTGGATAGCAAATCAAGTGGATTTCATTGGAGAACAACATGCTTGTTCAATCATGGCTGGAGGTTAGTAATTTATTTATTTTGTTTATTCTGCAATAAGACTAACATTCATATCTTTTCTCTCCACTACAAAAAAATGCAATTTACTAACGGATGGTTATACTAACGGATTTAAACTCTGTTAGTATATTCGCTCTATACCGACGGATTTAAACTCTATAAGTATAACTTAAAGTTATACTGACATATTTAAACTTGTCACTATAGCTCATATATACATTGACGAATTAAAATTTTCGTCACTATAGAGCATGTATATACTTACGGATTAAAAATCCGTCAGTATATACATGCTCTATACTTTAATAATTAATAAGAATATAATTAAATATTTATATAATACTAAATATTTAAAACTGATATAATTAATTAATTAGATAATATAATATAGTTATATTTTAATATTATTGTAATACATATATAATAGATAAATAATAATTCTATTATTAACTAGTGTAACATAAGAACAAATTAATATAAGATAATGAATTGAAATAATGTAACTATATATTATGTAAAAATAATATATAGTATATAAATTACATTAAATTATACTCATATAATGAACTAATATATAGTTAAATAATACAATATTTGTTATAACAGTACATATATATTATATAAATAATACATGAAAATACCATATGTGAACATGTTAATTAACCAAACACTGTAATCGATTCTAACTCAAATTTCATATTTTTCCATTTTAACAAAAAATAATGAGATTCTAACCAATCACTGTAATATAATCGATCCCAACTTCAATTTAAGGTTTAGGTTTAGGGTTTAAGGTTTATGATTTATTGTTTAGGGCTTAGGGTTGATGGTTTAGGATTTAGAGTTAATGGTTTAGGGTTTATAGTTTACAGTTTAGGGTTTAGGGTTTCAATTAATTAGGGATTTAAAGTTTGATAGTTTGGCAGAATTAACCATATGTTCGGTATAATGATTTTTCAATCTGAACTATCACTTATAGAAGATTTTTTTAATAATAATAATTAAAAATATTACATAATTTTTAAGTTGATTAAAATTAAAATTCATAGAATTTAAGTTGATTTTTTTAATTATTTATAAATTTTTAAAATATTACATAATTTTTAAAATCTAAAAATAGTCGTTTGGTTTTCTTTAAGCTTATATAATATGGAAGATAGATTTGAATCTAAAAATGATTTATTATCATTAATATAATTATAATTAATATAATTACTATTATCATTATATTTAATTATAAAAATAAAATTAGTATTACTATAATGATAAAAACAATAATTATTATTATTATTATTATTATTATTATTATTATTTGTTATAATTTTAATTTATTTTATTATTATAATTTTAATTCCAACGGATTTTAAATCTATCATATGGTTTACGACCGTCTGGGTTTCCTTACGAGAGTGATCCACACTCAGATAGCTTCAAATCCACGTTGTCGTTGGTTTACGACCGTCTGGGTTTCCTTTTAAAGCACTGGAAGTTGGCCATTGGTGGTTGCGCGGCGCTAGCTTTGTTGGTTTCTGGCGCCTCTAGCAGATGGCTGCTCGTCGTTGGCTAAGATCGCTTCTATGCTATTATTTTTTGCACGTGCTTACATACCTAAACCAAACCAAGTTGATATGGGTTTTCCTATTTCAATTTTTATTTACCATCAGAACAATAAACAAGCCAAATAAAATAAGAAATAATTATATTTTCAAAATTAAATAGTTGTATTTTGAGAGGATTTTCTTTTGTTATTTGATTTATGGGTTTTATTTTGTTGGAATTAAATTATAGAATGGGATGATTGATTTTTTTGGTTGGATTTAGATTAATAATTTGATTTGAAATGATGTATATTGATTTTATTGAAAAAAATGGTTGTACATCATGAAACTAAGGTGAAAATATTCGAGCTAATAATCCAATCATTTTGTTATTTGAATCTAAACCATTTTTTCTCTAATTTTTTAGATTAAATATTTTATCTACAAAAAAATATCTCAATCTAAAGTTGAAATCGAAAGAAATCACATATTTTTAAGTAAATTTATTTCGTAAGTTCTAAATATTCATCTGTTTCCTATTGTGACCCGTCCCCTGTTCACATCGCCATGACCCTCGATTCGGAGTACCTGAGAACATCTTCTTCCACTTCATCGCGACCGAGTTCGACCCTGTGAGTCCCCAGGTGCTGAGCCAACTCGTCCGTTACTGAGATTTTTTTTTTTTTTGATAAGTTGCTCAGGATTCGGATCACCTGAGCACATGATCCTTGATTTTACGCTCGTATTAGTTTAATTCCTTTTTTCTGCTTGAAATTTTTATTTAATTTTACTTTTACTGTTGAAGCTTTTATTCTTCATTGAGAAATTTATAGCTTTCTGAGCTTGGCGTTGCGTAGGTATTTCTTGGTTAGTTTGAACAAAATTTTAGCAACACGACATAATTTTTTTTTCCTGGTTACTTAATACTCTGCTTGGTTGCTCAGAAAACCCATAAAAAGAAAGAGAACTATTGCTCTGGATTACTTAATCGTATTTGGTGATATGGAGATCATGTAGCCAACCTGAACTAGTCGAAACTGAAGATTACTTGAGCCGAGTATTGAATCATCTATTATTTGTGTTAGGCCTTCTTCATTCATTTTATTTTGTTCATCTACTCTTCAGATACATTCATCTTTCTCCTTTTTGTTGTGCAATTTAATCATTCTGTTTATTTTCTTTCACTACTGCAATCATGAGTACTAACTCGATCTGTATTCCTTTGCAGAGAGAAAAAAGAGTAGAGAACAAAAAAGGATAAGAGCAAGGAAGCAAGCCAGGTGCTTATATTTTCTTCTATCTATTGGGTATATATTTCTCTTCAACTTGTGTTATTAATTAATTTGGTTGAGTTTTTATAACAATTGAGTAATTTTTTCTATGAAAATATATATTTTCTCTTATTTAATTTAATTACATCTCTTTATAAGCTATAATTTATATTTTATACTTTGAACTCGCATTCTGTATGTTAGCTTTGTTTTGTTAACTTCTGTTATTCTATCTTTGCCATCTTCTATTAGCTGAATATGAGAAAACCACAATGGTTTATGCTCCAAAGGTTTATAAACATATTACATTTGTTACAAAAACTATTGGGGATAAACAGGTTTCTTGTTTTTTCTTGGGGCTGATGCAACCAGCATCAATGATTAAGATCACCTTTGTTGGAAGTTCGGGCAACGAGCCTGCCAATTTGTAGCTAGACATGCTTTAGGTCTGAATGATGATTAATTCTAGGAGAATGAGGCCCCTATGTTTCTTACTCCCCTGTTATTAAAGATCTAACTTATAAGTTTTATATGACAATGAAATAGCTTATGATTTATATTAAAAAAAAAAAAAGATAATGACATACAACTATAAACAAAATACTCCAGACTGTCAAACATAAATTACTTTCTTTTTTATTTTGGGCCAAATCGTCAGAACTTCTAGTTACAAGAGTAACCTGTAAATAACTACCATCCTGTTGCTAACTTGCATCCTAGCACATAAATTCTAGTTGCAGTTAGACTTTCCATCTACTAGAAGTTCTGGAAAATTATTCTTGTGATGAACACTAGCACATACTGACTGCCTAAATGTATCAAACTCTACCAACAATTACAGTTTACAATACAATGCATCGGCCTGGAAGCACCAGAACCCAATAAGATGTGTTACAACAACAAACAATAAAAATTAGAACTTAGAACTTAAATGAAAAGGCAGAAATTTGATGATCAGGAATCAGGAACACCCATGATAAGTACCAGAATGGAAGAGCTGTGCTAACTGAGTAACCCTAATCATCCAATAAAGAAAGATCAGCTTTTGTTCAACTTGAGAAGAGTGATACCACTCGTTCCAGGGAGCCCAAAGTTGCCACGCGCTTGAACTGTCGTGATAGCAAGGATTTCATGAGAATGTTATTATCATGATACATATCTACAAAGCTTGACCTAATTGAAAACTCTTAGAACCTTTATTACATTCGGGAAAAGGCTCTTGATTTTTTTGAAGGAGTTAAAAAAGTGAACTGTTATAAAGCATTGAGATACCTTCTGGTGTCTATATTTCTCACGTATAGCATTTAGGGAGCAACCATTAGTGTTCAGCTGCAAATCTTCCAGTTCAAGTACCGTAGTTTTCAGCTCTGATGCCGTGTAAGTAGTATAATGTTCTAGAGTAGGATTCTGCAAAGAGTTTGCCGGAACATCTTCAGACAACTTTTGATGAAAAAGAAAAATTCAAAATGAACCAAGGGCAGATAAGGTGCAGACCCATGGATGGTCAGACTGACTGTGTATCCATTTGGCAAGGAACACAGTAGATGCAGCAATGAGGGAAGGTAGGAACTTTAGGAAGTTATACTCAACAAGAGTCAACTCTGCTAAATAATTTGCCAAGAACTCCAGTTCTATACAAGAAACCTGTGTATCAAAGTAATGAAGGCTTATATTTTCTTCTATCTGTTGGGTATATATTTCTCTTCAACTTCTGTTATTAATTAATTTGGTTGAGTTTCTATAACAAATTAGCTTTTCTATGAAAATATATATTTTCTCTTATTTAATCGAACTACATCTCTTTATAAACTTTAATTTATATTTTATACTTTGAACTCACATTATGTATGTTAGCTTTGTTTTAATCAAAATGTTGTCATGTGAGTAACAAATGCATGGTTATAAAAACTGAAGATTACTTGAGCCGAGTATTAAATCATATATTATTTGTATTAGGCCTTCTTCATTCATTTTCTTTTATTCATTTACTCTTCAGATACATTCTTCTTTCTTTTTTTTGTTGTGCAATTTAATCATTCTGTCTATTTTCTTTCACTAATGCAATCATGAGTACTAACTCGATCTGTTTTCCTTTATAGAGAGAAAAAAGAGTAGAGAACAAAAAAGGATAAGAGCAAGGAAGCAAGCCAGGTGCTTATATTTTCTTCTATCTGTTGGGTATATATTTCTCTTCAACTTCTGTTATTAATTAATTTGGTTGAGTTTCTATAACAATTTAGCATTTTTTCTATGAAAATATATATATTTTCTCTTATTTAATTTAACTATATCTATGAAATTTTTTATGTATACAGTTTAATACTTTTATAGAGCATGGAATTATGAGAATATAGCAGTGGATCGATTCTTGTTTTATCTCAGGTTGCAGTACCGTGGCCTAGCAATCTCAAATTCTCAATCCTTAGTTCATTGAATTTTTTATTCTGGCTTATTAGCACTTTATCAGCCCACCATACTCACACTTCCCCTTTGTTTTAAAGCGGAATTTCTAGTTTTCATATATATAATTATTCTCTAGAATTGAGTGAAAGGGGAAAATATAGGATTTGACGTCAAAATAGCAGTGTCAAGTGAGTTTTGAGGGTAGAATGGTCAGTTTTTAGTTAAGCTCTATGACGTGGTTTGATTTTACTTGTTGACACTTTCAGGTGGTTAGGTGATCATTTTGGGAGTTTCTTTATTGTCTGCATTCTAGATTGTTTCCATACCCATTTTGTGATATAACACCGAGTCATGCTATGGTAGATTTTATTTCATGAGTGCACAGGTTCCTTTAGACTTGTGTTAAATCTATTTGGAATTGGAAAATCTGTATAAGCTTCACTCTTTTTGTTTATAAAAAAAAGATTCATTCTTGCTAAATGTTAACTATTATATTAAATCATTTACATCATTTGCTCAAACCTGTGATCCTCCTGTGGACTTCTCTGTAATCGCAAGCATGCTATAGTACTTGGTTTTGAAGTGGATTCCCCGGAGCATTGTAGTTGGTATCACTGTTAGTGATTTATTTCACTGATGATATGATTTTTTTTCCTTAGCTTAGAAAGGACAGCGGTATAACCATAGTTATGAATCTCAGAATGGCTCGGCCAATCAGCTGCATGATCCAGCCACTTTGCCAGCTCGAATTCTCAGTTGGGCATTTGTGAATCAAGTTGCACAAACTTGGTAGAACTCGGTTAAAGGCAGTTGTTTTGCAGCCTTAAACTCAATGTCATTGCAGCGAGTTTGAATGAAGCTGACTCACTTAACTGACAGGTTTAACTGGCACCTGGCCTTAAATGAAATCATCTGATTGGTAGGACTCGAATGTGGTCCTTTGAAATGTGTATTTGCCACTGAGCTACACTTAAACTCATTTTTTTGGCCCCATTGAATACGTGTACATCAAAGAGAGCTGCCATATTTGATAAAGGAAAAACCAGTTGCTTGACAAATGTCCCTTTGTTGAAATACCGACCTAGTTACCTGGTCTTCTTGCGGTTAGTGCCAGGCGAACTTTAATAGCCATGTATATAATTTTTTATCCCAACATGACACTGAGGCCTTACGTTTAAGGAACTAATAGAACAATATTATATTCATTCAAAATGTATTAGGGTTATAAAGCATTGACCAGGGTTGACTTGAAGACCTTTTGGTGGTTTAGTGCACTGCAAATGTAAAGCTAAACTTTTTTGAATGATAGGCACATCCACCGACGCCCAAAATTAGTAGGACGAAAGATCCACGTTAAATAAATTCAAGAACATTTCACCTAGTAGTGACTCTTAGAATGGCTAATAAAAAACATATATATATATAAGATAAGTAGATACCGCACGATGATATATAAATATCTCATGCTTCTCAATTCACAACAACCCAATAGTATCATAAATTTTGATACTGAAAAATACCAGGTCCATTACCATATCATGCCTAGAGAAAGAGACCCTCTTGTAGTTGGGCGAGTTATGGTAGATGTTTTGGACCCTTTTACAAGGTCAATTTCTCTCAGGGTGACTTACAATAACAAGGAGGTTAACAATGGATGTGAGTTCAAGCCCTCTCAAGTTGTCACCTAACCTAGGGTTGATATTGGTGGGATGACCTGAGGACCTTCTACACTTTGGTAATTCTCACCTCTTTTAATTTCTTTCTCCTATTTCTTCTTCTTTCTTAGTAGTTGGCTTGTATACAAGTTTGAATATCCATGATAATGAGGAGTTCATAAGGAGGTTCCATTTGCTGCTAAAAATTGGAGGTTCCTCTTCCTTTCCAATTGCTGCAAAGGCGGATAACACCATGGTGAACATTGTAAATTGTAAAATCACCCAACCCAAAAATCCTCCGCCCAAGAGAATGGCAAAAGCTGATACCAATTTTGAGTCAAGTGCTAACAATTACACATGCATTACCAGTTTATCACAATGAATGAATTTGCTTGGCAACTCATTTAACTAGTATTTTTGTTGATTACATGCTGTATGATTGATTAAAAAAGGGGCTTTCCATATTTTTATTGCTAGTTGTAAGAGAATGCATACAAATTGCAGCTGCAATTACCTCAAACTGTTTGTCATATGGCAATATAGTTGATAGCTATGTTACCATATATTCACGCTTTTGTTTGAATGACCCGGTTTTATTATTTTTTCTCCATCTATTTTTTTCTCTTTTTGGGTTGGTGTTGTATTTTGGTGACTAATTAGACTTTATATATTTTCTCGACAGGAGGATCTTAATTCAGAAGATACAAAACAGTTAAAGCATGTATTGCTGCAACTTTTAGGATGGAGTTTTTGTTTTCAATTTCAAAGATGTTCTCTATAATATGTTAATGTTAGAATATATATATTTAAGATGAAAGACTATAAATGTAAGATTTCATCCTTTGAATAGCATAGTATATTTAGAATAATGGAACTTCTTTGTATAGTGTTCGTTTATATATATATATATATATATATATTAAAACAATTAAACGAAAATCTAATTGAAACAGGTACTGGGGGTTTACTGAGGAGCTATACTTGACAATTTAGAAACCGTAAGTAAAGCTATATCGACGGAATTGTTTGGTTAGTAAATCATACCTATAGTAACAGTTTTAAAACCATCGGTATAGATGTACGGTCTTTGCTGACGGTTTTTTTTTGTCAGTAAAACCTACCTATGGTGATGGTTATAGAAACGTCGGGATATGTTCACCACCTACACTAACGGTTTTGAAATTTTTCATATCTATACCGACAATAAAAAAAAAACCATCGGTATAACCCTACAGTTACGTTGCTTTTTACAATGCTTTTCAAAACCATCGGTATAACTTAAAAGGGTCTATACGGTTTTTCTATCTTTACCAAAGGATTTTAACCGTTGGTGTATGTCAATTTTTTTTTGTAGTGCTCTCATTTTTTCCTTTAATTCTCATTTTTTTTTATTATTATGATTAATACATGTGAAAAACATTAATAATTTTTGTCTTCCCTCTAACTAAACAAAAGAAAAGTACATTCATATTTTTTTCCTCTCTCTCTAAACACCTCCAGAAGGATATCATCTCATCCACACAAATTTATCTGCAGTAAATCAAAGACTAAACATCCAACAGAACAAGAAAAATCGTCGTGTTTTTTTTTTTTTTTTACTGATAAAAAAAAAAAATCGTTGTCTTTTTGAAACAATCAAAAGCAAACTACATTAATTGATACATAAAACCTTTAAAATAGTAAATACTCCCTTATTTGGCTGTTATTTTGGTTCTTCAATGACTAACTGTTGCAAATCAACTAATTGATAGGAACAGGTTAATTATGTGCAAAATTAGAATTTTCAGGGTGGACAAATTCCTCTGGGGTTTGGCTCACAGGCTAACACTGTAAAGAAGGAGATCATAATGAAGCATAGATTGTAAAAGGATTATCATAAAGAAAGACATGTTTCATCAGAAAAACCTTTTGGACTGGAAATTTGCAACGTTTGCTTAATTTATTGATTGGTTGATTTTTTTGGGGGGGTCTTTGTTCAAATTAATATCAGTTGGCATGAGCTACCAACTTGCAGGATACAGAATACACAATCTGTTCCTCACCATCAGCCTAATCTTTTTTGGGTATTGTTTGAGCAGTCATTTTAGCTATAGCATGCATGGTTGCTTGAAGTACGACATTTCCTTTTGGATTTTGATTAGCTACTCTGCCTAGAAAAGCCACACCGCTCAAAACTGATCAGTGGAGAGGACCACCACCTTCTAGACGAAAGCAATCAAGGCAACTTGGATACAAGGCTAATGCATTTATTCAAAAAGAAGATTTCGGGGCACATGAGTGGGATACTGCGGCCAATACGGCACCGATAATTCAGATTTTCTTTTTCGTCTCTTTATTTGCTGTCAATCTAAGTGGCGGCAATGAAAATAAAGTGGGAATTCCTGTGACTCCGCATGCTTGACTGTTGGAGAGAGTTTAGAAAATATTTTCACACAAAAGTAGAGGAAAACATTCATTAAATAATTTTTATTTTAAAAACTAAATTTATATTTAAAAATTATTTTTATTATTGTTTTATTAAATATTATAAAATTTATAACACTACTGTTATTTTATTATAAACTGTTTCAAAAACTATAAACTATTTATACTGCTAGCTAAGCCAAAGAGGATGAGATGAATTTTTTTTAACATATTCATGTTTTGGTTAATCAGCAGTTGATTCTGGTGCAGATACCTATCTCTAGAGGGGAAAATTTTGATCTTGACCCGTTAGAGTTACATTTTTTACCTGTAAAAAAACGGATATTAATTCAAATTTAAAGACTCATTTAATTTACCTGCACTCTATCCGACCAATAAAATTTCGAATCAAGTTGAGTTTACCTATAAATCAAATTGATGATTTGTTAAAATATTGTTTTCTCAATGTGCACTTATGTTTGTTACTGGAGTTATTTAATTTATATGGTTTTATTAGCTATTTAATTTCTCCTCTAGAATTAAACTTCTATCTCTTCTAATGATGAATTTTGTTCTAATGGCACTTCATGTATGTAGAATACCAACATAAAGTGAAGTAAAGAAAACTCAGCAAGTTGAAGAGGAAACGTTGCTTATTTTTTGGTATAACCGGCAAGTTAAAGACAATTACAAAAATTAAAATTTATATTTTATATAATATTTTTACTTAATATACCTTTTTAACGAATCGCCCACAAGTTTTCTTGTGAAAAAATAAATTGAGTTTTGATATGAAAAAATTAACCCGTTTAAAATTAAATTTTTTTCATTTATACCCATTTGATTCATCACTCAAGATAAATTACTTGTACTCGGTTCGATCAGTCTGTGATCCACCTCTAGCGATCACTCTTTCATATGCTTGTGTATCCCATAAAGCTAAAGAAAAGTATATTTAGCCGTCGTTGAACGCAAATTGCTTTAGATTTAAAATACTAATAATGTCATTAACAGTACGTCAACAAACTAATTGCCTATCAAGGCAGAACAAATTGAGAATAAACTTGTTTTTGGTGGCTAATTACAGACATACAGTACTTTCTACTGTCCTTTAACCTGATAGCCTAATTTTCTTAATAAAAAGGGGATTGATACATAAAATTGTGATTGGAAGCACATATCTCGTGACCTTATCCTGCACTTACGAATTATGATGGAGACATTTCACTAGCCCTTTATCAGAAATTTCAAATTGACATTCATGTTGGCCAAAAACAACTACAACTTTGTTGAAATTGCAATATTTAGATGCTCAAGATAAGTATCGAACTTTTGAATCACAAAACTTTCAATGCATCTTCCACGTTGTTATGATGTTAGGAAAAGTATTGCTTCATAATAAGTTTATCTCTAACTTTCGTATTACTACAATCTCTAAATTGAAAACAAGATTGATATATAACAAGTTGTTCTGTGATTGAATCAAGGTCTCATTCAAAATATCATGTGAAAAAAATATTTAGACCAATGAATGAGTATAGGAAAAAAAATAATATAATATTATGTTTTTGTGGAAATAAAGTGTTTTGGCCGAAACAGATCGAAATAGAAAGCAAAACAAAATATAAGGGTAATTTGTTTCGGTTTATTGCTGAAACTGAAACGTTTCGACCGTTACGGCCGAAGTGGAATAGAATTCATAACCTTGGATTGAACCCCACTATAATATTTTTCATAACCAAAATCACCACCTTGAAAGCAATGCGTATGAGGTCTTGGTTTATTAGTCAAAGTTGAAACTCTAATACTTCAAGGTCTCAAGTTTGATATTCACAGTGTGTGAATTATTTGTCTGATTTATATATTGATTATTGTTCTCACTTTAAGTGAGTTGTGGTAGCTTTGTGGGATGGATGAGATATTAAGATCTTATACTGTAATCAAATCAATTATTTTACTACTTGTATATAGCATCGCTCCAAATCAAAATCATCGTATTGAAAATATTGGAATTATGCCCAAAATCTGATTAAGCGATATTGAAGACCCGATTAAAACATATAGGTTTTGATCAAGTGAAGGCAAACCCGGTCCAGCTGTAAAATTGTTTGGGGATTTGAGTCGATGAAAGAATTTGTTAGGATGTTCTTCAAATCTCACATCGAATAGAATGTTATTGTAAGTAGATCTAGTGTCACATCATCTATGTGTCAAAATGATATGGGCACTAATTATTATAAATATGAGCATCAAGAGAGTTAGTCTCTCACATCTATTCTTGAAGCGGAAAAAGTTTGTCAGATGTAGAGTGTAACTAACCAAACACCAATATAACTTGTAAAATAGAGTTTTACAAGGATCCAATGGTTGAGTGAACATTGAGTGTATTTGGGTTTAGATTGTGAAATTGGATGGAGTTTTTAAGTTTTATCTAGAAAAATTATGTATTTTAGAACAGTGAGTTTTTCACTTTTTTGCTGCTCTCATCCATTCAAAAGTTGCAATAAATGTTTTAGTATAGTTTTGGTTATAAAAATTATACAATTGATATAGTTGAGAGTTATTAGTGAATTGATTCTCTGGTGGACGTAAACAAAAAGTGTTAGACCATATTAAAATTCTTATGTTTATTTTCTCTTTATTTTGCTATTTTGACTGTGTTGTTGCTAATTGTGCATCAGATTCCTAACAGAAAAGTCAATTCAATGCATTTTAGAAAGAAAAAAAATTATACTTACTCAATGCATGTTCAAAAAATTCTATTATTGTTATAATTGAAACTCTAAAAGAGTTATTCGTAATAAATTACAAGAGCCAGTGTCCTGAATGACTAATAATCCTTAATAAATCATACTACCTCCGACTAAAATCTAATTTTTTAAAGAGACTTAATAATTAATGCTATAACTCATTAAATTATAATATACTTTACAGAAATACTCTTATTTAATACATAGATTTAATAGTAGTTGTCTAAAAAATCTAAATTTTAAGATTATTTAGAAAACTTAACTAAAATTAAACTTTAACTTTTCAAAGTGGATAAACAATATGAAAATTCTCAAAATATTAAATTAACATTACCTAATTAATAAAACACTAAATAACATTAAATATTAAATAAACAAAACCTTAAATTATGGGGACCACATTTACAATCACTCAAGTATATATTTTCGAGTATTTTGTTGTGTTATGTTTCTCTCATAAACCGAAATTAGTATATAAAAAAATTAAGGTAGAAAATCAATTTGCAACAATATCTCAGCTAACAGTCAAACAACCTGGACGCCAGCAGTTATATTCAACTACCATTCTGCAATTCTTAAGTGTTGGCATCCACTATTTAATCCTGACAATGGCTTTTCTTCATAGAATATAGTATTTCAGTATAAATAAACTCTTATTGACCATTCCTCAATCAATCCCAACAAAGTGATTTCGGGATCCCTGCAGTCTCCTTCCTTCTGTTCTTTATGGCTGACTCTCAATATTCCTCTTATGGTGACATCTCCACGGACTCTCAAGGTTCATTAGCTCTAAGCATATGTTGTTTTGTTTGTTTATCCTTTTGTATTCTTCAATTCTTGCAATACATTAAGCCAAACATTCAAACAAAAAAACGGTTTATGAAATGGTTTTTGTTTTTGAAAAGCTAAAATTTGTTTGTGTTTTAAAAACAAACTTTATAATCTATAAACCATTTCTACTGCTAGATTAAAGGGTACCTTCCTCCACTTGAAAATACTTGCCAACATGATTCTACTAAGAAGAAAAATCTCTCCTGCGTATTCGTTATTGATACTGGGAATTCTGTTTCTAGAGGAAACAAGCGCAGAGTCAAATCTTGACTTCTCTGAAGATGAGGAAACACTTATATTAAGAATGTATAATCTAGTTGGAGAGAGGTAGTACTCATTCTTTGTTTTCTCCTATGTTATTTTTTTCAACCCTCCCCCACTCCTCCAGGCTTATTTAATTTTATATCGGATTGAATTCTGATACCATTATCAGGTGGTCACTGATTGCTGGGAGGATTCCAGGAAGAACAGCAGAGGAGATTGAGAAGTACTGGAACACCAGATACTCAACAAGTGAATGATGTATCAAAAATAAATAAATTACAATTAGTGCTGCTTTTCTCTGTCAAAGCAAGTGATTTTGCTGAGCAGATGCTTACTGCGAACAAGGCATAGGGGTCCATGACAATCTGTTTAATTCTTCGAGTTGGCTGTTGTGTTTTGATGTTTAGGGCTTCACCACTATGTACGGTTGCCCAAGTCTCTATTTCTTTAGTACTACGAAATATGGATAATGTTATTCGTTTTCTTATATTTTCTATCAGGTTGTCAGCCTAGACTCGGTTTATTCATAGCCTTATCCAAAATGTTTCATTATTTCTTTATTTAACTTACCTCATTATTTTAATCATCTTCAAAACTTAATTAAGTATTCAATAATTTAAACTTTTTCAACCAAATTTTTCTTAAAGAAAACTTTTTCAACAATTTGAGTAGAGAAGAAGCCCATGCAACCATGCAGTTGTTATAGAGATACTCGAGTATAATATTATATGAATTTTTCGCTTTACATGTACCTATGTCCGACACCTATATCGAAATTTAAGTAACATAGCTCGAGTCATTTCATTTTCATCGAAAAGCATTTCAAGGAAAGAGTATCAACTTCATTTTGGATGACTATCTACATTAATGGTAATCTTAATAAGGATAAATTGGTCGACTGCCTAGTACAATTTATATTTAAGATGGCAAAAACTGTACAAGAATGATTAAATGCTTAAATTATGAAGCAGAACTATAGTTAAGATATTATATAAATTCAAGCTTTTAATTTCTATAGCATTATATAGATTCAAGTTGCCAAAAAGAAATTGTTGCATTTATCCATTCAACCGGATGGCCAATGTCTTCAGGAACTTAATCAATATTCAGCTCTTTTGAGACGCAAGATGCAAATAAGAAGAGCAAGAAAACAAACACAGAAACTTTAATAAAAGCAGCAAAATTTCTATGGCGACTACCTAGTTGGTCTTGATTCCTAAACCATAGAAGCTTTTGCCTAAACAATGCAATCCTGAATTCCTGCCTGCATTCAAGCTTTGATGTATTAAAAGACAGACCAAACCAAGGCCTGTGTAGTAAACCAATTAAACTCCTGCTTGAAAGGTGTCTAAACTTCAGAGGGGAAACACCCTATCAATGTGGACAACCTACATTGATAACCACAAGCCTCCAGGCCCTCCACTAGAAAATCCGTCCATCAAATTAAAGCAAAATGCCGGAACCATGATAGCCTTGCAATAAAAAGAATGATGCAACCTAGTGTGTAATCAGATAAATTAGATATGAATGAGAACATGCAAACTTAAAAATTGTAGTTAAAACATATAATAGATGCATTTCGGCATGATACAAGCGGAAGTTATAGCTGGAAAAGATCAATTCTAATAGAGAAATTATGATATCACATAAAACAATAAACTGTTACTGGATTTCATGGGAACATATGGAAAACCCACCAAGAATATAAGCACATTAATGTTTATGATCTATTACAACATACACAAAGACCAGTTCTGATATCTAACAGAGTATGCCAACTAATATCTGGTCCCCATTATACATTGCTTTGTTTGTAAAATTTGGAGGTCAAGCACTTGCTTACATCACATCGCACATAACCCTGCACAGGAAAGAGCACTTCAAAACTTTTTTACAGAATATAAAGGATATATCAAACTCCGGGCATCATATAATTACAAAGCAGACTATAAACACCAGATAATAGTACCTTTAGTATAAGCACATGATGCACTTGGTATTTCCGTAAGGGGTCCATCTGCAAGAAACAACTTTCCAACTAGAAATTAGGGAAAATTTTGAGAAAATCAAAACTGTGTACACAGAAAAATAATATGGTGAATATCTAGTAAACTGCAATAAGCAAAAAAATCCTACAAATACAAAGAAATCACATACTCGATCAACAATAAGGAGAAACTTTAAGCCATATATGCACAAATTTGCAACCAGATCAAAGATCCATTACGCAAATGAAGCTACTTTGCGAAAATACTTCTAACCTATGTGAAAATTTGCCCATTATTAAAAAACTCCACTAGGTCTGGTATGGCATATCACCCTACTATGAGTTCAATTCACTATCTTTGCACTTTCTTGATTCAATAAAAACTACAACAAGACCAAAGACTCATTATTATTAAGTAATGATCAGAGCTCCACAAACCTATTAAGCTCATAATTCCTTCTTAAGACATAAGAATGCAATTAGAATGGTGTAATGTTTCATCATAAATGTAAAACAAAATTGAATCTACCATATAATTTACATCCATTAATGCAACAGAGAACCAACCAGAGTGAGTATAACCATAGTTTATATGGTCAGCAATCAAAAATAGCAGGATCACTAGCTATATATTATAACATATTTTCGTTGTTAGTAACATTATCGCTATCACATAAAATAACCTAAATTTTCTAGTAGTCCCCAAATTGGTTCTTATTTGATAAATTATGCTCAAACTAAAAGAATTTAAAAGGAAAAAAAATACTAAATTTTCTAGTAGTCCCGAAATTGGTTTTATGGGATAAATTATGCGCAAACCAAAAGAATTCGAAAGAATTGCTAAGGGAATATAAGAAACTCACACTTCTCGCACACCATTGATGTTTATTTCAGGTCTGCTATCGGTTTTTTCTTTTCTTTTCTTCTTCGTCGAGAAGCAAAGCCCTAAGGAGATTCCCTTCGCCGCTCTTTGGGGCTGTTTGCCTGTTTTTAAAAGTTTGGTGGGGTTTGGAGAAAATACGGTTGGCACCCCAATGGTTTGGGCGTGAAACACTTTTCGTTTTTTTTATGATAGTTTGCCCCATGAGATTTGCGTCGTTAGCGTAAAAGGGGTTGTTCGTTAGGTTGACAGCATATTTTGTTTCATTGCACGCGAAACGCACGTGAGACAATAATCACTTTCTCATTTTTTTTTTTCATCGAGATCAATTATGTAAAGTCCTTCTGATCACTTTTTTCGCACCATAAATACAAATTGGCAGGATAATTTCTGGCAGGTAAATGTGTTTGGTTTGCAGGAAAGTTTAAGAGAAAGCTTTATCTTTCACTGTATTTTTCTCTTAGGAAATTAACTGAAACTGAAATTTATCAAGTATGTAAAGATCCAAAACTCTCGTAATTTATGTTTCTTTTCTAGAATTTTAATGGAGAAAAATAAAGGGACCGAGTGTTTGGAGTGTGAGAAAGTGAACGAAAATCTTTTTTCTGTGTTTTCACTTGCTGAAGAAATAAGAATCCTAAAAAAAAGAGCCCCTGATATGGCAGAGTTAAAGAAGAAGAAGAGAAAAATGAGAAGATTCATATATTTTCATTTGATCTTACTGGTGTAGGGGGAGACGGAAAATTGTTTGGACGGTGGGAAAGTGGTAGGAAAATCCTCTCTCCTCCCTCTGCCGTGCTATTTCCTTTGTTTTATGGTAGATCTGATTCTTTATATTTAAATGCAAATATTACCCTCAGTTGTCTTTTTATTTTATTTAAGAGTAATTTAAACCCTCGTTTAAAAATTAAATTCAACGAATATCCTCAATTAAAGAATCATTTGCATTTTTTATTATCATATTTATTTATGAGCAATTTAAACCTTTAATTGAAAATTGGATATAATGAATATCCTCAATTGAGGGGTTAGTGCATTTTTTACCTTCATTTCTATTTAGGAGTAATTTAAACCCTCAATTGAAAATTGGGTATAATAAATACTCTCTTATCAATTTTCCAACAAAATTGAACATGTAAGAGATATATTTCTCGTTTAAACACTAAAACTTATACTAATCACCAGTGAAATGAAAAAAATAAAAATCAAATCAAAATTAAAATAGAACCAAAATATAGACATGCATTTTAATGGACTTTTATAGGTATCTCATATACATATTTTATAAGTATTCCACACATGCATGCAACGTGATTTATGAGAACCGAAATATAGATGATGTTAATGGACTTTTCTATTTATTTGGAAAGAAAATGAGACACAAGAAATGCATCTTGCATAATCTAAATTCAAGTAAAAGTGTAATTTATTTTAAATTACTTAATTTTTTGTAAAATATGTATGTAAGATTCTCAAAGGGAAAAAAAAAATAACACAGAGAAGATGGGTAAGTCACCTTAGAAGGGTTTTTTCAATTTGGTACAAAAAAAAAATAAGAGGTAGACTTGTTTGGTTTCATTTTAATTTAGATTTTTTTTTCATACCACTGTTGATTAGTATGAGTTTTAGTTTTTAAATGAGGCAAACATGTTGAATCTTGTCGAAAAATTGATAGGAGTGTATTCATTGAATCCAATTTTTAATTGAGTGTTTAAATTGCTTTTAAATAGAAATGAGGGTAAAAAATACATCTGACCCATTAATTGAGAGTATTCATCATATCCAATTTTCAATTGAGGGTTTAAATTACTCCTAAATAAAAGTAAGGATAAAAAATACAACTGATCTCTCAATTGAAAGTAATATTTGCATTTAAGTTGATTCTTTATTCTTTAACGGCGAAAACCTCAAGGGGCAACATGAAAAAAAACAAAAAAAAAACCTCAAGGGGCAAAATGAGAAGGAAAAAAACTCAGTGACCAAAGTGTCTGGCTCTCTAATTTCTAACCACAAGTGCAAATTGTATTTTCTCTTAAAAGTTTTGATTACCTTTTTAAATTGACTAAAATACTCTTTGTTCAGGAATGTGGGCGGTGATTGTCAGGGGTGAGCATGGGTCGGTTTGAACTAAAAAATCAACTCAACCCAACCCATTTAAATCGGTTTGGGTCACTGGTTTACTATTTTTTTTCACTTAAAAATTAATACAAACATATTACATAAGAAAAACATATTTTACTAAAATTACTCATCATTCATTAGATCCAAAATCAAATTCATACAAGAATTTATTAGATCTCACAAACCATTATTTACAAATTAAGTACTTTAAATTATTTCATACAAATTTCAAACAACTTTGGTTTAATACAAACCATACAAAAGTAAATAAAAATTAGATTTTAAAGGTATTTGATCAATCCAATGCTTCAAGACTTCAACACTAGTATACACTTGGTTTTAGAATTTGAATAACAAAGTTTCATCATACCAAAAACATAAAGTGAATGAACATAGGATAAATAAATTAATTCAAAAATCTTTTGGAAAGTATATTGAAAGTCTGAAGTAAAAAAATACTTTAACAAGAACAATCAGTCTTCTTTAACTAAAGAGTATTAAAAAGAAACATGTTCTTCACATATTTAAATTCTAATTGTCTTTTTTATGGAAGCTATTATTTTTGTTGGAGGGTTTCCAAGAAGAAAAAAATTGAAATGAGAATACACACATACACACACAAAAAAGAAATATATATTACAATCTAAACTAACTCATTAAAATATGAATGTAGTCCATCAAATATACCCATACAAAATATATCTTGCAATTCAAACTTACTCATCAGGATATAAATATAGTACATCAATCTTTAAAATTAGTATATTAAATATATATATATATATATATATATATATATATAATTATATGATGACCGGGTTACCTGTTGGGGTAAGGTTAAAAAATTTTAACCCATGACCAAACCTAACCCACTGATTAAAAAATTTCTCAACTCAAAGCCAACCTAACCCAACTCATTACATCGTTTTGGGTCAGATTCGTGAGTCCACCGGTTTCTATGCTCACCTTTAGTGACTGTTTACTGGATTGATATCAATTTTAGATCTTACATTTAGGGGCAGATAACAATTTAGTCTTCCATCTTTTAGTTTTTTCAGTTAAATGTTCAAACTTTTCTAAATGTTTTATTGAAGTCTTTTGTCTTAACTTTATCAAAAAATTAATCGAAATTTTTTTTATAATTTATTTTATAAAGAATTAATCGAATAATAATTTTTTATAATTTATCTTATAAAAAATTAATCAAAAATACATTTCATAGCCCCCAAGGCATATGGCGCAGTAGTAAGTTCGGCCTTCGAGATGGCTGTTTCCCCGTGAGGTCTCGGGTTCTAGTCCTGCCACTGCGCTGCACATCCTGCAATTTATATCCTCCATAGGGTCCTAGAGTAAGGATTGTGGGGGCGGTCGTAATGGTCCGTTATCCAAAAAAAAATACATTTTATAATTATTTATATTTTACGCCTAATTAACATAAATGCCCCTAATAAAAAAATACTACACCTAGGGTTGTTTGGTATAAAGGAATAAAGTGGGATAAACTAATTTAATCTCACATGAACAGTTAACCAATGTTTGGTTAGAGGGATTAACTGTTCATCAGGGATTCATGTGGGACAGAAAAAATCCCAGGTCTTGGGACTAACTTATTTTTGGCCATTCCATTTTTGGCCATAGCCTCTTCTTCTATCTCCCACGATTAACTCATCCTTCTTCTTCTTCCTCACCTCCTCTTCCTCCACCTTTTTTCTCTCTTCTCCTCCTCCTTTTTCTTTGGTTCGCCGCCTCTTCTACTCCTCCTCATTCTTCCTCTCTTCTCCTCCTCCTTCTTCCTCTCTCTTTCATTTTCCTCCTCCTTCCCCAAATCGTGTCGCCTCTCCCCCTCCTCCTTCTTCCTCTCTCCTTCCTTTTCCTCTTTCTTCCCCAAATTGCGCTGCTTCTCCTCTTCTTCCTTCTTCATCTCTTATCCTCTTCCTCATTCTTCCTCTCTTATCCTCCTCCTTCTTCATCTCTTCTCTTCCTCCTTCCTTTTCCTCATTCCCTAGATAACGCCACCTCTCCTCCTCCTCCTCTGGTTCGCCACCTCTCCTCCTTCTCCTCCTCCTCCTCCTTCCTCTCTGCTTTCTTTTTCTCTTCTTTCCATTTCCTCCTCATTCTTCCTCATATCGCGTCGACTCTTCTTCCTCTCTGGTTCATCGCCTATCCTTTCTACTCATCCTCTTCCTTCCCTAGTTCGCACGACCACTTTATGGGTTTGTTCAATTTTTTTTCCAAATTATTTTGAACTGCGTTTGTTGATTGTTGGATTGTGTTGAGAATGAGATGACATGTGTGTTTGTGTTGATTGTTGGATAATATTTTCAGTTTGTGTTGATTTTCTGTTGGATGATTTTTCTAGATTTTGTGATGATTTTATGGATTGTTAGAGAGAGAGAGAGAGAGAGAGAGAGAGAGAGAGAGAGAGAGAGAAACAATGTTGATTTTATGTTGAGAAAGATAAAGTCTTTGATGAAAACAGATAAGGGAGAGAAATTGGAGAGTATTTTTGTTTTTATCCATGTTATCTTAATTTAATGTCAATTCAGAAATCTCATGAACCAAATATAGTGTTAAGGTAATCCCACTTTAATCCCATCTAAACTTATCCCACTTTAATCCTAATCCTATCCTATCATAATCCTTTCCGTGAACCAAACATATTCTTATTCTCAAATGCTCTGCACTTTTGCTTTTTCTTTAAATGACAACTTTCTGTCTCTAACCTTCTCTTATCACCTCTCATTTCACACAATTATAAACCCTTTTACACACTTTTATTTTATACTCTGCCACCTTCTATCATATATGCTTCTAATTGCAACCACCATAAACACAATTCTTGAAAAGACATGATCAACTATATCATATTTTTCTCATCACATGGCTTAAGTTCTTGAGGAAATTGGGAAACCCATAATCGAACAAAGATTTTTGATGAACTCCTCCAGTCGTCCCACGGAAAAGAACAAATTAAATTATTAAATAATTTAGGTGAACTAATAATTTACAAGTTATCTTTTGATCTCCTTTAAGGGAATTGGAGTGTAATCAATTCAAAATTAAAATTGGAGTCGCCATCAATCATTTGCTAAGGTTGATTGAACATCTTCAAAAGAATGTGATTAATCTAGTGCTAACCTATAATTTAATAGCAAACTAACTACCTAGGTGTGAGTTACTAAACTAAGTCCGAGAAATCTCTTAAGTACGGGAAAGCTAAGAGCCCTCAAAACCGTCCTAAGACGATGCGAAGTTGCTTATCTAATTCTTGTCAAATCCCTCCTTATTTGTCATATTTCTTTTTATTATATCTCTATTTTAAACCGATTTACATTTATTTTTGGATAAATATTATTTATCAAAAAAAATATTATTACCCATTATAAATTTAAATGTTTACATCTCCAATTGATTGTTTGATGATAATTAATTTATAAGTAACATCCACCAATTTTTATTTTTTTATGATTTGATCTAAGAAAGATGTACAAGTATGCTAATGTCGAAATTTTTTTAAGCTAGCAAAATTAAGGACTAACAAGATCTAATTCAACTTACCAACATTATTTACATGATTCTAAACTACCTCCTAACTCTTTCTTTTTTGTTTCTTTTTTTTTATTCATGATATTCAAGCAGTAGGCAAAATTGAAAGAGAACTCTACTTGCAGCATAGTAAAGGACAGATGAAATAAATAAACTCCATGTTGGCATTTAAACTGATGGGCCGAGCCCAATACAAATGAAAGAATAAGCTTCTGGTTACATGAAAATGGGCTAGGCTCAGTACAAGACTTTCACTCGCCTAACATCAAAACCCACAAATCTAGGTAGGCAAATAAAGTCCAACTGGCAAACCAAATGGGCCAAACATAACCAAATAAACCAGAATGGGTTTAGGACCAAAAGGCCAACAAGACCTGTAATTATTTGGGCTTTACTGGCCCAAATATCAAACAAACTGTCACTTAGGCTCAAAGCCCTTAGGCCTGGTGGGATTTCAAATTAAATGGGCTTTGAGAGCCCAATATCAGTAGTGGGCTTTCCGAGCTTGAAGCAACAGGCATCACGAGAACTCAACTTTCAATGTTTGGCGTGGTATTTTACCCTGCCTCCCTTGTCTTTTCTCTTCATACATCGACCATACAATTGATCTAAGAAGGGATGCCTCAGAACCGGCTCGAATAACATTCCATTCGACGGTATTTAATCGAACAGAAGTCTTACCTGCTAACAAGGAACCGAAAAAGTTCACTGCTTAAAGCACGGCCGGGAGTTTCCCCTTCTGATAACGAAGCACGAACTCAAACAATGATTCATCTCGGGTTTTTGAGTGGTCGCGCTTGCAGTTGAGAGAAGTTGACTTGGCTTTCTGTGTGAAAGAAAAACCTTCGGACCTCAATTGGGTTTTAAAACAACTTTTTATTTTAAATCAGTGTTGGGCCTGGACCAAGGGCCTGTGTGAAACAAAATAAGGATGTCCTGCAAGAAGTTTCATTATAATCAACTTCTCAAATCTCTCGTATGTTCTGCACTCAGTATATAGAGAGTATTTATAAGCATCTTAAAAAACTCTAACTAGGGTTTTCGCCTTGCTGTTAGTCACGGCTATTCATAGGCCCAAGTCCACACTATTAGGCAGAAAACCTAGGCTCAAAATGTGTACAGTGCCTGATGAGCCGAGGCATTGCCCCTTACCCCCACCTGCTCACTGGCGAACGGGACCGCCACTCACTCATCAAAGAGTGGGATCTCGTGATCATCAAGAGACCTATAGTTCTGAATCTGTAAAGTATGTGCCAATTCTAACACTGATATATCAAAAATGGTTTTTAGTATTAAGTTTATATTTATATGAAAAACCAATAATAATGGAATATTAAATTAATACCCAAATACAATCATGGTTCCAAGAATACACATTTCACACTAATAGGGAAACTAAAACAAGTTTTAAAAAATTAAAAATTTACGAAATTTTTGTCTCTGTGTTTCTCTTCAATCCCATGGGCTCAATGAGCACTCCACAGGCACTATGGGGAACCGTTGATAGTCCTTGCAGTAATCATAGATCACAAGGTTTCTCTGCACCCAAGCATAGTCCATCTTCTGAGAATCTAATAGATGCCATGCCTCATATTGGTCCCACCAATTCTTGGTTGTGGTTGACACACATGCAGGGTATGGATCTTCCCATTGACAACCATCAACGTTGAAGTCCTTGTAAGAGGACACAAATGGGCTCTTTTTCCAGTCTGTCTTCTCCAGCCCACCTCTTGTGGCCCATTCATCGGCATTCCATATGCTGGAGAACAAGTACATGGGCTTCTCGTTGGGGAAGAAGTTATTTGCTTCACCATTGTTCTTGTACACTCTAATGGGAATTCTATCCACAAAGAATCTGTTTGCATGGTTTTTCAAGTGAAGAATCAGTTGAAAAGGCTCCAAATCTTATTGCTACATTTTTCTCCATGGGCCTAAATTTGATGGCTTAGATATGTGGTGCTAGATAGTAAAGCTTTGAAATCATTGCTCAGTGTTACAAACTTAACAAGGCTATTTACTTGATTTCTAAGTTTCCACACCATAAAAATTAAGGTAAGTTCTATTTTTCCATCATTCATGTTTGCTTCTCATTGTATTTACGTTTTTTGAGTTTAATTCATTCTAATTGGATTCCTGAAATTATAATCTTGATCCAATTAAGTCCTTACGTCAACGTAACATAATAGTTTCATTCACTTAGTTCATACTAATAAAGACTTAATTAGATCGGAATTATAACATGAGGGACTCAATTATGATGAATTAAATTTCAAAGACATAAATAGGGAAAAATTCTTGTTTGTACAGGGTGCAAAATAAGATTTTTACACCGGGTGAAAACCTGATTGATAATTTTTAAAAACTTTATTGATAATGTTAATTAAGGATATACGGACTTTATTGGTGAAGTTATCAAAAATTACCAACAAAGTTTTCATCTGCATCCTATATAACCAAGAATCTCTCCTAAATAAGATGAGAGACAAACTTGAATAACTAAAAATAGAATTTATCAGAAACGACTGAATCTCATACGACTCTGAGATAAAAGAACAATATCTAGTGCACTAGAAATTTATTTGCTTTTATTTTCAAAATTTCATGGATTCCCTAAATTGCTAAAATCTTTAGCCATGAATGGAATCATGAATTTGGACATGTTGAGAAGTTCAGAAATTCCAAAACTTAATCAAGTTCATCAATAAAACATCTTTTGCCATATCACTAACATAAGATGAGAGCGAATTACCCTTTCAAATAGGGCAGAGTTAAGTCATAAGGACCACAAGCTTTAAAGAACGGTGAGTTTTATCCTACTTGTCTATATCAAACAGCGAAATCTCCAACTAGGAGATTGTCCCTGTTGTTTTACTAATTAACAGGGTACTCAGGTTTTCGACATGTTTAAAATATTTATCAATTAAAATTCGAAATAAATTTCACATACCAATGTGAATGATTAATCCATATTTATGCTATGAGATATTAATCAAGTGAACTCGAGCTCATTTGAATTCTTTTCAACTATCCAATCAGAACATATATGCACTTGACACTTTGATCAGACAATTAAAATCACAAAAAGGAGAGAGAGAGATATGCACTTGACATTTGAGCAGAATCTTAAAATTATAAAAACGAGAGAGAGAGAGAGAGATTACAAAATCTGGTGGTTATTCCATAGAATGGAATAGGTATGGAAATCCTCAGTAGGGTCAAACCAAAGCATGTGCCTCATCTCACGGTTCCCAGTCCCATTCTTGTACACATTTGTTTGGATCAGATATGGTTGCCCTGTTCTATTCCCCAAGAACTCAAAATCCAACTCATCTCTCTCTGGCCCTGCCCCATTCTCTGTGCACATCTGCAACCAACAATTATTTACTCTTTAATTACTAACATTATTAATCAAATATGCACAAAAAAAAAAGTTCCCTTTTTCTTTTTTTTTTTAAGAAATAAAGAAAAAGAAAAAGAACAAATCCAAAAAGTTAAGAACTTACATAATAAGCTGTTACTACACCAGCAGAGTCACCTCCAACCAGTTTCAGTTTCATGCTAAACCACCCAAATCTGTATCTCTGCTTGGTTTGAAACCCACAACCTATTTAATTCAATAAATGAATTAATCTATATTGAACCGATTCTTTATTGAAATGGATGTTTTGTGTATGTCTTACCTGTTTCTTTGTCCAAGGAGAGGTACCAGATCTGCCCATCTTCTGACGTTTTAAAATGATTTTCAGACCACATTATGCTGAAGTTCTCTTCAAAAGATGGTTTCGATTCAACTGCTAAAGATGCAGAACAAGAAGCAGCCATTAAAGCTGCAATGAAGATAAGAGTCGTCGCCATTGAAGAAGAGACCCCTCTCTCTATTGCTTTATTGTGTGAAGGTAGAAGCAGGGCAGAGCAGAGACAGATTGAGCTTTTCCACAGCTGGATCTAAGTGAAGAAGATGTGCATTAAATGACAACAATTTGAAAAGAAAAAAAATTGTGAAGGGTAGAAGTGGGAGCTAAGTGAGACATTTCATTGTCTGATTAATTAATGGTTAATGATATAAATGTCAATTTTACCCAAACCAACATTAAAATTAAGGTTAAGATTGGAAAATGCATATACAAAACCGAGATGGGTATTTTAGGAATCAGAGAAAAATAAGGCATCAAGATCATAAATTTTAAGCAAGAGAAGGGTAATGTGAGAGCCAGGCTGCCCTCCAATGGGTATTAACATATTAAAATGAAGGTGGGTCCATGTGTTGCATGTATGAACATAAGTTGATTTTGATTGTTCATAAAATAATAAGAAACTACTTGGATTTGACAACTGGATTTGGCAATTGGGTGACAAATTTCTGTACTTGGCTCATAGTTGACAGCATGGAAGGTAAAAAAGAAGAGGCAATTAACTCTGATTAATTCACTTTAATTAGCTTTAGTCAAAAAAAAGACTCAAAGAAAATAACTTTATCACAAGGAGTTTACATTTTTTGAGGACTAGAAATTTTTAAATCCCTTAGGCCTTAACCATGCACTTTAAGCAAATCAATGTTTTAATAATATATTAAACAAAAGAAAAGTGATTCAGTGGGTTCGAGCGACTCATAATCGTTTGATAAAAAAATATATTAGAATATTTTTTAATTCAATAATTATGAAATTAAACTGAAAATAAACTCGGGCTAACACAATCAGTTTAAAAAATTGTAAAAAAAAAGTTAAATGAGTGAACCCTAAACTAAACAAAGAACTTGTTTTTTTCTTGGTAATAAACATGACCAACATGCTTGTTACAGCAACCAAGGAAGGAGGATGATGGTGCCATGTTATAAAATAATGTCCTCTTCAATTTGGCTCAGACAGTGCATGTGATGGGTACTGATAAAATCTTATGGACTACATTACAGATCGAACACTATGATGAAATAATAGAGGTGACAAACTGACAATCACCTCGGATTGGGCCATTCAGGCTTGGGTTGAATTTGGGTTATATTGAGTCATTGATTGTTTGGGTTACGAGTTATGGATTACTTTGTGTCATATTGTGTTGTTTCGATATCAAGTTATGTAGGGTCAGGTCCGATCAAATCCGTAAAAGTTAATCAATTACAAATCAACGCTGAATTTTTTAAATAATATATTTAATTTGTAAATGTAATATACAATGTTATGACTCTTAGTCTTAAAATTTAGTCTTAATTTTGGTCCACATAGTTATTTTTATTGGTAACATCTTATATCATATTTTGGAGATTAAATTTGTTGGGATTAGGATCAAAATCTAATTAAGTGGTATTGCAAGCCTTATCAAAAACAGGGAGATTTTGATCAGGTGGAGGCAAACTCGACGCAGGGATCGAAGTGTTTGAAGATATGAGTAGAGGGAGAAATTTGTTAGGATGCTCCCCAAAACTCATATCGGAGATAAGTATTATTGTAAGTAGTTATAATCCCACATAGTCTATGTGTCAGAAGGTTGTAGATACTAGTTATTATAAATATGAGCATTAAGAGAGTAAGTCTCTCACCCCTGTTATTGAAGTAGGAATAGTTGGTCAAATGTAGAGTATAGTAAACCAAACATTAATATAACTTGTAAAAAAAGGGTTTTACAGATATTCAAGGGTTGAGTGAACATTAGGTGTATTGGGGTTTGGGTTGTGAGATTGATGAAAGTTTTCACATAATTTTGTCTAGAAAAATTATATATTGTGGTATAGTGAGTTTTAATAGCTTTCTTCAATTCAAAAATTATTTTTCTCTTTATTTTTGTTATTGTGATTGTGTAGTGGTTAATTGGGTGTCAGATTATCAACAAAATTTCATATAATCATTTCGTTCCATTCTATTTTTCCTGGACAATTTAAAATAAAATCTTACTGTGACATGAAAAATAATGCAAAATTTACTAATATCCTCGATTTTTATTTCAAGCTAATGAGATAATTACTCATATTAATATAATGTTTAACCATGCAAATCAACACATGTAAATCAATAATAATTAATTATGATATAATTTATTTTATTTGACAACTTGTAATAATTATCTCAGTTTTTAAAAACAAAGCAATTTTTTAAATTTGTTTATAAAAAATTACAATTTCAAGTCGCTTCGGGTCCGGTCATTTTGGGTTCGAATTGTTTCGGGTTTTTGGGTCGTTTCGAGTTTTGAGTCGAATCGAGTTCAGATCATTTCGTGATTCGGGTCACTAAAGTTAAGATCAGGTCGGGTTCTTTTGGGTTTGAATTGTTTCGGGTTTTTGGGTCGTTTCGAGTTTTGAGTCGTTCGGGTTTGAGTTGAATCGAGTTCAGATCATTTCGGGTTTCGGGTCACTAAAATTAAGATCAGGTCTGGTCGTTTTGGGTTCGAATTATTTTAGGTTTTTGGGTCATTTCGAGTTTTAAGTCGTTCGGGTTTGAGTCGAATCGAGTTAAGATCATTTCGGGTTTTGGGTCACTAAAGTTTAGATCGGGTCGGGTCGTTTTAGGTTCGAATTGTTTCGGGTTTTTGGGTCGTTTCGAGTTTTGAGTCGTTCGGGTTCGAGTCGAATCAAGTTTAGATCATTTCGGGTTTCGGGTCACTAAAGTTAAGATCAGATCGAATTCAAATCATATTATTTTGATGTATTTTTATATCGGATCAAATTTGAGTAATGTCAGATTGACTTTTCCGATCAGATCGGATTTTGTCAAATCTATAAAATAATAATATCCCTTTGATTAAAAGTCAATGTTTCAATTAATTAGTAAGGTCGTCGCCCCATATGCAAGCCAAGGAATGCCAAATCACCGTTCATGCGTGGTGAATTTGTGAATGGGAAAATATAGCTTTAAGTTAGTTAATAATTAAGAAAAATACAGCTATCAATGAAGTTTAATTCATTGATATGAATTGCCTCACTACACAAAAAATCTGAAGTGGCTCTTATTTTGAAGGTAGCAAAAACATATGGTCATCTCCAGTAACATTTTAATGTCTTATTTGGCTCAACTTGTTAACTTTACCATAAAATATTGCCATACCGTAATAAAACCAAATAATCGTAATTTTTTTTTCTTATCAAATTAACCAATTGACATTTGTGATTGGTTTGATACTTTATTGGTATTACAAGTTAGACTTGGTATAAGAGCTGTGAACTTTTGGCCTTTTGGGGCATCTTTCACTCACATGAAACACAGGCATTGTCACGTGCTGATGATTATGCCGGTGAGTAAAGGGTAACATGTTTTGGTGATAAATTAATAAATTTTTATTGGTTATAGTTTCATCTTTTATTATTTGATTAGAATTTTTTTTGGAGTTGAAATAGATTGTTGGAGGAGTAAATTGTTTGGGTTTTGATTAAAGCATATTTTAATTATTTAAATTAATTTTAATCACACGCTTTAAGTATGCATTAATAGAAATTCAAACGTCAACTCAATTTAATCATTTACTATAAATGAATTATGTTTATCGATGAATGTTGATTATTGATTATGAAAAACCTTATTAATTACGTGATTGAGATATAGATTGCTTAGCTCGTACTTCCCTTGCGCTTAAAATTCTGTTGCTACTTTATTTATAGGAATGTCATTTGTTTTCTTCCATGCGTTTAAATCATATTGTATTACATTCCTCCCTTAATTTTAAAATAGATTAATTACTTTTTACATTATAAGGGTGTAACACCCCGACCCCTAAATGGGTAATCTCAAAATAAAAAATCCAATAGAACCTCCCTTGACTTTCCAAAAAAAACAGTCTGTGATTAGTACTGGCTATCTCCACACTCAACCCAACTATTACATTCTATCACAATTTACATAGTTCAGTTGCAAAGAATTCATAACCACAAGTTTACATCCCTTTTATTATTTTTTATGACTTCTCAAAAGATAATGAGTTTATACAATATCCACCTTGAAAAGTCCAACTGCACTTATACAAAGAAACAATTTCATAAATCTCAAGTAACCAGAAAAATTTCAACACAAAAAAAAAGTAACCTCAACGTGAAGATGCCGAAAGTGCCCAGCTATGAAGGTTAACCACTGCTGTAACAGATGACCTACATTAACCCAAACCTGATTATTTCACCAAGAAACGATCAATCAGTTTTGGAAAAGCTGATATGAGTTTACCAATAATAGATGATCAAGAGAAAAAAAAAATAATAGCCCAAGAAAGTGAATTATAATCACAATATATATAAATATAAATACAATACATTCTATAAAATAAAACAATATATCACAATATTAACGGGCTAATCACATAACATATCACAACAGCCCTAGTGGCTAATTATATATCTCAATGTCTCCATTGGGCAAAAATATCACAACGACCTTAGCGATCAATTATATATTATAACACCTCCATTGGGAAAAAAATTGATCGCAATGGCCTTGGTGGCCAAAAATATATCATAACACCCCAATTGAGAAAAGTGATCACAATGGTCTCAAGTGACCAAAAAAAAGATCTCAACACCTCTATTGGGCAAAAATAACACAAAAACCCTAGTGGTCAACCATATATTATAAGACCCCCATTGGGAAAAAATGATCTGAACAACCCCAGTGGCCAACATTAATCACAACGGTTCCATTGACCAAAATTAATCAAAACACATGTAACAATTTTCAAACAAAATATCAATCATGTATATATAACAACTTTCTTAAACCAACACATAGATTCACATACAAACTGAAACACTATATACACTATCCAATCAACTAAGAGCAATTAAAGAATACATGTAACGTGACTCATATTTTTGTAATAATTATTAAACCCAAAGTTTTCTAATTTTATAACACACGACAGATTTTCATAAAATGAAAAAAATGGAAAGAATTCTTTGGTAGTAAACTCACCTCAAGGCCAAAGCCAATGAATCAACCCATCAAAAGCCTTGGGCAGGCAGACCTCACTTACTTTCATGTCTAATCATGACATAATGTATATTAAATCTAAGTAACTTTATCCTTTGGATTATGCATGCTCATGTGCTTTTAAAACATTTTCAAACCTATAAAACTATTAAAAAAATTTAATGAGTTTAGATATAAGAATAAAAGTATGAAATTCGGGCTATTTGATTCTCATTTTTATAAATCCTTGCTTTAAATAACTTAATTCATTGAACTTCCCAAGTTCAAATCACCAAGATATCTCTTTGACTAAACACAATTTCACACCATTTTTAGTCACCTTTCTTTCTGTTCATTAAAGTCATTCCAAGAATGAGTCATCAAACCATCTTTTTTTGTATTGCCTATACTTTGATCATACCACATCACATCCTTTTATCTATCGTTAGGTTGCCATATGTAAGCAACTCTGGACAACACCCCACCTATAAACAATGTCAAAGTCTCTATATGCCATTTTCTAAGCTCAATATTGTTTTACCTCATTCACAAAATATATAATCTGATCTCTTGTTAGAACTATTTGACTCTAATTATAAACTCTTTTATATTAAATGCTTAATTCAAGTCTTATTTAAGATTTCTTAATAATTTAATACTTTATTGAATTCTTTATCTCCCCAATTCTTTTCCTCTTCATTATTTCCTTAAATAATCACTAGTAATTTTTTAATATTCAGACCAGTGCATAATAGAGCTTAAGATCATAAAAGTAAAATCCATAATCACCCTATTTCTTTTACAAATAATATAATCAATTAGTCTAACTCCAATTTCTTATCTCTACTATCTCAGATTCTCATTGAAGTCTCCACAACATCAATAAAATAAATACATCCAATTTGAATCAAATTACTCTATTAATATACATGCTTATAATTCCAACACCATTTATATTTTTAGCCAACTTCTCTCTCTTCAAATTATAGTGTTGCCCCTTATTTTATGCTTAATTCCAATTCGAACACTCAGTGTTCATTGTTTTACTATTTCTGCAGGTTTGTACTATGTTCCAACATTTATTAAATTACCAATATACTACTGAGTAGTACAACAAACTATACTCTATACCCTGTTTACTTCCAGATTTTTAAATCTCTCCACAATCAACATTGAAATTTAGATGAAAATGTAATCTGTAAGTGGTAATTTGATAAACCCTTATAATGTAGGAACTAATTAACCTATTTTAAAAAGGATTAGGATTCTTTCCAATAACTTGGAGAAAATATTTCTCAAGTGCACATTTGGATGAATGATGTAGCATTCATTCAATTGTGTACTTATAGAAGTTTTTTTTTCAAAGATACATGAAAGGATCTTTTCCCTTTTAAAAATATACGGTGACCTAAACACTAGGGAAAAGCAAATAATTTCCCTTATTTATGTAACAAGACAAAATCAAGTAAGATCTTTTTACCTTATCGTACTTCAGAGGCATAAATTTTGGTGATCGGTTGAGTAAGCCTAGTTATGCAGGTAGCACTGGAATTATACATAAAGACATGAAAATGGAGCTTTTGTGGATGCTTATGCAGTAAATATGAATATTTCTTCAAAATTTGGAAATTGAAACTGATTCACTCGCCACTACATTCGCAACGTTTGGTGCTGATTTAATCCATCTTAAATCCAACTTTTTAAATTTCTTCAAAGCAAAAAAATAGATTTAAGATGGATTAAATTCAGCACCAAACATCACTGTGTTTCTTCCACAGGATGGACTGCTTGATGACCGTTTAAAAAAGTTCAAAAATCTTTTTGTTGCCTCGAGGCAAATGGAGTTGCTAACTTAATTACTTGCTAAAATGGCTGCTACTAGGCATAATGCTAATGTTATTTTTAGGTAGCCACCTCTATTCTTGGTTGATCAACTTCATTTGATGCATGGTTCTTCTCATACCATAAATCTTTATATAAATATAAACTTAAAACTGTGAGGTTGAAATTGATGCAACGTTTAAAAACATGTTACAAATTGAGACTACTCTAAAAATAAGGGTGTAATATGAGAAAATCCCAAAATCATAACAATTTTTTGGCGAAGTGACATATATTTTCCTTTATCTTTGAGGGGCTAAAGGATCATCTGATTTTTTTTATTGAGGGGATCATGTTTTAAATCATTGAGATATTTTTTTTCTTCCTTTTTTTCATAAGAACCCATTAATATAACTATAAAGATGTTTTTTTTTTTAATCTTTAGGGGGCTATTGCCCTTAGCCCACCTTAAATCTTTCTTCAATTCTCATCGTGGCTTTAGAAACCGTCATTTCACCCCCCCCCCCCCTTTTTGGTTTTACGATGTAAATTGTGCAGATGCGTTGAGTAATAAGGAGAGTTTTCAAACTTAACACATAACTAGCGGGTGTGCAAACCATTAGTACGCTCAGTTAAAAATTTTAATCGATTTTTGGGTTAGTTTTTAAAACTGTTTCGATTAAATTAACCTAAGTATTTGGACATTAATCGATTGAATTAATTTTGATTGTGTTGATTCTAAAAATGTGACAGACAGTCCTACGAGCATAGCGATGAACCTGCACACACTAGAACACAAAGAAAGCCTAGAAGTTACAAGAGGAGATGTGCCTCTGGGGGACTCTCTAATGCTTAAGTTAGTAATCTGAAAGAAGAATCATAAAATAAGAAGGCCAAAGATTTCTGAGATACTTGTGAAATAGTGATAGCCCTATTCATGTAATATTTTGAAATAGAGTTCGTTTAACAAAGTAACTCAGAGGTGAGAATTCATGTAGAACTAGGTTTTCTGCTAACTAAGGTTTAGGAGTGATATTATCATTTTATCTTTTGCCACGTGTAACAATCTTATTGGTTGTACATTTTGACTTGCGGGCTTACCCATTTTTTTCCATCTAGAGTGCCACATATCGCTATTTGATTGGTGGGGAGAAAATACCATACATTATATGCTCTCCACTTCCTTGAACGAATTTATTAGTTTAAATAAATAGTATTAAATTACGTTCTTCTTTGGGCTTAGTCTTTTGTATGAGAAGGTGTTGAGGTAAGTGGATCCTCATGCTTTTCTCCTTATCATTTTGTGTGAAAAAGTACTATGGAAGTGAAGTGCTCGGACCATTCTACTCGATTTTTTTTTTATAAAAAAAAGGTACCGAGGGGAGAAAGAGCTCAGACCACTCTCCTCAGTTCTTTTGAAGAAAAGGTACTGAGGGGAAAAAGTGTTCAGTCCACTCTCCTTGGGTTTTTTGAATAATAGGTACCGAAAATGAGAAGTGTTAGGGCCACTTTCCTCGAGTCTTTTGAAGAAAAGGTACCGAGGGGAAGAAGTGCTCAGTTCATTCTCTCTGGATCTTTTGAAGAAAATGTACCAAGGAAAAAAAAAATGCTCGGGCCACTCTTCTCAAGTCTTTAGAAGAAAAGATATCGAGGATGGGAAGTGCTTAGGTAACTTTCCTTGGGTCTTTTGAAGAAAAGGTATCGAAGAAGTAATATGTTTGGTCTTGAAAAGGTACTGAGGAAGGAAGGTGTTCGGTTCTGAATAGGTACTGAGGAAGGAAATTACTCAGTCCTGAAAGGGTCCGAAGAAGTAATTCCCTGAGACCTAAAAAGGTGCTGAGGAAAGAATGTGCTCAGACTTGAAAAAGAATCAAGGATGAAATCTTCTCGATGTATCGACCTCGACGCAAGGCTAGAAATCCTATCGTGGGTGGCTTTCTTGTAAGTATAGATTTCTCGGAGTTTGGTTGAAAAACCAACCGAGATTGAGATATTCTCGGCGTACAATCATCGATACTTGGTTAAAAAACCAATCAAGGGGGATTGTTCTCAGCTTATGTTGTTTGATGTTTGTTGTAGAACCTATTGAGCGTGTTGGGTCGATCTTTGGCTTTGGTTCTTGAGTTTTGTGACATATGATGGTCTTTTTGTTTTATCCTTTGAAGGTGATCGATCCTTCAGCAAGGATGTTTTAGGCCTCGTCCTTAGGGTTTCTTTTAGGAGTGCAAATGTTGCAACCTTTTGGCTTTCGGAATACCTTTCTTGATTTTGATAAGTGCGAGGGAGGCAATCCAAGACCTTGGTTTGTTTTGATTTGGGCTATTGGTTTTTCTTTTTAAAGAGGGAGGTTTCTTGAGTTGAGCATCTCGTTTTCTTGAAAACTTTCTTTCCTTCCTCTTTGCTTTCAAATGTCTTCTTCTTCGGATAGTTTTGCTAGTGATGGTAGTGAGAGGACAAGGGGTTCCTCTGGGAATGAGGTTGAGAGTCCTTCTGAGAGTTCCCAGCTAGAGAGGATACCTTCATCAATTAGGGTAAAGGCTGAGCCTCAGTTGAGTGAGGTTGAACCCAAGTTCATTTTAACTCATATTCAGAATGATATGGCTGTTAATTCTTGGGAGATCATATATCTCATTGAGGTTGAGGAGAATAAGATGAGCAATAATCAATTCAGTTGTATTAGGGAGAAGTATTGCATCCTCACATGGTACACTCTAAAGGAGGGTGAAGTAGGAGAGAGGGCTTTTGATATACCCCCCTGCGGAGCCTCCATATGAGTTGCATGTGTATTTAGATACACTAAAGCATGGGCTTAGGCCTCCTATTACTTCGATCTTCACAACACTTATAACATGCTTGAACTTTCTACAGCTTTTTAGAATCCCATTTCTAAACCACTCTATCAACCTTTTATTTGCTCAAAACAATTTGGCTCAAGAAAGATAAAAAGACCCTCATAAGAACTATTAGTAGTCAAACAAGGGTCTTTTGATAAGAATTTCCCATGTCCAAGTCCCATATTTCCAACTGTAAAAAAAAAAAAAAGAAACTTTCCCACATGTTGAAACGAAAAGAGCAAAATATCTAGGAAATAAATGCTTAAATGCTCCAACCTAAGACTAGTTTTCTTCCCAAAACTCAATCATTTCACCATTTCCTAGAACGAAACCAAAACCTTCTTATTACAACGGTAAACTGACTAGGGGATATCTCTCGATAGAGGCATAACTTAGAGAAGACAAGTGAAGGCCCCACACAATAACAATAAAAAAATATATATTTTATATATGCTACCCTCAATTTACAATAAAAAATATATATTTTATATATGCGACCCTCAATTTTTACAAGTTTTTAAGTTACATTAATAAATTTTTGAGACTTCAGCTACAACATTATTTTTTGCTTGATGAATTGAATCATCTAGTTTTAAAAAGTGGTCTTCCATTTCTACGCTTTGTTGAGCATTGATGGAAACAGAAAAGTCAAAGGCTTACCAGTTGATTGATAAATTGGCCCATCTTGTATTAGTTACAACAAAACGTACATTTTTAACAATAAAAATAGTTAAAACAAAGCTGTAACAGATGACCTACATTAACCCAAACCTGATTATTTCACCAAGAAACGATCAATCAGTTTTGGAAAAGCTGATATGAGTTTACCAATAATAGATGATCAAGAGAAAAAAAAAATAATAGCCCAAGAAAGTGAATTATAATCACAATATATATAAATATAAATACAATACATTCTATAAAATAAAACAATATATCACAATATTAACGGGCTAATCACATAACATATCACAACAGCCCTAGTGGCTAATTATATATCTCAATGTCTCCATTGGGCAAAAATATCACAACGACCTTAGCGATCAATTATATATTATAACACCTCCATTGGGAAAAAAATTGATCGCAATGGCCTTGGTGGCCAAAAATATATCATAACACCCCAATTGAGAAAAGTGATCACAATGGTCTCAAGTGACCAAAAAAAAGATCTCAACACCTCTATTGGGCAAAAATAACACAAAAACCCTAGTGGTCAACCATATATTATAAGACCCCCATTGGGAAAAAATGATCTGAACAACCCCAGTGGCCAACATTAATCACAACGGTTCCATTGACCAAAATTAATCAAAACACATGTAACAATTTTCAAACAAAATATCAATCATGTATATATAACAACTTTCTTAAACCAACACATAGATTCACATACAAACTGAAACACTATATACACTATCCAATCAACTAAGAGCAATTAAAGAATACATGTAACGTGACTCATATTTTTGTAATAATTATTAAACCCAAAGTTTTCTAATTTTATAACACACGACAGATTTTCATAAAATGAAAAAAATGGAAAGAATTCTTTGGTAGTAAACTCACCTCAAGGCCAAAGCCAATGAATCAACCCATCAAAAGCCTTGGGCAGGCAGACCTCACTTACTTTCATGTCTAATCATGACATAATGTATATTAAATCTAAGTAACTTTATCCTTTGGATTATGCATGCTCATGTGCTTTTAAAACATTTTCAAACCTATAAAACTATTAAAAAAATTTAATGAGTTTAGATATAAGAATAAAAGTATGAAATTCGGGCTATTTGATTCTCATTTTTATAAATCCTTGCTTTAAATAACTTAATTCATTGAACTTCCCAAGTTCAAATCACCAAGATATCTCTTTGACTAAACACAATTTCACACCATTTTTAGTCACCTTTCTTTCTGTTCATTAAAGTCATTCCAAGAATGAGTCATCAAACCATCTTTTTTTGTATTGCCTATACTTTGATCATACCACATCACATCCTTTTATCTATCGTTAGGTTGCCATATGTAAGCAACTCTGGACAACACCCCACCTATAAACAATGTCAAAGTCTCTATATGCCATTTTCTAAGCTCAATATTGTTTTACCTCATTCACAAAATATATAATCTGATCTCTTGTTAGAACTATTTGACTCTAATTATAAACTCTTTTATATTAAATGCTTAATTCAAGTCTTATTTAAGATTTCTTAATAATTTAATACTTTATTGAATTCTTTATCTCCCCAATTCTTTTCCTCTTCATTATTTCCTTAAATAATCACTAGTAATTTTTTAATATTCAGACCAGTGCATAATAGAGCTTAAGATCATAAAAGTAAAATCCATAATCACCCTATTTCTTTTACAAATAATATAATCAATTAGTCTAACTCCAATTTCTTATCTCTACTATCTCAGATTCTCATTGAAGTCTCCACAACATCAATAAAATAAATACATCCAATTTGAATCAAATTACTCTATTAATATACATGCTTATAATTCCAACACCATTTATATTTTTAGCCAACTTCTCTCTCTTCAAATTATAGTGTTGCCCCTTATTTTATGCTTAATTCCAATTCGAACACTCAGTGTTCATTGTTTTACTATTTCTGCAGGTTTGTACTATGTTCCAACATTTATTAAATTACCAATATACTACTGAGTAGTACAACAAACTATACTCTATACCCTGTTTACTTCCAGATTTTTAAATCTCTCCACAATCAACATTGAAATTTAGATGAAAATGTAATCTGTAAGTGGTAATTTGATAAACCCTTATAATGTAGGAACTAATTAACCTATTTTAAAAAGGATTAGGATTCTTTCCAATAACTTGGAGAAAATATTTCTCAAGTGCACATTTGGATGAATGATGTAGCATTCATTCAATTGTGTACTTATAGAAGTTTTTTTTTCAAAGATACATGAAAGGATCTTTTCCCTTTTAAAAATATACGGTGACCTAAACACTAGGGAAAAGCAAATAATTTCCCTTATTTATGTAACAAGACAAAATCAAGTAAGATCTTTTTACCTTATCGTACTTCAGAGGCATAAATTTTGGTGATCGGTTGAGTAAGCCTAGTTATGCAGGTAGCACTGGAATTATACATAAAGACATGAAAATGGAGCTTTTGTGGATGCTTATGCAGTAAATATGAATATTTCTTCAAAATTTGGAAATTGAAACTGATTCACTCGCCACTACATTCGCAACGTTTGGTGCTGATTTAATCCATCTTAAATCCAACTTTTTAAATTTCTTCAAAGCAAAAAAATAGATTTAAGATGGATTAAATTCAGCACCAAACATCACTGTGTTTCTTCCACAGGATGGACTGCTTGATGACCGTTTAAAAAAGTTCAAAAATCTTTTTGTTGCCTCGAGGCAAATGGAGTTGCTAACTTAATTACTTGCTAAAATGGCTGCTACTAGGCATAATGCTAATGTTATTTTTAGGTAGCCACCTCTATTCTTGGTTGATCAACTTCATTTGATGCATGGTTCTTCTCATACCATAAATCTTTATATAAATATAAACTTAAAACTGTGAGGTTGAAATTGATGCAACGTTTAAAAACATGTTACAAATTGAGACTACTCTAAAAATAAGGGTGTAATATGAGAAAATCCCAAAATCATAACAATTTTTTGGCGAAGTGACATATATTTTCCTTTATCTTTGAGGGGCTAAAGGATCATCTGATTTTTTTTATTGAGGGGATCATGTTTTAAATCATTGAGATATTTTTTTTCTTCCTTTTTTTCATAAGAACCCATTAATATAACTATAAAGATGTTTTTTTTTTTAATCTTTAGGGGGCTATTGCCCTTAGCCCACCTTAAATCTTTCTTCAATTCTCATCGTGGCTTTAGAAACCGTCATTTCACCCCCCCCCCCTTTTTGGTTTTACGATGTAAATTGTGCAGATGCGTTGAGTAATAAGGAGAGTTTTCAAACTTAACACATAACTAGCGGGTGTGCAAACCATTAGTACGCTCAGTTAAAAATTTTAATCGATTTTTGGGTTAGTTTTTAAAACTGTTTCGATTAAATTAACCTAAGTATTTGGACATTAATCGATTGAATTAATTTTGATTGTGTTGATTCTAAAAATGTGACAGACAGTCCTACGAGCATAGCGATGAACCTGCACACACTAGAACACAAAGAAAGCCTAGAAGTTACAAGAGGAGATGTGCCTCTGGGGGACTCTCTAATGCTTAAGTTAGTAATCTGAAAGAAGAATCATAAAATAAGAAGGCCAAAGATTTCTGAGATACTTGTGAAATAGTGATAGCCCTATTCATGTAATATTTTGAAATAGAGTTCGTTTAACAAAGTAACTCAGAGGTGAGAATTCATGTAGAACTAGGTTTTCTGCTAACTAAGGTTTAGGAGTGATATTATCATTTTATCTTTTGCCACGTGTAACAATCTTATTGGTTGTACATTTTGACTTGCGGGCTTACCCATTTTTTTCCATCTAGAGTGCCACATATCGCTATTTGATTGGTGGGGAGAAAATACCATACATTATATGCTCTCCACTTCCTTGAACGAATTTATTAGTTTAAATAAATAGTATTAAATTACGTTCTTCTTTGGGCTTAGTCTTTTGTATGAGAAGGTGTTGAGGTAAGTGGATCCTCATGCTTTTCTCCTTATCATTTTGTGTGAAAAAGTACTATGGAAGTGAAGTGCTCGGACCATTCTACTCGATTTTTTTTTTATAAAAAAAAGGTACCGAGGGGAGAAAGAGCTCAGACCACTCTCCTCAGTTCTTTTGAAGAAAAGGTACTGAGGGGAAAAAGTGTTCAGTCCACTCTCCTTGGGTTTTTTGAATAATAGGTACCGAAAATGAGAAGTGTTAGGGCCACTTTCCTCGAGTCTTTTGAAGAAAAGGTACCGAGGGGAAGAAGTGCTCAGTTCATTCTCTCTGGATCTTTTGAAGAAAATGTACCAAGGAAAAAAAAAATGCTCGGGCCACTCTTCTCAAGTCTTTAGAAGAAAAGATATCGAGGATGGGAAGTGCTTAGGTAACTTTCCTTGGGTCTTTTGAAGAAAAGGTATCGAAGAAGTAATATGTTTGGTCTTGAAAAGGTACTGAGGAAGGAAGGTGTTCGGTTCTGAATAGGTACTGAGGAAGGAAATTACTCAGTCCTGAAAGGGTCCGAAGAAGTAATTCCCTGAGACCTAAAAAGGTGCTGAGGAAAGAATGTGCTCAGACTTGAAAAAGAATCAAGGATGAAATCTTCTCGATGTATCGACCTCGACGCAAGGCTAGAAATCCTATCGTGGGTGGCTTTCTTGTAAGTATAGATTTCTCGGAGTTTGGTTGAAAAACCAACCGAGATTGAGATATTCTCGGCGTACAATCATCGATACTTGGTTAAAAAACCAATCAAGGGGGATTGTTCTCAGCTTATGTTGTTTGATGTTTGTTGTAGAACCTATTGAGCGTGTTGGGTCGATCTTTGGCTTTGGTTCTTGAGTTTTGTGACATATGATGGTCTTTTTGTTTTATCCTTTGAAGGTGATCGATCCTTCAGCAAGGATGTTTTAGGCCTCGTCCTTAGGGTTTCTTTTAGGAGTGCAAATGTTGCAACCTTTTGGCTTTCGGAATACCTTTCTTGATTTTGATAAGTGCGAGGGAGGCAATCCAAGACCTTGGTTTGTTTTGATTTGGGCTATTGGTTTTTCTTTTTAAAGAGGGAGGTTTCTTGAGTTGAGCATCTCGTTTTCTTGAAAACTTTCTTTCCTTCCTCTTTGCTTTCAAATGTCTTCTTCTTCGGATAGTTTTGCTAGTGATGGTAGTGAGAGGACAAGGGGTTCCTCTGGGAATGAGGTTGAGAGTCCTTCTGAGAGTTCCCAGCTAGAGAGGATACCTTCATCAATTAGGGTAAAGGCTGAGCCTCAGTTGAGTGAGGTTGAACCCAAGTTCATTTTAACTCATATTCAGAATGATATGGCTGTTAATTCTTGGGAGATCATATATCTCATTGAGGTTGAGGAGAATAAGATGAGCAATAATCAATTCAGTTGTATTAGGGAGAAGTATTGCATCCTCACATGGTACACTCTAAAGGAGGGTGAAGTAGGAGAGAGGGCTTTTGATATACCCCCCTGCGGAGCCTCCATATGAGTTGCATGTGTATTTAGATACACTAAAGCATGGGCTTAGGCCTCCTATTACTTCGATCTTCACAACACTTATAACATGCTTGAACTTTCTACAGCTTTTTAGAATCCCATTTCTAAACCACTCTATCAACCTTTTATTTGCTCAAAACAATTTGGCTCAAGAAAGATAAAAAGACCCTCATAAGAACTATTAGTAGTCAAACAAGGGTCTTTTGATAAGAATTTCCCATGTCCAAGTCCCATATTTCCAACTGTAAAAAAAAAAAAAAGAAACTTTCCCACATGTTGAAACGAAAAGAGCAAAATATCTAGGAAATAAATGCTTAAATGCTCCAACCTAAGACTAGTTTTCTTCCCAAAACTCAATCATTTCACCATTTCCTAGAACGAAACCAAAACCTTCTTATTACAACGGTAAACTGACTAGGGGATATCTCTCGATAGAGGCATAACTTAGAGAAGACAAGTGAAGGCCCCACACAATAACAATAAAAAAATATATATTTTATATATGCTACCCTCAATTTACAATAAAAAATATATATTTTATATATGCGACCCTCAATTTTTACAAGTTTTTAAGTTACATTAATAAATTTTTGAGATTTCAGCTACAACATTATTTTTTGCTTGATGAATTGAATCATCTAGTTTTAAAAAGTGGTCTTCCATTTCTACGCTTTGTTGAGCATTGATGGAAACAGAAAAGTCAAAGGCTTACCAGTTGATTGATAAATTGGCCCATCTTGTATTAGTTACAACAAAACGTACATTTTTAACAATAAAAATAGTTAAAACAAAGCTTTGCAACAAGATGAAAAATGAATTTCTAACATATAAAAGGGTTATCTATATTTAAAAAGAAATCGATAAAAAATTTAGTTCAAATGCAATTATTGATGATTGCAAATCTTTGAAAGGACATCGAACATTACTTTAGATAAAATATATATACATATATATGTATATATATATATATATATTATTGCTCTTTCATGGTTTTTTTGTCTTATTTTTCATAAAAATATTGGAAAAATAAGTATCCATGGTTTTATTTTTGATTTGATTAATTATAGTACACATTTCAGACTTTCAAATACTTTTTCCGTGTAACAATATATATATATATATATATATATATATATATATATATATATATACACGTGAAGATATGTGTGCCTTAAGTTCGACCCCCCAAAAATTCTTCTCAAGATTCGTCACTGTCTATTGACACCCTTGAACAATTACTCCATCTTATAGGAGTAGGGAACAAGTGCTCCACACAAAAAAGAATTTGATAGACGACAATCTTTTAGTCTAACGATTACTTACAATTCCTTCATTTAGAAGACTCGAGTTTTATCCCCTTTCCGTTAACATACCAAAAAAATGCATTTGATTGACAATGTTATACAAGTATAAATAAAATTAATGAAGATAATATTTACTTTCATTTTTAAGCGTATTATCATTTAATAAATTTTATATTATAAACATATAGGTTAAATGTATCATGGAAGAGAAAAATTCTAGAAATATGCAGGTAAATAAAATTTTGAATCCGGTTTAACCTAATGGTTACCTTCAAGATTTTTTATATAGGAGATTTGGGTTTGATTCCCCTCTTCGTCAATGTATGAAAAAATTATGTGTTTGGCTTTTAGTGACAACAATTAATTAATGAACTACTACAATAATAAATTTTTACCTTAATTAATACCTTTTGTTCTTTAATATTTTCTTCTTAATATTGATGAGCTCTTTGTCTAGTGGTCAAGTTTGAAGTCATGTGATTACAAGGTCCACTACAAGATAATTGACATTTGCCAGCGCTTTACAAAAATGCTGCAATAAATTAACCGCCGACGCTTTTTTTGTGGCGTTTCCTTCAAGCGCCGCAATATTCAAAGAACATATAACGACGCTTCAAAGTGCCATTATATGCGTAGTTGATTACATATTCTGGTGCTTTAAAGCGCCGAAATATGCGCAACTGATTACATATTCTGGCGCTTTAAAGAACTAGAATATACGCAGTTGATTACATATTCTGGTGCTTTTAAGCGCCGAAATATGAAATTAGTATATATCGACGCTTTAAAGCGCCGAAATATGATAAAAAATTTCACATATTCCTGTTCCTAGCCGCGCTGTATGTGCTTTTCTCTAAAATTTTCACTCTCTCTCTGTGGTTGCTTTTCCCTCAAATTTTCGCTCTCTCTCTCTGGTTTCCTCCATTGCAAAGCAAGCTTCATTTCCAGCTTTCTTTACCGCGCCGTACGTGATTTTCTTTGAAATTTTTGCTCTCTCTCTCTTTTGTTACTTTTCCCTAAAATTTTCACTCTCTCTCTTTGGTTTCCTCCATTGCAAAGCAAGCTTCATTTATAGCTCTCTTTGAGGCCCGTCTCTCCTCCACAAATTACAACAGGTACTTGATTACCCAGATACTTAGCTTTTGTGTTAATTCTTTACGGATTGGGGTTTATTATTTAGTTTGTTTGTTTTTTTGCTTATTATTCTTAAATCAAAGATTTGTTGGAGTTGTGAGTTTTGAGAATTCTCAGGGTCAAAGATTGTGAGTTTTGTTTTAGTTCAATACTAGTTGGTGTTTATTATTTAGTTCATTATTTTTTTGCTTATTATTCTTAAATCAAAGATCTATCGTATTAAGGATTATAGATGAGATTGCCCCTCTCAATGACGTTTATGGAGAAGTTAATCAAGCTACCCATGGAAACGCTAAGGTGCCATTTGTTTTTGCTGACCATTAGTTTTCAGTTGTTATTGGTTTGCCTGTTAGTATCTAAGCAAATGATGCTGAGTTCAGTTAGCTATTTGCTTATCTTTTATTTACTTCTATCTTTGTCCAGAAAAAAGGAAATTAAAACATTTAAAAGAAAGTTTGGGGTAGGGGGCAGAGGGGTACAAAATAGGAAAATCAATTTCTATATTTTCCTGGCATGTTTTAGGTTTCCAGTTGTAACGTGAGGAGATAATGGGAACACGTGGCTTGAAAGGAATCTTTTCCTTCTTAAGAGTTTCCCATATACATTGTTCTCATTGCAAACCTAGGTCTATGGAGCGTCTCTTCTAAGAGAAATTATAAGGAGTGATTTCTTTGGCTTTATCAAAGGAAAATATCTTTTTTTTTTTGATATGGCAGATGAGAATTCATCAAAGCCCATCCCCGATTGTTGGCAATTGGTCATTAAAAGCCGAAAGGACGGGTCAAATTTTTCGGTAATTGAGCTCCTAACCTTCATTTATTTGGCTATTTATGATCTTGATAGGTTCTTGCATTGGAAATGGGAATCATATACTGCACCACTTTAATCAAATTTTTCTCCTGCATTTATTTGAGAACTACTTAATAAATGTTAGTTTCTAGTGTTATATTGGTATGGCTGATTCGATTTTCTCTATATAGATTATGTACCTAATCTGTTAGATCCTGTGGTTTTACTGAGCCATGGATGCTGCATCTTCTTGTCGAATGTTAGTAGCGCTGTTGTTTTTTTAGTGAAAGTAAGCTCTAATCTATTATCTAGAAACATCATTGAGAGGAGCTCTAATTTGTTTTTTCAGTTTCGTAATTTTTTTTTTCTTATAGTCCTTTTTGTGATTTTGAAGCTTTAGCTGTTGGGTTTGTTCTTTCAACATGCTTTTTGTCAGTCGTTTTCTTTTATTCTATTTTTGTTTTGATATTTTTCTCCTAATTTGTGCCAAATTTTAGTTCTGAAGGCAAGTAATGGCATTCCATGCTTTTATGTTTGTAGTTAAATGTTTTACTGACATATGGTAATAACCCACTTGATTTGTTAACTTTGTAGGATTCCAGAACAACACAGACGACCACGCTGGAACTAACTGATGATGTAGTTCTACCTGTTAGCACAGTTCTGAATGTGATTAAGGATTTTTGGAATGAACAGCTTGAGTAGTGTGATCCTCAAATTATCACTCAAGCATCTTCTCTAAGTATTTTTTGCCATCTTTTATGCTCATTTTTCAATTTGCTTCCTTTTTGTTTATCCACTGTCTGCATGCTTCCCATTGTGAGAATAACTTTTTCTCTACTATAAAATTCAAAAGATATTTTCTCAGTGCTTTCCTGTTATTTCTGTATGTTATGTATACTTGTTTACGAAGGTTATTAGGGAATTTCCCTTTTAGGGTTAGCAGTTAATATCACGAACAAATGCTCATGCATGTTTAGTGATCTTTGGATTTAACACAGATTGTGTATATTCTAGTTATGTCCCTTCTTTAGAAAGGCTGGGGCTGGAAATATTAGGGTTATATAGTTAGTATTTGTGGGAGAAGGGTTAAAATTTGTAGACTAATTATGGGCTCAAAAGGGAGATCTAATTTCTGTACAGAACAATTTGCTGAAATTTAGGTCACCAGTTAATATATGCTTTTGGTCAATTCAGGGTCTGGGTTTTCAATAAAAGTCAAGTTTTAAGGTGCTATAAAGACTCAAGAGGCTATGAGCAATACATAAGAATAGTACATAGGCTGGTGCTGATGACATTTTTGGATGTTCGAGTTGAGTGGTAACCAGCTAAGAGGAGAGGAAGGTTGGGTTCAAGTAATTAGAGTTTGTGGATCCAGAAAGGAAATAGTGTATTGTTATGAAAGCAAAGAAATTAAGAGCAATGCATAAGTAAATTAGAGAAGGAAATTGTATGCCTAAGCAAAGAGATTAAGAACAGTGCAGAAGTAAATTAGAAGGATAGTGAACAGAGAGAGGGTATAAGTTATGATAGCTTTTGTTTACGACTTACTAGCCCTTCCATGAAATAAGAATATGTGCTTAAAGGGGACCATGTGAGGACAAGCTGGCGCTTCTATATCATATACCATTTTTTTTAACTTTTGTGAACTTGCGAAGGTGACATCGAGGTGCTTGCTGATAGCAATTGATGGTCAGTGGTAGCAAAAAATCTGAAATGAGCTGCGAGATGAGGGTTGAGGGGTTATGAAAGAGAGATAGATAGACAGTGATGAGAGAGAGAAAAATAAGAGAAGAGAGGTTAACATTGAGTGTTTGGGGAGTTTTGTAGTGTGAGGAAGAAGAATTTACATAGTTAGGGTTTGGGGGGTTAAAATTGTAATTTTGGTTTCATTAATTATTATAAAATAAAAATGGAATAAAATGTTTTTCAAAACACTAATCTTGTAGTATCAAAATCGAGGCTCAACCACTATGCCAACTAATCATATTGTTAAAAATATGAAGGAAAAATATATATTGTAATTCTTAATCGGTTAAATGGTCAATATGGTTAAAAAAATTGATCGTTATCTAACCGATTAATCTATAAACACTGTTTGATTAATCGATCGGTTATTAAAAAATTATTTTAATTGAATTGTTTTGGTCAAAATAATTCGAAACGATCGGTTAATCGGTTTAAACCGTATAATGAACACCCCAAAGTATCAAGTTGGATCTCAAATAGAGAAAAAAATGAATTCTCTTTTTTTGGATTGAGAGAGGGAAAAAAGGTTACTAAACAACTCTATTACGAGTAATTTACCAATTGCTACTACTAAATACTAATACTAAGGCCATGTTTGGAACCATATTAAACCAACTTAAATTAAGTTGACTTAAATAATTTCAAGGCATTGCCTAAAATTGTGGAAAGGGTATGTCTCCAGGGGACTCTCCGATAGTAATATGAAAAGAAAATAAAAAAATAAAAAGTCATAAAGTTTTGAGATACATGTGAAGTGGTGAGAACCCCATTTATATAATATTTTGAAATGAAGTTCATTGAGTAAAGTAACGGAAAAGTGAGTGTTCTAGTAAACCTAAGATTTCAGCTGACTAGGGTTTATGAGTGAAATTATGGTCTTACTTTTGCTATGTAACCATCTTATTGGTTGTATTTTTTGGCATGTTTACCCATTTGTCCTCTAAAATGTTACATGTCACTATTTGATTGGTTGGAAAAAAATATCATACGTCATACCGATTAATCGATTAACCAACATTATTTATATGCTTAAAGTTTTTTAAATTTATTATATATTAGTGATGATGATTTAGATGACACATGAGAATGTTGATGTTGATGGTAATCAAACCAATTAACATATGCGATTGGCGTATTGGTATTGAAAAAGAACAGGCGTTGTCACGTGCTGATGATAAAAGAGTATCAAGTTGGATATCAAACAGAGAGAGAGAACAAAAACACACTTTTTTGGACTGAGGGGGAAAAAAGGTTTCTACACAGCTCTATTACTAGTAGTTTACTAGTTAGATCTACTAAATACTAATACCAAGCTGCCACAGAACGTTCCTAGTCATCAAATCCCACAGCTATCAAAAAAATTTAGTTTGTTTTATCCTATCGGTGGAAATTTAAGAGCGTGTTCGAACGAGAAATGTATTATATTATCCATAAAACAAATTTTCCATATTTTAGGAAACAACTTATTTTATTATTTTCTCTATTTTTCAATAATGTATTTTTCATATAATGACTAGGAACATGATTGAATACAATTTTCAGTTTTCAGTTTTCGAAAACTGTTTTTAAAAGTGAAAATAGAAAATATATTTGTTATAAATAATTATAACTCGAAAACAAGTTTTAAAAATTAAAAACAGTAAAAAAATCGTTTGGATAATTTTTTTTAGAAACAGTTTTGGAAATAAACATTGCAATCTCAAAATACCGATTCAAACAACTTATTACTACCAAATGTTTCAACCCTTTTAGTAACTAATAATCACATATTCATGGTGGGATAAAATATAAAAAAAATCCGAATCAATTGCAACAAATCATGGCTACTTAAATAATTAACATATCAACTCATTTTAAAATGAAAATGAGTAAGAAAAACAATTCTAGTTAGATTGATTTAGCTGCAGAGGAAAGATAATCAGGTCGGATTTGATCCGGTGTAATTCAGATCAGATTGTAGCCGAACTTTGGGTTTTGACGGGAAACTGTTCTCCGATCATAATGGGGTTGTTAGATCTAGCGTTTGGTGGCTGGAAAAAAGTAAAAACATGAGTGATAAGCTGAATGGGTCGCTAACGATGGACTAGACGACGGTGCAGACTGAACTTCTCGCATCTTGGTTGGCTGAAGGTTTGGCACCGGCTTGTGATGACGCTGAACTCCTAGACGGGAGGCGGTGGCAGGTATACAAGAGGTCTATAGCGAAAAGTTAAAACTCTTTTTGAAAACAGCTCCGATATGTTTTCAAAAAAAAGTTTTTTGAAAGTAATTTTCATCAGATCTGAAAACTTATAGCCAAACTGTTTTTTTCTAAGATAGAAAACTAGAAAACCTCAATTTTCTAAATATTTTTTAACATCACCAATAGAACCCGGTTTCGAAGCTATAGTGAAGCAAAAAAGTCTCCATTTTAATTTTTTTTACGACAATCTTCTCATTTGTTAAACCATGGGTATCTCTTTTCTCTCAAAATTTTCCTACAAACAATTTATTAAGTGAGGAAATGGGAGAAAATCCACTTCATTCCTTAGGTAATTGATTTGATTCACAAATATGAAGAATCCATAAATTATGAATATAGCTATCTCCAATAAAATCGTTAATTAGTATCATAAATAACATATGTATAATTGATTACATTGATAGATGAGCATCAAAACAAGGATCAACGAAAATAATAAGGTAGAAAAATTTAAGAGAGAGAACCATATACATATCCAAAACGATACAATTTGTCGCCAAAGTTACTCTTCATCCTATTACGGCCAACATTATGCCACACAAAGGGAAGAAAAGAGTGATATTTTTGCAGCAAGAACATTGTTGCATACGTGTTAGACAACAAGGGGAACATAAGGCTATAGATTAGAAAGGTGCGAATGTCTCTCTTTCTCTCTCTCTCGAAAAGAAATTTTAGTTCAAATTTTCAATTATGTATTATACTTTTTTTTAGTATCATGACAAAATATATTATTTATTTATTTTTTAATTTTATTTTCACGAACAAATATTCTTGGACTTTTGCACGGTTATTTTTGTTATTTTGGCAAGACTTTTCAATGACCATAATCCATCCACTTCGTTGCTAGTAGTTTTGAGATTTCAGCCTGGAGGAAGCTTGGTTGTTTCCATGAGAAGCGCAAAGTACCTTGAGATAGAGAGGAAATACCCCATCTAGATAGCAAAAATACAAGCATTATGAACCGTTCAAATCCTATCTGCATCACTCTCTTCAAATCTCACTCTAGAGATCTTTTCTCAGATATTTTTAATCTCTCCAGTCTCCAACACTGCCTCTCTAGCCATAACAAAATGCTTAAATAGCCATTCGCATGTCACTCACTTCTCTTAAGTATTAAAACCATATCTCAATTTATCTCATAGAACATTTATCAAACAGTTAATCCTCTGCAATTCAATGGCAGCCATGGCCACAACAACCCTCACCTCCTCTCTCTCCTCAAACCCCAAAATCTCTTTCTTAGACCACCACAAGTCATCTTTCAATGGCACACAAATCATGCCCTCTCGATCAATACCCACCATGAAATCCTCCTCTCAAAACCAAAACTCCATCTCCATGTCCTTAACACAACCCTCATATGATCTCCAATCCTTCAAATTCCAGCCCATCAAAGAATCAATCGTCTCTCGCGAGATGACTCGTCGCTACATGATGGACATGATCACCTATGCAGACACCGATGTGGTCATCGTCGGCGCAGGATCTGCTGGGCTTTCTTGCGCCTACGAGCTCAGCAAAAACCCCTCGATCAGAATCGCCATAATTGAACAATCGGTTAGTCCCGGCGGTGGCGCATGGCTCGGCGGGCAGCTTTTCTCTGCCATGGTGGTGCGTAAGCCAGCTCACAGGTTCCTCGACGAGCTCGAGATCGAGTACGATGAGCAAGAGGACTACGTTGTGATCAAGCACGCAGCCTTGTTCACATCGACGATTATGAGCAAGCTGTTGGCCAGGCCTAATGTGAGGCTGTTCAACGCGGTTGCAGCGGAGGATTTGATAGTGAAGGGAGACAGAGTGTCGGGTGTTGTGACGAATTGGGCTCTGGTTTCAATGAACCACGACACACAGTCTTGTATGGACCCTAATGTGATGGAGGCGAAAGTGGTGGTGAGCTCTTGTGGGCATGATGGACCATTTGGGGCTACTGGGGTCAAGCGGCTCAAGAGTATTGGGATGATCGATAGCGTCCCTGGGATGAAGGCTCTTGACATGAACACAGCAGAGGATGCCATTGTTAGGCTGACTAGGGAGATTGTGCCCGGCATGATTGTCACTGGCATGGAGGTTGCAGAGATTGATGGCTCCCCAAGAATGGTAATTACTATTTCTGTTTGATTAATTAAAGTGTAAATTATTAACTAATTATTTTAATTTGGGATTTAAAGCCCCATTTTGATTATTTATTTTGATCACTCCTATTAACAACTAATAGGAATCAAATTTCTCACTTGCTGCGGTATTTTAAAAAAAATTCTTGATTAGTACCTGTCAATAAAAAATGAGTAATTTTCATCTTGGTTGAAAATAATTTCTTTTTTTATAAAAAATATTTTTATGTTATGTATTTTGTTAATAAAAAACTTCTTTTTAAATAATTATTTTTTAAAAATAAAAAATAATTTACTAATCTAATTTATACCTGACTGGCAAATTATTAGAAATGAGTGACAGTGTTTCACTGGTATTGCTCTCAATTTAATGATGAAATTGTTTTGTGAATTTGCAGGGTCCAACATTTGGGGCAATGATGATATCAGGGCAGAAGGCGGCGCACTTGGCCTTGAAGGCATTGGGACAGCCAAATGCTATAGATGGGACATACAGTGAAGTGGAGAATGTAGAGCCAGAGTTAGTTCTTGCTGCTGCAGAGACAGAGGAAATTGTGGATGCTTGAAAGTATAGTAGAAGGGCAGCTCGATTTGTTTTTCTTTTATAGGGAATGGGATGAATAAAGAAAGAGGTGGATGAAGATAGGCCTTTTTGCCATTTTGGTTTACCCGCTTAGGGATTGATAGGTTGGATGTGGATATAATGTTGGATTTTCATTGTGATTTTAGTTAAAAATTTGAGTTTCAATTTCATTAATTAGCATATATGGAATTGGAAATTGATGAACAAATTTCTAGGTACTTGGGATTTCGCTATGGTGTTCTGTTTCTGCAAAGAGCAGTTTGTCTTGTTGGAAATATCAAAAGTAAATTTTTATTTCACTGTTGAAATGAGTAGCTTGGTCTAACCCTTAGAATCTAAGATAGAAGGCTGCAAATTTAATTGATATCATTAATTAATAGACTAAATTACCTGTAGCTTGATTTGATGCTTAGAATATAGATTTTTGAAAGTAAGAATATAAGTTTTTTTTTAAAATATATATATTTAAAGTGTATATGCATATTTTAAAACTACGAATCTTTATATATAAGTTAGATCAAACTACAAGTAGTTAAATATAATTTATTTTAATTAATATCATTAACTCAAACCTATTCAGAATCTTTTTTGTTTCAACTTCATTAACTAAAATGGAATTAAGTAACATTCAATTCAACTAGAAGGCATTCTCTTGTAATCTTTATATTTTAATATTTTTAAATCACAAGGTTTTAATTTTAATTTTTCTTTTGACATAAGAATCTTAAGTTTTGATTTTTCTTATTTATAATTTTGGGACTAACATAATATTTCTATCAAATACAAGGGAAGATTATATATATATATATATATATATATATATATATATATATATATTACCATTTTAAAATTTTTATTTCCATCTACTTGGTTACTCCATGTAAGATTTTATTTCTACCAATTAATTTTAAGGTCCTCATATGTAAAAAAACCAATAACATTTTAAAATTTTCAACATTCTCTTCACAGAATTCACCCAACCCCATTTAATTTCATGATGTAATTTTTTTATGGACAATTAATAGGACCCTATTTCATCAAGTCTAATACTTATGTCAAGTTTTCCTTTTCTTACACTATCGGCCTCTCCTAGTAACATAATTTGTTCTCGTTGAGATGCGATGTGACATATGAGGTTAAAGATTCAATTCTCATACATGGATAAATGTGTAAATAGTGTCCTTTAGATCTGTTTTATGAGAAAATAACTAATTCAAGTGAAATGATATACGATATATGATTTTTATTTTACTTTTTAAGTGTAATTATGATAACTAGTATAAAGCCCATAACATACCTTTATATATATATATATTTTGGTGTGAAACATACCCTCTTATATTTATATATATACAAACACATGCGCTAAGCTCACATACTCCTTTTCTTTTGCTCCAAAATTTACATTAGAACTAATTAAATTAACACTCACTTGCAACATGAGATGAGATGAAAAAAAAGGTTATCCTCTATAAGAAAAGAGCTATTCTCCTTCTTTCTTCTCCTCATCCTTTGAAACCGTGCATTTCAGGTCAAACTGACAATACTTAATCATTATGGTAGCTATTCTCATAATAAAAAGAAAGAGATAAACTTATCTGCAGTAAAAAAAATGGTGAAATAAAGTCTGTAGTATTGGAAGTTTTGTTAGAAAAATAAGATTCCGTCAACTGAATGATTGATTCAGTCGACTGAATAAAGGACAGAGAGTTGCAGTCTTTTTTTTTTTTTCAGTCAACTGAATGTTCGAAAATTTTAAATTCAAATTCCAACAGGTATAACTTTTCAGAAAGTCATGTCTTCTCTTTGAAGAACTGCGTCTTTAAATGATTACTCTTCATTTTCAAACAGTTGGAAGTTCAGAATTAAATCTATAAATACTTTAAATAACTTTTAAAATAAACAACTTTACTTTTACTTTCTTTTCTGATTTTTCAAAATTCTTCTTTTCTTCTTCTATTTTCTCTTTGAAAAAATACAACAATTTTTATTCATTGTTTCAAAAGACAACTCAAAGAAGAATCTCTAATTTTGGTCTTAGAGATTCTTAGAGACTTTAAGTATCCTGGAAGACTATTTTTCAAAACCCAGAGTAATCAAATGGGGATAAATAAAGCTTTAAGACAGCGTAATAGTGTCTCAAAGTCACCAATTTCCTGTACTTCTAAACACTTTGAATTCATATTTTTCCCAACTGTTGACCCTCACCTATATTTTAATGATGACAAAACACAACTCTTATTATACTAACAGTGCTATCTAAGTGTACTAAGCAATAAAAGCATTCAACCAAGGATCAAGGTGCAAGAACTCAACTCGAATCAAACACCAAGTCAAGATAAAAGATCTAGTATAGGGACAAGGTATTTAAACAAGTTGTAAATCTCACTTGTTCAGGTAAAAAGCTTGTCTTATAGCTCATTTTGATGAAACATTTTTACAAAACTTTTCAATCAAACATTTTTAAGTTAAAAACATTTCAAAGCATAAAAACTGGGTTGATAAGCAACCCAGTCGACTAGGTACTTATACCAGAAGACTGGTATATATGACAGTGTGTCCCCAGTCGACTGGGTGCTTCATACCAGTCGACTGGTATATTCGACAGACTGTCCCCATTCGACTGGTAAGAACCACTCAGTCGACTGGTACCTTCAATAGCCTTAAAAATGGAATTTTTAACTTGACCCAATTGACTGATACTAAGACTTAGTCGACTAGTAGTTCAAAAAATATGACTGTTGAGATGCAAGATTTCAGCATAAAATTGCACCAAATCGTACCAGAACAGTACAAAACGGGTATATTACATCAATGCTATATAAACCCACTCTATTGAAAGAAGGAGATTAGACATTCAATCAAGTTTTTACTCGTTGATACACAAAAGCTTTGAAATATTTATTGTTGAGTCATTCTTCAAGCTTTACCTTGAAAGAAAAATATTATTCTGTTGTAAAAGCTTTCATTGTTGTCTCTCTACTATTTACTTTACAACATTTATTGTAAAGGGATTAGCTTTCGAAAGGAAGAGATTAGCTTCCGAGAGGAAGAGATTAGCTTCCAAGAGGAAGGGATTTTGCTTCCAAGAGGAAGGGATTTGCTTCCAAGAGGAAGGGATTGATTGTAAGGTTTGTGCAACACTTGTGAAGTTACACGACTAAGTTTCTTAGTGGATTACTTCAAGGAGGTTCTTTGAAGAGAGTGGATGTAGGGTCGGAACAAATATGATATTGCCGAACCTCTATAAATTGAGTTTGCATCCTCTATTCTTTAAACACTTTTGTTTACAACACATTATTTGTTTACGTGCTTGTGGGTTTATTTATTTTTATAAACTTGTGTTTAATTAGCAAAAGATTTTAAAAACCCAATTCACCCCCCTATTGGATTGAAACCTTAGTCTACAATTGGTATTAGAGCCAGGTTCTCAATTTTAGGCTTAATATCCTTGAGTTGATCCGATGGCAGCAAATAGCTATTCTGAGGGACACTTCTACACTAGGCCTCCTTTGTTCAATGGCTCCAACTATAACTATTGGAAAAACAGGATAAAAATCTTTGTCGAAGGACAAGATAATAATCTATGAAGATTCATTGAAGAAGGACCTAGAATTCCGTCAAAGGAAATAACTATTGGAGAAATCAATCATACAATGCCTAAACTCAAAACTGAGTACAATGATGAGGATTGTAGAATGATGTCTCTCAATAATAGAGCCACAAATATTTTACATTGTGCTTTAGATATATCTGAATACAATAAAATCTCTGCATGTGTTTCGGCTAAGGAAATGTAGGATAAATTGCAAGTTACATATGAAGGAACTAGTGAGGTTAAAAAATAAAAAATCAATATGCTAGTGTCTGAATATGAATCCTTTAGAATGTCTCCTAACGAAACAATTTCTCAAATACACTCATGTTTCACAACTGTTGTTAATGGTTTGAAGCTTCATAGTAAGAACATTGAGGAGTTTGAACTAACAAGAAAAATCTTAAGATCTTTGACACCCACTTGGAAAGCAAAGAAGACAACCATCACGGAGGCCAAAGATCTCGACAAACTTAATGTTGAGACACTTCTTGGGTCATTATTGACATATGAGATGGAAGAAATGAATTCCATTGTCAATGATGATGAGAAGAAGAAAAAGGCGATTGCTCTCAAAGCTTTTACATGCAACAGAGAAAAGGAATCGGAAGAAGACGCGGAGCCTTTACATGCAACAGAGAAAAGGAATCGGAAGAAGACGCGGAGAGTAGCGAAGAAGATGGTGAGATGGCTTTAATCACAAAACAGTTTCATAGGTTCTTGAAGAAAAGCAAGAAACCTTACACGAAAGTTCTCACTTCAAAAAGGGAACCACTTGTATGCTATGGATGCAAGAAGCCCGGTCACATCAAGGTCGATTGTATGGTTACAAGCAAACCATATAGGAGCTTCAAGAAGAAAGTTATGATTGCAACTACTTGAAGTGATGATGAAGAAGAAGAATCCTCAGATAAAAAAGTCGGATACGAGGAAATTACCAACCTATGTCTTATGGCAATTGATGATGAAAATGAGGTATTATCTTCTCCCTCTTCTAAAAATAACATTGTTAGTAGTAGTGAAGAATTGTTAGAAGTCATAAATGAAATGCATGATGAATTGAAGAAATTCGGTTCTAGGAACTCAACTCTTAAGAAAGAGGTATCATTTCTTTCTAAAAAAATGATAAATCTAAGAGAAGAAAAAGATAAACTATCTTCATTGCTTTATGATTCTTCTCAAGATTTCCCAAAAGATGAAAATGAAAACTTAAAGAATAAGATATTAGAATTGAATGACACAATATGTAGACTCATGCTTGGAAAAGAGAAGCTTGATGAAGTGCTTTCTTGCCAAAGATTAAGTGGAGGAAAATCCAGCTTAGGATACTCTTCATTAGGCAAGCAAAAATCAAAAGAAAGCTTATTCATGAAAGCTTCTTGTGTGAATGAAGCCTCTACAAAGATCACTAGCAAGGTCAAAAACTGTTGACCCTCACCTATATTTTAATGATGACAAAACACAAGTGTGATTAAACTAACAGTGCAATATAAGTGTAGTAAGCAATAAAAGTATTCAACCAAGGTTCAAGGTGCAAGAACTCAAACCGAATCAAACTTTCAAGTGAAGATGGAAGAACTAGTATAGGTCTAAGGTATTAAAACAAAGTGTAAGTCTCACTTATACATTGAAAAACTTGTCCAATGGCTCGCACACAAAATTTTTTTTTTAAAACATAACTTTTTAATCAAACGGTTTTAAGTTAAACACTTTTTGAAACAGAAAAACTGGGTTGGAAGACAACCCAGTCGACTGGGTACATATACCAGAAGACTGGTATATGGGACAGTGTGTCCCCAGTCAACTGGGTGAATCATACCAGTCGACTGGTAAAATGGACAGACAGTCCCCAGTTGACTGGTAAGATCAACCTAGTCGACTGGTACCACTATAGCCTTAAAAATGAGATTTTTTAAGTGGACCCAGTCGATTGGTATCAAGACTCAATCGACTGGTAGGTCAAAAAATATGATCGTTGGGACTCGAAATTCGAGCTTTTAAAACTACAAATATTTCAAATTAAAGTCTAATGACCATATTAATACATGGCTATATAAAGCCACTCTATTGAGCATTCAAAAAATAAATTGAGACATTCAAAAAGAGAAGAACGCACACAATCAAGTCATTTACTCTTTGAAACACAACCATTCTTCAAGCTTTACTTTGAAAGAGAGACATTATTCAGTTGTATAAGCTTTCATTTGTTGTCTCTCTACCATTTACTTTACAGCATTTATTGTAACGGGATTACTTCCGAGAGGAAAGGGATTACTTTCGAGAGGAAGGGGATAGCTTCCAAGAGGAAGGGATTGTAAGGTTTATGCAACACCCGTAAAGTTGTATGACTAAGTTTCTTAGTGGATTACTTCAAAGAGGTTCCTTGAAGAGAGTGGACGTAGAGTCAGAATGAATCCAATATTGCCGAACCACTATAAACTGAGTTTGCATTCTCTATTCCTTAAACTCTTTATTTACAGCACATATTGCATGTTTATATACTGTTTTTATAAACTTTTGATTAATCCGCAAAAGTTTTAAAAACCTAATTCACCCCCCTCTTGGGTTGAAACCTCAGTCTACAATTGGTATCAGAGCCTCGTTCTAAATTTTAGGCTTAATATCCTTGAGTTGATCCGATGGCAACAAATAGCTATTCTGAGGGACACTCATATACTAGGCCTCCTTTGTTCAATGGTTCCAACTATAACTATTGGAAAAACGGAATGAAAATCTTTATCGAAGGACAAGATTATAATCTGTGGAGAGTCATTGAAGAAGGACTTAGAATTCCATCAAAGGAAATAACTATTGGAGAAATCAATTATACAATGCCTAAACCTAAAACTGAGTACAATGATGAGGATTGTAGAATGATGTCTCTCAATAGTAGAGCCACAAGCATTTTACATTATGCTTTAGATATATCTGAATACAATAAAATCTTTGTATGTGTTTCGGCTAAGGAGATATGGGATAAATTGCAAGTTACATATGAAGGAACTAGTGAGGTTAAAAAATAAAAAATCAATATGCGAGTTTCTGAATATGAATCTTTTAAAATGTCTCCTAATGAAACAATTTCTCAAATGCATTCACATTTCACAACTATTGTAAATGGCTTGAAGCTTCTTGGTAGAAACATTAAAGAGTTTGAATTAACAAGAAAAATCTTAAAATCTGTGCCACCCACTTAGAAAACAAAGAAGATAGCCATCATGGAAGCCAAAAATCTCGACAAACTTGATGTTGAAACACTTTTTGGGTCATTATTGACATATGAAATGGAAGAAATGAATTCCATTGTCAATGATGATGAGAAGGAGAAAAATGTGATCACTCTCAAAGCCTCTATGAGTAACAAAGAAGAGGAATCCGAAGAAGATGTAGAGAGCAGTGAAGAAGATGGCGAAATGGCCTTAATCACTAAACGGTTTTATAGGTTCTTGAAGAAAAGCAAGAAATCATACACAAAGGATCCCACCTCTAAAAGGGAGCCACTTATGTGTTATGGGTGCAAGAAGCCCGGTCACATCAGGGCTAACTGTATGGTTACAAACAAACCATACAAGAGCTTTAAGAAGAAAGCCATGATAGCAACCACTTGGAGTGATGACGAAGAAGAAGAGTCATCGGACAAAAAAATCGGATATGAGGGATTGCCAACCTATATCTTATGGCTATCGATGATGAAAATGAGGTACTATCTTCTCCCTCCTCAAAAAATACAATTATCACTAGTAGTGAAGAACTGTTAGAAGTCATAAATGAAATGCATAATGAATTGAAGAAATTTGATTATAAGAACTCAACTCTTAAGAAAGAGGTATCATCTCTTTCTAAAGAGATGATAAGTCTTAGAGAAGAAAAAGATAAACTATCTTTATTGCTTTATGATGCTTTTCAAGATTTCCTAAAAGATGAAAATGAAATCTTAAAGAATAAGATATTAGAATTGAATAGCACAATATCTAGACTCATGCATGGAAAAGAAAAGCTTGATGAAGTGCTTTCTTACCAAAGGCTAAGCGGAGGAAAATCCGGGTTAGGATACTCTCCATTAGGCAAGCATAAATCAAAAGAGAGCTTATTCATGAAAGCCTCTTGTGTGAATGAAGCCTCTACTTCAAAGACCACTAGTAAGGTCAAAATTATTCCCTCAATGAATGCTAGTAAGTCTAGAAATACTAATTCTAATAAATATACAAGAATAAAGCATCCTAGAAATACTCATGCTTATAAGTATGCTCATTCAAGAAATGCTTATACATATTCTAGAAATAATCATCATGTGCATTCTAGGAACAATATATATAATCAAAATGTACAAAATGCATAAACTAAGAGTTACCATCATCCTAGAAATAGTGTGCATACAAGCATGTATCCTAGAAATTATCATCATACATTTTCTGGAAATGACATGTATATTCATATTCCTAACAATAGAAACATGTATCCTAGGAATTCCTATCATAAGCATTATAGGCATGAACAACTAAGAAATCCTAGAAACTTCAATAATTATTATCCTAGGATTGTGCATCATCAACATGTCTATAGAACACCATATATTGTTAAGAAAGTATGGGTCCCAAAAAGAACCGTGTTTTCTAGGACTAACCCTAAAAGACCCAAAAAATTTTGGGTACCTAAAAGTGCGATTGTATATCCTTGTGTGATGTAGATATGTCTCCATACCAAGGAAAAAGGTAACTGTTGGTACCTTGATAGTGGATGCTCAAAACACATGACAGGTGATAAAAGTGTATTCAAGGAGCTAACTCTAAGAGATGGTGGATTAGTCACCATTGGAGACAACACAAAAATAAAGATCATCGGGCATGAAAAAGTTGGTAATGATTTCTCAACCATAGATAATGTATTGCTAGTACAAGGCCTTAAGCCAAATTTACTAAGTATTAGTCAACTTTGTGACAAGGCAGCAAAGTCACATTTGAGACCTTTCATTGTCTAGTTATAGACATCAAGAGCAGCAAGATCAAATTTGTTGGCTCTAGACATGAAAATGTCTATATAGTTGATTTAAAATCTTTGCATTCTGAAAATGAAATTTTTTTTCTTGCATTTAGTGAAAATCCATGGCTATGGCATAGAAGGCTTGGTCATGTGAACATGAACTTGCTGAAAATCATTTTAAGAAAAGATTTAGTTATTAGACTTCCCAAAATCAATTTTGAAAAATATAAAGTATGTGATGCTTGTCAAATGGGAAAACAAACTAGGATTTCTTTTAAATCAAATAATGTAGTATCAACTACTAGACCTTTGGAACTTTTGCATATGGACTTATTTGGTCCAATTAGTACCATTAGTCTAGGTGGCCATCAATATGCTCTTGTTATTGTTGATGACTAATCAAGATATACCTTTGTTATTTTTATTGCTTACAAGGATGAAGCTTTCAAAGGATTTGAAATTTTTTGCAAAAAGGTTCAAAATGAAAAAGGAATTTGTATTTCAAGCATTAGAAGTGATCATGGAAAAGAATTTGAAAACCAAAGTTTTTCAAGATTTTGTGATGAAAATGGATTTGATCACAATTTTTCAGCTCCTAAAACTCCTCAACAAAATGGAGTTGTTGAGAGAAAAAATATAGTTCTAGAAGAATTTTCAAGAACAATGCTTTGTGAAAATAGTTTACCAAAATACTTTTGGGCTGAAGCGATGAACACCTCTTGATATATCTAAAATAGAATTTTAATTAGGCTTATACTTAATAAAACTCCATATGAACTATGGAAAGGTGGAAAGCCTAATATCTCATATTTTCGTACATTTGGTTGCAAATGCTTCATTCTAAATAATAATAAAACTAACTTGGGTAAATTTGACTCTAAGACCGATGAAGGGATATGTTTAGGATTTTCAACATCTAGTAAGGCTTATAGAGTTTTCAACAAGAGAACTCTAGTTGTAGAAGAATCCATACATGTAACTCTTGATGAGTCTAACCAATTAGTAGTAGAGAAGTTTCCTTTAATGATGATGCAGATTTTATTCCAAGAACGGAAACTCCTACTCCCATTGTTGACCCAAATGAGAGTCCATCTTAAGCAAATGAAGAGATAAAAACTCACAATTTGGACAAACTATCTATAAGCCAACAAGAAGAAAGTCTTCCCAAAGATTGGAGGTATGTAAACTATCACCCGATTGATCAAGTGATTGGTGATCCTTCACAAGGGGTAAGAACTGGTTCATTTATTAGAAATATTTGCAATTATGTAGCTTATTTGTCTCAAGTTGAACCTAAGACATTTATAGAAATTGAAAAGGATAATGATTGGATAATTGCAATGCAAGAAAAAATAAATCAATTTGAGAGAAACAATTTTGGAATCTAGTTCCAAGACTTAAGAATCATTCAATAATTGGAACTAAGTGGGTATATAGAAATAATATGGATGAAAATGGAATAGTAACTAGAAACAAGGCTAGACTAGTTGCTAAGGGATATAATCAAGAAGAAAGAATAAACTTTGATGAGACCTATGCTCCCGTAACTAGATTAGAAGCTATTCGAATGTTATTAGCCTTTGCATGCTTTAAAAAGTTCAAACTATTTCAAATGGATGTAAAAAGTGCATTTTTAAATGGTTTTATAGAAGAAGAGGTTTATGTTGAGCAACTTTTTGGATTTGAAAATCCTAGTCTTTCAAATCATGTCTACAAGCTTTCTAAGGCTCTATATGGGTTGAAGCAAGCTCCAAGGGCATGGTATGAAAGACTAAGCAAATTTTTGATTAACAATGACTTTATAAGAGGTAGAATAGACACAACTCTCTTCACGAAAACTCATAAAAATGACACTTTGATAGTCCGAATATATGTTGATGATATTATATTTGGTGCTACTAATGAATATATGTGTCAAGAGTTTGTAAAGTGCATGCAAGGTGAATTTGAAATGAGCATGATGGGAGAGTTTACCTACTTCGTTGGACTTCAAATCAAACAACTAAAAGGAGGCATCTTCATCAATCAATCAAAGTACACTAAGGACCTACTAAACAGGTTCGAGATGGAAAGCTCAAAGTCACTTGGAACACCCATGAGCATCTCGATAAAACTTGATCTTGAGGAAGGAGGTAAATGTGTAGATACTAAATATTATAGAAGCATGATAGGTGCTTTACTTTATTTAACTGCAAGTAGACCTGATATTATGTTCAGTGTATGCATGTGTGCTAGATTTCAGTCTAATCCTAAGGAATCTCATGTAGTTCCAGTAAAAAGAATGCTTAGATATCTACAAGGAACCCAAACCATAGGATTATGGTACTCTAGAGATTCATCTTTTGAGCTTGTAGGATATTCAAATGCTGATTTTGCTGGATGTAGGTTAGATAGAAAGAGCACAAGTGGAATATGTCAATTCTTAGGTGCAATGTTAATCTCTTGGTTTTCCAAGAAACAAAACTCCGTTGCACTATCAACCGCCGAGGCGGAATATGTAGCAGCTGGAAGTTGTTGTGCCCAAGTGCTATGGATGAAACAACAACTAGAAGACTATGGTATGAACCTAAAAGGCATCCCGATATTTTGTGATAATATTAGTGCTATCAACCTAACCAAGAATCCTATCCAGCACTCTAGAACTAAACATATAGAAATTAGACATCATTTCTTAAGAGACCATGCTAAAAAAAGGTGATATAAGACTAGAATTCATACCGTCAGAAGATCAAATAGCTGACATTCTTACAAAACCTCTAAGTGAAGCTAGTTTCTGTAAAATTAGACTGCTAATGGGATTGCTAGATTATGATAAACTAAATGTCTGATTTTTTCATCATTTATCATTTGCATACTTGACATCTAGTGAAAGAGTATTAATCATTGTTTAAATATCTCCCTCACTCAAAGATGTCATAGATAAACAAATTTCGTGCTAAGACTCAAGACCAAAAATTTTCTTAAGGGTCCAGTCGACTGGTAAGTATGTACTAGTCGACTGTTTAGTCTCTGCCTATTCTTCCAGTCGACTGGTATGTCTATACCAGTCGACTAGAACATCAAGACTTTGTTTGGAGCCAATTTTTTGAAAATCAATTATCACCCAGTCAACTGGTAAAAACGACCCAGTCGACTGGTATCTTTCTGCCCAATTATCCATTCGACTGGTATATTGACCCAGTCGACTGGTATCCTCCCCCCAGTCGACTAGCATCGCGATTTTATAAATAAGCTCTTCATTTTTTCCCGATTTTTACGCCATTTTCAAAAACCTTAGCTTTCTCTCTTTACAAAATCTCGCCATTTTGATCTAAAAACCATCAAAACAACATCTAAACACAATGATCTACTCATCTAAAACCTTATTTTCAACTTTCGACTGTTGAAATCTCCCATTTCTACCAAAAACCTTTTTACCCAAAAACCCATTTTTTCCCAAAATGTCCAATAGAATCCGTGTGAAATACACTACCGGGGGACCAAATATGCCTACAAGGCCAAGGTCCACCAAACCTATGGATTCGGAGTCACATGGGAAGGGCGTGGCGGGCTCATCAAGCAAGAAGCCCAGAACAGAGCTTGATGAGTCTCTGTTTTCCGGCCCTGCGGCAAAAACAAGTTATAACTCTATTATACTCCACAAGAATATCATGATGGGTAGAGTTGTCGACTTCGACTCTATTCATCATGGTAACTTTGATATCTTTCTAGCCTTTGAGGCGATACACCTGACCCCACTGGTCAAAGTGCATGAAAAATATTACCCGCGGCTGATTCACCTGTTCTATGCGAACTTGGTGAAACCTAGTCCACTGGCTTTGAGATTCAGAACCAGTGTCATGGGTGTGGAGTTTGAGGTCAACACTGACCTTCTAGTGAGCATCTTAAAGATCCCTGTGGGAGGGATACAATGGAGTCTGGATGGATGGCCAGAAAATTTCGATGTTAAGGAGGCTTGTCAGATAGTCAGGGACGACCCTAACTATGTGTACAGACCCACTACATTTCACACATGTATTGATATGCCCCTAGACTCGAAATTGTTCAATCTCATAGTGAGTTGGACCATCCACCCGGGACTAGAGAGTCGGGGGTATCTATCTAAGATAGATATAATATTGATTTGGTGCCTTAAAACTGGGCACCACTTCAATATATACCCCCTGCTGCTCACCAACATGATTAATGGCGAAGCGAGTGACTCTGGCTGTCTTCCCTACGGGATGCTCATCACACTCATACTCCAGCACTTCCAGGTGCCTCTCCCCTCCTCCGAGGCTCAGAATATCAGGCCAAAGGACATCATCAATGTCTCTTAGCTAAAGAAGATAGGATATATGGTCCACGACAACTTTATTTACTCAAAGGCCGGGAAGCACATATGGATCAGGGAGGATGAAAGCAGTGATGATGAGGACAAGGATGATGTTACTGTTGCTACTGCTGACATGGATACGGATACCCGAGCACCTCCCATAGGAGACTCGAGTGCTAGTCAGGCTGGATATGGTGATCTACTTCAGGCTATCACGAGCCTCCAGCTGACCATGTAGTCCGGATTTTAGACGTTGAGCTCCTCCATTGAGCACCTCTGGGATGATTTCGAGCGACACAGAGAGAGCATTGAGAGTTCCCTAGCTGAGATTCGGGATCTCATTCATGACAGCTCGGACTCTCCTACTCCATGAGTCACCTCATTATTTCTGTTTTTCTTTGATGTACTTACCTTTCTTAGTTCTTAGCTTTTAGCACAGACATATGTTATTGTATTTTTCACTTATGTTTCGACTCTATGAAGCCTCGTTTTGTATTGTACTGGTGTATCTATTGATCATCTATGCTTAGACATATTTCATACACCTGTTTTACTTCTTTGTGATGTAGTTGCATGCTTTATATTGCTTATGTTTGGATTTATGCATTGAAACTATTTATGCTTGTATGGAAACTTCCAGTTCTTCTCGGGAAGGCTTTCGAACTCCGAATGAAACCAAATTTTCATATACAAGTTTGTTTATGCATACTCTAGATGACTATAGTAGCTAAGTAGCTTATTTTTTAGTTTTTAGCCCTTTTTATTGCTGTTGTCAAAACAAGAGAGAAATATGAGAAAACCGAGATAAACAATGTAAATAGAAACCAGTGCATAGATTTAGGGGGAGCATTGCTCCAAAGATATTGGATATGCTTATATATATTGTCTTGGCTGGTTGGATTGCATATAAACTGCGTTTACTTGTTTATAGGTTGGTTTTACTAAAAAAACAGAGGAAACTTCGCCCGATTTTTCTCAAAAACCTTACACTTAGTTTTAAAACTGTTTTCTCTTAATTAGTTTTGTCATCATCAAAAAAGGGGAGATTGTTGACCCTCACCTATATTTTAATGATGATAAAACACAACTATGATTAAACTAACAGTGCAATCTAAGTGTAGTAAGCAACAAAAGCATTCAACTAAGGATCAAGGTGCAAGAACTTAAACCGAATCAAACTTTCGAGTGAAGACAGAAGAACTAGTATAGGTCTAAGGTATTAAAACAAACTGTAAGTCTCACTTGTACATTGAAAAGCTTGTCCAATGGCTCGCACACAAAATTTTTTTTTAAAATAGAACTTTTTAATCAAACGGTTTTAAGTTAAACACTTTTTGAAACAGAAAAACTGGGTTGGAAGACAACCAAGTCGATTGGGTACATATACCAAAAGACTAGTATATGGGACATTATATCCCTAGTCGACTGGATGAATCATACCAGTCGATTGGTAAAATGGACAGACATTCCCCAGTAGACTGGTAAGATCAACCCAGTCGACTGGTACCATTATAACCTTAAAAATGAGATTTTTAAGTGGACCCAGTTGACTGGTATCAAGACCTAGTCGACTGGTAGTTCAAAAAATATAACCATTGGGACTCGAAATCTGAGCTTTTAAAGTTACAAACATTTCAAATTAAATTCTAACGACCATATTAATGCATGGCTATATAAACCCACTCTATTGAGCATTCAAAAGAGAAGTTGAGACATTCAAAAAGAGAAGAACACACACAATCAAGCCATTTACTCTTTGAAACACAAAAAACTTTGAAATATTCATGCTGAGCCATTCTTCAAGCTTTACTTTGAAAGAGAGACATTATTCAGTTGTATAAGCTTTTATCTGCTGTCTCTCTACCGTTTACTTTACAACATTTATTGTAAAGGGATTACTTCCGAGAGGAAGAGGATTACTTCCAAGAGGAAGGGGATAGCTTCCGAGAGGAAGGGATTGTAAGGTTTGTGCAACACCTGTGAAGTTGTACGACTAAGTTTCTTAGTGGATTACTTCAAAAAAGTTCCTTAAATAGAGTGGACGTAGGGTCGGAATGAATCCGATATTGCCGAACCACTATAAACTGAGTTTGCATTCTCTGTTCCTCAAACTCTTTGTTTATAGCACATATTACATGTTTATATACTTGTGGTGTTAACTGTTTTTATAAACTTGTGATTAATCCACAAAATTTTTAAAAACCCAATTCACCCCCCTTCTTGGGTTGAAACCTTAGTCTACAAAAACATACCCTCAATGAATGCTAGCATGTCTAGAAATGCTAATTCTAATGCATATACAAAAATGAAAAACCTAAAAATACTCATGCTTATATGTATGCTCATTCAAGAAATGCTTATACACATCCTAGGAATAACCATCATGTGCATCCTAGAAATAATATGCGTAATCAAAACTTGCATCCTGCACAAGCATATCTTAGGAATTACTATCCTTGTTATTCTAGAAATAATATGCATAGTCATGAAAATGCAAACATATATCCTAGAAATCATCTTCATATATTTTCTGGAAATGATATTAATATTCATATTCCTCACAATAGAAACATATATCCTAGGAACTCACATCAATATCCTAAGCATTATAGGCATGCACAACTAAATACTCCTAGAAATTTCAATAACTATCATCATAGGATTGTGCATTATCAACATGTTTATAGATCACCATATGCTGTTAAGAAAGTATGGGTCCCAAAAAGAACCGTATTTTCAAGGACTAACCCCAAAGGACCCAAGAAATTTTGGGTACCTAAAAATACCATTGTGTATCCTTGTGTAATGTAGATATGTCTCCACACCAAGGAAAAAAATAATTGTTGGTACCTTGATAGTGGATGCTCAAAACACATAATCGGTGATAAAAGTGTATTCAAGGAGCTAACTCTAAGAGATGGTGGACTTGTCACCATTGGAGACAACACAAAAATGAAGATCATCGGGTATGGAAAAGTTTGTAATGATTTCTCAATCATCAATAATGTATTGCTAGTACAAGGCCTTAAGCCAAATTTACTAAGTATTAGTCAACTTTGTGACAAGGGCAACAAAGTCACATTTGAAACCTCTCATTGTCTAGTTATAGACATCAAGAGTAACAAGATCAAATTTGTTGGCCATAAACATAAAAATATCTATATAGTTGATTTAAAATCCTTGCATTCAAAAAACGAAAAATGTTTTCCAGCAATTAGTGAAAATCCACGGCTACGGCATGGAAGGCTTGGTCATGCGAACATAAATTTGCTTAAAATTATTTCTAGAAAATATTTAGTCATTGGACTTCCCAAAATCAATTTTGAAAAAGACAAAGTATGTGATGCTTGTTAAATGGGAAAACAAACTAGGATTTTTTTTAAATCAAAGAATGTAGTCTCAATTACTAGACCATTGGAACTTTTGCATATGGACTTATTTGGTCCAATAAGTACTATTAGTCTAGGTGGCCATCAATATGCTCTTGTTATTGTTGATGATTATTCAAGATATACCTTTGTTATCTTTATTACTTACAAAGATGAAGCTTTCAAAGAATTTGAAAACTTTTGCAAAAAGGTTCAAAATGAAAAAATAATTTGTATTTCAAGCATTAGAAGTGATCAAGGAAAAAAAATTGAAAACCAAAGTTTTTCAAAATTTTGTGATGAAAATATAATTAATCACAACTTTTCAGCTTCTAGAACTCTTCAACAAAATGGAGTTGTTGAGAGGAAAAATAGAGATCTAGAAGAATTTTCAAGAACAATACTTTGTGAAAATAGTTTACCAAAATACTTTTGGGCTAAAGCATAAAACACTTCTTGTTATATCTTGAATAGAATTTTAATTAGGCCTATGCTTGACAAAACTCTGTATGAATTATGGAAAGGTAGAAAGCCTAATATCTCATATTTTCATACATTTGGTTATAAATGCTTCATCCTAAATAACAATAAAACTAACTTGGGTAAATTTGACTGTAAGACCGATGAAAGGATCTTTTTAGGATATTCAACCTCTAGCAAGGCTTATAGAGTCTTCAACAAGAGAACTCTAGTGGTAGAAGAATCCGTACATGTAACTCTTGATGAGTCTAACCCAATTAGTAGTAGAGAAGTTTCTTTTAATGATAATGTAGATTTTATTCCAATAACGAAAACACCTACTCCCTTTGTTGATCCAAATAAGAGTCCACCTCAAACAAATGAAGAGATGGAAACTCTCAAATTGGACCAACCATCTACAAGCCAACAAAAATGATAGTCTTCCCAAAGATTGGAGGCATGTAAATTATCACCCAATTGATCAAGTGATTGGTGATCCTTCACAAGGGGTAAGAACTCGTTCCTCTTTTAGAAATATTTTCAATTATGTAGCTTATTTGTCTCAAATAGAACCTAAGACATTTATTGAAGTCGAAAAGGATAATGATTGGATAATTACAATGCAAGAAGAAATAAATCAATTTGAAAGAAACAATGTCTGGAATCTAGTTCCTAGACCTAAGAATCATACAATAATATAAACTAAATGAGTATTTAGAAATAAGATGGATGAAAATGGAATAGTGACTTGAAACAAGGCTAAACTAGTTGCTAAGAGATATAATCAAGAAGAAGGAATAGACTTTGATGAGACCTATGCTCCTGTAGCTAGATTAGAAGCTATTTGAATGTTATTAGCCTTTGTATGCTTTAATAAGTTTAAGTTATTTCAAACGTATGTAAAAAGTGCATTTTTAAATGGCTTTATAGAATAAGAGGTTTATGTTGAGCAACCTCCTGGATTTGAGAATCCTAGTCTTCCAAATCATGTCTACAAGCTCTCTAAGGCTCTATATGGGTTGAAGTAAGCTCCAAGGGCATGGTATAAAAGACTAAGTAAATTTTTAATAGACAATAATTTTATAAGAGGTAAAGTAGACACAACTCTCTTCACAAAAACTCACATAAATGATACTCTACTAGTCCAAATATATATTGATGATATTATATTTGGTGCTACTAATGAATCTATATGTCAAGAGTTTGCCAAGTGCATGCAAAGTAAATTTGAAATGAGCATGATAAGAGAGCTTACCTACTTCCTTGGACTTCAAATCAAATAATTGAAAGGGGACATCTTCATCAATCAATCAAAATACACTAAGGACCTACTAAAGAGATTCGGGATGGAAAGCTCAAAGTCACTTGGTACACCCATGAGCACCTCAACAAAACTTGATCTTGATGAAGGAGGTAAGTGTGTAGAGACTAAATACTATAGAAGCATGATAGGAGTTTTACTTTATTTGATTGCAAGTAGCCTGATATTATGTTCAGTGTATGTATGTGTGCTAGATTTCAGGCTAATCCTAAAGAATCATATGTAGTAGATATAAAAAGGATCCTTAGATATTTACAAGGAACTCAAACCCTATGATTATGGTACTCTAGAGATTCATCTTTTGAGCTTGTAGGATATTCATATGCTGATTTTGCTGGAAGTAGGTTAGATAGAAAAAGCACAAGTGGAATATGCCAATTCTTAGGTGCAATGTTAACCTCTTGATTTTCCAAGAAACAAAACTCCATTGAACTATCAACAGTCGAGGCGGAATATGTATCTGCTGGAAGTTGTTGTGCCCAAGTATTATGGATGAAAGACATGAACTTTAAAAGTATCCCAATACATTATGATAATACTAGTGCTATCAACCTAACCAAAAACCCTATTCAACACTCTAGAACTAAACACATAGAAATTAGACATCATTTCTTATGAGACCATGCTAAAAAAGATGATATAAGACTAGAATTCATACCTTCAGAAGATCAAATTGCTGAAATTATAATAAAACCTCTAAGTGAAGCAAGTTTTTGCAAAATAAGACTGTCAATAAGATTGTTAGATTATGATAAATTATATGTTTGATTGTTTCATTATTCATCATTTTGCATATTTAACATCTAGTGAAAAAATATTAAACCTTATTTAATAACTCTCTCACTTAAGATGGCATAGATAAACAAATTTCGTGCTAAGACTCAATATCAGAAATTTTCTTAAGGGTCCAATCGACTGGTAAGTCCATACCAATCGACTGGTAATCAAAAAACTTGTTTGGAGCCATTTTTTGGAAATCTGTTAACTTTCTAGTCGACTGGTATGAACTACCCAGTCGACTGGTATCTGTTTGCCATTTCATCCAGACGATTGGTACCCTGACTCACTCGACTAGTACGCAAAACTTTTCATTTCTGCAAAGGACCCAGTCGACTGGTACCCTAACCCGAGTCGATTGTTATCGCGATTCTATATATAATCTCTTCAATTTTTCCATATTTTTACGTCATTTTTAGAACCCTAAGTTTTCTCTCTCTACAAAATCTCGTCATTTTGATAAAAAAAAACCTTCAAAATACTTCCTAAACACCTCGATTCACTCATCTAAACCATCCATCTCAACTTTCTATGGTTGAAATCTCTAATTTCCACTAAAAACCCTTTTGTTACAAAAAACTCACTTTCTTCCAAAATGTCCGATATAATCCATATAAAAACAATCGTTAGGGGACCACATGCGCCTACTCGGCCAAGGTCCACCAAATCCATGGCTCCAGATTCCCGAGGGAAGGGCATGGTGGGCTCATCAAGCAAGAAGCCCAGAATAGAGCTTGACGACTCTCTGTTCTCCAGCCCGGCGGTGAAAGACAGGTATACCTCAGTTATCTGCCATAAGAAGTTCATGACGGGTAGATTCGTGGACTTCAAATCTATTCCTCATGGTAATTTCGATATATTACCTGCTTTTGATGCCATACACTTGACCCCACTGGTCAAGATTCATAAAAAATATTACTTGAGATTGATTCACCAGTTCTATGCGAACTTTGTGAAACCCAGTCAACTGACTCTAAGGTTCAGAACCAATGTAATAAGTGTGAAGTTTGAGGTCAACACTGACCTCTTGATGAGTATCCTGAGGATCCCTGTGGGAGGTATCCAATGGAGTCTAGACGGATGGCCAAACAATTTCGAGTATGAGGAAGTATGTCAGATAGTTAGGGGTGACCCTAACTATGTGTTTCAACCCACTACATTTCACACATGTAGTGACATTCCCCTTGACTTGAAATTGTTCAATCTTATTGTGAGTTGGACTATCCACCCGAGACTTGAGAGTCGGGGCTATCTATCTAATATATATATTGTATTGATTTGGTGACTTAAAACTAAGCACCACTTTAATATCTATCCCTTGCTGCTCGTCAACATGATAAACGACGAAGCGAGCGACTCCAGATGTCTTCCCTACGAGATGATCATCACGCTCATCCTCTAGCACTTCTGAGTGCCTCTCCCCACCTCCGAGGCTTAGGACATCGGCCTCAAGGATATCATCAACGTCTCCTTACTAAAGAAGATGGGATGCACAGTCTGAGATGGCTTCATCTACTCCAAGGCCGGGAAGCATATTCGGATAGGAGAGGACGACAACAGTGATGGTGAGGACGAGGGTCCAGATGTTGCTGCTACTGCTATTAATATAGATACGGATGACTGAGCACCTCCTATGGGTGACTCGAGTGCTAGTTAGACTAGTTATGGCGATCTCTTTCAGGCTATCATGAGCCTCTAACTGACTATGTAGTCCGGCTTCTAGAGTTTGAGCTCCACAGTCTACGCCATGCATCACGACCTCCGCTCTCTCCGGGATGACTTCGAGTTGCACTGTAAGCATACCGAGGGCTCTCTGGCTGAGCTTCAGGATCTTGCTCGTGGTGGCTCTAATTCTGCTGCTCCTTGAGTCATTTTTTTATCTTCCTTTTGATGTACATATTGATGTAGTTTTTCATTATTCTTAGCACGAACATATTTTCATATTTGATTGCATTTTGTACTTCTGTTTCGGCTTTACGAAGCCTATTTTGTATAGAATGGTGATATATATGACGATGGTTCATGCTTAAACTTATTTCATATACTTGTTTTACATATGTGTAATATAGTTTCATGCTTTATATCTCTTTATATTCGGATAAATGCTTTAAAACTGCTTCTACATGTATGAAAACTTCCGGTTCTTCTCAGGAAGGCTTATGAACTACGAATGATGCCAAATTTTCACATTCAAGTTTGTTTATGTATGTTCTTCATGTTTATAGTATCTAGATACTTATTTTTTGGTTTACTACCCCCTTTCCTGCTGTTGTCAAAACGGGGGAGAAAATGAGAAAAAAAGGTGTAAACTCAAACTAGTGCATAGATTTAGGGGGAGCATTGCTCCAAAGAAGTTGGTATATGATTATATATGTTGACTTGATTGGTTGAGTTGTATATAAACTGTTATTTATCTTTTTATAGGTTGGTTTTATTCAAAAAACAAAGGAGACTCTGCCCGATTTTTCTAAAAAAATCCAACACTTAGTTTTTAAAACTGTTTTTTTCTCATGAGCTTTATCATCATCAAAAAGAGGGAGATTTTTGACCCTCACCTATATATTAATGATGACAAAACACAACTTTTATTATACTAACAGTGCTACCTAAGTGTATTAAGCAATAAAAGCATTCAACTAAGGATCAAGGTGCAAGAATTCAACCCGAATCAAACACCAAGTCAAGATAAAAGATCTAGTATAGGGACAAGGTATTTAAACAAGTTGTAAATCTAACTTGTTAAGGTAAAAAGCTTGTCTTGTGGCCCTTTTTGATGAAACATTTTTACAGAACTGTTCAATCAAACGTTTTTAAGTTAAAAACATTTCAAAACATAAAAACCGGGTTGATAAGCAACCCAGTCGACTAGGTACTTATACTAGAAGACTAGTATATGAGACATTGTGTCCCCAGTCGACTGGTATATTGGACAGACTGTCCCTAGTCGACTGGTAAGAACCACCCAGTCGATTGGTACCTTCAATAGCCTTAAAAATGAGATTTTTAACTTGACCGAGTCGATTGGTACTAAGACCTAGTCGACTGGTAGTTCAAAAAATATGACTGTTGAGACGCGAGATTTCTGCACAAACTACACCAAATGGTACCAGAACAGTACAAAGCGGGCATATTACATCAAGGCTATATAAACCCACTCTATTGAGCATTTCAAAGAAGGAGATTTGACATTCAATCAAGTTTTTACTCATTGATACACAAAAGCTTTGAAATATTTATTGTTGAGCCATTCTTCAAGCTTTACCTTGAAAGAGAGATATTATTCAGTTGTATAAGCTTTCATTATTGTCTCTCTACCATTTACTTTACAGCATTTATTGTAAAGGGATTAGCTTTCGAAATGAAGAAATTAGCTTCCGAGAGGAAGAGATTAACTTCCAAGAGGAAGAGATTTTGCTTCCAAGAGGAAAAGATTTGCTTCCAAGAGGAAGAGATTGATTGTAAGGTTTGTACAACACTCGTGAAGTTTCACAACTAAGTTTCTTAGTGGATTACTTCAAGGAAGTTCCTTGACTTGAAGAGAGTGGACGTATGGTTGAAACGAATCCGATATTGCCGAACCACTATAAAATGAGTTTGCGTCATCTATTCTTTAAACTATTTTGTTTACATGCTTGTGGGTTTATCTGTTTTTATAAACTTGTGTTTAATTAGCAAAAGTTTTTAAAAACCCAATTCACCTCCCCTCTTGGATTGAAACCTCAGTCTACACCAACAATTTTAAAACTTTTTTACCTACTGAAAAGATGGATTTAGAGCCTATCAGAGTGATGAATCAAGACATGGTGAAACTTGATCGATTCGATGGCAACAATTTTGCTCGCTGGTAAAACAAGATAATTTTCCTACTGACTGCATTGAAGATTTATTATGTGTTGGGTTCGGACTTACCTCTTATACCAGACAATCCAAAATCAAGTGTTGATGGAACTCCGCCTAATGCAGAAGGTGTTAAAAGAGTTCATTTGGAGAAAAAGAAACGTGAAGAAAATGAGTTATTGTGCCGAGGACATATATTGAACACCCTATCAGATCGGCTTTATGACTTGTTTACTGAAGTCAAGTCTACAAAAGACATATGAAATAAACTAGAATTCAAGTACAAGGTTGAGGAAAAAGGTAAAAGTAAATACTTAATTTTTAAGTACTTTGAATTTCTGATAGTTGACAATAAATGTGTACTTGAGTAAGTTCATGCGTTGCAAGTACTGGTTAATAAACTTCGTTCCCTAAAGATAATTATTTTAAAAGTTTTTCAAATGGGCACAATTATTGCTAAATTGCCTCATTCTTTGAAAGACCATGGTAAGAAACTACTGCATAAAACTGAGGACTTTAAATTGGAACAAATTCAAAAGTATCTTCGTATAGAAGAGGAGTCATGTGCACGTGATAACAAGAATTTGATTCTTTTTGAGTCTAAAGCATATTATGTTGACGAGAACCAATCTAAGAACCAGTATTTGCAAACCAAGAAGAATGACCAATAGTTTAAAAAGGATAAACCCCAAAACAATAAGAAGAAGGGAGCATGTTTTGTTTGCGGAAAAGATGGTCACTTTGCTAAACAATGTAGGCATCGTAAGGCCAACATAAAGGGAAAAGAAAACATAGTGAAAGAGGGTCTTATAGCCATGATCTTTGAGATTAATATGTCAACTGAAAATTCTAGTTAGTGGCTCGATTTAAAAGCAACAGTTCATGTCTGTAAAGACAAGTTCTTCTTCAAGAAATTTAAGGAAGTGATTGGTGAAGTGCAAATGGGAAACAGTAAGTGTGTCCAAGTTACTGGCAAAGGAACTGTTAAAATCGATTTCACATACAAAAAATTGTTAACCCTTATTAATATTTTATATGTACCCGACTTTAAGAAGAACTTTATGTCTGTTGACTTACTTTGTAAGAAAAGATTTCGGGTAGCATTTAAATCCGACAAGGTTATCTTATCGAAGAATGGCATGTTTGTGGGAAAAGGTACTCCTAAGATGGAATGTACAAGTTGAGTATCATTAATAATAATATTATATCTTCTGCCTATACTATTGATTTATCTATTTTGCATGTACGTTTGACTCATTTAAATTATCATACTTTAAGAAATATGAAAAGATTAAATTTGATTGATTTCAATAGTATTGCTGAAAATGTGAAATTTGTACTAAGTTTAAATTAGTGAAGAAACATTTTCATAGTGTTAAAAGAGATTCCAAAATTTTAGAATTAATATATTATGATATTTGTGAGTTAAATGGTATGCTTACTCGTGGTGGTAAAAGATACATTATTACTTTTGCTGATGATTTTAGTAGATATATGTATGTGTATTTATTAAGAACAAAAGATTAAGCTTTTGATATGTTTAAGAAGTTTAAAGTTGAAGTTAAAATCAATTAGAAAAGAAAATTAAAATTCTTAGATCAGATAGAGGTGGAGAATACTTTATGCCTGATTTTTTTTGAAGAGAATGATATTATTCATCAAATAACAACACTTTATACACCACAACAAAATGGCTTAGTCAAGAGAAAGAATAGATCATTAGTTGAAATGGTGAATTGTATGCTAATGAATATTAAGTTGCCTATTAGTTTGTGGGGTAAAGCACTGCTCATTGCTTACTACATACATAATAGAGTAATTTCTAAGAAAAATAACGTTAGTCCATATGAGTTATGGAAAGGAAGAGAACTAAATTTAGACTATCTAAAAGTGTGCGGGTGCCTAACGTACTATAAAGTTCCTGATCCTAAGAGAACTAAGTTATAACCTAGACCTATTAGAAGTGTATTTGTGGGATATACTGAAAATAGTAAGGCTTATAGACTCATGGACTTAGATTCTAATTCTATTGTGGAATATCATGATGTAGAATTTTTTTAGAATAAATTTTCTACTGATTTTGTGAATATGATGAAAATAGTCAAGTTCCTTTGTCTTGTACCAATGTGAGTATAGAAACTCAAAAGAGAGTTACTAACTTACCTAAAGACCAATATGAACTTAGAAGAAGCATTAGAGCAAGGAAAGAGAAGGATTTAAGTCCAGAGTTTATTTTTTCTCAAGCCATAGTATTTTTGGTTGAAGGGGATAGAAATAATTCTATTCTTAATCAAATTTCTATGGTGCTAAATCTAGAAGATGATCCTAAAACTTTTAGTGAGGCTATGCCATCAAGAGACGCTTCATTTTGGATAGAAACTGTTAATGATGAAATAGACTCAATAATTGGTAACAACACTTAGGTTTTAGTGGATCTACCTAATGGGTCAAAACCCATTGGATGTAATTGGGTCTTTAGAAGAAAATATAATACCGATGGCTCTATTATAACTTTCGAGGCTAGTTTAGTAGCTAAAGGGTTTAGACAAAAAGAAGGAATTGATTATTTTGATACATATGCACATGTTGCACGCATTACATCTATTAGAATTCTTATCGCATTGGCATCTATATATCATTTGTATATTCACCAAATGGATGTTAAAACTGCTTTTTTAAATGGGGACTTAAATGAAGAAGTCTATATGGAACAACCAGAAGGATTTGTTCTTCCTGGAAATGAGAACAAAATATGTAAGTTAATTAAATCATTATATTGTTTAAAACAAACACCTAAACAATGACATGAAAAACTTGATTCTGTAATTTTATCTCTTGGTTTTATACATAATAATGCTGATAAGTGTATCTTTTCAAAGTTTATTAAAGAATTTGGAGTCTTAATTTGCTTATATGTTGATGACATGTTAATAATTGGAGCAAACGTGTTTGGTGTCAATGAAACTAAGAAATGTTTAACTTCTAGTTTTAAAATGAAGGATTTGGGTGAAGTAGATACTATACTTGGTATTAAGGTTAAAAAGCATAGTGAGGGTTATGCTTTGAGTCAATCTCATTACATTGAGAAGGTTCTAAATAATTTTCAACACCTTAATATCAAAGAGTCAAATACTCATTTTGATAGAAATGTTAAATTAATAAATAATATTGGTACATCAGGAGCCCTTTCTAGGAAGTTAGTGAGAATGACAACTTTCGAAATAGAGCTGAAACCTTTGTAAAAAGAATCACCAGTAATAGTAACCCAACTTTATTTCTAGCATTACACTAGTCATAAAGTTTAATGGGTAAAAACAAGTTACCGATAAGTGATTGTATTAATACTGACAAAATTTAGCCCTAAATGGTCAGTATTGTCTGTTACTTTCTTGTGTAGGATGAGATATACTCTTAATGAAGTCTATTACAAATTTGTAGTGTGTTCTAGTAGCGGAAACAGATTGTAGGCTTCACCTATATGAACTTATAAGTGGTGCCGCTTCTTAAGAGAGTTTAAAAGTTTACTCTCAAGAGAGTTCATGAACCAGGATCAAGCAGTTCTAAGTAATGTGGAGTTTCTCACCGAAACAAGAGAAATATATATATATATATATATATATATATATATATATATATATATATACACACACACATGTGTGTGTGCGTGTGTGTGTGTGTGCGTGTGTGATATTTAATGTTATTGAGTTTCTAATTTAATGTTATTGATCAATTAGATAATTCTTAGAGTTTTGAAATATTAACACTAAATAAATATTTAAATCGAAAGATATCTTTACATATGTATATAATTTTAAATGATTATTGGCTGTATTATTTTATCAAAGTGTTTTCTAAAGAAGTTTTATTTTTCAAACAAAAGTGGGGGATTGTTGGAAATTTTGTTGGAAAAATAAGATTTAGTCGACTGAATGAAGGATAGAGGGTTACTGTCCATTTTTCTAATCGACTGAATACCTAACATCTGATACTTTTCAGTTTTAAATATTGATTCAGTTGACTGAATGTTCGAAGATTTTGAATTCGAATTCCAACGGTTATAACTTTTCAGAAAGACATGTCTTCTCTTTGACGAGCTACGTTTTTAAATGATTACTCTTCGTTTTCAGACTGTTGGAAGTTCAAAATTAAATCTATAAATACTTCTTATAATTTTCAAAATTAACAACTTTACTTTTTACTTTCTTTTTCTTCTTCTTATTATTCTTTTTTTTCCTGAAAAAATATAGTCACTTTTCTTCATTGTTTCAAAAGAGAACTAAAAGAAGAATATCTGATTTTGCTTTTAAAAATTCTTATAGACTTTGAGTATCTTTGAGGAATATTTGTTAGAACTCAGAGCAATCGAGTTGGACAAATAAAACCTTAAAGACAATGTAACACACGTCTCAAAATCACTAATTTTTTGTATAGTGCAAGTTTTACTTCACAATTTTTACTGCAGGGGAATTAATCTCAAAGAGAAAAGAGCTCACTTGAGGAAAAAGTGAAAAACTACTTTTGTTTTTTAATATTTGCTCCAAACCTACTTGCCTTTTCTTGCATTAGAAACGGCGCAAAATCGGGCTTTATAAAGTTGTAACGGCAAGATTTTTATTTTTACAAATTTTCTTTTTGGTCTGTATCTTCTTCATTCTTCACTAAATTGCTTTCCCGTTGGACCTTCAACTCAATCAAAGCCCACAAACCACCCTGACCCGAACAGCCCAATCTCCGACCACTCAGAAGTTCAGAACGCACCAGCTCAGTAAACTCAGATGCTCCTTCACAAAACTCTCCATTTTATCACACCTTTTTCAACTAAAACAAAAACAAAAACAAAAACATCTTCTCTCAATTGGAGAGTCCAAATCAAACAGAGCCAGTTAGTCTCCCAAATCTCACCAGTTCTCTTACAAAGACACAACTGGGTGCCTCTCCTCCAAAACCTCAATCTCTCCTCCAAACTAACCCCACTTCTCTTCCTCCATATCCTCCAGAAAACCCAAAACAATCCACAAATCTCTCTCATTTTCTTCAACTGGGCCAAAACCAAACTTGGGTTTATTCCAGACCTCAAATCCCATTGCCATATCATCCAAATTGCAGTCGGGTCGGGTTTTTCTGAGCATGTGGAACTCATCTTGAATTCTCTGGTACAGACTCATCCTGCATCAGTAGTTGTGATGTCCACGATTCAACCTTGTGAAGGTAGAGTTTCTCAGTCTAATACGTTAAGCTTACTTCTTGAATGGTATTCACAAAAGGGCTTGCCTTTAGAAGGTTTAGAGGTATTTAGGAGAATGAGAGTTGATAAGTATACACCTTCAATTCATGCATGTAATTCTCTTCTTGATGCTCTCCATAGAGAAAATAAGAGTAGATTGGCTTTGTGTTTCTATGGTGCTATGATCCGAGATGGGGTTTCAGCGGATAGGTTGACGTGGTCATTGGTTGCTCAAATTCTTTGTAAAGATGGGAAATTGGAGGGCATTGTTAGATTGCTAGATATTGGTATTTATAGTTCTGTGATTACGATCTTCTTGTTGATTGTTATAGCAAAAATTGTGATTTTAGTTCTGCGTTTAGTCGGTTAAATGAAATGTGTGAAAGAAAACTTGATCCTGGTTTTAGTACTTAGCTTGATACTTGATGGGGCATGTAAATTTGAGGATGCTGAAATGATTAAGAGGATTATGGGCATAGTGGTAGAGAAAAAAATGCTTCGAAAATGTCCTTCAACTGAAAATGATTCCATCATTCAAAAGCTTTGTGATTTGGGGAAACCTTATGTTGCAGAGATGGTTTTTAAGAGAGCCTGTGATTAGAAGGAGGGAGAACAGAGGAAGCAATTGGGATATATCACTGAATGTAATTCTAGAGATGGGGTCGTTGCCGGATTCCTTCTGTTGTTGTTCAGTGGTGGAGCATTACTGTTCTAGCCAACAGTTTGAGCTTCTGTTGTTGTTCGGTGGTGGAGCATTACTGTTCTAGCCAACAGCTTGGGAAAGCTATGGCATTGCATGATGGGATGGAGAAATTGAAAGGCAGTTTGGATGTAAGGACATATAATGTACTTCTTGATGGGCTTTTCAAAGGGAGAAGAGTAGAAGAGGCTGCACAGGTGTTTGATTAAATGAAAGGACTGAATTTCTTGAACAGTGCAAGTTTTACAATTATGATTCGTGAGCTATGTCGTGTAAAAGAACTGAGGAAAGCCATGAAAATTCATGATGAAATGTTGAAGAAGGGGCTGAAACCTGATCAAGCAACATATAAGCGTCTGGTATCTGGATTCAAATTATAGAAGGCTGTTGCAGATGTATTCATTTAAACATCTACTAGATGTTGGCATTGTTTGCTTTTGTCACATACTTTTCAAAACTAGCCAGCAATTTTTGCAGGTCATAGGTTAATAGCAATGGCCTTGTTGGTATATTGGTGCAAGAACATAGGTGATGTTAATGTTTAGCATCCAAGTTTGTTCAAGCAGACTGATACAGCGGTGTCTGCTTTATTTGCATAATGTTTATATAACTCTCTGCTTTTACTTGATTTTGGGCCACTTTTCACGAGCTGGGCCCCGTGTAAAGGAGCTGTGAAAAGCCTTGAAAATTCACGATGAAATGTTAAGAGCGTCTGATATCTGGATTCAAGTGATCGTGGGGCTGTTGCAGATGTATTCATTTAAGTGACTACCAGATGATGATATTGTGTACGGTTGCCACATACTTCTGGAAAACTAGCCAGCAAAATCTGGAAGTCATAGGTTAATAGATAATTTCTTCTATCTTCTTTTTGATTTTATTTGCATAAGGCTTCTTTTTATTTTTATTTTTATTTTCTGGATTTTGGTGTTCGCCATCAAGTCAATCAATTTGGTTTTCATACAAATGGAAATGGTTACTAATAAGTAAGAACACAATATGTCTGAGATCATTAGGTCTAAAAGGCACCAATCACACCAGTTTTCCTACTTTCTTCCTCGAGTCACTTGCAGGAACCTACTCAAATAGTTAAATGTAGATCCGAGGTAATGGCAAATTTGCGTTTAAGAAATGTGAGTGTGTGATAGTCACACTGGTAGTATCCGTTTAAAAAAATTAATAATTCCGTGAATTAATAATTATTGTTATTATTTATAATTATTATCTAATTTTTTTATTTATAATTATTAATATTTTTTTCGATTTACAGAAGTACAAAGCCCTTCTCTTTGTAACAGAACCAGAACTAACCAAACACCGCGCCCCTCTCAAGGACAAAAGAATGGCGATCTCTGCAAGAACCACCCACCACTTCCTCCTCTTCACAACCGTAATCTCACTCTGCATTTTTGTTGCCAAGTCCGATCCGGAAAGGGTCAGCGAGCTCATATCCCTCCAATCTGGATCCGAATCGGGCGTGATCCGTCTCAACGACCACTCCGTCTCACGGTTCTTGACCTCCGTAAAGATCCCTCGTCCCTACTACATCATAGTCTTCTTCGACGCTGAACAGCTCCGCGACAAGTCGGAGCTCCACCTCCCTGAGATCCGCCGCGAATTCGGCATCTTGGCCTCTTCCTTCATTGCCAACAATGCCAACGGATCCTCCTCCTCCTCCAGGTCCAATGTCAAGCTCTTCTTCTGTGACATAGAGTTCAGGGAATCCCAGTCCTCCTTCTCGCTCTTCGGGGTCAACTCCCTCCCCCATATCCGCATCGTGGGCCCTACCGCCGCGAACCTCAAGGACGAATCCCAGCCGATGGACCAGGGGGACTTCGCCCGGATGGCTGAATCCATGGCCGAGTTCGTGGAGTCCAAGACAAAGCTCACCGTAGGCCCGATTCGTCGACCCCCGATTCTGTCGAAGAAGCAGCTCGGTCTGGTCATCGTGTTGGTGCTGATCTGGACTCCGTTCGCCATCAAGAAGGTTCTAACAGGGCAGACTCTGGTTCACGACCCCAAGGTTTGGCTATCCGGTGCCGTTTTTGTCTACTTCTTCAGCGTCTCGGGTGCGATGCATAACATTATCAGGAAGATGCCCATGTTTTTGACGGACCGGAATGACCCCAGCAAGCTGATTTTCTTCTACCAGGGGTCAGGGATGCAACTCGGGGCGGAGGGATTCGCTGTCGGGTTCTTATACACTGTTGTCGGGTTGTTGCTGGCGTTTCTCACGAACGTGCTTGTTAGGGTGAAGAATGTGACTACCCAGAGGTTTGTTATGCTTTTCGCGCTGTTCATTTCGTTCTGGGCAGTGAAGAAGGTGATTTACTTGGATAATTGGAAGACTGGGTATGGAATTCACGGGTTCTGGCCGTCCAATTGGTACTAATATTGAGCTACTACTTCAGGTGATTGTTATTACTTATTTTCTTTTTGCATTAGAGATGTTAAACTCAAAATTGGGATCGAACTTTGATGTTTAAACTAAAATGTGTACAACTTTGCGTGAAAAGTTGCCCATAATAGAACATTAGATTGTTACTGGTTGACTGATATTAATTTCTCCGTGAAAATCCTTGTCTTAGAACATCTGAATGACTTGATTCTACGTCCGTTAATACATGAAGTTTACTTTGTTATTTTGGGCTCTAAATTTCTGAATTGAAATTGACCACCAGTGGTGTAGTTGAATACCTGAGTTGAATACCTTTTTATTCCTTTTATTAGTGACTTTCTTATGTTCACTTGAAAAGGCCAACCGTAATATTAGGAATGTGGTTACTGCAATGGGGATGAAAGTAGGCACTTGGCTCTGTTTGACTGAAATTCCTGCTACTGGAGTTATTGGGTTTTGAATGGATGACATGATGGTCATTATATTCTTATGTTTTCAGCAACTTCTTAATTCAGTGCCTTTGTGTGTTGGGGTTCTGTTGTATAATACATCTCTTCCTACTTAGTACTATCATTCTGAGTTTACTTTTAGTGTTAGAAAGCTTATTGACAATTATTATGTGTGATCCTGATGCTGCTTCAGCTAATATAGCTTGGTGATAGAGTATAGTGTTTAAGAATAAGGATAAACAGCATATGATCTGCAGCAAGACTGTTTCAGGTCCTTTGTATATCTTAAATCTCTGGATTTGTACATTTTCATTGGTGACTGATGTCGGTTGTTTGGGATTCTCTGTGAAATGCTTGGTTTGGCATTAAGTTCTAATGGGCAAATTGCGAGGAAGGTACATAAACTTTTAAGATCTTGACAATTAACTATATGAACTTTTTGTGTTGACCATTAACTATATGAAGTATTGACTTTTGACAATTCTGATTTAGTATTTTGTCTAATTAATTTATATACATTAGAATTTTAAAGAAATGGCAATATTCACCTCAAAATTGTTTTTTTTTTTTATTTCTTTTCTTTTATAATACACCTTGAAATTGTCAATGGTTCCATCACAACAATTAATTGAAAAAAAAACAAATAAAAAACTGAAAACATCAAAAATCTAAATTAATCATATGGAATTCCGCACTAGATGTGACATTGCTTAAATTTAATACTTCTGGTAGCTGATTGCTAAAATAAAAAGTTCATATAGATAAGTTCCAAAAGCTAGAAGTTCATATATCTCATGAGCAACTAATTCCTAGTTCTAATGGGTATCTGATGCATAATGGGAAAATAATTATGTATTCTTTTATGATTTATGGGATCTTAGGGTATTTGTGGGACTATTGTGTAAATAAACTTTTAGGAAATTTTAGACTTGTTTCTCTCTCATTTCTTCCCTTCTTCACCTTTATCCATATGTTTCTTGTTGTTTGGTTATTTGTCCTACATCAAATTGGTATCACACTTTCACAACAAATTATCCCTAAACCCACATCAGATTTTGAAAAAAAAAAACAGCAACTTAAACAGCTCCATATGCCACTTTTCTTCGACTTCCAGCCTGCGCCACCACAACCATCAGAACCGAAATTGTCAGGCGACCAAAATCCCAGAATTTCGGCATGTTCCGACGCGATCCGGACCGGAAAAACTGATTTGTCTATGCCCACCATCCATGCACCAAAACGTCATTGGAAACCATGGGAAATGATGTCCGTTGTTCTTCCAGCTGTTGCCACCTCCGACTGCACTTTCTGGTGGGTTTTGATAAGGGCCACCACCACCATCACATCCATAAAACGCCGAACGGCCAGATCTCATAAGCCCAGTTGCCATCTTTGACGGAAACCCCTGCAACAATGCCGGGAATTTGCTGACCTGTTGCTGCCGACGATCTGCATTTCCAGTGGTTATCAACGCGTGCCACCACCGGATTCTTGATCAGATATCATTGATTTATGCATCCCGCAAACAATTGTGTACTCTTCTCGGTCCGACAACATCGATATGAAACGTTTGTTCCTGTGTTGTTTTGCTTCAATTTCGGTTCTTGATATTTTATTGTTGTTTGAAATAGAGAAAAAAAGAGAAAAAAGAAAAAAGAAAAAAAAAAAATTTGCGGTATAAGGAATGCGTTCACTTGAGTCGTGTCGAGTTCTTCTGGTTACAGTTCATTATATGCTATGTCCGATTACAGAAGATGTGCTCCAATAGGTTTTTGGTCTATTTGGTCATGTGGAGAAAATTAGTATTTTCTCAAATGCAAGGGAATTTCAAGCTTTTGTGCAATACCGTTTGCTTCAAGATGCTATTTGGGCTAAAATAGAGTTTGATGGTTGTTATATTTATGATAACTATTGTCAGTTGGAGATCGAGTATTCCAACTTTGAAACTCAAATCCTCAAGATGCAACAACTCATTGCATGAACAACACATCTAGTGGAAGCAACTTTTGCCAAAACTTTTACCTATCGAGATTTGTGTCATGATGACAAAGTATGAAGTTGTTTCTCCGGTCCAAGAACACTTTGAAGAGCAAGCACAAGTCATTGATGAATGGTTCAAATCTCAAGAAGTACTCGATGTATCTATTGAGCCCTTTCAAAGTGAAGAGAAACAATACCAAACCAAGGATGAAGATATGTGTGTCAAAATTCCTTCCATCGATTTTGTCCTACCTCTTTGGTTAGAAGCTCCTTTGATATCACTCTTGTTTCCTCTCGAAGACACCACATCCAAAAACTTTCAAGGTGTCACCGTACAACTTCAGCCATCCATAGTTCTGATCCTTCATCACTACAAAACTCGAGGGCGAGTTTTTTGCAAGTGGGGTAGAATGGGAAAAGAATTATGTACTCTTTTATGATTTATGGGATCTTAGGGTATTTGTGGGATTATTGTATAAATAAGCTTTTAGAAAATTTTAGATGTTTAGGATTAACTAGTTTCCTATTATGTTTAGGATTAGTTGGTTTCCTATTATGTTTAGGATTAGTGCCTGTATAAGAGCACTCATATTAGGATTGTAATTCAGATTATGATTATGAAATAAAAACTGTCAAGTTTGGTATCTGTATCTTTATATCTTCTTTCCTGGTTCTTTTCCTATTCTTGATTCTTCTCCTTTTAATTTTCTATCTGATTGTGCCTGTTTCTCTCTCATTTCTTCCCTTCTTCCCCTTTATCCCTCTGTTTCTTGTTCTTTGGTTGCTTGTCACATTAGTATCATTGTAATTTTCTTACATTCTTACTTTCTTGGATTTCTTTGGAACTTGGGGGGCTGGATCTTGCATTTCTTTTCCACACATATATTGCTTTTAAATCTTATAAAAAAAAAATTGCATCAAGTCCTGCTTCTTGCTGTTTGGCTCAGATGAGAAGCTTGTTAAATAAAAACCATCCTTTTCACAATATTGAGGAGCTCAGATTTGGAAATTAGGTATAATTTTATTTTTTGCTTAATAATTGGATATTTCTGCCAGTCTCAATGTTGGCAGGTTTTTAGAACTTTGTGGTATGATCTTAAAAATAAGGTTTTAAGGCTTGGGACACAATACTTCTATCAGATATAGAGAAAAAGCAAAATAGAAAGGATAATGTTTTTTTGGTAAACTGGATACGAAGACAAAGCAACACAAACAAAAACCAGCAAAGGATAATGTTTTGAGCCTAACTAAAGATTGCATTTGAGAAGAAGTCCATGGTTAAATGTTCCGGTAACCTGTAATCAGGAATTTCCTCCCATTTGGTTGGTGGTCTATATGTTTCTAATTTTTATCAAATCTTTGTTTAAGCTTTCGGGTGGAATGGGGTGCGGTGGGGGTCTATGTTATTATGTTGGAAGTTTGTGGTATTGTTGGCTGAATAAGGTGGAAGTTGTCTATGTTATTCTCATTGGAAGTTTGTGGTATTGTTGGCTGATTAAGGTGGAAGCTGATAGTGATGATTGGAGTCTTCATTTTGAAAATGATAGAACGTTCGTGTCCTTGAGTTCTTCACTGTTCTTAAATTTAAGGCCCTGTAATTAGGCTATGTTCTAAGGTGGGTTCTTAATTATTCCAACCCTCTTCTATGAAGTTTCTCATATTCTGGAGATTTAGCCTCCCATCTAGCTTATGGGTTCCGTAAAGAACATTTGTGGAGGGGAACCTTTTGCTTAATGCTGATAGATGTATACTTTGGCAATTACTGTTTATCAAAAAAAATATTTTTGCGTTACTATAGGTTCCTAGTAAGTTAATGATTTGATCATATTTTCATTTTTATGTTGTTTTCTTCTTTTGTAATAAGGTTCTGATGTACATACATATATGGGCACCTCTAATAAAGTAGAACATTACTTATATTACTCAGTAACATTTATACTTGCTCCCTTAATGGCATAGGAAGCTTACATTTTTCTGTTCTTGGGTTTATGCTACACTCTAGAGCTACAGACTGGAACTACGTTGAGAGGAAGGCCAGTTTTACTGGTTGTCCAGAAATTGAATGAAGATAAGTTGCAAACATGAGAATGAAAATTTAATGTAGGAAAGTTACTTCACATAATCTGATTTAACTTGATTGCTGAAGCTGTATTAAATGTTATCTGGAAATATTCCATTGTTAGAGCCCTATAATCAGTAGTGATAGGACCTAAGTTCTGGAGCCATTGTACACCTAATACAGCTTCAGTTCCTTGGACAGGGATTATAAAGAAATCAATGCTAAATTTGTGATCTTGCAGCCAAATCTCTATAGCATGACAAATCCCAATACAAGAAAAGCATTCACCATTTCCTACTTGTACTTTGAAGTGCTGTGGTGGTGTAATAGTCAATCCCAAGAAATGTGCAATTCTCTCATGGATGAAATTGTGTATTACCCCCATCTATTAGGACTTGTATCGTGCGCCCCCCAATCTGTCTTCTAATCTTAAGGTTTGAGGAGATGCATGTCCCATCAATGCATGAAAACTTATAGCAAGATTAGTGTCATTACCTAGCCAGTATGGTTCTTGATTGGTGCAGTCCTCCTCCTCTGGTTCTATTCCTTCAAACAAAAGCAGTGTGCCTTTTTTCTTGCACTTGTGTCCCAGACTAAACTTCTCATCACAGTTGAAGTAAAGTCCTTTCTCCCTTCTTAGTTGCTGTTCTTGGGGGTGTGAGTCTCTTGACAGTTTATCTTGATGTTGGCAGTGTTGGCATGGTCTGTAGCATTGGTTTAGGACCCAAGATATGGAGTTGCGGTTGGTCTAGGACCCCAACTTCTTGTGGATAGATATCTCTCTGCTACCTCTGCCTCCACCATTCTTGCTATACTGATTTCTTCATTTAAGGTTTGAGGTCTTTGCATCAAGACTTCCCTTCTGATTGTAGGCTTTAATCCAGAAATGAAGCAATTTTTCAAGAATTGTTCAGATAATATAGGAACCTTACAGGATAGTGTCTCAAACTTATCTTGATAATCTTGGACAGAAGTTTGTTGAGTAAGTTTGGTCAGATCACCTTGAAGATGGGCCAAACCTGTCCTTCAATGACATGATAAATTCATTCCAGCCTTTTATTTGATTGCTTTGGTACATCCATTGATACCAACTTTATACCAGACCATCCAAATGGAATAAAACCATTGTAAGCTTATGAAAATCTTGAACAGACAATTAGAAGGATATCCAGAAATGAATCTTGGAAAGTCTAGTTTGATCTGTTTGAAGGGTGTGGTGCTGTAGGCTGTGCATAATTGTTCTTCTTGATTGTCATGAGAGGATTGGGCATGAGAGTTAGGTCTACTAGTACTGTCTCTCAGTTCTTCAATTTCAGAGGTGAGCTTCTTGATGTCTTGTTGCATAGGCTGCATTGCAGCCATGAATTCTTCTCTTGCCTTGGCTTGAAGCTGCAGGATTCTGTCCCATGTGATATCTTGATTCTTTGATCTGGTTCCTTCGGCCATTGTGAGTGTTTGGAATGAAGATAATTGTGGAGGGGAAGTAAGTCAATGAAAGCACGAATGTTGCCTTCCCTAATTCCATAAGAGGACTTGATTCGAGTACAAGTCTAGACTCCAAGAAAAGCTACAAGAAAGTAGCAAGAAGAGAGAAGAAAGAATTCTGGATTTATGACATTCTGACTAGTACAAGAGATGCATTCCTATTTAAATGTGTTAGGACTGACTAGAGAGTTTAGAAATGCTTAAACCAGTTAGTTACAATTCAGTTAGAGCTGACAGCTCAATCTAACTAACTCTTAACTAACTGTTCTTGACTGTCTTCTCTTGATCAGCTGGGTAGCCCGGATGTAGCTGGTTCCTTTCCTTGCAGTCTTAAGGATCTCCTAAGTTGCTGGGAACTAGTTTCATCTCCTTCTTCTCTACTCCTTTCTGCCTCAAAGTTTTCTTCTTCTTGCTTCCAGTAGCTTAGGTGCTGTTCAGCTTCCTTGCTATCTGCCTTAGTTCTTCCCTCTACTGTCTTGGCAGCTCCTGTATCAGATTGTAATTCAGATTATGAATATGAAATAAAAACTGTCAAATTTGGTTTCTCTCTCTTTGTATCTTCTCTCTTGGTTCTTTTCCTATCCTTGATTCTTCTCCTTTTAATTTTCTATCCGATTATGCCCGTTTCTCTATCATTTCTTCCCTTCTTCCCCATTATCCCTCTGTTTCTTGTTCTTTGGTTACTTGTCCTACATTAGTATCACTGTAATTTTCCAACATTCTTGGATTTCTTTGGAACTTGGGGGGCTGGATCTTGCATTTCTTTTCCACACATATATTGCATTTAAGTCTAATAAAAAAAATTGCATTAAGTCCTGCTTCTTGCTGTGTGGTTCAGATGAGAGGCTTGTTAAATAAAAACTATCCGTTTAACAATATTGAGGAACTCAAATTTGGAAATTAGGTACTCCTTTATTTTTCGCTCAACAATTGGGTATTTATGCCAGTCTCAATGTTGGCAGGTTTTTAGAACTTTGTGGCATGATCTTAAAAATAAGGTTTTACAGGCTTGGGACGCAGTACTAATATCAGATATAGAGAAAAAGCAGAATAGAAAGGATAATGATTTTTTTGGTAAACTGGATACGAAGACAAAGCAACACAAACAAAAACCAGCCAAGGATAATGTTTTGAGCCTAACTAAAGATTGCATTTGGGAAGAAGTCTATGGTTAAATGTGCCATTAACCTGTAATTAGGAATTTCCTCCCATTTGGTTGGTGGTCTATATGTTTCGAATTTTTATCATATCTTTGTTTAAGCTTTTGGGTGGAATGGGGTGCAGTGGGGGTCTATGTTATTCTCATTAGAAGTTTGTAGTATTGTTGGCTGATCAAGGTGGAAGCTGATAGTGATAATTGGAGTCTTCATTTTTAAAATGATAGAACGTTTTTGTCCTTGAGTTTTTCAGTGTTCTTAAATTTATGGCCTTGTAATTACGCTATGTTCTAAGGTGGGTTCTTAATTATTTCAACCCTCTTCTATTAAGTTTCTCATATTCGGGAGATTTAGCCTCCCATCTAGCTTATGGGTTCCACAAAGAATATTTGTGGTCGGGAACCTTTTGCTTATTGCAGATAGTTAGACGCATACTTTGGCATTACTGTTTATCAAAAAAAAATATTTTGGCGTTACTATAGGTTTCTAGTATAGCAAAGTTAATGATCTGGTCATATTCTCATCTTTATGTTGTTTTATTTTGGGATGAATTCTGATATTGCCAAAAAAAAACCTCTCCAATAGGAAGACGACACGTGGATCCTCTTGATAGCAGGTCACAAGAAGACACGTGGATGATCCAGGACTGGGCAGCTCAGCCTCCAGGTCATAACTGCCTTTTAGGGCTTCGCCGCCCCCAACTGAGCCTCCACGTCACCACCGCCTTTCAGGCCATTATTGCCTAACCAAGTTGGGCGCCAGGTCGGCAGACTACCCCAGACACTTAAACGGCTCGTGATCAAGCCATCAAGGCCAAGCCATAATGGACGACCCATAGCCACCCAGCTGGGCCTCTTAGGCATCATTTCAAAACCAAGTTGGGATGTCAGATGATCAACCGCCCTCATACCTGGATGGCTCCTAATCAAGCCAGCAAGACAAAAGCCCTAGCAAACGGCCCCCAGTCACATAGCTGGGCCTTCTAGGCATCATTACCCAACCCTGTTGGGGCATCATATCGCTGCCGCCCTAGGCCCGATACCGCCTTCAAAACCCTATAAAAAGGGTCAGGTATGCATTCAAAAGGGACCAACTCTTTTTAGCTTGAAAAACACAAGGGAACACATGTCCCATGTATACACTTGATTTTGCCCTAACTTAAGCATCGGAGCATCCCCGGAGGCAGCCCTCCGGCGACCCCATAGCCCCTCTCTCTTTCCCTGTGCAGGTACATCCGCAGTTCGACCTCCAGCTCAGCAACGCACATTTTTGGCATCAACAGATTGACGCTATCTGTGGGAAACCACATCTGTCGCTGGCAGTAACAGCGAAGAAAGTCAAAAGAACTCATTTGTTGTCATACTACCCAAAATCCCTACCAGGGACCTTGGTGAAGGAGTAATGAGGTTTGGAGCAAGTTCCTCGGCCGAATCCGAGGCCCATCCCAACGTGGCTACTTTCTAGGCGCAATACGTGAAACTCTCGCAGCTAATGGCCGACCTAGCCGCCGAAGTCCGTGGAAGAGCTTAACGTACATCACCACCACCTTTGCAGCCGGAACCAAGTCATAATGGTTTAGTCGGCCGCCGACCACCAGTCGACGGTTGTTTGGTGACCAAATCATACCCACCAAGCGTGGCCAGGTCCGGGGGAAGTCCCTCATCTAAAAACAATGAAGGCTTTGGCAAACGGATCAAGGACATAGAGGAACGAATCAATGAGGCGTTCAGAGGCCGTAGCCACAATATTATAGACGAACTCGATGTACAGGACCCACCGTTCGCTCAAGAGGTCCTCGAGGCTCCTCTCCCACCAAACTTTCGCATGCCACAAATTTAACCTTACGACGGATCTATTGACCCTCTGGATCATCTCCAACATTACCGAACCACAATGACCCTCCACAGACATTCAGACCCTGTGATGTGTCGAACATTTCCCCTAACCCTTGAAAAGGCAGCTGGAACGTGGTATACCCATTTGAAACCTGGAGGTATCCACACGTTTAAAGAGCTGAGTTACGCATTCGCCTCTCATTTTATCAGTAGCAAAGGACTAAAAAAGACTTCAGAGTCTCTGTTCAACATTGTCCAGCTAAAAGACGAAAAACTCCGGGCCTGTATTTCGAGGTTCAACTCCACCGCTTGGGAGATCCCAGACCTTGATCCTAGTGTTCAGCTGTTGGCATTCAAAAACGGGCTAAGATCTGGAGTCTTCAGTTCAAAACTTACTAGACGCCCACTCGTTGACATGAGTGAAGTTTTGGCTCGCGTCGAAAAATACATGCTGACGGAAGATGACTAGGCGTTCCGAAGAGAGCGAGAAGAAGACACGGAGAGAAGGAAGAGAGGCCCCACTAGCCCATGCTGTGAGCCTACTAAACAGTCATTTCGCAACGAGAGAACCATAGCCCCTGAGCCCTTCGGAGGTGGACCTCGAGCCCCTAGGACCTTCGGAACCGGACCCAGGGCCTCTGGGCCATCCGACAACTACACTTCGTTGAATGCATCTAGGACCAACATTCTAATGCAAATCCACGATAAAGGTCTCCTGCAGTGGCCCCCGAGACCACCTAACCTCAATCCGGATCGAAGCACTTGGTGTAAGTTCCACAAAAACTACGGCCACGATACAGAAGAATGCAAAGCACTAAAGAACCAAATTGAGGCCCTCATTAACAGAGGATATCTAAAGGAGTTTACCGGACCACGAATGGAAAAATTTACGGAGCGGCCTTGGAGAAACCTTGAACGTCCACCCGAGCGAAATAGGCTTGTGCGACCTATCTAGAAGAGCCCAAGGCCGAACCAAGGGGAGCCCAATCAGAAGAAACCAGAGGCTCTCACGGCAAAAATCATCAAGACAATTTGCGGGGGGCCTGCAGCGGGGGGTAGATCTAATAACCATGGGAAGTCATATGCCAGGTCAGTAGCTTCTGTCTCGGGACCCCATAAACGAAATAAGATGGGCGGAACCATTTCTTTTTCGGATGAAGATTTACGAGGAGTTCAGACTCCACACGACGATGCTGTCGTAATTTCCCTCATCGTGGCTAACCACGAAATAAGGCGAGTCTTGGTCGATAACAGGAGCTCTGCTGACATTCTGTTCTATGATGCTTTTCAACAAATGCAACTGGGAGATTCTCACTTAGAGACAGTCTCCACCCCACTCAATGGCTTCTCAGGAGGATCAATCTTCGCCGAAGGTAGCATAACCCTCCCAGTAACTACAGGGACGGCCCCTCATGCGATGACTGTGCAGACCACTTTTCTGATCATCCGACAGCCCTTGTCCTACAATATGATACTTGGACGACCAACACTGAATAAACTCCGGGTGGTTATCTCCACTCATCACCCAAAAGTTAAATTCCCCACCGAGGGAGGAGTGGGCGAAATCAAAGGAGAACAACAAACCTCTAGGTCATGCTATCTCAGTTCAGTAAGAAAAGACAAGAAGGCGGAAGCCCTCCCACTTGAGTTGGACGATCTTAGGGACGAAGGAAACAACCTAAGGGGCCAACCGATAGAAGAATTAACCACTATCTCCCTCAGTGAAGACAACAGCCAAACCATCCAAATTGGTTCAAACCTACCGGAAGCCCTGAAGAAATCTTTACTCGCCCTCCTTCAGGCAAACCAGGACCTATTCGTTTGGACAGTCGCAGATATGCCCGGAATCAGCCCAGAGGTCATAGTGCACCGGCTAAGTGTGGAACCAAATCACAAACCGATCATCCAAAAGAAAAGGTCATTTTCCCCCAAACAGAAGTTGACAAATTGCTCTCGGCTAAATTCATACGGGAGGTGAGTTATCCGGACTGGATGTCTAATGTAGTAATGGTGAAAAAGGCTAATGGCAAGTGGCAGATCTGCAATGATTTCTCCGATCTAAATAAAGCTTGTCCGAAAGACAGTTTCCCGCTACCTAGGATCGATCAACTTGTCGACGCAACATCCGGACATGAATTACTGATGTTCATGGACGCCTATTCGGGGTATAACCAGATCCTCATGCACTGACCGAGCCGAGAAAAAACATCGTTTATTACATAACAAGGACTCTACTGCTATAGGGTCCATTCGGCTTGAAGAATGCCGATGCCACTTACCAGAGGTTAGTAAATAAAATTTTTCAGGGACAAATAGGTCGAAATATGGAAGTTTATGTCGATGACATGTTGGTTAAAAGTATCAAAGCCAACGACCACGAGGTTGATCTAAAAGAAGCCTTCGACGTCATCCACTGTCATCAAATGAAGTTAAACCCCACTAAATGTGCTTTTGGAGTTACTGGGGGAAAATTCCTTGGGTTCATGGTAACCCACAGAGGCATAGAAACAAATCCTGAGAAGATAGATGTCGTTCTTAGCAAGAGCCCAACACGTACTGTACGGGAAGTCCAACGACTCACGGGAAGAATAGTTGCTTTAAGTCTGTTCATGTCAAAAGCTGCTGAGAAGTGTCTCCCCTTGTTTAAAGTCATTCGAAAGGCCAAAGAGTTTGTTTGGTCTGAAGATTGTCAAGAAGCATTCATAGAACTGAAGAGATATTTGGGAACACCCCTCTTGCTCTCCAAGCCCGAAGCTGGCGAAGAACTCTTCTTGTACCTCTCTGCGGGACCTGAAGTGGTGGCTTCCGTCTTACTTCGGGAGGATGAAGGCGTGCAGAAGCCTGTGTACTATGTAAGCAAAGTACTCCACGATGCCAAAACAAGGTACCTTCCTATGGAAAAAATGGCGTATGTACTTTTGATCTCGGCTTGGAAGCTCCGACCATATTTTCAAGCCCACACAATTATTCTCTTAACCAACCAACCCCTTCGGCAGGTATTGCATAAGCCTGATGTTTCCGACAGAATGACAAAATGGTCGATAGAGCTGGGCGAGTTCGACATTCGTTATCGATCTCGGGCAGCTATTAAGGCCCAGGTCGTAGCCGATTTTGTCATGGAAACCACTCTACCAAGACCAGAAGAACCATCTCAGGCGACTGGTGAAACAAATCTGGGCCCCCAATGGACCTTTCATGTTGACGGATCCTCTATCGACACTGGAAGTGGCGCCGGGTTCATTATAAGCGGTACGGACAATTTCACTATTGAATACGCCTTGAGGTTTGAATTTAAGGCATCCAACAACGAGGCCGAGTATGAGGCTTTGCTCGCAGGAATAAAACTAGCCGAAGTGCTTTTCGTAAAGGTTCTGAATGCATATAACGACTCTTAGCTAGTGGTAAGCCAGATTAATGGTGAGTTCAAAGCACGAGGGGAAAAGATCGCTCGTTATCTTGCGAAGGCCAAAGCACTGGCCGCAAAGTTCGAAGTATTTCGCATTAGCCAAATTTCACGAGCTGAAAATTCAAAGACTGACCCCTTAGCCCGACTCGCATCATCCCGCCCACTCGAACCAAGGCGGGCAGTTTATCTCGAAAAACTTATCGCGTCCAGCATCGATGAAACTATGGTATTACCCGCGGTTGGCGAAGAAACATGGATGAGTCCTATTCTCGAGTACCTGCATGATGGTCATCTTCCAGACAACAAACACGAAGCCCGGAAGGTTATGTCTTGAGCAGCGCGGTACGCTATTTTGGATGGTCGGTTGTATAAAAGAGGCCTCACAATGCCCTACTTGAAATACCTTGATCCAACCGAAGCTAATTACGCCATCCGAGAGTTCCACGAAGGAATATGCGAAAATCATCTTGGGGGGAGGGCCTTGGCATTTAAGATCCTTCGCCAAGGGTACTATTAGCCTAGAATGAGGGAAGAAGCCATAGAGTTAGTTAAAAAGTGTAAAAGCTGTCAACAGTATGCCATCGTACCACATAGACCAGCAAATCTCTTAACTCCGATCACCAATCCGCTTTCCTTCGCTATGTGGGGAATGGGCCTTCTCGGACCTTTTCCCAGAGCAACAGGCCAACAGAAGTACCTCATAGTGGCAATCAACTATTTTACAAAATGGGTAGAAATCGAGCCTTTGGCCAGCATTACCGACCATCAGGCCCAAGGTTTCGTTTGGAAGTCGATAGTCTGTCGGTTCGGGGTACCTCAAATATTAGTAACAGACAGCGGCAAACAATTCGATAGTGCTTGGTTCAAAATATTCTGCGAGGGATTGCATATCGAACATCACTTCTCCTCGGTTGAATATCCCCAAGCTAACGGGCAAGCCAAAGTCACCAACCGAACGCTCCTCCAAGGCATCAAGAGGCGAATAGACGAAGCAGACAAACAATGGACGAGCCATTTGCCCAACATACTTTGGGCATACCGAACCACGGCTCGAGCCCCCACGGGAGAAACCCCTTTCTTCCTGACCTATGGGTCGGAGGCTGCGATCCCCTTGGAAATAAGAGTACCCTCCTTCCGAATACAAAGCTTCAAGGAACGGAGCAACGAGGAAGCCCTGAGTATGAATGCCGATCTCCTCGACCAGGCTCGGGACAAGGCTCAAATCCGATTAGCAGCTTATCAACAGCGCACCACAAGGTATTATAACTTCAAGAGTAAAAGAAAGGCATTTTCTGCTCCATGACCTCGTCCTGCGGAAGAACGAAGTATCTCGACCCCGAGAAACAGGAAAGCTGATCCCTAACTGGGAGGGACCATATCGAATCAAAAAGGTGTGCCGCCCTGGTACTTTTGAACTCGAGGAGTTGGATGGGAAACCTATCCTTCAAACTTGGAACGCCGAACATCTTCGACGTTTTTACCAATAAAAACTCAGAGCCCACGCTTGAGTTTTAGAAAAGAAGGTTATCCTAAAAATAACAAAGTGTAAAAGCAGGGAACTATTATATAAAAGACACGGTTTGACAAAAGAAATCTTCATTAAACTGTGCACAAAAAGGCACTAATGGCCTCGAAATACATAACAAAAACCAAAAATTCTGGCCAGGCCAGATCAGGATAAGTACATCGGCGGTTTCTTTATTGCCTTAGCCTCTTTGTCCCCTATGACGTGTTGCTCTCACCCTGAGCCTGGATGCTCTTCTCTGGGGGCAGGAAGCCCTGTGCCTGGATGATCTTTTTGCCCTCCGGGTTGCTCCTACCCCTTAGTCTGCTCCTCCTCCGAAGCCAACAGCTCATCTTCCTCGAGCCCCAGCAGATCCAAACCTGAGAAATCAAGCTTCGGGTACATAGCCTCAGCTTTCCCCTTTGCCTCCATAAAACCAGTAAGGTATTGTTGGCCACCCTTAGAAACCACAGCCAGATGGTAGGCCTCCGAGCCCTGAAAAGCTGTTAGGGCGTCCTCTACAGCCGCCCGAGTGCGAGCCTCAACCTCCTCCATAGCAGCACGAAGGCGGGCCTCGGCCTCCTCAGCAACGACCCGAGCACGGGTCTCGGCTTCAGCCCTGGCCAGGTTGGCTGAATCCAACAAGGCCTGCAACTAGAGGGTGGCCTCTGTCTTCTCCTCCAGCTGGCGCTGGGTATGTCCGAGAAGCTCGGTCGTCTCCATACAGCGATGAGTGGCCGCGCTTATGATGACGCCCATCTGAAACCAGACGAAGAATGTTATATAAAAATAGAAAGATCAAGGAAATGAAAGCTATGCTAGAAGGAAAAACTTGCCTGGGACACCACCGTCTCAGCTACCGTACAAAAGGAGTTCGTGGTCTTTCTGCCCAACTCAACCACGTCTCGAGGAGTCCCTTTGGTTAGATGCTCCCTCACCACCAGAGGATATGCGAAGACAGAGTCATCCATTCGTAGAGCCCAGTTAGGCATGAAGATCGGGGCCTCAGAAGCAGCCCCCTGGCTAGCACCGGGAGCAACGGAGGGCCCAACAGTAACTGGCATCGGTGGGGCGGCATTGGAAACTAGAGTGGTCTCGGACTGGGAGAGATGCCTCGAGGGAGTCTCCAGGTCAATCGGAGTAGGAGACTGAGCCCGAGGCCTCTTCCTAGTCCGCGAGCCCGAGGCTGGTTGTTTCTCGGAGCAGGCTGACCTTCTCTGCTCCAAGGTCAGTTTCTTGGCATGCTCTCAAGCAAGGGCAACTGCCTCTATCTCTGCCCAAACAATGCAAACAAGGGAAATTACATAAGTATAAATCACAGAAAGAAAATGCAAGTAAAAAAGGAAAACAGAGAAACAAAAAGGTAAAACTAAAGCCTTTACCACTCTCAAGCGAAGGCTCGGGGCACGAGGGGTAGAGACCTTGCCGGGCCAATTCCTCATTGTCGTAGAGGACTCCAACATCCAGGGGCGAGGCCACCATGGCGTTCACTATTTCCTGCTCGTACGGAAGAAAGCCTGCTTTCTTGCACTTCCCAGTGCGATCCATACTCCAAAAACGAGGTAGGCCGAAATCCTCGGTAGATTGAACAAAAAAAAAGTCCTTCTTCTATCTCTTTATCGATGAAGGCGTCTTCTTTAGCAACCTTCTCCTCGGTCGGGTACTAAAAACTACCCATCCGGTCTGGCCATGCCGGCTGATTAGGAATTGAGCCTTAAAAATATCAATGGTCATCGGCCTGCCCATCTCCAAACAAACACAGATAAAGGTCATGATCAGATGTACTGAGTTCGGTACCAGCTGACACAGCCCAATATCGAAGTACCTAAGGATGGTACAAAAATAGGGGTGAAGGGGAAACTGTAGCCTGGCCTGCATGATGTCATATACGCAAAGCTCGAAAGGGGCTCGGTCAGGGAGGACATCACATGCCTTTTCCCCCACCTTGGTTAGCCAAAAGGCGTACTCGCTTGGGATGCGGTACATTTTTCGAATTACCTTCAGGTCCTCCTTCCTCAGTTGACTAGGGATCTCATTGGCCGTATAGTTCCACTCTTCTCTCTTTTCTCTAGCCGAGGTCTCCCGAATGTCGATCAACACCCTAAGTGTCTCATCCTCGGAAAAGGAGTCCTCTTCATACTCCCCCTCCAAAGGGACGTATGGCACTATTGCCAGGGGGCTTGCCCTCGGCGTGGCCCCCACCGAAGTTTTTCCCTTTGACGAGGACGAGGATGTCTCTAACTCATCGGAACTATCACCACTAGTTTCATCCACACTACTCTTACCGTTATCACTACTGTTAGGCCTATCACGATGTGTATCAAACGAAGACATGATTAAAAAGAGGGACAGACGAACTCACCAAAGTTCAAAGGGTTCGGACTTGAGCTCCTTCTAAAACGTCCAAAGTTGTCGTCAAGAGCACTCTCTCTCCACAACTTCGAGACACTGCAGCACCAAGCAAAACCGAGCCCTCACGATGAACAGGCACCGACACTCCACGCAAAAATACGAAACAAAGATGAAGACTGACAAAGTAAAAACGCTCGGACAAACAAAATGACTAAAACTCTTTGTTACAGAGGACGAGGACGAGGACGAGGACCCTCACAGGTTAGAAAGGACAAGGCCGAAGGCTCTCAAGAATTTTCTTTCTTACAAACTCACTCAACTTTAAAGAGAAGCGAAAAAGGAAGAATGCCAAAACTCCCTTATATAGGAAAGAGAATGCGGCAAACGAGGACCATTTAATGCAATCACGGAAGCCGAGAGGACTCTTTCGAGTCCCAAAGCAACCTTCACGTTTCCCTAAGGGATGTTCCATTCCCCGAGGTGGCTGTCGTTCTCCCAAAAATGGCTTCTCAAATCCCAAAGGAAAACATCATTTCCCATACACCGCTATTTGCGCAAAAAGAGCTACGTGTCACCTCCGCCGCTGTTTTTAGGGATCATGCTCCTATAGCTCTCTTGGTCCTCGACCCACTCTCTTCAAAGTCCGAGGAGATGGATTGCTCCACTAGTCCTCCGACTCAAGGTCTTCATGGCCGAGGAGATAGATTGCTCCCCTAGTCCTCGAACCACTCCCTTCAAAGTCCGAGGAGATGGATTGCTTCACTGGTCCTCGGACTTAAGGTCTTCATGGCCGAGGAGATGGATTGCTCCACTGGTCCTCAACCCATTCTCTTCAAAGTTCGAGGAGATGGATTGCTCCACTGGTCTTTGGCCCATTCTCTTCAAAAGCCGAGCAGATGAATTGCTCCATTGGTCCTTGGCCCATTCTCTTCAAAGTCCGAGGAGATGGATTATTCCACTGGTCCTCGAACTCAAGGTTTTCATGGCCGAGAAGATGGATTGCTCCACTGGTTCTTCGCCCATTCTCGTCAAAGTCCGAGGAGATGGATTTCTCCACTGGTCCTCGGCCCATTCTCTTTAAAGGTCGAGGGGATGGATTGCTCCATTGGTCCTTGGCCCATTCTATTTAAAGGCCGAGGAGATGGATTGCTCCACTGGTCCTTGGCCCATTCTCTTCAAAGTCCGAGGAGATGGATTGCTCCACTGGTCCTCGGACTCGAGGTCTTTATGGTCGAGGAAATGGATTGCTCCATTGGTCCTCGACCCATTCTCTTCAAAGTCCGAGGAGATGGATTGCTCCACTGGTCCTCGGACTCAAGGTCTTCATGGCCGAGGAGCTGGATTGCTACACTGGTCCTCGGCCCATTCTCTTCAAAGGCCGAGGAGATGGATTGCTCCACTAGTCCTCGACCCATTCTCTTCAAAGTCCGAGGAGGTGGATTGCTCCACTGGTCCTTGGACTCAAGGTTTTCATGGCCGAGGAGATGGACTGCTCCACTGGTCCTCGACCCATTCTTTTCAAAGCCCGAGGAGATGGATTGCTCCACTGATCCTCGGCCCATTCTCTTCAAAGTCCGAGGAGATGGATTGCTCCCCTGGTCCTCGGCCCACTCCCTTCAAAGTCCGAGGAGATAGATTGCTCCACTAGTCCTCAGACTAAAGGTCTTCATGGCCGAGGAGATGGATTGCTTCACTGGTTCTCGACCCATTCTCTTCAAAGTTCGAGGAGATGGATTGCTCAGTTGGTCTTCGGACTCAAGGTCTTCATGCCCAAGGAGCTGGATTGCTCCATTGGTTCTCGGCCCATTCTCTTCAAAGGCCGAGGAGCTGGATTGCTACACTGGTCCTCGGCCCATTCTCTTCAAAGGCCGAGGAGATGGATTGCTCCACTAGTCCTCGACCCATTCTCTTCAAAGTCCGAGGAGGTGGATTGCTCCACTGGTCCTTGGACTCAAGGTTTTCATGGCCGAGGAGATGGACTGCTCCACTGGTCCTCGACCCATTCTTTTCAAAGCCCGAGGAGATGGATTGCTCCACTGATCCTCGGCCCATTCTCTTCAAAGTCCGAGGAGATGGATTGCTCCCCTGGTCCTCGGCCCACTCCCTTCAAAGTCCGAGGAGATAGATTGCTCCACTAGTCCTCAGACTAAAGGTCTTCATGGCCGAGGAGATGGATTGCTTCACTGGTCCTCGACCCATTCTCTTCAAAGTCCGAGGAGATGGATTGCTCAGTTGGTCTTCGGACTCAAGGTCTTCATGCCCAAGGAGCTGGATTGCTCCACTGGTTCTCGGCCCATTCTCTTCAAAGGCCGAGGAGATGGATTGTTCCACTAGTCCTCGGCCCATTCTCTTCAAAAGTCGAGAAGATGGATTGCTCCACTGGTCTTCAGCCCATTCTCTTCAAAGTCCGAGGTGATGGATTGCTCCACTGGTCCTTGGACTCAAGGTTTTCATGGCCGAGGAGATGGACTGCTCCACTGGTCCTCGACCCATTCTTTTCAAAGTCCGAGGAGATGGATTGCTCCACTGATCCTCGGCCCATTCTCTTCAAAGTCCGAGGAGATGGATTGCTCCCCTGGTCCTCGGCCCACTCCCTTCAAAGTCCGAGGAGATAGATTGCTCCACTAGTCCTCAGACTAAAGGTCTTCATGGCCGAGGAGATGGATTGCTTCACTGGTCCTCGACCCATTCTCTTCAAAGTCCGAGGAGATGGATTGCTCAGTTGGTCCTCGGACTCAAGGTCTTCATGCCCAAGGAGCTGGATTGCTCCACTGGTTCTCGGCCCATTCTCTTCAAAGGCCGAGGAGATGGATTGTTCCACTAGTCCTCGGCCCATTCTCTTCAAAAGCCGAGAAGATGGATTGCTCCACTGGTCTTCAGCCCATTCTCTTCAAAGTCCGAGGTGATGGATTGCTCCACTGGTCCTCGAACTCAAGGTTTTCATGGCCGAGGAGATAGATTGCTCCACTGGTCCTCGGCCCATTCTCTTCAAAGTCCGAGGAGATGGATTGCTCCACTGGTCCTTGGCCCATTCTCTTCAAAGGCTGAGGAGATGGATTGCTCCACTGCTCCTCAGCCCATTCTCTTCAAAAGCCGTGGAGATGGATTGCTCCACTGGTCCTTGGCTCATTCTCTTTAAAGTCCGAGGAGATGGATTGCTCCACTAGTCCTCGACCTATTCTCTTCAAAGTTCGAGGAGATGGATTGCTCCACTGGTCCTCGAACTCAAGGTCTTCATGGGCGAGGAGATAGATTGTTCCACTGGTCCTCGGCCCATTCTCTTCAAAGTCTGAGGAGATGGATTGCTTCACTGGTCCTCGGACTCAAGGTCTTCATGGGCGAGGAGATGGATTGCTCTACTGGTCCTCGAACTCAAGGTCTTCATAGGCGAGGAGCTGGATTGCTCCACTGGTCCTCGGCCCATTCTCTTCAAAGTCCGAGGAGATAGATTGCTCCACTGGTCCTTGGCCCATTCTCTTCAAAAGCCAAGGAGACGGATTGCTTCACTGGTCCTCGGTCCATTCTTTTCAAAGGTCGAGGAGATGGATTGCTCCACTGTTCCTTGGCCTATTCTCTTCAAAGTCCGAGGAGATAGATTGCTTCACTGGTCCTCGGACTCAAGGTTTTCATGGCCGAGGAGATGGATTGCTCCACTGGTCCTCGGCCCATTCTCTTCAAAGCCCGAGGAGATAGATTGCTCCACTGGTCCTCGGACTCAAGGACTTCATGGCCGAGAAGCTGATCAATGCTCCTAGATGCAGAACATGCCATACAATACTTTCTTAAGCACATAACCGTACTAAAGGAAGTGGGGGGCCTCTGATACTGCCAAAAAATACCCCTCCAATAGGAAGACGACACGTGGATCCTCTTGACAGCAGGTCACAAGAAGACACATGGATGATCTAGGACCGGATAGCTCAGCCTCCAGATCATAACTGCCCTTCAGGGTTCTGCCGCCCCCAACTGGGCTTCCACGTCACCACCGCCTTCCAAGCCATCATTGCCCAACCAAGTTGGGCGTCAGGTCGGCAGACTACCCCAGACACGTAAACGGCTCGTGATCAAGCCATCAAGGCAGAGCCCTAACAGATGGCCCCTGGCCACCCAGCTGGGTCTCTTAGGTATCATTTCAAAACCAAGTTGGGATGTCAGATTATCAACCGCTCTCATACCTGGATGGCTCCTGATCAAGCCAGCAAGACAAAAGCCCTAGCAAACGGCCCCCAACCACCTAGTTGAGTCTCATAGGCATTATTACCCAACCATGTTGGGGCATCATATCGCTGCTGCCCTAGGCCCGATACCACCTCCAAAACCCTATAAAAAGGGCCAAGTATGCATTCAAAAGGGACCAATTCTTTTCAGCTTGAAAAACACAAGAGAACACCCGTCCCTTATATACACTTGATTTTGCCCTAACTTAAGCATCGGAGCATCCCCGGAGGCACCCCTCCGACAACCCCATAGCCCCTCTCTCTTTACCTATGCAGGTTCATCCGCTGTTTGACCTCCAGCTTAGCAATGCACATTTTTGGCATCAACAAATTCATTCTTCCTTAATGCTCCATTGGAACTTTTTGATGCCAAGAATAATTTTTTGGGACGTGATTCCTTATCTTTTCATGCTTCACAGTTTCATTACGTTAATTCTCTCGGAAGAAGCATGGGGGTTTTTATAAATGGCATCAGGCCTGACATCGAGGCTTAGGTGACCATGGATTTGTAACATGTCGCCCAAATATTAGTTAAATTCATCTTAGACAGCATATTAGCAATTAACGTATGGGCATGTGCCATACACAGGCATAAGAAATTTTTTGCCTTTTTCTGTTTTGGACGAGCGGTTACGATACTGCATAGGTATAGATTTATTAGATGAAAAAGGGTTTCAGATTTCTTCTTATGTTGTATTCGGTAGCATATAATTTAGGTCTTGGAAATGGAATTGAGGCATTAGACATGGAATTGAAGGTTTCTTGTACAAGTTTAGTGTTGAGAAAAGGCACAATTTCACCCAATTTTAGGCTACTAAACGCATTCCTAGCTTTTGACTTAAGTATAAGAGCAGAGTTTTCACAACGCCCTCTAGCTCGTCAATCCTTAGTCAAACAATAATGCTACTTGACCTCCAAAGTGTCCACCCAAGTGGTAAATAAGTGTTAAAAATTATCATTGTAAATTACTAGTGAATTTTTTTAAAAATTATTAGTGGACTTTTTTAATCTATCAAGTAGGATTGTGCAAACGGTCGATTAAAAATTTTAATCAATTTTTTTAATTTCGATCGAATTAATCTTAAATATTTCAACATAAAATTAATTTAAGTTTATTATATAATATGTATTTAATTTATATTTAATTTTTTTAATTTATTATATATTATATATATTTAACATATTAATAATATTAATATTAATTTATTTATTTTTTAATCGATTAAATACTCGATACGATTAAAAAAATAATAATACTTAGCTTCACATCAATGTGGATGAACTTATTCTTACTCTCTAACGTGGCAACTTCATATTGAGTCATGTATTAAAAAAATCATGTGCAAGTTACATGATCTTCTTATTAAAATATTTAATAAATAAATGAAATCATTTATCATGTAATTTGCAAATTATTTTTTAATGCATGGTTCAGTGTAAAGTTGTCACGTCTACACTGGTGTGAAGTCAAGTACTATTCTTAAAAAATTTATAATCGTCAATCAACTGATTAACCGACATATATTATTTATCACTTGCCTGAATAATATGAGTAAAATTTCTTTCCTTTCCTGGTGTATAATATGAGAATAGGAGGCTTCTTCGGCTTAGCGAGAAAAAGGATGGCTCTATGACACTCGCAGAAGGAATTTCAAGAAAAGTGCTTTTAGATTGTGGACGGCCAAAAGGCTCAACCCTTCTCCAAGTTGATGCCATTAAAGCCTTAAACAAAAACAACTACTATGCTACTTTGCGTACAAGCACAGCACAGTGTCGATTCTCCATCTCATAATCTGTTGTCCAATTACCCTTGTACCCTTTTCCATTTTGCTCCCAAGCCATAACATAGCAAGATCTGTGTCACAACTATGTAAGACCAAATGCATAAGGGCGTTATGGTCATCTAGCGCTGATTAAGGAGACAGTCCAATGTCATCTTTTTTTTCCTCTTTTCGGTGCCTTAGCCCATATGTTATTCTCTGCATTATTATGGCATATTCATTTTCCTTATAATCTCATGTTCTTGGTGGTGGTAGAGGAGAAAACAAAACAAGAATATTAATCAAGAGAAAAAGAGGGAATGGAAGAACAAGTTGAATTGGTGGGTAAGGCATTTGTGGATCACTACTATTACCTCTTTGACAATGATCGCTCTTCTCTATCTTCTGTCTACCAGCCTACCTCCATGCTCACTTTTGAGGGTCAGAACATAGTAGGGGTTGTTGATATCTGTAGTAAGCTTAATCAATTGCCGTTTGATCAATGTCGCCATATGATCAGCACCATTGATTCACAGCCCTCCTCCTCCACTGGTGGCATTGTCGTCTTAGTCAGTGGCGGCCTCCAATTGCCAGGAGAAGAGCACCAACTAAGATTCAGCCAGGTTATTTCTTACTCTAAACATCAACTACCTCTTCTTATTCTTATATCTGAGCATTAATTCAATGTACAAGTGCATTGTTTAGAAGAGGGTATTTGCTAATACCTCAAAAACATTAGAAAAATGAGATGAAATTTGTAATGTGAACATGCTGCAGATGTTTCACTTGATCCTCACGCCACAAGGGAGCTTCTTCGTGCAGAATGACATATTCCGCCTCAATTATGGTTAATTTGTTCGAATTCAAACATTAATGTTGTAGTTTTATTTGATCAATCTTGGGGGTTAAAGCATTGTTGTTTCGAATTTAGTTTATCAATATGTATTCATCGAGGAATATAACTAATTTGCTTCAACACTTGCAGTATTTGATGCTCCTTCATTCTTGGCACTCTAGTCTCAAAACTACCAGTTTCCTCCCCAAACAGTATTATACATCCGTAAATGAACCCTAAATCAGAAAATATATCATAACATAACATTCATTCTCTTACTAAATCATAACATATCAAATCTTCTGCTTCTAAATCATAACGTGAAAAATTTCCTAAACATGTGCAGGGAAGATGTTATACTAAAACTTTTACTTTGAAGCTAAGATCGATTAGAGATTAAACCCAAACTTGCATACTTATTGAATTTGTTGTAGCGACTTGAAACCCAAAGTAAACTTAATATATTTCTTGAAGCTGATATCGATTGGAGCTAAAAGGAATGATCAAAGCATCTTCAATTACCAATTTATATATCCTGAACTATCGTAACTATTGGGAGTAAGAAACCGTAACACCAATTCTCTAAATAGGAAATTAAGACGAAAAAATGAGGACTATGAGCAATCTAGGGTATTTTGTGGGATATTTTAGATATTTTGATTTGAAGTTAATAACACCTTACATTAAAGATAGAATCCACATGGTATTAATAATACTAAATTAAACCGTAGGGTGTTAATATTATCAAATCCAAATCACAGGGTGCTAATAGTACCAAATTAAACCACATGATGTAAATGCTACAAGATCCAAAACACAGGGTGTTTTTCCAAATTAATCCTAAATCTAATAGAGATCAATCTACAGCAGCTGGCCCAGAAAAGGGAAAAACAACGGCCTTTTGCTTTTGCTCTGTATGGAAAATTATGAGGTAGGGTGCATCAATGGGCTAAAAGAAAAGCCCAACTTTTTCTGCTTATTTTCATTTTTTGAAAAAAAAACTTGGTAGTAGACTAGTAGGCCCAGTTTTTTCAGCTCATATATATGATGATGGTTTTACCTAGGGGGTGGCATTGGGCCGTGCCGTGCTGGCCCACAGCCCACACAAAACAGCCCACCGTGTCTTCATGTCGTGTCGTGCCGTACCGTACTTTTAAAAATCTTGGTCTGGCTTGGCCTGGCCCAAGGCTCGCATGGCTACTGGGCCGTGTCGGGCCTTGCCGTGCTAGCCCATGGGCCTCATAAGTATAACTTGAATTTTTTTGTCTTTTTGTTGAAAATAGTAAAAAAAAAATATTAATATTGAATTGAATGTTTATAATTAAATAGAAAAACATTCATTTTATTGATAAAGTTAAATATTATAAATAACTTATAAATTGAACAAAAACAACAACATAAACAAATAACTTAAAAATTACAACTTTAAAAAATCTTCTAAATAAATAACTTACAAAAACAATATATAAAATAAAGAAAGAATATGAAATGACTTACAAATTTGTGAAATATAAAAAACAACTTAGAAATTTTAAAAATTAGAAAGACATAAAATATTATCAATAATTAAGAAAGTAAATTTTATAACCCTTTTGACATTTAAATAAAAAGGCAAACTTATCCAATTCCTAGACAAACGACTTTAGAAATTGAATGATGAGCTGCCTAACTAAGCTATGCAGCTAAATTTCATTTGGTGGATTAAAAAGAAAAATATTATATGATTTCCGTTTAGTGTTTTAGTTCACTGAATCAAATACTATTATGTTAAAATCAAGCAATTATAACTTTAATATTTAAATTAAAAATTCACAAAAGACACCTTTTTCGTGTTTAAATATTCATATAGGTTTAATTTAATTTATGAATTAGTAGATCACATGCCATTATGTTAATAATAGGATAATAATTTTCATTTTTTTCCACCATCCTAAAATATCAAATTTATCATCATCTAATTCTTCTTGACTCATTACTCTAGTGACATAAAATTATATGTAATTTTTAATTTATTAGATGTTATGGTTGTGCCTCGTGCTGTGCTGGGCCTCGTGCCGTGCCGTGCCGTTTTTCGTTTCGTGACATGCTGTGCCATGGGCCTAAAAAACTAAGCCCTGCATGGCATGAGGAATAGTACAATGCTAAGCACGACACGGTTGTGGAAGTGTGGGCCGTGCCAAATTGTTTCGGATGTCGGCACGGCCCATTGCCACCCCTAGTTTTACCTCATTTATTGTACATTGTGTGACTTATGTCTTCTTTTCATTTCAAACATAGAAAAGCATCAATGATGATGTTATAAGCCGAGACCTAAAAATATGGGTGAATTCAAGCCGAGCTTAGCCCAAGTTGAGAGGAGCTCGAGTTCAGTTCGTAAGTAAAAAACTTATTTGAGTCGAGCTTCGAGCTGAGCCTGGGTTAATAAAATTGAACTTGAGCTCGACTCGTAAGGTGAAATTCAGACTTGAGCTCGACCAAGCTCAAACCGAGCTTGTCGAAATAAAATAATAAATATATATGTTTTTCGAAATAAAATAAATTTATATTTTTTTATAATATATATTAAATATATAAAAATAAATATAGTATATATATAATATTAATTTAATTTATTAATTCAATCGGGTTGGTTCACGAGTCTAACAAGTCGAGTTTGACATTGTTGAAGCTCAACTCGATAAGCTAACCGAGCCATAATCACAGCTCGAGCTCGATTTAATCGAGTTTTGAGTTGAGCTTTTTTAGCTAAGCTGAGCTGCTCGACTCAGTTCCACCCTTACCTAGAAGTGAAAAAGAATGAAGTTATGAAGCCTTACCCATGTTAGTGATTTTCAAAATAAAATTTGGTTTTAATCTTGGGATGATTAAGAAAATTGAAGGAGAAGAGAAAGAAAGGAAAATTCAGTTTTGTTCAAAAGATAATCGACTGTGGAATTGGGCAAAGAGTTTTGACAGTCGAATGTCAAAATGGATAGTCAATTGTCTATGTCCACAAAAGGACAGAGAGTTTAGACAGTCAATTGTCAAAATGGACAGTCGATTGTCAGCCCAATACGTGATTGAATAAAATGCATTTTTGGAACACAATCGATTGTCTAAAAGACACAATTGACTGTCTTAACAGGAAATTTAAATCTTTTGAACTTTAAAATGACAATTGAAGGTGAACTAAAGTGTCTCTTATGAAAAGACACTCAATTATGTTAGTTAATGATTGAACTTAAGTGTTTCTTGTGGAAAGACACTTATTAACTCTATAAATAGAGAATATAACTGTCATAATTAACAGATATATAGATTTTTCTGAACAAAATTTTGATTTTTTCATCTTCTTCTTCTCTTTTCTCTAAAAAATTATCTTTTTGTGTTTAGAAACCTTGCAAATTTCAAAACACAAGATTATTGTGGGTTGTTTTTCACGAGTACAAAGTGTAGAACAATAATAGAGCTTCACTGTATCTTAGAGAAAATTCACCGAAACGTTTCTTGCACCAGTAAGGGGTGAATTAAACCTTAAGAAAAAGGACCTAATCGTGCCTTGAAGTAATAACTCTTTTCTTCTTTTATTCATTTTGATAATCAGCCTTCTGCAAAATTTCTCCGACAACCTTAAGGTTTAATATTCTCTTTATATATCAAAATGACTACCCCTTTGAGTTCTTTGAAAGATATGACGTTGGAATTCAATAAGTTGGAGCGTTTCGATGGTGAACCTCCAATAATCTTAAGGTTTTTACTCCCGACATTGTCGTGTGTTTACTATGTTATCACTACACCGAGGTCAGAACCTGCATAAAATGAAATGATTGCCCAGACTCGTGGGAGGTAGAAATGGGATCAAGATGACGATATCTACAAGAGTCATATTCTAAATGCAATGTCTAACACTTTGTTTGATGCCTACCACAATGTTAAGGCGACAAAAGAGTTGTGGGATTTACTGTAGGCAAAGTACATGAAGGAAGACGCAACAAGTAAGTGTTTTATAATTACGAAATTTAATTCTTATAAAATGATGGATACTCGTTCTGTTATGGATCAATTTAGTGAAATAAAAACTATACTAGATCAATTCTCTCAATATAATCTAAAAATGGATGAGACCATAACGGTCATAACTATTATAAACAAACTGCCTATACTCTAAAAAAATTTCAGGAACCATTTAAAGCAGTAAAAAGAAGACCTGAATCTTAAGGAGTTAGACAATCATCTCTATATTGAGGAGGACTTACAAAAAGAAGGAAAGTAAGAAGCCCTCTTCAATATTAATTCAGTAGAGGAAGAAGAGACTTCGAAGGAAATCTCTCAAGATTCTCACAAAAGAAAGAATCCTTCAACCAATTATGACAAGAATAACAAGAGGACAAAGGGTTCTTGCTTCCATTGTCGGAAACCAGGACACTCCAAGAAAGATTGTTGAATGCTTAAGAAAATGGACAAAGTACAACAAGAGTTTGTGGCTTAAGGTTGATAATAACGTGTAAGGTCTAAGGGGAGGAATGTTTGTTAGTAATGCTTAAATGTATGAGATTATATTTAAGTTAATGAAAGAATGTTTAAACTCAAAAATTAATAATAAGAGTATTATTTATGTTTATATTATTGATTATTCAATTTACTTTGGCATATATGTTGAAGATTATGTTATGGCTAAGTTAAAGTTATTTTCTGAAATTGATATAAGTATGAAAATTACATGCTTACTAAAATCAATAAGAAAGATTTCAAAAGTTCAATGAAATTCATGTTTAATTAATTCAATTTATAAAGACTTATGAATTTTATATTTTATTAATTGTGATCTTCATTTAATTGCATAAGTTATATATTTTCTAGAGGTGTTATATATGTAAGAGTTAAACATATATATTAAAATATTGTTTAAGGCAAGTGTGAAAATTTTATGACAACAAGAAAGATTAGAACCTATAGTGGTTTGCATATATAGAAGATTTTTGGACAAAAATAATATAATTTTTGTGTTGGGATATCTCTTGTTATGAATTCTCAAATAAATATTGAGAATATCTCTAGTTATTTTGATTGGTACTTGACTTAGAATTAGAAGTATTCTTGTGGTAGAAATTTCAAGAATATGAATCTTAATAGGGTATTTGTGACAAAATCCTGTTTGGATGATAACTTGGACTTAGGAGATTAGTATATGCTATAGTGGTTAGTGTACAATAGTATAAGTGCAGAGTAAACACTAAGCATGATAATGAATTACAAGTGGACAAGGTCAATTAGTTATAAATGATGAAAAATATCACTTGTGGTGGGGGTGATTCTGAGAGTAAGTGTGATTGGTATTTTGTATATAATGCATTACGATGAATTATCCTTGCATTTAGCCAAGTATAAATTCTAGACATTAACCAAGTTTCTAGCTAGCAAATGGTTAAAAAAAATTATAAGGGATGGGGATAAAACCCATACGATTAATCACCCATGGTGGAATCTCGACTCAATGCTTAATAACCATAAGTATTGAGTTCAATGAGACAAAGTACATCATCAGTTGTGATTGCAAACACCTATAGTAAATATTCAATCCCAGGAGAAGGGTGTTTGGAAACCGTGGTGATAAAGTGAAGGGTGAACTTTAAGTTCTTAATAAGGTTTATAAAAGATTATCTTTGGTATGTTAAGCTACGAAACATACTTGATAAGCTTATCTAGTGAGTGTGAAGTGTGGCTGCTTCTGTTGAGTTCAAGGGCTTAACTCTAGAGTACTCATAACATAAGATAGATGACATAAGACCTGTAAACATGTACGCATTTTTCTGGCAATTTCTATGAGGAGAAGTTTCATGTGTGAGACATGTCTGATTAAACAAAAAAGATTTGTGGTTCAAAGTATTATACTACCATACATTTTGTTTAACTTTAATGTGTTTTCCCTAAGTGAATATTTAAATCCCAAAGACATCTTCAATTATGCATGAACTTCAATCGATTATGAAAGATCAAAATTTCAAATTTTTATAGAGTCAAAATTATTTTGAAAATAGTGGGGGATTGTTGGTGATTTTCAAAATAAAATCTGGTTTTTTATCTTGGGATGATTTGAAAAATTGAAGGGGAAGAGAAAGAAAAGAAAATCTAGTTTTATTCAGAAGAGAGTTGGGCAGATAGTTTTGATAGTCAACTGTCAAAATGGACAGTCGACTATTAGCCCAATACTTGATTGATTAAAAGATATTTTTGAAACACAATGGACTATCTAAAAGACACAGTCGACCGTCTTAATGAGAAATTTAAATCTTCCAAACGTTAAAATGGCAGTTGAAAGTGAACTAAAGTGTCTCTATATCAGTTGAGGACTGAACTTAAGTGTCTCTAGTGAAAATAAACTCATTAACTCTATGAATAGAGAGGATAACTGTCATAATTAATAGATATACAGATTTTTCTTAATAGAATTTTGATTTCTTCATCTTCTTATTCTCTTTTCTCTAAAAACTGATCTTCTTGTGTTTAGAAACCTTGAAAACTTCAAAATACAAGTTATATATATATATATATATATATATATATATATATATATATATATATATATATATATAAAACTCATTGAAGCTGATGTGAGTTGTTCTTCGCGAGTGTATAGTGCAGAACAATAACAAATCTTTATTGTTTTTTAGAGGAAATTCACCAAAAATCTTCTTGCACCGGTGACGGACGAATTAAACCTTAAGGAAAGTGATCTGGTCATGCCTTGAAGCCATAACTCTTTTTTTCTCTTATTTATTTTGATAATCAACCCTCTGAAAAATTTCCCAACAACCCAAGAGAAATATGAAAGAGAAGAATAAGTAAAAGGCCTTGTTAAGAATAAAATTTTATCGAAATTAAGCTCCTCTTTTTTCACTCATAAATTCAGGAAACCCATGGCTACATTTACCACATATGGGTGTTAAAAAGAAAATCGATAACAACTAGCTACCTTTAGCTCAATAGTTATTACCTCAAGTCTAATGTATTTGAATACATTAAAGCATTGAGTTTGATTATCATCATTGTAAATAAATAAAAAAAAATGATAACTGATTTGAACATAAAAATTGGTTAACTATTTCTCCGTTCCGTTTTTTTTTCTTTCAAAAACCATGGTTGATTGAATGAACCGATATTATATATATATACTTTATTCATTATGTGTACATATTAAATATAAATTAAAAATAATATATATCTATTGTTTATTTAAATATATATTGATAATTTTATATATATGTACATTATATAAAAAATATATTACAACATATGGATTTTCACATAAGATTAATTTCTGTTTAATTTGGTTAATCATTTGCAACCTCACTTAATCGATTAATTCAGTTCAATTTACCAGCTCATTCATATTTCCTATTGTGTGTCAGCTCATTCATATTTTCTCTACCGTAAGAAATTTCTGTTACTTACAAAGAAGTTAGTGATAAGTTAACGTCTTTTAGACCTCCTTAATTTTTGTTTTTAGGGTCGATATTTGGCCTGATTTTTAGCCCTACTTAGGTTAATAGGGGTCATTAGATTTTAAGGTAAAATTCTTATTTGCACCGGTATAAAACACCATTTTTATATCAGGTGAAAACTTCATTGATAATTATTAAGTAGCTTAACTGGTAAAAAGAATAGTGATACAAACGTTACGAGTGAAATTACTTAACAATTTATCAATAAAATTTTCATTCGATGTAAAAATAGTGTTTTGTATCGAGTACAAGTAAAAATTTCTTTTTTTTTAAGGGAGTGTTTCCCTCTTATTTTGTATTTGATTGTTTGTTTTTTAATAAATAGGGAAGGGTTTGTCAAACACTCTAACACAAGGTACATATCATGTGGCTTCTAGAAAATGAGTGTTTAAATATTTAAGTTTTTCGTTTTTTCGCTAACACTTTATTCGGTATGAGCTCAAGTATAACATTAAAATGAATTAAAACTAGAGTTCATTCGTAAATGAACTCAAATGAATTTTCATGTTTGGTGTCTATTAAATTAAAATGAACTATGTTTGGGATCAACTAAGAATTTTTTTTAAAATTTTGCTTAATACCTTTAATTACATCACGTTTTAATTAATTTAAAATATAAATTTTAATTTTATTGATATTGTTCAACAAAAATTAACATTATTTACCTTTTCAATTTACAAGATGAATTTATAATCCAAAAATGGAATTTGATTTTTTTTAGCTGGATGAAATCTAGACATAAAATGTTAATTTAACCTTTTTTTATAAAAAAATGTTAGTTTTATTTTAGTGTACATTAATTTGAATATAGTAATATAATCATTTTATTTTTATAACCCATTCTTTCATTTTTTTTTTTTAGTAAAACAATAAATGAACCAAAAGTTTGGTGTTCCTAACTAAATATAGATCAAGCAAGGATGAAAGATAAAGATAAATGATGAAGAGAGAGAGAGAGAGAGGGAGAGAGAGAGAGAAGAGTAGAGAATAGAATGGTAATTTTATCCTTATAATTTTATAAAAGTTCATGTCTAGAGTTTTTTTGCAAATTTTATCAATTTTAATAGAATTTGTCCATAACTAATTGAATTATACAAGAATTCATTTGAAAATGAATTCCACGCTTTTATTGACAAACCAAACCTATGATCAATTCATTTGTGAATGAATTTCACACTTTATTAACAAACCAAACATGTTGTTAATTCATTTGTAAATAAATTATGTATTTTATTAACAAACCAAATACAACACCTTATAAAATTAAATAAATTTCATAAAAATTATGTAATTCATTTATACCAAACGGAGTGTAAGTAAAAAAAATTTAGTTCGTTTAATATATATTTTAATACTTTGTTGTATTAACTTAACCATGTACAACTTACTAGCCAATAATGGACTCAGATATTTTGACTAATCTTCAATAGGCACTATAAATTCCAATTAGACATTGAAAATGTTAAAATTAAAACACTCGTACCACATTCAAATGTCCTGCGACTATTATTTAGGGAAATATCCTTCCAAGTTAATTATCTTGTTTTTTTTTAATAAAAAAATCAGGTTTAATTATAAAATTTTGAGATTTACCTAATTTTTACTTTACCTTTGAGAAATATTTTGTAACAAAATAAACCCTACGATTATCCCTTTCAGTCTAACTATGTAAATGACCGTTAACATATGTGCTTGAATTTAAATAAAGAGAGTTAGAGAGATTGCAAACATAAAATGTGTTGTGGTTTGGAAATCTGATTCTCTCGAGTTTACATCCATTATTCTCTCGAGTTTACATCCATTCTTAAATTTCAAGACACTTTTGAAGGTTCTATTATGATTGAACAAGATTACAACATGTTGATTGGTTTTCATAGAGATCCAACAACAACCTTACAAAGTATTTTTTGCGATCTCGGTGTTTTTCGAGATCACACTAAACCCTCTCAAAGTGTTTTAAAAACTTTGCACTAAAACCTCCGAAGAGATTCTCACTCTAGAGCTCTCTTGTCTCAAATTGTTTCACAACTACTTTCTAAGGATTCAAATATCCTTTTACATGATAAGTGTTCTAGGGAAATGTGGATTTAAGAAAAGAAAAAAGGAAACATAGCAAACCTGTGATGAGAATCTTCCCCATCCTCAGATTCATGACATTAGACAATTCCCTTAATAACCTTTAAGTGGATTTTGCTATTGATTTGCCTGATACATGACCCATGTCCCATTTCCCACATATTGGGCAGAAATCCTCATCAACAATGAATAGATGAGAGAATAGCTCGATACCTAAATATCCTCATAAAAAATGATTTACAATGAAAGCTCCACATTAGATAGAGAAAATAAATTGGATAAATTACAGCTTTATACCTGAGTTTAAGAGGTTATTATCGAAACATATTTGTGGTATTGAAAATAATTGTCACATACCGATCATAAATTTGACCTTGCAAAATCTGCTAAATAATAACGGAATAGAGAAATTCTCATTATTGTCATTCCTTAAATTAAAGCTGGTACATTAATCCCTATTCTCTCTCATCTCACTCTCTTTTATTGAAAAGCAAAACTCTGATTGAGACATTTGACTCGTCTCTTTTCTCTCTCTCTCTTCCATAGGTCACTCATGGTGGCACAAGGAGGGGTCCATTGAATCAAGAAACAGAGGAGATGAGGATGAGAAATCTTGATTTTGAGCATGAACTTAATCAGTTTTGCATTCACTTTTAATGGAGAAAAATTGATAACAAGGGTGTTGGCAAGAAAATGATAGAAAATTTTTCATTTTTTCCTCTCTCAAATTTGATTGTGCTGGTTTGAGAAATTTTTATGGGCAACAGGGATGTTTGGTGAGCAAGAAAATAAAAGAAAAATTTTTGTTTTTCCTCTCTCAAATTTGGTTGTACTGGTTTGAAAATTTTTTTATGGGTAACAGGTGTGTTTGGTGAGCAAGAAAATGAGAGAAAAATTTTTATTTCTTCATCTCTCAAATTTGATTGTGCTGATTTGATAAATTTTATGGTTAACAAGGGCGTTTGACGAGCAAAAAAATGAGAGAAAAATTTGCATTTCTTCCTTTCTCAAATTTGATTGTGCTGCTTTGAGAAATTTTTATGTGTAATTCATTTAGCATAAACTTAACTCCATCACCATTAACAATTAATCCCCCTGTTCAGGAGAAAGAAGTAAGAAACAAACATTTTTAAAAAAAATCGTAGCAATGGAGAATGCAATCAAAATTTAGACTTTTTTCTCACTGCATTAAAACCAACCAAGATCTTTCTTTTTTTAATCTATGTTTCTTTCGCTTTTATTTTTTTTTAAAATTTACAATACATGTGAAATAACAAGTTCAAATCAACAACTGATTTTGAGCAGTATATACTAGTTCAATATCTACATTCCGAGTCGCCTTATCCTCTGTTTCTCAACAACAAAATAGACAATAACTAAAATATGCAAACAAAAACATATATTCTATAATCACAATTTATATCCAAAACAAAAATTTAAGGAAGAAGAGAAGATAGCCTTTGGAGGGAGAAGAGAAACGCTGGGAAGAAAATTTGCAGTGTGAAGATTAGGGAAGAATAACACATTTAAGTAAAGGTTATATGAGGGTATTTATGGATTTTCAAAAAGTTTTATGATGTGGCATGATATTTGGTAAAAAATTTAAAGTTTTATGACGTGGCATGACATTTGGTCAAAAATTTTACGCTTGACTAACTGATTCAACAACAGTGGTATGTTTCTGTAAACTTAATAACATACATTAGGTATATAACAGTCATTTTCAATATCACAGATATGTTTCGGTAATTATCCCATAAACTCATATATGAAACTGTAATTTACCCAAATAAATTTGCAATGACTTAAATGCTCTCTAGATGATTAACACTTGTTGATAAAAGTTCAAGTTCTTATTTTATCTTAAGTGAAAAACTAGTCGTTTAGGTATTTTAGGCTTTTATCTTGCATCTAACACATTTAAAAAATATAGCCTTTTGAGGTATCACGTCAAAGGCAAATAGTAATTTGGGCAAGAACTAGAAAATTGTGTTGACATAATTTTTGATTTAGCTCAATGTAAATGAACCAAGAAATTATTATGAAAAGTTTGTTTTATCAGGTCGACCCAACCATTATTTGTTGACACGATCTTGAAGGTTTCATAACTAGAAAATCTAGATAGGATAGGTTGACATGATTCAAGAATCGGATCGACACGTTTTATGCATTTCACCTATTTTTTTCTACATTTAATTTTATACAACTAAATGAGATAAGAGCCAATGCATAAGTTAGTGGACTCTATTAGCTTACAATACACGGTTTTTGCATATCAACATATCATTTTCTAAATTAGGGTAAACTAAAAGAACATGAACCAAATTCAGATTGATCGATTTATTTATTATGTTAAAACAATCCCTTAAAATAAACTAATGTACCAGTATGCATGTGAACTGAGTAGGAGAATCGAATTACTCATCATAAATAATCCATTCCCAATAATTCAGCTGCTTATATCAAACATTACTCAATCCGATCTACATCCTACTCCATATATGTATTCTAAATGGCGAATGAAATAAAGGGACACAAACATATCTTGTCGCACCTATTGGTTCATAACATTGATTGATCTAGACTCTTTTGTTTATGTCATTATCTAAAATTGAAATTCTTGGTTCATTACCTTCAAAGCCGCAATAGTTTCCATTGCAGAATATCACTCTTAAATTATTAGAATATATATTAGAACATGAGACATTAAATAGACTTTGAGGCATGCGTGAAGCGCTATCTTAAGAGTGATATTGCCTCAGCAATATACTTTCTGGATACAACAAAGCCTCTAATCTTCTTAGAGGAAGGTAGCAGAATATTTAAGAGAAATAGAGGAATGTTCTATAATTTACAGATGCTACAAATTATTTATAATCAACAAATAATTACCTTTAAGAATTATAACTTATCAGATTAACTGTTATCTTATCAAAAGACACAACTCTATTAATTTAATTGTCTTTTTAACAGACATAACTATTCTAATTTGAATTAAATTCAAATTACAGTAACCAAAAATTAAATAAATTAACTGTTATAATAAAATTAAACTAAAATTTGCAAACTCAAAGCTCTCTTTTCTTTCCAATGTGGGATTGTAATATTACAAGCTAAAAACTAACTCCAACACTAGATCGTCTACATTAATGAAACTTTTTCCACTTCTCCACTATATAAAGCTATTCTGATTATTATAATCAGGTTATGAAATCTCTGCTCTAAACTCTTTTAATACAATTGTACTTTTAAATTGCAGAGTGACTTGAAGGTCAAAGTGTCTGTCCGGAGACTAACTTCGAGCCCTCACTTAAAGTTTCAAGTTTTCTTAGTAAGTACCTATAAGTACTTAGCTTTAAAAAAGGCGGGAATAAAAGAGTAAGGCTTTAGCCTCTCTACTCTCCAAGCATCGAGCCTCTCTTGGTGACTTGATCACTTTTTTGGCATCAACGCCTTGTGTTTTTATATAATTAAACCTAACTTTTAAGTTATTGAAACTATTAAGAAATTAGTTTAATTTTAATTAATGATTTTATATATGGTTTACCATGAGTTCATTTTTTTTTGCCAAGGCAGGAGTTCATATTGAAGAAAGAATAGGTTCACATATGTCATTTTTTTTCCCATGATAATCGATATTCAATATTAAAAACTAAATTTCATAAAAAAATATTAAAAATTAACTAAAATAAACTGTTTATTTATCACAATATTTAGAAATAACAAAAATTTTAGCTTGAAATAACTATGTTATCTTTGTTGGGATTAGGCCTATAATCTAATTAAGCGATATTGAAGGCCCGATTAAAATAATGAGGTTTTGATCGGCTGGATGTGTAGTCAGCCCAATGACAACTTGATTGGTATTGAGATTTTTTTAGCTCATAATTAATTGATGTGGGTCCTGAAGTTACTTGGTGTGAAGAACAAGCTATTTGGTGAGCAAGCAGCTTAGTTAGCAAGTTATTGAAGACTATAAATATGAGCATAAATAGAAGTAGTCTCTCACCCTATTCTTGAAGTAGAAATAGTTAGTCAAATGTAGAGTGTAGCAAATCAAACACCAATATAGCTTACAAAATAAGATTTTACAGGTATCTAAAGATTGAGTGAAATTTTGGTGTATTAGGGTTTGAGTTATGAGATTGGGAAGAGTTTTCACACAGTTTTGTTTAAAAAAATTGTGTACTGTTTGGGAAGAGTTTTCATACAATTTTTTCTAGAAAAATTGTTTATTGTGGCGTAGTGAGTTTTAGTAGCTTTCCTCCATCCAAAAGTTTTTAAAAAAAGTGAAATACTAGTGGACATAGGTTAAGTCCTTGTATTTATTTTTTCTTTATTTTTACTATTGTGATTGTATAGTTATTGATTGGGTGTTAGATTCCCAACAAGTGGTATCACAGCAAGATTTAGGAATGGAAAAAATTCAGAAAAAATGTTGTTGTAAAGAAGTAAGTCAGATTTGTTGTTGAAGATCAAATTTTAAGCCTAAGTAAAGGATTGTTGGGATTATGCCCAAAAATGATTAAACGGTATTGAAGGTCCGATTAAATCATGGAGGTTTTGATCGGGTAAAGATGAACCAAACCCAACGATAGCTTGATCAGTATTGGGATTTTCTTAGCTTATAATTTATTGGTGTGGGTCCCAAAATTAGTTGGTGTTAAGAACAAACTACTTGGTTAGCAAGCTATTAAAGGCTATAAATATGGGTATCAAGAGAGGTAGCCTCACCCTATTCCTGAAACAGGAATAGTTGGTCAGATGTAGAGTGTAGCAAACCAAACACCAATATAACTTGTAAAAGAAGGTTTTGCAGGGATCAAATGGTTAAGTGAACATTATGTGTATTGAGGATTGAGTTGTGAGATTGGGGAGAGTTTTTATACAGTTTTGTCCAGAAAAATTGTGCACTATTTGGAAAGAGTATTCACACAATTTTCTCTAAAAAATTTATGTATTATGACGTAGTGAATTTTAGTAGTTTTCTTCCATTCAAAAGTGGTGAAAGTAGAATAATGATTGACTTGTACGGACGTAGGCAAAGAGTTGTGCTGAACTACGTTGAAATTCTTGTATTTATTTTTCTTTTTATTTTTATTATTGAGATTGTGTGGTTATTGAGTGTAAGAATTTCTTTAGTGATGGTAATGTGTTGTCATATGTACCTTCCCAAATGTTACATCTTGAACATTTTGAATTTTCGATGAGGCGTTGGAGTTAGAAACACTTATCATTAGAGATTAGTTAAAAGTTTAAAATGCATATTAATACAGTTGATACATGTGGTCCAAATTGATGTAGTAGTACCAAACAAATGTTTAAAAAAAATTAAAGGGGTGCTCAAATAATAAACAAAATAACTAAACAAAAATTGGTAGTCGATATTTACCTCAAAGATTAATTACAGAAGATATTAAAGTTGAAAAGAAAATATTGAGGCACAAAAATTTATTTTTTGTCATTAAGGAGCAATTTCGCTTCACTAAGGTACAAATAACTCTGACAGTCGCTCTATAGGATACAACAGTAGCTCGGTTTGTGTGCGTTCACAAATATAACTTCGAACTCATAGAAATAATGGCCTAAGCAGAATTATAGATTAACATGAAGTGATAGAAATTATAGCACAATGTATTTATAACAATGAAAGCAAAATCCCTCATTTTTATTGTTGTTTTTCCCCTTTTAAATTTGAACTCTAACCAACCGCATAAACATTAGAAGATTAAAGGTGAAGAATTAAATAAATTAAAGATATGAGGAAAGGTTATGAAGGAGTTATGATAGGCCATTTACTGTAAATATTAATGCACCCACAAGTGGATGAAACTGAAGTATTAAGTATGAGAGTTAACACATTAAACTCTCAATTTTAATTGAGTCAATTAAAATTTAATGGAAATAATTCAAGCACTATAATTGGCTTTAAAGACCCACTAATGGTACCCATAGATTTAGGATTGTTTTAAATTTTGAAGCATTTTTCCAACAATCATCCACATGATTCAAAATTTTAAGAGGAAAAAGAACTTGGGCCATAATGAAGTTTAAAGCAACGATGTCTTGTGGACTTGAATCGATGCCTTGTATAACAAAATTTAATTTACTAGTAACTGGTGATTAAGTGTCATTAATCAATCACATTTTATGTAAATATCAATTTTGCATAACACTTCATATTTTCTCTAATGAGTTCTTGATTTGGGACATTATGACTATGTGCTTGTAAGGATTTTTATAAGTGCTCTAGAGAGTTTTATCCTATCTCTCATAAAAGGCGCACACCACTTTCACACACATATGGGTGAACCCATCAAGTGTATATAGCCACACACCACCAATATAGGTTATGAGTTTGTTAAGAGTTTATTACCCAACCTTACTATGTTTGGCAATAAGCACTCTCTACACCATAGGGAAGGACATACAATATGAATAGTGCTTGCTTTGAGCTTTTGTGTGACTTGTTTTTACCCATTGAACCTACTTCATGGGATCTCCATTAACATAGGTTGTGTTACAATTATAGGAAGTTCACTTTATAGGCTTCAATTCCATCCTCCTCGATGTATCATGAATCAATTTTTCTTGATAGCCCTTTTGTCAGAGAATATGTTAAATTTCTCTTTGACCTCACAAGATCAATGGCTATCACCTTATTGTTTATAAAATGTTTCACAATGTTATGCCTTAATTGCATATTCTTCTCATAATAAGTTTTATTTATTGTTGCTTGACATTGACAATGGAGAGTCACAAATGTGACGATCTCCCCCACAATGTAATATCCAAAAATAACTATCGTAGCTATTCAGCTTCAGACATAATTGTCTCCAAGGTAATAAACTCATATTCCATGGTGGACTTTTCAGTGATAGATTGCTTGGATGATTTAAAAAAAAATGGTACCATCTGCAAAAGTAAAAAGATAACCACTCTTTAGCTTTAAATAACTCGCATTAGTATAACCTTCTAGTACACCGATAATATAAGTTAAACCAATATGCATAGTTAATAAATAAATACTTAAATGTTTTAGAACCCAAATATTTTATTTATAATTTTTTTTAAAAATATATGGGTTTATAGTAAGTGGTAAATCTCACATTACCATACCAACCTACTTCTTCACGGGCTCAAACTAAACTCATATGTTCTGCCATTGGTAGATTTCTCATTCTCAAATTTCCATATGTATAAAATTCCTTCACGACTAGAGCCAACATAATATTATATGATTTTATAGCACCCCTCAATGAGCCAAATCGTATCATAACAATGCCCCTCACTAGGCAAATCACATTATTACAAAGCTCCTTGATCAATAGGTCAAAATTACACATGATTCACTTTTATACCCATTGAACCTATTTCATGGGATCTCCATTAACATAGGTTGGGTTACAATTATAGGAATTTCACTTTATGGCATTCAGTCCCATCCCTTTCAATGTCTCATGAACCAGTTGTTCTTGATAACTCTTTTGTCAAAGAATATGTTAAATTTCTCTTTGACCTCATAAAATCAATGACTATCACTCCATTGCTTATAAACTGTTTCACAATTTTATGCCTTAATCCATATTCTTCCCATAATAAATTTTATTTATTGCCGCTTGGCAATCACAATGGAGTGTCAATATGTTATAAATCTTCCCCATAATGTAATATCCAAAAATAACTATCGTAGCCATTTAGTTTCAGACACAACCGTATCCAATGTAATAAACTCTTATTTCATGGTAGACCTCTTAGTGATAGATTGTTTGGATAATTTTCAAAAACACAGTGCCACTTGTCAGAGTAAATAGATAGTCACTCTTTGGCTTTAAATAACTCGAATTAGTATAACCTTTTAGTACATCGATAATATAAGTTAAACCAATATGCGTAGTCAATAAACACATAATTAAATGTTTTAGAACCCAAAGATTGTATTTATATATATTTTTTAAATCTATGGGTTTATAGTAGGTGGTAAATCTCACATTACCGTACCAACCTACTTCTTCACGGGCTCAAGCTAAACTAATATGTTCTGCCACTGGTGGATTTCTTATTCAAATTTTTACATGCATAAAATACATTCACAACTAGAGCTAACATAATATCACAATTTAATATTATATGATTTTGTAACACCTCTCAATGAGCCAAATCGTATCATAACAATACCCTTCACTAGACAAATCAAAGTAGTACAAAGTCCCTTGATCAATAGGTCAAAATTACACATGATTCACTTTACATAAAAAATCACATAATGCCCCACAATAGACTAAAATATTTTGTAATGCTCTTCGTTGAGCAAACAACATGATAACAAGTTAAGAACTCAACTTGTATCTTTAATTTACAAAAATATCATTCATGTAGGTATTTTTTTTTCTTTGCTTAAAAATTGTCTACACCTCTTTCCATGTACCAAATAATTTCATATGCTAGATACTCACAACATGGCTTAACATACACCAAAATATTTTTTTCCTTCTAACTAATGCACAAGTAGCTCATATCACGTCATGATCATAAATATCTTATGTGACATGAGAAATAAGTATATCAATTATGATTTTTTAAATGGTATCTATACATTTTATTCTTTCAACAAAATAGCATAATACTTCATAATATTAAGTTCATACCTGATAATAGTTAAGATCAGCTCGCATCACCGTCTTTAAATCATTCACCTTGATAAGTTTAACAATACATTATTTTCATATTGTGAGATAAATTATAGAATATTGTTTGTAGAGAAATGGAGCAAATACTGAATTTTATCGGTGCTCTCAAACCCCCACACTTGGTGGTATTTATAGGAAAAAATCAAACTTACCGTTTCTGCCAGACTAAATGCTAATTATATAGCACTGAATTCTTATCTCAGTTGTTTATTACATTTTTGAATTGTGGCTTTTTCATTACTTGGTTGACCAAATACTAAGCTTGCAGACCAATTAACCATATATTTTCCTTCAGCAACCAAAGGAGCTTAGCCCATTTTAGCTCTCAAGTAAAACAGACTGCTACATGCCTAGATCAAGCTGAAGCTAAACCATTTCGAAAATACTTCAACCGGGTAATTTAGACCAAACAATTCCCTTGAGACTGCTATCATCAGAGTATGATAACGCAAAAAATAACAACCTTAACACAAATTAGACATTGGCAACCAAAAACTTGCCTAGAATTAGTGATTTTTTATACGTACTCTATGTTAACTTACGAAGTGAAACCCAAGATTCACCAGTAAAGATAATCACCAAATTTGATTAGTTGTTTCCATGGTTATCTTAAGTAGCTGGTGGGACATTTACATATTACAGAAACATTGAAACAACCATAACACACCGGCAGCTTGGAAGTGATATTAGCAACCTACACAACTTCCTATGTTACCTCTGTTTTAAACTAATGTGGATAAATCGTCACATTTCCCATTCAATTCACACTCAAATGGTTCCAATTTTCTATAGCATCAATTTCGATCATTAATCTAATGTACTCAAAGCTAAACCAATTCTTAGATAAGACATAGTAAAAATGATTGCAGGAACTTTGAATTTTGATATGGCCTAAAAAACACTGGCCCAGACAAACACCGAGCAACACTGGCCCAAACAAACACCAAGCCCAGCAGGCTTATTCTAGCCCAAACAAACAGCAGACCCCGCTCAAACCTACGGCCCAGATAAGTTCAGACCCCGGAAGGGTAATCCAGCCCAGCTTACTCGAAGAACACCCCGGCTCGGACAAACAATCAGTATGTTCCACGGCCCAGCAAGAATCCTAAAACTCGTAAAGAATGACCCAGCCGGTCCACACCAAGATCTCCCTTATCACCACCAGCCACCCTACAGGGACTAGCCACTTCACAACTCTATGGCCGCCCGCCACCCTACGGTCGCCCTACAGCGTCCCCTCTCCACCAGCAGATGACTATAAATAGGCCAAGGTATAGACATAACAGGGGTATTCAGATTAAGGTTGACATACACATACCCCACTTAATTTTCTAAAGAGTCCTCGATTCCTCTCTTGAACCAGTGACTCCTCCTTTGAATATTTGCTAACTTAAGCATCGGAGCGCCTTCGGAGGTCTCCACCTCCCCTCCTCCTGAGGGCCTTCAGTTTGTACTTGTCACTTGTTCAGGACCCAGGCCGAATCGCCCTCTAGGCCGAGCCTAGCTCACAAGCCACGCAAATCCCAGCCCACACCAGCTCACTAGCCACGTCAGCACCAAACAGTATACGGCATCAACAGATTAGCACCGTTCGTGGGAATCCATAATCTCTCACTACAATAGAAGCAAAGAAGTGAAAGAACTCATCTGTCACGATGCCACCAAGGAACGGTGCTAGGAGAGCCAACAAGAAAGCCCCGGCTGCGTGCTCGGCTCCTATCCAAGACGAAGTTCTCGGTCACTGATCCATATCCGGATTTCCAACAATCCTAGAGCATGCCACCCCCGCCAGGGAACAACATCCCCACCTGACTGAAACCGACTCCCTAGACAACGAGGGAGCCCCTACGCACCTCCAAGCTCCGGCAACCCAAGCTCAGTTCATAGAACTGTCCAGAATGATAGCCAATCTGGCAGCTCAAGTCTGAGAAGGGGGCCAACAGCCTTCATATCCTCCCCACCAAGCTTCGGGAGAGGCCGAGTCATCAGGCAGGAATGACCCAACACATAACTAGCCCCGTGCTGAGCCCTCACCGTGCCATAGTCGGCCCAAAGAAAGTTTCACCTCAAAGGGCAACCTCAGCCTCGACAGACGATTTGAGGAAATACAGGAAAAAATAGACTCGGCTCTAAGATACAAGAATCTCAGTATTATGGACGAACTCTGAGTTCAGGACCCCCCTTTCACGGAAGGCGTCCTAGAAACCCCTCTCACACCAAACTTCAGGATGCCCCAGGTCAGAATGTATGAGGGGACCACGGATCCGATGGACCACCTCCAACACTATAAAACGACAATGGTGCTGCACCGGCACTCAGACCAAATCATGTGCTGTGCCTTTCCCCTGACTCTTGAAAAGGCGGCAGGCACTTGGTACTTGCGCTTAAAGCCAGGAACCATTGGTAACTTCAAAGAACTTAACTATGCTTTCACTTCCCAATTCCTCAGCAGCAAGGGGCCCAAGAAAACCTCGGAAAGCCTCTTCAACATTATCCAGCATAAGGGAGAAAGGCTTCGGGCTTACATTTCCCGGTTCAACACAGCAACCTGAGATATTCCAGACCTTGATCTCAACATCCAGGTGATGGCCTTCAAAAACAGATTAAGGTCGGGAATATTTAGTTCCAAGCAAACTCGGTGCCCTCCTCGAGACATGAACGAAATCCTGGCCCGGGCAAAAAAGTACATGCTAGCGGAAGACGATCAAGCCTTCAGAAGAGAAAGAAAATGAAAAACCGAAAGAAAGAGGGAAGACCCTGCCCCTCAGAAGGAAGTGGCCAAAAAACTTACCAAGAAAATAGGTATAGGCCCCACCCTCGGGTCGATAACTTCACTCCCTTCAACACTACTAGGACTGACGTCCTCATACAGCTTCAAGATAAGTCTGTCCTATAGTGGCCACCCAAAAAGCCCCTTGGAGGAGATCCCAAGAAGTGGTGTTGGTTCCACCAAAGTCGTGGCCACGACACGGAGGAGTGCCACGACCTGAAGGAACAGATTAAGAAACTCATCAACCGAGGGCACCTAAAGGAGTTCACTAGGCCTCGAAGGCATAAAAACCCCGTGTCACCAAGGATAGATGACAGACGCCCTTATCAGCCCTGGCAAGAGAGGTCGAATCCTCGAAGAGACCCCAGGGCAGAACAGGAGAGGACCCGCCAGAAGAAGCCGAAAGTACCCACAACCACTCAAATCAATAAAATGATTTGCGAAGGGCCGGCCACAGGAGGAAATTCGGGGCAGAGCGGTAAAGTATATGCCAGGGCCGTGGCCTCAGTCAGTGGCCCTCATAAGAAAAGAAAAATGGAGCTGGTGATCTCCTTCATGGAAGATGACCTGGAGGACGTGCAGATTCCCCATGATGACGCTGTAGTAGTCATGCTCCTAGTGGCCAACTGCGAGATACGACGGGTCCTGATCGATAACGGGAGCTTCGCTGACATACTGTTTCACGATACCTATCAGTGCATGGAACTGAAGGAGGGGCGTCTAGAGCCTGCCCCTGCCCCCCTCTATGGCTTCGGGGGATCCCCTGTCTTCCCAAAAGGAAGCATAGTCCTCCCGGTAATAGCCGAGATAGTACCAAGAACAGCCACTGTATGGATCACGTTCCTTGTCGTAAAACAACTCTCCTCCTATAATATGATAATTGGGCGGCCCATCCTCAACAAACTAAAAGTCGTCGTCTCCACCTATCACCTGAAGGTCAAGTTCCCCACTAGCAAAGGTGTAAGGGTGATAAAGGGGGATCAGAGAGCCTTCCGGTCCTGCTACCTGAGCACCATCAAAGAAGAAAAAAAGACCGAGGCCCTACCACTTGAAGTTGAGGATCTGCGGGACGAAATGAAGGCACCTAGAGGTCGACCCGCCGAGGAACTAACCGCTGTGCTCCTAGGAGAAGACCCCGCCAGGACCATACAAGTAGGAAAAAACCTCTCAAAGGAGGCCAGAGAAGAACTCCTTCGCTTGGTCAGCATCAGACATGCCAGGGGTCAATCCTGAAACCATTGAGCACCACCTGAATGTAGACCCTGAATACAAGCCAGTCATTCAGAAGAAGAGGTCATTTACCCCAGAACGTCAGGTGGCCATCAACACCGAGGTGGACAAGCTGTTGGAAGCCGGTTTTATTAAAGAAGCAAGGTATCCCGAGTGGGTATCTAATGTGGTAATGGTCAAGAAAGCCAGTGGAAAGTGGTGCATCTGCATTGATTTCACCAACTTAAACAAAGCTTGCCCTAAGGACAACTTCTCTCTTCCCTGGATCGATCAAATAGTGGATGCCACCTCAGGGCATGAACTTCTCTCTTTCATGGACGCCTACTCTGGTTACAATCAGATATTCATGTATAAGTCCGATCAAGAAAAGACCGCCTTCATCATCGAGCAAGGGTTATACTGCTACAAGGTAATGCCTTTTGGGCTGAAGAATGTTGGGGTAACCTACCAGAGGTTGGTGAACAAAATATTCAAAAGACAGATCGGGAGGAACATGGAAGTCTATGTGGACGACATGCTGGTCAAAAGCCCCGAGGCACTAAACCATCATTCCAATTTGGAGGAGGCCTTCAGAGTTCTACGCAAGTATAATATGAGGTTGAATCCGTCCAAATGTGCCTTCGGGGTAACCGGAGGCAAGTTCTTGGGATTCATGGTCACTCAGAGAGGGATAGAGGTCAACACAGAGAAGATAGAAGCTATCCTCAACATGGCCCCTCTCAAGTCAATGAAAGAAGTCCAGCGACTCACTGGACGAATTGCAGCCCTGAGCTGTTTCATGTCTAAATTGACAGAAAGGTGCCTCCCTTTCTTTCAGGCTATCAAAAAGGCAAAAAACTTTGCCTGGTCTGAGAGCTGCCAAGAGGCGTTTGAAGACTTAAAAAAGTACCTAAGTTCGCCACCCCTTCTGAGCAAACTACTCCCGAACGAAGAGCTCTTCCTTTACCTATCCGCCGGACCAAGCACTGTGGCCTCTGTCCTGGTAGGAGAAGAAAAGAGTATCCAGAAGCCCATCTACTACGTCAACCGAATTCTCCATGAGGCCGAGACGAGGTACCCTCCTATCAAAAAAATGGCTTACGCTCTGCTAATAGCAGCCCAAAAACTCCGGCCTTATTTTCAAGAGCACACTATCGTTCTTTTGATGGACCAATCCTTGAGGCAAGTCTTCCATAATCCGAGCGCTTCAGAAAGAATGGTAAAATAGGTAATCGAGCTAGGGGAGTTTGATATCTGCTACCGACCCAGGCAATCTATCAAGGCCCAGGCCCTGGCCGACTTCATCGAGGAGACGACTTTGCCCATAATTTCGGACGAACTAGAAGCATATCTAAGCGACGGTCCCCCTCTGGGATGGAGTCTCCATGTGGATGGATCCTCGAATTCACTAGGAAGCGAGGCAGGACTCATCCTCTGCAGCCCGGAGGGTTTCGCCATTGAATATAAGTTGAGGTTCAGATTCAAGACCTCCAATAACAAAGCAGAATATGAAGCCCTTCTGACCGGACTGAGGTTAGCCAAGGCACTGGCGGTAGAAGCACTAGAGGTTTTCAGCGACTCTCAACTAGTGGTAAGCCAGGTGCAGGGAGAATTCGAGGCCAGGGGCGAGAAGCTCTCCCGATATCTCCAAAAAGTGAAGGAGTCGGTTACCCTGTTCAAAACATTTCGGATAACTCAGATTCCCCGAGCCGAAAACTCTAAGGTAGATGCCCTTGCTAATTTGACCTCCTCCCAACAACTGGTGCCTAGTCGAGCTGTCTATCAAGAAACTCTCCCTGCCCCAAGTATAGATGAAGCCTCGGTCCTGCCAGTGGAAGAGGGACCCTCGTGGATGGACCCGATTCTCAAGTATCTAAAAGACAGCACCATGCCGGAACCCAATGACCAATCCAGAAAGATGATGTCCCGTGCCTCGCGTTACACCCTTATGGAAAGGCAATTATACAAAAGGGGTCTAACTACACCATATCTACGATACCTCGGACTCGGAGAGACAGACTATGCACTCCAGGAGGTCCACGAAGGGATATGCGGAAACCACCTTAGAGCTCGGGCCTTAGCCTTCAAAATCCTCCGCCAGGGGTACTACTGGCCCAAGGTAAAAGATAACATGGCAAGTTTGGTCAAGAAATATGAAAATTGTCAGCGATGGTCTCCGACATCGCATCGACCTGCTAACCCCCTCATCTCCATCACTAGTCCCTTCCCCTTTGTCATGTGGGGGATGGATCTCCTGGACCCATTCCCAATGTCCGTTGGGCAGAAAAAGCACCTCATCGTGGCCATTGATTACTTCACCAAATGGGTCGTGGCCGAGCCATTGGCAAGCATCACAGATCACCAAACCAGGAACTTCGTCTGGAAGTCGATAATATGCCGCTTCAGGATCCCTCGCTTGCTAATCACGTACAATGGAAAGCAGTTTGACAGCTCCCGATTCAAAACATTTTACGATGACCTCCATATTGACCATCGGTTCTCCTCTGTGGGGTACCCGTAAGCCAATGGCCAAGCTGAAGTAACCAACATGACGCTCCTCCAAGGAATCAGAAAGAGGCTCAATGAGGCGGATAATCGTTGGGTAGAATAGCTCCACAACATCCTTTGGGCCTATCGAACAATGGCCCGGACACTAACAGGCAAAACTCCATTCTTCATGGCATACGGGTCAGAAGCCGTCATTCCTCTCGAAATCGGGATCCCATCACTCCGAGTACAGTGTTTTGAGCCAAGCAGCAATAAAGAAGGGTTAAAAATGAACTTGGATCTAGTTGAAGAAGCCAGGGACAAAGCCCAAATTCGCCTCGCAAACTATCAGCAAAGGGCCTCTCGGTACTATAACTCCCAGATATGGCCCAAACACTTCAAACTTAATGACCTCGTCCTCCGAAAGAGTGAAGTCTCACGCCCCCGACACACAGGTAAGTTGGTCTCGAATTGGGAAGGTCCTTACAGGGTTCGAAGGATCTGTAGGATAGGCACCTATGAGCTAGAAGACATGGAAGGAAAGCCCATTCCCCGCACTTGAAACACGGAGAACCTCCATAGATTCTACCAATAAAATGTAAAAGCACGAAAATCAATAAAGAATTTGAAATTCCAAAACTTTCTTACTTCATTCATGGGAAGAGAGGTGTACAAAGAGAAAGCACTGTTGGCATTTGATAAAAAGAACTATTTTGGTACAATCGAGGCCCTGAAAACCTCGCAGTTAGCCTAGGACTAGGCCTCATTTTCCCCTCCAGCTTGCGCCTCCCCCACATCGCCACTTGGGGCAAGCAAGGTTTCACCTGGGCCCTCCTAACCCCCAGCCTGAACAGCTGCACTATCTTCTCCTCCTGAAGAATCCGCACTAGAGGCTTTGGAGTCGCTCACCAGATCAAGACCTGAGAAATCCACCCCCGGGAAAAGGAGTGTTACCCTCCTCTTAGCTTTCTCGAAACCTTCGAGGTACTGAACTACCCCTTCTTTTGTTAAAGAAGCCTCATTTTCCGCGGAACGACGTCGAACTTCATCTAGCTTCTCTCTCAGGACCTCTGCAGTCCGACTGTGATGATCCCTGTCAAAAATTGCCTCTGCCCTCTCCCTCTCCGATGTCTAGAGGGAAATGGTCAGGTTATGGGCAATGTCCTAAGACTCCTTCAGCTTTTCCTCAGACTCCTTCAGCTTAAGCTCGGTCTTGGACACGCAGTTCGCTATCTCCAGGGCATGCCGGGAAAGCATCCCTTGAAGAACCTAAGCCTGAGAAGAAGCAACCTCTGCCACTGAACAGAGCAACTCAAAAGGCTTCGACAAAATCTCTGCCTTATCGCAGGGAGGGATCCCTAGCACCAAGTGCTCTCGAGTGACCTTGGTGCTGACAAACACCGAGTCATCCAGCCTCAGAGCCCACCGAGGGGTGAAGAGAGGGGCCATCTCAGATCCTTCTTGAGGCAAGAGGGCCACCAAAGGAGAAGGGGCCACCAAAGGCCTGGGAGGGCTATCCACCGGAATAGCAGCCACGATAGGAACCTTGGCCCTCTTCTTCTGCCCAAAACTGCTAGCTTCAGTTGCTTTCTTTTTCTCGCGGGCTAGCTGCTTGGCCATTGCCGCCATCTCCATGTTCGCACAAAAAGAAAGCATTAAAAAACTTGGAAAAAAATAAATAAAACTTCCTATAATTCGACGAGCCAGCGACTACCATGGAAGAGGCGCGAGGAAAGGCGAGGAGGACATAGGCCGTGCCTGTAGAGTTCCTCATTGTCTCCAAGAACATCGATCTCCAAGGGCGCGGCCAGTATTGCCCTCAGTGTTTCTTCCTCATAAAGGGAGAGGTGTGGCCTCTTGTATTTGCCAACACGCTCCAGGCCCCAAGTGAGGGGAATGTCAAAACTTTCGGCATATTGGACAAAGAAGAAACACCCCTTCCATCCCTTGATTGAGGAAGGCTTCTCCTTTAGAATGCTCTTCCACCGCCTCGAACTAACGATGACCCAGCCCGAGTGACCTAACTGGGCTAGCTGAAAATGGGCTTTGAACACGTTAATGTTCATTACCCCCTACCTCCTGGCACACAGCAATGAATGCCAGAATCAGCCGAACCGAATTGGGCACCAGCTGGCTTAATGCAATACCGAAGTATCTAAGTATTAAGTAGAGAAATGGGTGGAGAGGAAGCCTGAGCCCCGCCTTAAGCTAATGCTTGTAGAGGCACAACTCATACGGTTACCAGCTGGACAGGACATCGCAAGCCCTCTCTCCACCCTCAGGGGCCCTCATGTTAAAATCCATGGGGATCCTATACTTAACCCTCATTCTTAAAAGGTTGGATCCCGCCACAATGCTAGAAACAGAGTTCGCTTCGAACACCCATTCCTCTCTCTCTGTGTCCCGAGCCTCGTCCCTGATAGATGCAAGCGCCAGGTCCTCATCTCCCCCTGATAATTCGGACCCTTGCCCCTCCTCTCTGCCTCTCGCGTACAGGACTAAGGCCCGGCCTCCACCCCCAGAAGTTGCTTCACGAGAAGCAACCCTTTCACTGGACGAAACACCCATGGCTTCACCCAGCTCTCTGGACAGGGCTCCACTAGACGCACTACTGACAGACATTACTCACCAAGAGAAGGAGGAAAGTTTTTGTGAAAAACCTCTAAGCAATGCCGAGCGCTCTCAAACTCACTAGATGAACCAAAACCCTCAAAATCTCTCAAAAATGCAAAGTGAAAACTGAAGGGAGGGGGTACCCCCTTCTATAGGGATTATGGCAGCAGAAACGAGGTAATCAAATCACGCGTCAAGAGAACAGAAGCGTCCTTTGCAGTTTCCTAGGAGCCATGTCAGGTTCCTCAGGCACCGCCTTCAGTAACCTAGGTGCCAATTGTCACTAGAGCACGACCTCTACTAAAGCTGACACGCCGCCATTTCTTGTCAAGCATCACCATTTACCACAACTACTTAATGGACTCAAAATGGGCCAAAAGGCCCACGTGCAAAGAAGATAGTTGTGACCATCCGGCAGACTCAAAATGGGCCAAAAGGCCTTTGCGCGTAGGGCAAATTTCTCCAGGAAATCCGAGCCCCGTCAACACTCGGTCGAATCTCCAAATAAGTCCGAGCGTATGAGCTGCTCTGCTCACGCTCGACAAATTTCTCCAGGAAATCCGAGCCCTGTCAACGCTCGGTCGAATCTCCAAGTACGGGGGATTTAGACCCCCCCCATTTTTCGCTCCGTTAAATTTGCCATTAAATTTGAACAAGTATAAGGAGAAAGAAGTTCATACGAAAAACACAAATATTTAAAAAGGAGTAATTTATTGATGTTAATGGAATACAACCATTTACAACTAACGACCTCGAAGTACAAATAAAAGAGGACCCTAACGACCTCGAAGTATAAAGAAGATAATGAAAAGTTCCAGGCAGCGCTGGTCACGAACTTCTTCACCCACTTCAGACTGAAGAGCTCCCGGCACCCACCCTAAAACTTTGTGGGCCGAACCTGAGACTGAAAGTGCGGACTATGATCAACCCCAGGTTAAGGAAAACACTCGCCAGCTTGCAAGAAAAGGGTGATAGTGTTTCCCCTTATCTTGCTGCCACCAGAAGAACCGCAAGAAGAGAAGCTGCAGCCTTACTCTCAACTTCCTAGGAGTTTGCAGCCACGCCCCTCTTCTTCTTTCGTTCCTCGCAAGCCAGGGCATGAGGGACTTCCACCATCCAGAGACATGGCATTCTCCTCTCTCTATTCCATTCGGAGTCTGGAAGAAGCCCGTGTCCCCATTCGGAGTCAGGAAGAAACCCGGACCTCAATTAAAGTGCCGTGATGGCTATCCTCAGAAAATGCTTTTCTCTCCTCATTTCAGAAACCACACTTTTCTGTTTAAAACAAAGAGTGCTAGAGGATCCTATTTATAAGGCAAGGAAACACGCTTAGCGAAGCAATAAATATCAGAAACGAAAAAACGAAACAACTCCACGATTTTCGAGAAGACTCTTCGCTTCTCCAGGCGGCTTCCTACCTTCCGAGAATGACAGACCGATTCTCAAGGAGCACCACTTAAACCACTGGTTGACCTCGCGACCCGGAGAAGGCTCTTCGTCATCCCCCAAAACTTTTCGCCTCCCATAAAATGACGATCCACAGGCAAGCTCACTCAACTTCCATGAGCAACTCGGCCCAAGAAATACTTCCTGGAACACATAAATGAACTCCAGAAAGTGGGGGGCCTGTGATATGGCCTAAAAAACACTGGCCCAGACAAACACCGAGCAACACTGGCCCAAACAAACACCAGACCCGGCTCAAACCTGCGGCCCAGATAAGTTCGAACCCCGGAAGGGTAATCCAGCCCAGCTTACTCGAAAAACACCCTAGCCCGGACAAACAATCAGTATGTTCCACGGCCAAGCAAGAATCCCAAAACCCGTAAAGAATGACCCAGCCGTCCCACACCAAGATCTCCCCTATCACCACCAGCCACCCTACAGGGACTAGCCACTCCACAACTCTATGGCCGCCCGCCACCCTACGGCCGCCCTACGATGTCCCCTCTCCTAGGCTCGCAATCATACCCTCTCCACCAGCAGACGACTATAAATAGGTCAAGGTATGGACATAACAGGGGTATTCAGATTAAGGTTGACATATACACACCCCACTTAATTTTCTAAAGAGTCCTCGGTTCCTCTCTTGAACCAGCGACTCCTCCTTTAAATATTTGCTAACTTAAGCATCGGAACGCCTTTGGAGGTCTCTACCTCCCCTTCTCCCGAGGGCCTTCAGTTTGTACTTGTCACTTGTGCAAGACCCAAGCCGAATCGCCCTCCAAGCCGAGCCCAGCTCACAAGCCACGCAGATCCCAGCCCACACCAGCTCACAAACCACGCAGATCCCAGCCCACACCAGCTCACTAGCCACGTCAGCACCAAACAGTATACGGCATCAACAAATTTAATCATAAATCCTTACAATTTTATTTGATCATTTGTAAAATTATAAAATAGTGTTAGTATAACAATGAGGCAAAATCCCCCCCCCCCCCCTTTTTAATTGTTTTCCCCTTTTAAATTTGAACTTTAATCAATTGTAGAAACATTAGAAAATTAAAGGTAAAGAATTAAATATATTAAAAATATGAGAAAATGTTATGAATGAGTTATGATAGATCATTTATGCAAACGTTAAGGCACCCATGTGAAGAAACTAAAGCTTTAGTATGAGAGTTAACAGTTTTAGTTTAGTCGACTAGAATTTAATAAAAAGAATTCAGACACTATAATTCACCTTAAAGACCCAATAATTGTATCCATAGATTTAAGATTGTTTTAAATTTTAAAGCATTTTTTGAAACAGCAAAAACGACAAGATGTAATAAAATTGAACACACATATGATCTTATCATATACTTAACACACATTATTTTACTTATATATATATATATATATAATCTTATCATATAATTAGGGAATGCATGTGATTGCACATCAATATGTTATCCACTATGTAATTATTTATGCAAGATAACAAAAGCTTTTCTTAAAAAAATGAAAAGCCTACCAAATATTATCCAGACGTTTGTACAAAAAAGAGAAGTCGGTGGTAGTAATGGTTGAATTTATAATTATATTTGTTTCTTTGATCGAGAATTTATAAGTATTAAATGGACAAAGGTAACTACACCATTTTTGCAAAGACACCGTCCATTATATGATGAAAAAGACACCCATGATGACCCCACGTTTATCCTTTCTCAGTGCGTCGTTTTTCCATGGATTAAAATGGCCACTTTGGGTCTTAGAGTGGAAATGTGGTCACAACAACCACAAGCTTCCTAAGCCTTAGCTCACTAAGGCTGCATTTGTTTCAATATAAAATAATAGTTTAAAAATTAAATAAATATAAAATAATATTTCATTAATGTTTAGATTATATGAAAATTAATTTTATGTAAAATAAAAATTTATACTACTGAGTGATAAGTTTAAAAAAATAATTTTTATCTTTTTTTTGGATAAATTATTTTTAAGCGATTGAAAAATAGTTTTTTTTATATAAAAAAATCACTCTGCCACTTTCTTAAAATTTCTCTCTATTACACCATTAATTATTATTTTTTTCATATTTTCTTTTATTTATTTTCAGACTTCAATCAAACAAAAAAAATTTAATTGAAAATTTATAATTTTACATGAAACTTATTTTAGGTGAAATTGATTACACTTTGTAATACATTTTACATGAAAACAAAATAAGCTTAAGATATCGTGTTAAATGGATTTATTCAAGGGTTTAGACTAATTATGATCAAAATTAAATAAACCAGAGCTATTCATTGAATAAATCATTTGATTTAAATCAGTGATAAGAGTCAAAATAATCTTTTTGAATTCAAATTTTTTACATATTAAATATAAATAAATTCTTTAATCACGTTTATATAATTTATTTTAAATTTTAATCGATACATGGTTTAAGACGACGTATAAATACATAAGGTAAATAAAGATAAATCTTTTGATGTTACATGAATGTGAACGAAAGAAAATGGGCACCATCTTTCTGACTTGAAAATATTGCACAAAGTAAAAAGTGCGGGAAACATTTCAATATCCCAACTTGTTCGACAGATGATTCAAAAAGCATGAAATGGTCAACCGAGGTAATGATTTAATTTAATTTGAATCTTTGACACTTTTGATCTATGATTTGACTTTAATACCTTATCACTAATCTTTCGATTAATATCATCATTTAGTCTCTTCATTATCACCGGATTTGATGGCTAGGTGAAAGATGCTCTCCATATTCTACTCATATATTACTTATACCTCTCTATTATTAAAATTAAATTTATACTTGTATTGTCTATATCCGTTTATCTTTCCACTTAAACGGGTTTGAAAACGCCCACGCACCCGAAAATACCCACGCTGCCATCCCAATCCATTGCCTATTTAAGGACTATTTGACAAGAACAAAACCTTAGTAGAGAAAACTAAATACACACCAAGTGTCCAACACTAGTTACCATCATGGCTACAACCCATCAACCTCTACTAGAAACACCCAAGACCCCTAATCGCAAAACTCTCATTCTAATCCTCTCTTCAGCTGCCATCATTAGCTCAATTGCAATATTTACCATTCATTTTACCCAAATTAGCTCCACTAATCACCCCCCAGCAAGTCAAATTTGTGATCAAGCCCATGACCAGCCATCATGCCTAGCCTTGGTCTCACAGATAATTTCCTCGAACAACACAACAGCGAAAATGAAGGGTATTGATTTATTGCAAGCCTTCTTGAAGAAATCCATATCACACCTACAAAACGCCATTAACATGGCAAAAGAGGTCAAATTTCGTCTAAACAACCCAAGAGAGAAAGCAGCTTTGATTGATTGTGTGGAGTTGATGGATTTATCCATGGATAGAATCATGGATTCTATTGTGGCCATTGAAGTTAACCCAAGTGTTGATTCTTTTGCAGATGATGCACATGGATGGCTAAGTAGTGTACTCACTAACCATGTCACATGCTTAGATGGGCTAAATGGTTCAGCCAGCTTGACCAAGATGGGGCCATGGCTCAATGAGTTGATATTAAGAGCAAGAACTTCCTTAGCCATTTTTGTTGCAATTTCACCTACTAAAAGTACCGAAAACATAAAGCCATTATTGAAGGATGATTTCCCATCGTGGGTCACGAGTAAGGATCGGAGGCTTTTACAGTCTTTGCCTAAGGAAATTAAGGCCGATGTGGTGGTGGCTAAGGATGGGAGTGGAAACTACGAGACCTTGAAAGAGGCAGTGGAATCAGCACCAAATAAAAGCAAGACTAGGTATGTCATTCATGTGAAGAAGGGTACTTATAAAGAAAATGTTGAGATTGCCAAGAACAAGAAGAATTTGATGATTGTTGGTGATGGCATGGATTTGACTATCATCACTGGTAGCCTGAATGTTGTTGATGGGTCTACAACCTTCAAGTCAGCAACTGTTGGTATGTTTTTCTTCTACTTTGAAATATGTGTTTATTTAATAGGAAAATTACTTTTTCTTCGAAATTTAAATTAGAAATTAAAAATTTAGAGCATGTGTGTAACAGTTTTTTGTTTTCAGTTTTCGAAAATTGTTTTCAAAAATAAAAACTGAAAACAGTTTTATGATTTATATTAATTTTATGTCTCATATTTACTAAATATTTAAAAATAATTAATATTATTTAATTTTTAAAATTTTAATATTTTTATATACCATGGAGGAAGAATGAATAGATAATACTGATTTTAGGGTTATTTTTTGAAAATTATGTCAGAAAACATTAATTTGGATTTTTTAGAAAACAGTTTTTGAAAACTGATTTTTTAAAAATTATTTTAAAAAATTACTTTTGAAAACTGTTCGCGAAACATAAATAATAGTTTTTGAAAACTGTTTTCGATTTTTGAAAACTAAAAATAATTTTCAAAAAGTGTTTCCAAAAATAACCGGCAACATAAACTTAAATTCTTAATAGTTAATACCTATCTGAGGTGGGCGTTGACTTGTGGGCTTAGGGTAAGTAGAACTAGGATTGTTGTCTCAATACAGCTATAATTGGCAATGCAGCTGCTGTTGGTGATGGATTTATAGCCCAAGACATCTGGTTTCAAAACACAGCAGGGCCACAGAAGCATCAAGCGGTTGCGCTCCGTGTCGGCGCTGATCAATCCGTCATAAACCGTTGCCAGATTGACGCTTACCAAGACACTCTTTACACCCACTCAAACCGCCAATTCTACAGGGACTGCTCCATCACAGGCACTGTGGACTTCATTTTTGGCAATGCAGCTGTGGTGTTCCAAAACTGTAAGATCATAGCCCGAAAGCCTATGAGCTCACAATCCAACATGGTCACAGCCCAAGGCCGAATTGACCCAAATCAAAACACTGGGACCTCGATCCAAAACTGTGACATAATAGCGAGCTCTGATCTTGAGCCCGTTAAGGGCTCGATCCGATCATATTTGGGCAGGCCCTGGAAGGATTATTCAAGAACTGTAGTCATGCAATCATACATTGGCCACCATATTGATCCTTCTGGGTGGTCAATTTGGAGTGGGGATTTTGCACTGAATACTCTGTATTATGGGGAGTACTTGAACAGGGGACCTGGTGCTGGTACCAGCAAGAGGGTTAAATGGGCTGGTTACCATGTTATTTCTAGCCCAAAAGAGGCCCAAAAATTCACTGTAGCTGAGCTTATACAAGGAGGAGCTTGGTTGAAATCTACTGGAGTTGCTTACACAGAAGGGTTGTGACTTAATTGCTTAGGTTCATATCTCTAAATCCTGTTTTGCACTCCTATATATCAAATTATCAATAAGTCAAATGTCATGATTTTCTCAGTTAATTCATCCTCGGAAGCAAGGAAATCCATATAATTGACACTCTATTTAAAATAAATGAATACTATAGTGTTTATGGAATTCATTTTGAATTTTATAATTGTCATGTTTGAAAAAAAAAAACCCATGAAATTCATTTCATAATGAATTTACTATATAATTGGGTTGATTTGTTGCAAATTCTATTAAAATTGATAAAATTTACAAATGAATTTTACAAAATGAAAAGTAAAAAGCTATATTGACCAAAATATTTTCTATTTCTCTCTCACCTTCTCCTCTTTTGAATTTTTTATTTATTTTAAATATTTTAAACATGAGAAAATATTCATTTCAATGCATTTCTAAATGAATTTCATTTTTAATCGGGTAAATTATAAATACATCATTGTGGTTTGATCTTAATTACAATATACTCCATATGTATAAAAAAAACTTGCACTTCCCTCCAAATTTTTAGAATAAGTCTACAAATTCATCAAACTGGATCATTTAAGTGAAAAAAGTCACGTGTTCCTAAAAATACCAAAATTGCCTTTGGGCTTCATCATTTTTGTGGTGAAATAATCAACATGCTATTAAAACAACATAGAGAGACATGTGAGATTATATATCTGTTGAGGAGTCTGTTTGTATGAGAAAAAAAGTTAATGAGCATTACAGATCGAAGAGTTAGAGTTTATAACCGCTGCAAATTGTCTAACAGCATATCTTTTGAGCTTTGGGGAGCTTTTTGTGTTGCAAAAATAGATTTCCTGATAAGAAAATTTGCCAGTAATAACCAAGTCAATCACCATTAACAAAGCTTTAACCACCAATAACCAAGCTTCTGGTTAGACAATTTCATTAGTTTTATTTATTTATTATTATGTATAAGTTATTTGGGTTTCTTTTAACATTGAATTAGTTGTTGTGCTAAATTTTATAAAATTTTGATTAAAGACTAATAAAGATAAATTTGACTTTATGTATTTTTTGTTTGTGAGATTTACCCAATGGATCGAGTTGTGATGTTTTTATATTATTAAAGTGGGTTGAGATTTATCAAGTTAAGTCACAATAATTTATTTAAAAATAAGATAAATTATAATTTCATTTAAAAGGACTCCTAAATAGGATGAATTTGCTTTTTAGTGGATGGAGTTCAGCTAAATAGTATAAATCAGCATTTGACTTTTCACTTAATTGGATGATTTTCTGTTCAACCATAGCATCAGTTGTCTCTTTTAAATGATTGTTTTATGGAATTGTTCTCTAAACATATTACTGTCAAATCCAAATTTATAATATTCCAATCCTCAATACTTCTTCAAAAAATAAAAATAAATAAAAAGGTGTGAAGACTGTGTCAGTGTGACAAACACAATTTCTGAATTTGGTAACCTAAAAATAAGGTGGTGTCTCACTGTTAGCAACCGCTGCATAAGACGTGCCTCCAACCATCAATAATTATTTCTTAGCATAATCTATGAAAATCAACAAAGCAAGTTGGTGGGATTTGCCAATTGCCAAAATGAGGCATAGGTATTTCAGTGTGTTAGATTGCGGTACAGAATATAATAACAGAACAAAATGAGAGGCGCACACATAGTGAAATATCAGATTCAAGTATTTCATTTTTGTATATTCATAGATATTTAATGGTTTGATTATCCATGAGGACAGCAAGAAAGATTAAACAAAAACACCTGACAGTTACGAACATACATTTCTGTTATTGAATCAGATAAATCGAACAATGCTCTGGTATTTGACTTATTATAGTTCTCTCTACAATTTTTCTTTTATTCTTTTTAGAAGAAAAAAATATTGTAGTTAACAAAGATATTTGAGAAATTTATGGAACTGCAGCTGGTACACATAATGTATTGGAAATTAATAAACAGCCCAAGTAAGATCCCTGACCAGCCAGATTTTAATAAATTATAGCTGGCCAACAAGTTGTACATGACTGTACTCTGTATGATACATTTATCTCAATTAGTTGTACAATTAAGATCTTGGTGGGCATTGAGGATTAGTTTGCCCTTATATTTCTGGGCAAATAACATATTTGAGTTGAGGTGACACAATTGTAAAGCAAATGCAAATATGCAATGAAAAAAAAAATCTACTTCAAGTCTAGAATCCACTAAAACCCTTCTTAACTTAGGTGAAATAGAGTGCCAGAGGAACACCGAAACTGTCTATCCATTTGTTACACTCGGCCACTTGAATAATAATTAGACGACACTTGTAAAAGCTAGACCAGTAAATTATCATTTTTTCCTTAAATAAAAAAAAAAAACTACTATTTGATACTGTAACGAGTGGAAGAGAAAATTTTCATTGGCTGTTGGTCCTATTGGCCAACACGAGGACTTTAAATCTTTACGAAGTGGTTATGTGTGACCATCTTGTGGCCTGTTTTGTGTGATGGAAGAATTCTCTTGAGGGTTTGAGTCTCTTTGTATAGGCACTGAATATCCTCCTCTCGAGATCCTGAGGTGGCTCCCAGCAGGGATGTGAGTTCTGTACCTTGAGCCTTATGAGATACGACATTTGAAGCGGAATCTTCAGACTTAAGGCGGTGAACTCATCATTGCGTACTTGGAGAGGTCTAATTCCTACACAGCCTAAGATGGCTTGGTCATCATTACATCCATATGTCTGAGTCTTATTAGACCGGTTAATTTTGCCCATATTATATGCCTCCACTCCCTTGAAAGTTTGGAGAGTTTTCTAAAGGAGTAAATATCTTCCTTTATGCATTTCTTGTTGTTCTTGGATTGATTGCGTACCTTGGTGTAGACTTTGGTGGGTCATTACATAATTGAATTGTTACTAAGTGGAGTTGTATGGCCGTGGAAGCCTTAGTTCCACTTCAGTAGGAATTGTATAGCTAAGGCCTCAATTCCTCTTTAACTTTGGGTGGAACTGTGTGGATGGAAGCCGTAGTTCTTCTTTGGCAAGAATTGCGTAACTGGAGCCTTAATATTTTTACTTATTTATTTATTATTATTTTTTTACTTTGGGTGAAACTATATAGTGTGGAAGTTGTAGTTCCACTTTGGCAGGAATTGTGTAGTTGGGGCCTTAATCACACTTCAATGGTAATTATATGATTGAAGCCTTAATTCCTATTTTCCTCGAGTGGAATTGTGTGGTTGTGGAATCCTAAGTTCCACTTTGGTGGGAATCATATGGCTGAAGCAGTAACTCCACTTCAGTTGGAATTGTACGGCGTGAGCTTTAATTCCTTTTTGAATTTGGGTGAAACTATATGGCGTGGAAGTCGTAGTTATTCTTCAAAAGGAATTGTGTAGTCGGAGCCTTAATTCAATTTCAGTGGGAGTTGTATAACTAAAATCTTAATTCCTCATTTGCTCGAGTGGAATTGTGCGGTTGTGGAAGCCTGAGTCCATTTAGACAGGGATTGTATAGCTAAAGAGTCTTTTGGTATTTTCAACATTGATTGCATGTTGTAGACTAAGATACAAACCCAAGAGGGGAGTGAATTAAGTTTTAAAAACTTTTTGCAATTAACACACAAGCTTATAACAATTTAATCAAGCAAGGCACACAACAAATACGATGCTTGAAATTAAAGGAGTAAAGAAAGAGAATATGTAAACTCCATTTATAGTAGTTCGAAAATATCAGAATCTCTTCAACCTTGCGTCCACTCTCTTCAAGGAACCTCTTTAAAGCAATCCATTAATTATAGTCGAGCAATTTCACGGGTGTTTCACAAACCTTACAAGCACTCTCTTCCAAAGGAAAATTACAAGGAAGTGTTTAATCTTAAACACTCTAAGAGTTATACTAACTATTTTTCTTTACAATGATTGGTATTGAATATAAAAGAAAATAATTTTAAAAAAGAAGAAGAAGAGAGATAACAATAAATGCTTTACAAGATGAAGATGATCGCTTTTTTAAGAACAAAGCTTGAAAAATGGCTCAAAGGAATTTTCCAAAGCTTTCAAGAGTATTAGTGAGCTTGTTTTCAAATTAAATATGCTTTCTTGTTGTTTGAATGCTCATTGATGATGTGCTTTTATAGCTTTGGTCTTATATGACTGTTAGACACATATTTGGTAGGTTTTGAGCATGAATTACTCAAATTACGTGTCCAGATTTTGAAAACTAACAATTTTTCCCGACAGGACAGTTGACTGTCCTCTCTTGAATTTGAAATTTTGGGCTTAAGATGATTTGGATAGTCGACTGTCTAAATGGGCAGTCGACTGTGAAACTCTCTGTCTCTTTCACAGTTGACTGTCCTTGATCTATAATCGACTGTCCATTTTGTTTTCAAAATGGCTAGCTTGTAGAGAATTGGACAGTCGACTGTGAAACTCTTTGTCTCTTTCACAGTCGACTGTCCATTACTTACAATAGACTGTCCATTTTAGTTCTTAAAAATTGTCAGAACAGAGAGTTGGCAGTCGACTGTCCGTTTTGTAAAACTTAGACTTTTAAGTCAGTTTTTTTACAGAAGTGAGTTTTCGATTGACCAAAACATTTAAAAAAATAGTTTTTGAGCCAAGATCAAGCTAAGAGATTAAAGGAGAGATTTACATGTGAAGGTAAACTACCTTAGAATCTAAACTTAATCTTCGATATTCTTTTGAGTGTCACTCAAGTGTAATCCCTTCCTCTTTATGCTTGACATGTCTTGTCTTTGAGTTGGAGGCTTAAGCTTAATGAAAAATACTTAGATAAAACTGTTAGCACAGTTAAAGCACTGTTATGTCATTATTAAAATCAAATAACAACACATGTTATAGACGTATTTAATGCCATGATTTGTTTGCATGGGCTATTTAAGGGACACTTTGCCTTAATTTTCTTCTCCCTTAGCCTTATTCGTACACTAGTTTTCCAGAGCAATCAGTTTCCATAGAGAAATTTCATTTTTACGAATACCTTCAGTTTTTTCAAACTTTCTTCCTTTTTCGCGAACACTTATTGAGTTTCTCCATGTCTTCTTTGCTTCATTATTTTTTTTTATTTTTTTTTCCGATTAAAACTTTTTTCTTTTTATTTTTTTTAGCTACGTTTTTCTTTGATATTGAGATGAGATAGAGTACAAGAAAAGGCCTTTGAAGGGGAAGACTGTTTTGAAAGAGAAAACCCTAATTCTGTAAGTACAAAGGGAAAACCCAGTGGAACGTAACCTTCTTCGCAAGAGGTTGGTGTTGCTTCCACTGGTTGTGATTTTCAAGCTGAAAGGGTGTCTTGTAGGATCTCCAAGTCTGAGCTTAAACCTGTAACCACTGGAGTTTTTATTTCTCCAAAGTGGAGGAATAGACATCCTATACCTGACCAGAGGGCTTACATTTCTTTGAAGGATGAAAGATCATTTTTCTTGACCCCTTACTTGGACTACTTGAAAGTACGGTTGAGGTTTCCCCTTGACCATAATGTTACCCAGATAGTGAACCATTATAGGGTTTGCATTTCCCAACTTTCCTCAAACGGTGTGAGGAGTTAGTGGGTTTTGTATTGGCCTTGAGAAAGCACATTGGGTATAGTAGAGGGATTGGAAAAGACGAGATGAGTATGTTTAGATAAGTATACACCGTAAAAAAACACACATATGAGGGTTTATCCTAGGATTGATAAAAAGATTCTAGATAACTCTTATTCGAACAAGTATTAAAAGAATAAAATGTACTTTTCATGGAAGGGCTTGAGTTTTTCGAGGTTTTGTTGGAGTGGAGTTCTAAGGATATTCCTTATCAAAAGCCTCCAATTTTGAGTCTTGAAGAGCAAATAGTGACTAATAAGGTCATGGGTGCCACACCCATGATGTCTGACAAAGACTTGGCCAACGAACAATTGTTAATGAGTTTGGACCTTAGCCTTTATACCCTTTCCCAATCTGATGGTAGTAGATAATACATTTTTTTTTTCTTTTGACACTTGCATTTTGACTTGTCTTTTGATGCCTAACCTTGATTCCTTCTTTTTATAGTTGACACCATACTGACCCATACTGAAGTGGCCAGGATGGCTTATGAGAAGAAGAAAGTCGACTCTTTTAGTAATTTTGTTGAGAAGAAGGCTAGAGTGGGAACACTTGAGGTTCGACAGATTGAGGTGTAGTTGGCTGAAGTACAACATGCTAAGGTGAAAAGAGCAGAGGTCCCTAAAAGAGTTGAAATAGTAGATTTGGAGGATATGCTACCATTTTATGGTACTTGCAATTCTTGTTGTGCCACTTGTTTTTACTCTTCTTAAGGCAGTTCTTCTTATTGAGTAAGTTACTTATACTCTAGTGTCCTCTTCCTCTTCTGCTGTTGAGATTATGGCTTTTGTTGTTAGGAGTTTTGGCTTGGAGGAACCTGATGAATATAAGCTGAACTGGAGGTTCATGGTTACAGACTCTACTTTCGATGGGGGAAGTGCTATTCGTCAGTTTTTGAGGGGTTCAGTCTTGCCTTACGATGTAGAGACGTTAAAGGAACTCACACCTCACCAACTGATGGTGAGCACGCTAGAGTCTTGTTACAAGATAAGATCCTATGTCCTAATACTTTATAAATTTTTTCCTATTTTTGCCTAATATACTCTAGTAGAGGTGATTTGATATAGTCCAACATGTATGTTTATTTTCTCAGTGACTTTCTCTAGTCCCTGACTTTCTCTTGGACTTCGAGAGAGTGAAGAGAGTTGCCAAAAGCTGTTGGAGGACGAGTAATAGTTGAAGATCCTAACAAGTCAGAACAACCAGCTGAAGGTTAAAAAAAGGGAACTGCAAGCCTCCTTAGCTGTTGCAAGTGATAATTACCACACTACCCGGAAAGAGGTCAAGTAGCTGAAGGCTGACATCTCTAGACTCAAGGAGGTGGAGAGCTAGTTCGAGCTGAAGAGAATAATCTTCGACAAGTGGAGGGAATGCTAAAGACTGAACATGACCGTCTTGGTAGGGTAGAGGGAGAATTAAGAGTTGAACTGGAGCAAGATTCAGCCTCTATTGTGGAAAACTTCCACAATTATGAAATCATCAAGAACGAGCTGCAAAATGAGGCTTCTGGATACTATGATGTGGGGTTTGAGGCAGGTAAGAAGGGTGGAGCCAAGTGTTGGCCTGATCTAGACTGGGTTAGTCTGGAAATCCCTAAAGACCCTGAGGAGTAGGAAGAGGCTGAAGAGAATATAGTTGTGGTCCAAATTAAGAGACTACAAATGAGGAGTAACAATATTAGACTTAAGACCTTTTTCTTTTCACTTCCCTATAACTTTGGCCTCTAAGCCCAAAATTTTCAAATACATTTAAATGTATGAAAAAACGTTTGTTTTTTTACATCCCTTATCTTTACATTTTATTACTTCTGCGGAGAAGAATTTACAAGACCTTTTTACAAGTGTTGAGATTTATGTCTTTGAACTTTAGTTTTGATTCTTCTATCTCAGCTTTGGTTGAGTAGCGAAGTCACTCATTTTGGGCTTTTCATCTCAGGTAAACTTAGAGAAAATTCTTAAGCAAGTTTGACCCAAGCATTGGACTTCGGTTTTTCATTTCGGGTCAAGATTTTCAGTTCATTTAGGAATCTTGGTGGTGCTTTGATTCGGACTAAAGACTGACTCTGACTTTCAATGCTCTTCCTTCACCTTACTTAGGCAAGTCTTGAGTGTAGTGATGAGTTGAGCAACTTGATATAACTTGAGGAGAGATGTAAGGCCAAATTTGTACCGTTTCCTTGAGAGCAAGTGGGAAAACTCAACACAGATCAGCTTGTGAATGCCCACGAATGGGCATTTGGAGAGTTGTTGGTCTCCATATGCTCAATGAGCTCATTTCTCCTGTATAAGGTTCGATCTCTGATATCTCAAAACTGTTAGGGCTTGATGTGTCTGTGACTTCTCGGGAGAATGGATCTTCTGGAGGCCTGATTTTGTACGAGATGTTGATGTTGCTAGTCTTCTGAGCGAGGTTAATGTGCTCATTTTCGGTCTCAGCTTGTGAAAGACTTCAAGCAGCTTGCAAATTCATGCGCCTTGTTAAAGGTTGGAAGGAGGTTTGGACTCAACTGAGAGCTGAGCTTGAGAGTTTTGAGGGTGTCAAGTTTGGCTTCGATCACTTAGGTCCTAGTTAGGTTTTGTGTTGATGCTTGTATCGAGTCAAAGTTATTGTCTCTTCTCGATCTTTCGAGATGGTCGATAAACTGACTTTACGGCAATGAACCTTAATAGGTTGGATCCGAGTTGGGTCTGGTGCCATCTGCATGACATGAAAACCAAGAGGTCGCGTTGGAATCTGAGTTCCTTACACTTCATTCTGTTGATTGGGGTAGTGGGATACTTAATGAGACTGAATTTTATGAGGTTGGATTGGACCTACTCATTACGAGCCCCAATATTTTGTTGATTCCCTGGGGTTTGGTGAGGCTTATGCCCATCTGTGTGCCCCTCTAATGGTGTCATGCTATCTTTCTCTCCTTTGGAAAAGAGAGCCGAACGAAGCCCTTCGAGGTTACAATGTTAGGAACTATGGGATAAGAGGCTCTCTTTAGTGGTATCATGAGATGAATTTTTCGTTTCCTACGGACGACACCATTCTATTGATGCCAAAAAGAAGCCAATGGTGATCTTGTCAATTGATCTTGAGTTAAAGAGGAAGGGAGGTTGATGTTGGCCTCGTTCCTATGATTATTCCAGCATGGTCCTCCAACCCCTGCAAAGAAAGCTACTCGGAGTTGAGTTCTCCAAGAAGTACCTTCCGATGGTTAAGTTAGTAAAAGTACCAAAGTGAATTAAAAAGAATGACTTAGAAGGATACCAAAGTGGTAGAAAGAGAGAGAGAGAGAGATAACACCGAAGTGGTTCTGTGTGACCATCTTGTGACGTGTTTTGTGTTAATTGAAAAACCTTCTGTTATCTGAAAAGAGTCTCTATTCTTTTATATCTCTTCTCTTTTTTTTTCTCCAGGGTTTGAGTCCCTTTATATAGGCATTGAAGATCCTTCTCTAAAGATTCCGAGGTGAGTCCCAGCAAAGATGTGAGTTATGTGATGTGACCTCTAACGGTGAAATCTTCAAACTTAGACGATAAACTCATTATTGCGTACTTGGGGAGGTCTAGCTCCTGCACAACCTAAGATGCCTTGGTCATCATTATGTCCATGTGTTCGGGTCTTATTAGATCGATTAATTTTGCCCATATCAAAAATCAATATCTCATTCGATGTCTAGTTATTCATATGATAAGCTTAAATAGTGTATTTAAGCTGTACTTCATAATTAGTTATAAATGGTTATAGAGCCTGTTTGGTTCAGGCCGGTCAAAATAACAAAGACATCACCGTTTGGTTGTAATTTGGGAGTAACTTCAGGAGGATTTTTGCCATGATCTAGAAGCTGCCCCCTCCCAGCTTCTAAAATTAACACCCAATCATAATCTGCGTTGACTAAGGGAATTCTCAACATTACCCTTGTCTTTTCTTCAAATCACAAATGACCCTTAACCCCCTCTCGTCTCCCTCCCTTCTCACCCATCGAAATCGAAGCAGAGATTGTCTCACCTTATACGATGCAGGAACACGTATAAGGTGACGGTGGACGCATAAGAGGGTCGTCGGAGGACAGAGGCGATGCCTCATAAATTCACCCAACAATAAAATTAAACCACAGAAAGGAATAAGACCCATGAAAGGTGGAAGGTCCCTTTCTTCTTCATTGTACTTGTGCAACTCTGCGGTGGTTGTGTTCTTGCACCACCGTTTGCCAAATTATGCATACAACATCATGTCTTTTTTGGTCATTTTATTTTAAAGTTTAAATAACTTTTTTTTATCAAACATTTTCATATGTTTATTTAAAATTTTAAGTAAGATTATTCAAACACTTAACAATTTATTTCTTAAAATTAATTTAAACACTAAATTATAATATGATAATTAATAATAAATGATAAACTGGTTTTTTGAGCTATTCCAAACAGGCTTATAATGTTTGATCGAGAAGTAATTGGTTTAAAACAAAGGTTTTCTTTCTTGCAATAATAAAGGTTTAGAACAAGACCAAACACAACTAATAATAAGTATAAACTCTAAATTAATAATAAATTATAAATTACTATAAATTATGATTGGCAGACTCAAAACTCTGCACAAATTACTGTCATAATCACTCTCTCTATTTTTTTGTTGAATTATCTCTGTCTCTTATCTGATATTTTTCCGCATTTTAGGAGATTACTAAGGATTTTCCTTTTAGAGAAGGGTAGAGTCTTAATATAAGCCATAAAAACAAAACCTGAGGCCTGCGCTTTACTCGCTCAACAACAAAAGCACCCACACAACACGAAACATTGTCACAATTTTGCACCTCTTAACCAAACCCAACAAGGCCACCACCCAAATTTATTATATGTCCTTGACTCTTATTTCTCTGTATTTTTTTAGTCTCTCAAAATCTGTGTCTCCCTTCAGTTCAAAACCTTTTCAACATTTTCATGGTTCCCCACTTTCTTTTTTCTCCCCTTTAAGCCTCAATTTCTTTTTGACATCATTTTCTCTCCCTTTCTTGATCTTTTATCTTTGTTCCTTTTGGGTTGTTTGGTTTAAATGGGTTTTCATTTGTCTTTGAGAGGTTTTTGAATGTTTTTCCAGTCCTCAAGATTGGTTTTTCAAAGTGGAGAAATTAGGAGATTTGCAACAGTTCTTGGAAGAGATCATGGAGGAGAAGTTGCTTCTCTGTTGAATCTACCATCTTTTTGTATCATCTTCTCCACACTCTACAGGTACATTATGTTTGGATAGTTAATTTGTTGTTTTCAAAAGATTCAAAATAAGGTTTTGAGAACCAAAAAATGTATCTGAAAAGCTTGCAGAACTGTCTTTCTTATTAATGCATAATATTTTCCTTTAATGCAAAGGATAGATACCAATCTTCATTCCCGGGGAAAATAGTTCTTCAATCACATGTATTTGCTTTAATCTTCTAGAATACGAAGTGCTTTTTGTGTCTTTTGTAATTCGCTTTGGTCTTTAATGATTGTTAATTTACTACAAATTCACATCCAAGTACAACTACTTTCTAGCAGGCAAAAGAACAATCTCCCCACATTTCTGTGGTGTTTCCTTCACCTCGTCGTCATTCTTCCCTTTAAAAGGAGTTGTTGCATTTTGCTTCTTGTCTCCACCATGGCAACAAAGATCAAAGGGATCTACAAAAGCTTCAAATACATTTCCCAAATCTTTGGTAACCCTCTCTCTGTAAATTAAGCAGTTATATCAGTAAATTTTGATGGGTTTTGATATTTTTGGGTCTAACATGGGAAAAAGGTTATTTTTTTTTATTTTTTATTTTGTAGTTGTGAAGGAGAGAGAGATGGAAATTGGGTACCCAACAGATGTAAAGCATGTGGCACATATTGGCTGGGATGGTTCTCCTGGTAGTGCGCCTAGCTGGGTAAGTATTCAACAGTGCATTTTATGTTTTTATTTTTACTTCAACAGTGCATTTTATGTTTTTATTTTGTATTGCCATTAAATTAAAATAATCATGCTTAAATGTGTGTGTTTATTTCTTAGTTGGTTGAATTATGCAGATGAATGAATTCAGTACAGGCCCGGATTTCTCAGCACCATCCTATGGTGGTAATCCAAGGGATTCCAGTTCTGTTGCTCTTTCAACCTGGGCCTCCCAAGGCATGTTTTTAACTCCCTGTTTACCTGTTTTTTCCATTTTGATATCAACAGCTTTACAAACATAGACTCCATTGTATCCGTGTGTTGATTTGTGCGTTAATGTCTCATATTTTTATTTTATTGAAGCTAATTTTGTAAGACACAAGAAAAGTTTTCAAGATTCTTTGCTCTCAACAGGAGGAGTTTGGCTCTTCTGTCACGAGACCACACTTCTATAACAAGGGGAATCTATCAATTCATGGCCTTAACTAAAGACAGTTCTGAGTGGTCCACAAGAATTGTATTGATTGTTAAAGTTGGTTATACTATTTTTTTATTACATAGTACTTTGTGGTTTAAAAAAAATAATCTTTGGACGAATTTGGTCATGGGGTCCTCCTTACAGAACGCAACTGAGAGAAATTAACATGATTTAATGATATTGGCATTGACCATTATTCAGAGGAAGTGAGCAACACAAAAAAAAAAAGAAGAAAGGTTTGTTGAAGAATGTGATTTTGGAATGTTTGGTAGTAGTATTGACTATTGATACAAGTAAGATTCATAGATTCATTAATAGATATTAAAATGTGTTAACATCCTAGCATAATCAATCAAAACCTCAACTTTGGATCAAATCATGAATTTATTTTTATATGTGAAATATCTTCACTTCCAAATCTCAAAGATCGTGATGAGTAATGAGATACTTTAGTAGTTGATGAGCAAATGTAAAACTTGATTTACCAATCTGAAGTTTCTTAGTTGGTGAAAAACAACATGAATTGTCATCTGTAATGTTCTTCCCCCTCCCCCTCTCCCCCAATTTTTGCTAAGACCTTGTCATCTATAATGTGGGTCTTGATCTGATTAGCACATGATGGTGTGCGTAGTTATCCTTGTGAACTTAGTAAAGATGCTAGTTCAATTGGATCGTGGGTTGGATTTTTGATGATTTCTGTTGGTTCTTTATCATAGACAAGGAAGATTATCTGCCACAAAAGGATTGTAGACCACAGGGCAGAATTTTTAACATTTCCAGTGAGAAAACTAAGGTGTTAAGTTCTGAGTTGGTAATCCACTCTTTTTAGAGTAATTTTAACCACTTAACTTAGTTTTCTTGCTGTCCCAAGCTAAGTGCCTGATAAAGACGGAATAAAAGTGAGCTGTATCCTTTTAAGTGCAGAATCCTGAATCAGAAGTTGATTCAGTTTTGATATTGGTGTTGAATCTGATATTGAATTGTTCACCTTCCTATATTGTTTTTCTTCGATGTTATTTATCAGTAAGTTTCAGTTCAGAATATGTTTAGTTGTGCACTTTCTAGTGTTCAGTGTTCCCTAGTGATTGGTTTCAGTGTTCCCTAGTGATTGGTTTCGTGCTTCATTGTTTTCTCCAGTAAACCTCACATGAGGACATATGTCTGAAAATTTTGATCTGAGTGCTGCAACTCCATTCTTTCACGGTAAATTGCATATAATTCTCCTAATAGTTAATAACTAGACATTGTGTTGATATCATGTAGCAGATTTTGAACAATCGATGGGACAACAACCACCTGTATCCGAGATGTTCAGAGACATTCCACCTACAGATCTTCCAAATGCTCCCAAGAAACAAAAGCGAAAAAAGAAGTCAAATCCTTCTCCTAAGTGTTCATCCTCCTCAAGATGCTCGAGATCAGCGAAATCGATGGTTACATTCAACTAAAAGGAGGTGAGAAATTAAGAACCTACAAACTTAGAAATGATAAAAGATTCTGAAGTTCATCTATGTGCATAGCAAAGACTTTGAAAGTCCCCCCTTTCAGTACTCAGGATGTTCACAAGGACAAGAATGAATATGTAGAAACTTGAACAAAGCTTGTGTAAATTTGTTCTCTTTACAGAAAGTAAAAAAAGGAGATTAGGTTCGGGGCAAAAAGCAAAAAGAATGATCCAAGCTCGAAGGAAAAAAGGAATTTTTTTCTTTTGGTTTTACAATGAGGAACAAATTAAGCAAGCACAGTTGGATTGTTTACCTGTGCTGGTGAAAATTTTTGCTTTTTCAAATCATTAGATTTGAACAGTGTAAGAAAAAGATGCTGATTTTAATCTAGAAATTGCCTCTTTTCACATTATTCTAAGATCCTTTTATATTACTTTTTTGTCGATTTCTTTCGTGATATGCTTTTTTTTTTCTTTGAAATCAGAAGAGTATTATTGCCTTTGAAATTTAAGAAACAATAGCCTTAAAGGAGGCCTAAAAGAAACAACTTTATTACAATCCATAGCAATATCTCTAGGCAAAGAATCCAATTATTGAAAGAGCTTCTTGCTGCGGTGAAGATGAGTATGAGAAGCTACCAAGTCCGCAGGCTTATGTAATTATGTTTAATTTCCAAAGTTAATCTTAGATAAGATCTTTGATTGTTTATCAGCATACTGGCCAAAATTGAGAAGCCAATGAATCGAATGGCTGCAATCATCTAATTAATCTTGTGCAATTTTCATCTCATAATTCTTTAAATTGTCCGCACACCTAGTAAATTGCCTTTGTGCCCAGCTTTCCTAGAGCGCCAAGCAAAGATGAACTGGTCACATAAAATTGACAATAAGAGCTTATATTTGATGCGCTCTCTATGCATAAAAAGGAATCAGAAGTTGCTAAACTTGATTTTCATTTTCATTATCTTTATCATTATTTCTTTTGAAAGGAAATGAAATGGTGCACGTACCTCTTATTTTTGTGAAGGAAATAAGAGGATGTGGAGGAGTAACTAGCTATCCTTTGAAATCTCTAAAATCTGGACATTTTAATTTTTCTATGTTTGGGAGTTTCAGAGGTAAAGTAAAGTAGAGAAAACAAGTTAAGAGAATTTAGAGGGGTACTCTTCTCCTCTCCCTCCATCCAAAAATACATTTTAACTCTTATTTGGATTGAGGTGAATGAAAGAAAATGAGGGGAAGAAATAGATGGGAGAGCATCTCCTAATTGTTTGAAAAACTCTTAAATGCCTAGGAAAAAATAGAGGGAGATATGTACCTATCCATTTTCTTCTCGTTGAGGTTAAAATTTGGACGATGGATTGCACAAGCATTTGCGCACATGAGATATTCAAGAATCCTAAATAGTTGCTCAGAATTTGAATCTTGGATGATTATTAAAAAATAAGAATATTGAGTTAAAATATTTCATAGAATTATAAAAAAATAAGACGAATGAAATACATATTCCTTGTGCTGGAGCCCTTTTATACAGTGGGACAAAAACGCAAACTCTTTATTTACTTGGACTGTTATTTGGAAACAAATATCAATAGAAAGAGTTAGCTATAAACGTTAGATTTTGACCATATATTTTCAATAGCTTGCGTGTAGGCTCTATGATAAGAGATAAGGTCCAAGAACCGCAAGGCCAATCGGTTTTGCTGGATCTGACTGATCTTGATTGACTTTATTTCAAATATTTTAGGCACTTTTTCCCCCTAATTACTTTCAATTAGCTTAAATTCATATTCAATCAAAATGTCAGCTTTAATCCTAGCCGTCAAAACAATTTTAATTATGATTTAACAGTAGGAGAGATAGATATACCATGGTTAAGATAACAAGTTAGACAGGGGGAGAGGCTAAAAAATTGTACTTTTTTTGTCTTATATTTTTAATCAATTTTTTTTAAATGGATATCACATTTGTTTATTTTTTAAAAACAATTTTGTCAAGAATTTTTCCATAAGCTTGATATTGCTTTTCATAATTTTCGTTCTATTTTTAGGTTGAAGCACTTTATAACATGTAAACTTAATTATTTTTTTTATTAATACTTTAATAACATTTTATTATCATCAAAATCATTGGGGTCAACAAAATCAGTAGTGATGCGGTTGAAATTGTGAAACTTCGGACGCTATTGTCAACCGGATAATACTTACAACCCTAAGTATCAATACTTCTAATTCTTCCCCTCTATGCACAAGGATCACATATACCTACGTCCAGAATTAAATAGATTATTTTTTCCCCAATTTGAGTGACACCAACTCTAGAGCTTGTTTATAGAGCTTTATCGTGTCCTAATCATATGGCTAAGACGTCCAAATCGTTTAGGAAAGAAGTCGCCCCAAGAAAAAAGTCCAAATCTTGGCCGGATCTTTCCTTTCCCTCTATTCCAGCTTTGGTCTCTGACCATTTGACTTTCGTCACATATTTGTCCAGGTTTTCGTCAGTCCGCCTGAACTTTATTTCTTGTCTCGCCCGAATTCTCCATTCTTCACTCGGATCTCCTTGATTCGGTAGTCCTTCAGCAAGCTTCCTTTTGGATTTAGTCAAAAGCATACTGTCACGACCCTAGACTTCAACTAGCAATCGTGCGGCACTTAGCACGGTCTGTTGTACTAAGCCTGCCTTCTGACCTAAAACAAACACTCCAAATAGACTAGAAAGGGACTTAGAGATTTAGAGGATTCAAGAGCAAAGCGAGAACACAAGAGAGTTTGTGAAGAATGCTTTGTATTGCTCTAGAGAGGTTTTCTTACAACTTCCCAAGATTTTCCCAGGATGGGTTACAAATGAAGGCCAAGAGGCCTATTTATAGTTGTGGCACCAAGCCTAAGGTTATGCCACAAGTTTCTAAATTCTATTAAGTCTAGAATGTACAAGAACATCTACAAAGTTCTAATTCTTATCTACAACATGCCTCAAGGTTCCAGAACCTTCTAGTCAAGTCTAGCCAACTCCAGAGTCTTCTAGGATTGTCTAGTTCTTTCATCCAAGTTCTAGGATGTTCCAAAATATTCCAGGAGCTTCCACATCCTTCCAGCACCTTCCAGAATCTTCTAGCACCTTCTAGAATCTTCCAGCGCCTTCTAGCAGATGCTAGTGTACTCTAGAATATTCTAGAGTCTTCTAGGCTTGAGTTGAGTCCATCTAACTCTAGCTTCCTCTAGACAACACTAGACCACTCTAGAACTTTCCCATGTAGTAACTTGTAGAAAAGTCTAGATCATTTGGGTAAGCACCATTCCTTTGGATTTTGCGGGGCAATTTGAACGGGACGTGACACCCTCCCCCACTCAAGTTCACGACGCCCTCGTCGCGCCGTCAAGCTTGAACCTCTCTATGTGGTCTTTGAATTGCCACAAAGAGTCTTCGGGTTCCTAGCTCGCCTCTATGTCCGGGGTATTCTTCCACTTTACCAAGAATTCCTGATAACTTGGCACACCCCTTCTCCGAATCAGGCGATCCGCCAAGATAGAGTCCACCTCTCTATCAAAGGAGGTTACTACTGCAGGTGCCCTCTTCGATTCCCCTCGGCTCGCATCTTCCTCGTCTCCTTGGTAAGGCTTCAATATGCTTACATGAAAGACTGGGTAGATTTTAAGCTTAGGAGGGAATTGTAGTTTGTAGGACACCCTACCCACTCGCTTAAGGACAGGAAATGGCCCTTCATACTTCCGCACCAAGCCCTTGTGAACCTTCCGCAAGGTCTTGAACTGTTGGGGCAACAACTTGACAAGGACCAAATCCACTTCCTGAAACTCAACCATCCTCATTTTCTTGTCAACCCACTTGTTCATCCTTTTGGTTGCCTTGTTCAAATATGCTCGGGCTAACTCAGCTTGCTCATGCCATGCCTTAACAAATTTGAAGGCAGCAGGACTCTTCCCTTCATAGCTTGTGGCCAAAGCATGAGGGGTTATGAGTTGCTGTCCCATGATGATCTCGAAGGGACTCTTGCCAGTGGACTCGCTCCGCTGCAAGTTGTAAGAGAATTGGGCCACATCCAGCAACTTAGCCCAATAACGTTGGTTGGCACTAACAAAGTGCCTAAGATAAAGCTCCAGCAATGCGTTGGCTTGCTCCATCTGTCCATCGCTCTGCAGATGAAAGCTTCTGGAAATGTTCAAGTCTGATCCCAACAACTTGAATAACTCCGTCCAAAACTTCTCGGTAAATCGCGGGTCTCAGTCACTCACGATATTGGATGGGACTCCCCAATGCTTCACGACATGCTTGAGGAACAACTGCACAGTCTTGTCGGCGGTGCAATCCACTAAGGCAGGTATGAAGGTTGCATACTTGCTTAAACGATTAATTACCACGATTATGCTGCCAAAGCCCTCCGATCCTTGGCAAGCAAGTGATGAAGTCCATCGAGACACTCTCCCATGGTCTCTCCGGAATAGACAACGGCTCTAACAAGCCACCTGGTGCATGTTGCTCCGTCTTGTCTTGTTGGCATACAAGACAAGTTCTCACATAAGCTTCAATATCATCCCGTAGTTGAGGCCAATAGTAAATAGACTTGATCAATGCAAGTGTGCGTCTCATACCTGGGTGACCAGCCCATAGTGAATCGTGGCACTCCTTGATCAGCTCATTTCTCAAGTTCCCCTATTTCGGCACATAGATGCTATTTTCCTTGGCATAGAGTAGTTCGTCACTCAGCCAAAATCGCCTCGTCTTTCCTTGCATGATAAGGGTAATGAGGTTTTGTGTCAAGGTATCCAACTCGATTTCGTGATCTACCTCCCTCCTTGGAGGTAACTGTTTAGGCAACGCCTCTAGCATCACATCTTGGAACTCGTCTAGGACAGCTTGCACCTCCGTCGGCAAACCTTGTTGTGGTGACGCCTCCTCATCATCAAATTCCTTCAAGATGGCTAAGTAACTCTCTTCTTCCCTCTTCAATCCCTTTTTGAACTAAAGTGCTGAGAGAACTTGGGTAGCAGGCTTGGTGGATCTTTCCGTTGGTACCACACAAGCCTTTGAATTATCTATAATGCACATAGAGTTTGAAAATGGGACAAGGAAAGCCCTAACTTGGTCCAAAAACTCCATGCTGAATACCACCGAGAAGTCATCCATGGGCGCCACCGACAAGTCTATTTGGCCAGTCCATGCATCAAGACTGACCTTCACTCCATGAGAAACTCCTTGGAAAGGTCGTGCTGCTGAGTTTACCGCTTTGAGGGAGCCACCTCCATTGGTAACCTTGAGACTGAGTCTCTTGGCTTCCTCAAGTAAGACAAAGTTGTGTGATGCACCTGTGTCAACCGAGGCTTTGGTGACCTTCCCGTTGATGGTTGCATCCATGAACATCAAGCCCTTAGGGGTCTTTGGCGCATTCTGCAATGCACTAAGCAGTTACATAGATCCCATTGTTGCGCCTTCATCCTCTTTGCCTCATTCTTGGACATGCGAGGCAACTAAGGCATTCAACGCCTTCCTTTTCGGACACTCCTGTGCCCAATGCGGTCCGTCGTATATGAAACACGTCACTCGGGACTTTCAGGCACCACGATCCTCTTTTTCCTTCCCTTTATCTCGTGGCTTGAACGGGGAGCCTTCTTTATGATTCTTGTGGCCTTGTCCTTTGGCATGGCCTCCTCCACTCTTTCCTCCACCAAAATTCTTGTTCGCAACCTTTGAGCCTTCTTTGTTTGTGGGGTAATCAATGAGACTTTCGGCAACCGCGATAGCTGTGGCTAAGTCTTGGACACCACGTCGCTTAAGCTCAAGGTTAGCCAATGATTGGAGACCATCCATGAAGAGGAACAATGCATCCTTATCAGATATGTCAGAGACTTCTAGCAGTAGAGTTGTGAACTCCTTGACATAGTCCCTTATGCTACCTGACTGCTTCAACCGTCGAAACCTCCCCCTCGCCTCTTCTTCGGTTTTCACTGGGAAGAATTTTCTCTTGAACTCCCTTTTGAAGTCATCAAAGGAGTCTATTGTGCATACCCCTTATTGCACATCTCCATGCCTCCGTCTCCACCAAAGCATGGCAGTGTCGGACAGGTACATGGCAGCGGTTCGAATCTTGCTGGCATGGTCCGTTATGCCAGTAGCCTCAAAGTATTGCTCAAGCCCCTATAGGAAGTTCTCAACTTCCCTAGCATTTCTAGCACCATTGAACGTCTTTGGCTTGGGGACTTCCACCTTCTTGGCCTCAATGATGGTGGTTGTAGTAGCTCTCGAAGCCATAGCACGTTTGCAAAGTGCTAGATCTCCACCCATATCCTCAACTTTAAGTAACACATTATTAATTTCTCTTTGGACAAGATCACGTACCTTGGTTAGTTCAGCATTCAACCCCTCGATCTCTTACTTTAGCCCAGCGTCTAGCTCGTTGAGGGACATCTTGACTGCCGCATGGATCTCCGCATCCTCGGCCTCCAAGCCGCTGCAGCGTTCTTCCAAGTTGTCCACCATATTGAACAGCTCCCCCAAGCTGCCCTGCACACTCCCCACGCGTGCCTCCAAGCTAGAGATCATATCTTTCGACTTGGCTCGAGACTCTTTAGATGGTGGCTTCTGAACTTCCTCACGCCCACACTCCATTGGTGGAACTTCCATATTTGGTGTGGATGGGGCACCGGTCTTCATTATGCCGAGGATAGATATGATTCAACTAAGGGCTCTAATACCAACTGTCATGACCCTACACTTCAACTAGCAATCGTGCGGCACTTAGCACGGTCTGTTGTACTAAGCCTGCCTTCTAACCCAAAACAAAAACTCCAAAGAGACTAGAAAGGGACTTAGAGATTTAGAGGATTCAAGAACAAAGCGAGAACACAAGAGAGTTTGTGAAGAATGCTTTGTATTGCTCTAGAGAGGTTTTCTTACAACTTCCCAAGATTTTCCCAGGATGGGTTACAAATGAAGGCCAAAAGGCCTATTTATAGTTGTGGCACCAAGCCTAAGGTTATGCCACAAGTTTTTAGACTCTACCAAGTCTAGAATGTACAAGAACATCTACAAAGTTCTAATTCTTATCTACAACATGCCTCAAGGTTCCAGAACCTTCTAGTCAAGTCTAGCCAACTCCAGAGTCTTCTAGGATTGTTTAGTTCCTTCATCCAAGTTCTAGGATGTTCCAGAATCTTCCAGGAGCTTCCACATCCTTCCAACACCTTCCAAAATCTTCTAGCACCTTCTAGAATCTTCCAGCGCCTTCTAGCACATGCTAGTGTACTCTAGAATATTCTAGAGTCTTCCAGGCTTGAGTTGAGTCCATCCAACTCTAGCTTCCTCTAGACAACACTAGAACTTTCCCATGTAGTAACTTGTAGAAAAGTCTATATCCTTTGGGCAAGCACCATTCCTTTGGATTTTGCCGGGCAATTTGAGCGGGACGTGACAGTACACTTGGTCGAGCCAAAGCCATCTTGTTCGAGATCTTTTTGATCGGGCCAAGTTTTTCACCTCTAAACCCAGAGATGAATCTATAAGGGGACGAGTGGGAGTACATGCCCAACTCAAATCTCAACACCCTTTTGATTTTTTTTTAATTATTAATGAATGGTATCCACTAACAATTTTAACGTGTCCTTACTAATAATCAAGAAAAAAAAGTGAAAAATTGGCTTCAATTCCTATGACTTTCACAATCAATCTTAAATTTGAAAAGGTGAAGAAAAAATATTTAAGAAATAAAAATTGGTAAAAAAAAAATACAAATTTGACTGTCTTTCAAGTTTAAATTATGATATAAATTTCTCTGTTTTTTTCTTTCTATTTCGATCTTTCTTTCATCCTCTCAATTTTTAAGTTTTCTTTACTGATAATCTTTTCTTCATTTGGGGCTTTGAAAAAATAGGTGTGATAGTACTTATATAAAATATAGTTTTTTGAACTGCAATTTTTTCACTCAATTGTCATCTTTAAATCATTTAGTTAAAATATTCGGGTTCGATCACCTTCCTCACAAATATATTAAAAAATTATTTTTTATTATAATTGTGTCCATCTTTTGTATATATTTCATCTATATGAACATTTTATACTAATTTTAATAATAGAAAATCAACTGTGTTTTATTAAATTATCATTATATATTCTCTCAAATTATAAATATATATTTTTAATAATTTTACCCTCACTTATCAAGATTTCAATATCTATCACTATTTAAGCCATTAACTTTCTTCCATTCGTTTGTGTCCGACCAATCCTGGTCTGCACTGTTTTCTTGAAGCTAATTTTCAACATATTTTTTGGCTTCCTTGAATTGTTTTTTTCATCATGATTCAAGAAATTAACCAACTTTGCACATCTAAAGGAGCAATACATTTCATTCTTTTTCTTTACGTTGATATCAAAAAATGTGACAGAGTCACCAAGGAAGTAACTAGTACGATTATAAGCATGCGAAGAGTGTACGTTTAGGAGAAAGACGAAGACCTCGGCTCTTTGGTCATTCTCTTACCTGTGCACTTGTAAAGACAGTTTGGAGACAATACGTGTGATCTCGGATTCTATTTTTAGGAGACACTTCATCGCTTAAGTTAGTATATATGTTTATGATTAAATTGTATTGAAATAAGTTAAAGTAATTGTTTTCGAACTGAATTATGATATTCTAATATCTTTTTATAGTGATTAAGGTCATTAATGATAAACATATGGATTGTTGATTGACGATTAGATACAGAATCGAGATTGCTCTATAAGTTTAATATCATTTTATCCTTTTGCCCTTAAGTATGTTTTATCATTTTATCTTTAAATGTCGAAATGTCTGTTTTACTATTAAACTTACCACATGTCATCTGGTGATTAGAGACTGCAACACTTTCCTTTAATTTTTTTTCTCACTTTTTACTTCTTTGAAAATTTGAAAATACAAACATAGTGAATATAATTTTAGAGACTCAATTAATTTTCACATAAATTTGTAAGATGTTACCGATGAGTAAATAAAAAAGTGGAAAGGAGAACCAAAAGAAGGATCATAAATTAGTCAGAGTCAGGCAATGGCATTAATGTCATTTTAAAACATACTACCAGAATTACAAAAATTCAAATGACCGTTAATTTCTGCCCCGCCAAATACATCGCTAACTCAGAGGAGGAGGTTCCATCTGACTTATTCTCCACTAATTTTCTCTCCACCATCCCAAATCTCAATTCAAGTTTTTCTCTGCACCTACTTTCTCAGTTACTCTTTCTCTCTCTAGTCTCAACCGTTGGTGCAGCAAAAATCCAAGAAAATCCATCAATCAAAATCAAATCAGTCCTAGAAGAATGTTCTATTTTTGAATTTCCTCTTATCCAATTTTCGTGATTATCTTAGTAGCAAGATATGAAATTGTTATGCAAACTGATAACATTCATGTTAATTTTGTTTTCTTTCGCAAATCATTTGAGTAAAGCCCAAGATTACGATGAAGAGGCACCTCCCCCACCACCCAAAGAACAAGAGAACTGTAATGGGATTTACTTGTCCTATAATTTCATCTCTCGAACCAAAGAATATCCCCATGTGAAGAATTTCTCTGCACAATCTTGGGCTTTCAATGCCACGGCCACGATAATGAATACAGGAACACATGAGCTGAAAGCATGGAAGATCTTCATCAGGTTTCAACACAAGGAGATCCTTGTTTCAGCAAGTAATGCAGTTTTAATGGACGGTGATGATTTCCCTGCTGATGTTGGGAATGGTACTTACCTCTCAGGATCTCCTAACGCTGATTTGAAAACGTCCATTGAAACAGCAGGAGATCTTTCCCAAATTCGAGTGGAAATCCAATTGAGTGGCACTATGTTTGGGGTGAAGCCTCCCGCGGTTCCAATGCCTAAAACGATTAAACTTGTTAATGATGGATACAAATGCCCAGCACCAAAACACCGTAGTGAGTACTTAAAATCAAGCATTTGTTCTTCTTTTCTTTTGTTTTTCGTAGTATTAAAAATCTAAAATTTTGTGTTCTTGATCGATCCACAGAGACCTCAATGTCTGTTTGCTGCACGAGGAATCCAAAATTTAAGGCTAAAGAAACCAAAACAAAGTTCTTACCACGCCAAAATGGCGATCTTCTCATTTCCTATGATATTACTCAAGTCTATGAAAATAATTATCTAGCTCAGGTCACATTAGAGAACAAGAACCCTTTAGGGCGACTTGATCATTGGAACTTGACTTGGGAGTGGATGAGAGGGGAATTCATTTACACAATGAAAGGAGCCTACACGCGGAGAACAGATTACAAGGGCTGCCTTTATGGTGAAGCAGAAAAAAGCTACAAAGGTATGGATTTCTCCAAAGTTATGAACTGCGAAAAGAATCCAATCATCAGTGACTTACCAAGAGAGAAGGCTAATGACACCGAAGTGGGAAAGATACCTCATTGCTGCAGAAACGGTAGCATCTTGCCAGAAATCATGGATGGAAGCGAATCAAAATCCGTTTTCCAAGTTCAAGTCTATAAACTCCCACCTGATCTGAATAAAACAGCTCTTTATCCCCCTGAGAAGTGGAAGATTGTCGGTGTTCTTAATCCGGATTACAAATGTGGACAACCAATACGCGTGAGCGCAAGAGAATTTCCGGATTCTAGTGGGCTTCAAGCTGTAACCTCTGTGATTGCAAGTTGGCAAGTGGTTTGCAATATCACCCGGCCAATGAACACAAACTACAAATGTTGTGTTTCCTTCTCTGCCTATTACAATGAATCTGCCATACCTTGCAATACATGTGCTTGTGGTTGTAATGATGATGATTCCGCCTCCTGCAATCAAAAGACGCAAGCGATGCTTCTCCCGGGAGAAGCCCTTCTTGTTCCCTTCAAAAATAGGACACAAAAAGCTCTGGCTTGGGCGAAAATCAAGCATTTTCGTATCCCCAAGCCATTGCCTTGTGGCGATAACTGTGGAGTTAGTATTAACTGGCATGTCACCTCAGACCACAGCGATGGATGGACTGCTCGGATTACTCTATTCAATTGGGAAGAAAACAACTTTGAGAATTGGTTCACAGCAATCCAATTGAAAAAAGCTGGTCAGGGATACGAAAAGGCTTACTCTTTCAATGGAACATTTTTTAAAAATCTCAACAACACAATCTTCATGCAGGGACTAGAAGGGTTGACTTATTTGATGGGAGAGACAAATGGAACGAACCCGGAAAAAGATACAAGGGTGCCTGGAAAACAGCAATCTGTCATTTCTTTTTCAAAGGAGAAAACACCAGGCCTCAATATAGCGAAAGGAGATGGGTTTCCTACAAAGGTCATATTCAATGGTGAAGAGTGCTCACTTCCTACTCAATTTCCAGTTGCAGATGGAAACCGATATCATGTAAATTTTGTTCAAGTAATTATCCTTTTCCTCACTTTTGTACTGATGGAAAATCATCACTGACGTCGAACAATTTAGGTTGTTTAGTAGTATTACTCGTCAAATTTTTGCCTCAGGAAACAATCCAATTCAATTACTTTTACACATAGGGTTCGATATAGAAATTCAGCTCTATATAAAATTTCATAGTTCAGATTTTAAGTTCCATAATTCATCATTCATGCCATTTTCAACATCTTGATCTATTTTTCTTTTTTTCATAACATATATAATTGCTAAAGTATAAAAGAATTAATTAAGCCGTTTCCCACAAATAAAAGTTTTGAGATAATTAGTAACTCAACTGTTTTTTAATATTGCATCAGAGCAATCCATTTTGTCTTCTGCTACTCTCCCGCCATGAAGGATTCCTTTTACCTGCAAAATTTTTCTTCACATGTTTCTTCCGAGAATAATGATCCCTCTGAAAATCATTATATCCTTTATCATTCAAAGAATGCCACAACAGTCATTGTATCATTCAGAGAATCCTACCATGGTGCTTTATCATTCGGAGCACTAGGTCTTGATTTCGAATATTGGATATACTCATTTTTTATTTACTATTTCATTTCACCTAGTTATTTATTTTTTGATATTTGAACTTTTATATATTTGTATTTCACATTCAAAACCTTTAATTTTTTGTCGGTAACTCGTCTATTTTATATAAGTGACTGCATGCTTTTGGCAGGAGAATCACCTAAACTTACTTTGTATATAAAGCTGACAAAAACAAGAAAATGCAAATAAAACCAAATTTCTAACCGTCCTTCCATAACCAATTCAGAAAATCTTCCATCTCTATCAGTCTCTAATTCAAAACAAAAACTAATAACAATGAGACAAACCTCTAATTTTAAAAAATTAACATCCTCCATCTTTTCTTAACAACATCCACCTTGAAACAATCCCCCATGTTTTCACCTTGTTCTACAATATTCAAAAACTACATGCTCTTATAATCTAATGCAATCTTCATTATTTCACCTTAGAGGATCTGTTAACATAACCTCTCTCAAATTCCCAATATTCTTTGATTACCCTTTAGTGAAAGAGAGAAAATAAATCATGGGAAACAGCAAAAGATCTAACCGAAACCTGAAAATCTGTATCGGCATCATTGCCATTGTCTTAATCACTATCTTAGCAGTTTTAGTTGTCTTATATTTTACTGTCTTCAAGCCTAAACAACCCAAAATTACTTCTCAGCCTGTTACACTCGAAAATTTTGAATTGGTAGTTACGCCGGATCTTCTGATAAGACTGGATGTATCATTGGGAACAAAGATTACGATTGATAATCGAAACTATGGAGGATTCAAATACGAGGACAGTACAGCTTATGTTAATTATCGTGGGAACACAATAGCAGAAGCTCCGATTGAAGCTGATACGATTCCAGCTAGAGGAAAGCATAACATTAGCACAACAGTGACTGTTTTTGCAGATAAGTTGTTAGCAGATCCCAATTTCTTGGCTGACTATTTTAGTGGTTTCCTCAACTTTACTTCAACAACAACATTGCATGGAAAAGTGATTCTGGTAAAATTGTTCAAAAAAAAAGCCACCAGTTATTGCACCTGTGACATCTCTATTATCATCCAAGCTAGAACTACTGATTCTGTTTGCAAATCCAAAGTCAGCTTTTAATTTAATTGTTGTTGTTGTTCTGCTTCTTCCAACTATTTTGAACACTACATAATAAGACAACATTTATTCTGTGACAATTGATAAAAGAAACTTCATTTTATCGATTCAATAAATAGTTGTCATTTGTAATAAAGGAAATTGTTATATGCTTTCAATTATCATAACCAGAGGCGAGGGCGTTGAGCGAGACATTTTGCCACAATGAGGCGAGTCGTAAGCCCCGAGTCGTTGGGGCATAATCCTTTTAAAACTTTGAGGCATTTTGAATAAAATAATATTAGTTAAATTATAAAAATACTAAAAATATTGAAATTTTTTTGAAATAATGTAGATAAATTAATTATCAATTAACTTTAATTAAGACCTAAGAATGAATATTTATCAAAATATTTCACAAACACACGTTAACATCACAAACACAAAGTTAAGTGTTTATTATTTCACAACAAGATAATTGACATACGCCGGCGCTTTATTTCCGGCACTTCAGAAAAACGCCGCAATATAACAACCGTTGGCGCTTTCTTGAAGCGACGCAATATCCAAAGACCATATAACGACGCTTCAAAGCGCCGTTAAATGTGAATCGTAGTACATATTCCTGCGCTTATAAGCGCCGCAATATACAGGCGCTTTGAAGCGCCAGAATATGAAATGGGTTTCGAGCATATACCGACGCTTTTAAGAAAGGTGGCCAAATGTTAAGTAGTTGGTTGGGCAAGGTTGCGAAGAGAGGGAACCTTTGTCCGCTTAATTAGACGGATTGGAAGAAGGTCTCTTCTAGCTACAAAAAGGACCTTGTTATAATGATTCGGGTAAGTAACAACTTAATAACCATTGATTGCCTCCAATTTTTTTTTTTTTTTTTTTTTTTTTTTTTTTTTTTTTTGTATTCGTGGTGTTGTACATGCATAATCCCTAACACCAATAATGCTTATTTGACATCGATTTTCTTTCTTTGTGGTAGAGGAAGTTCCATTACCCTACGATTGAGGCGATAGACAAGATTTTGTTGAGGATGATAGGGAAAAAACGGAGGGACTACCGATATGTGCATTACATGAAGAACAAAACAAAACAACAAGTTTTGAGCAATGATGTTCCAAAATGCGTAGATCAAGACCAGTGGAAGCAACTAGTGAACTACTGGTTCTCTGACCAGAGTGAAGTTGTTTTAAGATAATTATATTGAGTTTTTATTATTGTTTCTATTTTTCTAATAATGATTGATTATTCAATTGGTTTATTATTGGTGTAGAACTATTCTACTATAGGGACAGCGGCACGTGAAAGACAACAATGTCCTCACACATCTGGTTCAAAGAGTTTTGCTAGAAGACGAGATGAATATGTGAGTTAATTTGCTTCATTCATCCAATCTGTCATTTGAGATGTAGTGTGTTGAGTCACAATTTTATTTCTTTTTTTATACATGGTAGGAGATGACACATGGGAATGAGCCCGGGCGCGTAGAGTTTTTTGCTGAAACTCATAAACGCAAGGATGAGACTTTTATTGATGATGCATCATGATAATTTATGGTACGTTCACTGTACATTTGTTGGATGTAGTATTTGATTGAATGAAGGAAATCAGTGCAGTGCTCATAAAAAAGTTGTTGATTATATTTTGTGCATTCTTTTTCTAGTTGTAGTGGGTGGGTATGGTAGGTGACAGAAATAGTCATTTGAATACTTGAGATGTTGAGTTTAAAGTGGTACTGACTGTTCAATTTTCACATTAATTAGCTGACAAAAAGGTCTTCCTGGTGTGAATATTGGATTAACAGTCTGTTGATCCAATATCTGTTTTTTATACTTAATTTTTGGTTTAATGGGAATTTTTTTTTTTTGTAAATGAGGAGGATTTTTTTAGATTTTGTGGAGCTTCATTGTTGTAATTAACCTTTGGCTTTGAGTTGCACCATCTTGGTGCCTTTTAATAAATTTTTTTGCTTATAAAAAAAATTAAGTTTTTTATACTTATAAAAACAGATATTGGATTAACAGTCTGTAGTTATAATTACTTATAGCTTGTAGATTTTTGGCTTTGTTCATAGATACATTGATAGGTAGAGTCATGAGAATATAAAGTTTACCTTTTTAGGTTATAGGTTCTAGTGGCTTGCATTCTTCAAGCAACACCAATTTCCATGTGTTGATGAGATGAGAAAACAAGCATGAAGAATATGTAAAAGCATACCATTTGTGGAAGTTGCCTTTGTGCCTTTTCCTTATGAACCATTGACCTTATAATTAATATATAAAGTATGACTGTTACTATATACTAATAAACATGGTGAAATGTCAGTCAGAGATGAATCTTGGGTTGTCCGGCTTAATATGTGAGGAAGCTATCTAGTTGGTTCCATGAAGGATTGATATGATTTTTGTCTTGTTTGACTGGTGACTTGAGGTCTAAAAGTTGAATTAAGATGATGAGTTTCAAAATAAGGCTTCACGAACTTCTAGCTTGTTTGATTGATGATGTAGGCCTATAGAGTTTCGGAGTAGTTGATTGATTTAAAGGTTGTATAATGTCACGCAAAAAAACTGGGATAGATTGATGAAAAACAAAGATTTATTGAAAAACACTGTGGCACTGCCAGGCTACTGTCACTAGGTTTTATTAAGTGCATTTATGTCTTTTATGTTGGTTTTTATGTGGTTTGAGTATTAGTTAGAAATAGATTCATCCAAGGGAGAATTATTTGTTAGTGTTAGGGCTTTAAGATATAATTTGCTTCTAAATTATATTGGATTAAGTGTTTGAATTTTGTTGGTAGTACCCACAAGAAAAAAATATTTACTTTTTCTTTTCTGTGCTGGCATGTGTGTGCAAGTATGTTTCTGTAGCCTATGGGGCTGAATAAAGAACTTACACGTGCACATCTCTTGCGAGTAGGCCATCACTTGTGTGTTTCTGTCAGTTATTATAGCTTGATGAGCCATATGCAGCAGGAAAAAATTGAGGAACTTAAATGCAAAAATTGTTAACAGATCATATGAGTTCTGATCATTAAGTTCTTACTCCCTAGTTGTTTGATTTTTCTGAATTCTTTGTGCTGGTGTGCGTGCATTTCCTATTCTAATTTGATGTTGGCAATTAAAAATATGTGAAAAATTCAATGAGGTGTTTCTATAGAAGGGCTTGGTGTGAGTTTCATGTATCATCAATGAAAGTGGGATATAACCTAAACTAAGATGTGAAGCAGGTTACAATATTTTCTTTCAACGAGCTAGCATTTGCAAGTTTTATGATCTTTCCTAGTGGTATTGTCAGACTCTCAGTCATCTGATTTGGTCTGCATATGACAGTACTTTAGTTAGGAAACTGGTATTCTCTTTGCTTCTATGGTGTAAGGTTGTGTTGGATTATTTTTGTTACTAATGATACTTAGTTATTTATTTATTTTTATTTTTTATATAAGTAGACCCAAGCCAATAATGAGAACATTGGGGTTGGGTGGTATCTTGAGTACTGTATTTGACTTACTTCCTGCCTTCCCTCACTTGTTTCTGCCTTTCATTCCTATTTTTTTTTTATCACACATTACTTTTCTTTTAGTGTTCTTTGTAAATTTACTTCATAAAAAATATTATAAATTTCAAATTCAATCTTCTTTTCTATGTACTTTTTTGGGTGATCAATTTTCCTTCTGGCACTATTGCAATACAAAGGGCATTTATTCTCTTTTTCATGCATTCTCTGTTTTGGAAATTGTTATGTAGGCATACTTGCATGTACATGCTTAAAGACATTATATGCAACATAGACACACACACACACACACACACACACACACACACACACACACACACACACATATATATATATATATATATATATATATATATATACACACACACACACACACACACACACACATACACAAATTCTATATATATGCTTTTATGTGTGTGTGTGTGTGAGAGAGAGTATATGAGTCAGTCTGGTTGACTACTGATTGAATGAAAGCAGTTAAAATTGGTTGTGAATTGGCTACATTGTTTGGATTGCATATTTATTTTTCTTCCATAAGGTTTTATGGAAAAATAGGGAAAATTCTGCCTGTTTTTCTATAAAATATGATAAGCATCTTTTGTTTTATGTATATTTCGCTGTAATTAGCTACTAAATATTGGGAGGAGTTTAATCTTTATTGTTTCCTAATTGTAGGTGATAGCTGAAGCTCGTGTTGCTGAACTTGTTGCAGCTTCAGGATCCTTTGATACTAGTAATAATTTAGCAATACAAAATGCAGTCATCACCGAGCTTATGGGTGAAAAGAGTTCCGGTTGTGTTCGAGGTCAGGGTTTTGGAGTTACACCCTCTGCTGTGTTTGGACTTTCAGCTCAAATAAGGAATGAAATGGGATACCATGAGGCTTATGCTGAAGAGATAAATAGTCTGAGAGCACAAATGGAAGAAACCAATCAACAGCATGCGCATCAGATTGAACAGTAGTCGCATCAAATTGAACAACAGTCGCATCAGATTCAAGAAATTACAGCTAAGCACGATGATCAAATGAACAGTATGCAATCCCAAATGGATGAGCTGAAGTCTTTACTAAAACAATTGGTTAGTAGAGGACCTCAAAATTGATGTCAAGTGTGATGCCCTATGATTGTTTTTTTTTTTGTACATGAGATGACTTTTGTACTGAGTAAAAGAATTTTTATGGATGATGATATATTTTATATATTGAAGAATATTTTGAAATTTTATGGTACATTTTATATATTGAAGAACATTTTTAAATTTTATGGTACATTCTATTTATTGAAGGGTTTATTTTATTGTACAATATTAAACAAAAATAATGTGAAAAAAAAAATTAAAACAGTTACATATACCGGTGCTTGTAAGCGTCAGTATATTGCGGCGCTTAAAAGCTCCGGTAAACCCAAAATAACGTGAATTAAAACTGTTATATATTGCGGCTCTTACAAGCGCCGGTATATTGCGGCGCTTTCAAGCGCTAGTATATACCGGTGCTTATAAGCGCCGAAAGAATAGACACATTGCAGCACTTAGAGAAAGCACCGATATTTGCGCTTCGACACCATACATATCGGTGCTTTATCCGACGCTTGCAATAAGCGCCGGTAATGCATATTGCGGCACTTTAAAGCGCCGAAATATGTAAAAAAAAAAAGCGCCGACGTTTGCCTAATATGTTGTAGTGTTTACACACTTACAATGATATAACAAATTTATATACATCTTATCTTTCATCAATAAATCACAAATCACACTCCAAAATCCAAATTCTAATTTTCAAATTGACCAATCAATTCATCACAAATACGTTTCAAATTCTAACAAACATAAAAATAACATAATGTTAAGTTTCAAATGTTTACTGTTTAATGTTTACACACTTACATTGGTATAACAAATTCACATATATAAATCTATCAAAAGCAACAAATGAGATAGCATAGCAAACAAAATCATGCAATAGGCTTTAAAGCACTCTCATCAATATCATCATCATCTTCATCAAACATATCTACGGTAGGAAAACTTCTTGAATAAAATCCTGAGGGCATATCTTGTGACATGTCTTCCACAATTGGGTCTAATCTAGTTTGTTTGACTCTTCTTCGATCTTGAGTCTCTTGACCTACATAACAAATTACAAAAGTTATATAGCATTAGTGCATTATAACAATATATGATAATGAGACCAATGATTCCATAGATATGTGACCATCTATGATAATATTATTTTCATACTTACTTGACCATGTCTTATGTGTTTGTTTGTTTGATGAAAAAGAACCACATTCGATTATAGGAGCGGGTGTCTAAGTCCCTTCTCTCTGCAAAGGTTCAATTGGTATAGTCCTAATGGTATCAACATCAAATAATTGTTCTTCTTCAAGCCAAGAAGGATCACTAGGGAGAAGACCTGACTCTTGCTCCGCTATCCACTCATCATTAGAGTCAATCTCCTCCACTAATATAGGATCAATTTTTTTTGCCTCCTTCTGATTCTTCTTTCTCTCAATGCAGTATTGTATTTAACATAAACCAAAGCATTCAATCTTTTGAGTTCAAGCCTATTCCTCTTTTTTGTGTGGATCTACAAGATCAATTTTTTTTTATCAACATATAAGTTTCAGTTTTACAAGATGAGATGTATTAAATTGTGAAAATGAAATAAATTTTACCGATTCAAAGGTGCTGTAATTTCTCTCACACCCTAAAGCATTACAAGTGAGACTAAGGACTCGAATAGCAAACTTTGTCAACTTAGGTGTGTCACTTCCAAATCTCATTCACCAATTAGCTACACAATTAAACTAATTCAATAAGAACAATACTAGGCAGTGGCAAATGACAATACTAACTAGCACATTGATTGATAGTTTGATACTGCAAGTCTATAACAAGATGTTTTAGTCACTAAATTTAGAGCATTATGGACCTTATAGTCTTAAATCTTAAATCTTAAATATTAAAAAATTATTTAACTAGCAAACTAAGGTTAAGCAAGTACTAAGATTGTGTGTTTTAAACAGTACTCGGAGAACGTCAATTTCTTGTATCGATTGCAATTCTGGTTCCAAAGTCTCCATGTGCATAGTCATTTAAGTCCAATTGAATATCAACTCAAACACGATCTTCATAACTCATAATCCTTTCCATACATTCAAGCAATCCTTTCCTCAATACCTGCTCAAATTTAAGAAACTTCTCTATATAACGTAACTGAGGATTTAAGTAAAACCCAGCAGCATGTAAAGGTAGATGAAGTTGTGGATTCTATTTATCAGTTATCCTCTTCAAAATTAGCCTATACTTTTGTTCATTTCCTCCACAATTATAAGCAATCTTTTCTTTTGCAGTATCCATCAAATGTAGATAAAACACATTGGAGGCCTCTCCTTTGAATCAACCTCTCTCAAAACAAGAACAAGAGGAAGAACACTTTTGATACAAAAAGCAACATTATGCCAAAAATTCGGATCAAACAATATGCTTGTGCGAGCTTTTGTACCCTCATTCATATTGAAGTTTCTACAAAAGCAAAATGTATCTGAAGAAAACATAGCTATAAGAGCTTATTTTTTCTTATAAACACTTTGAAGTGTGAGATAAACAGTGGCAAAGTGGTTTACTGCCAGCTGAAGAAGCTCATGATCTTTTGTGTGTTTTCTTATTAAGGAAAGATCCCACGTATGTCTAGAGATGAACTTCACAACTTGCTTAAATTTTGCAATTGTCTCAGCATGAACCTTCAACTTTGTAATGCTCTCTAGTATGAGATCAATACATTGTGCAGCACATGGAGTTCAAAATAATCTAGTCATTTTCTCCATAAGTCGTTTCTTGGCATTCACAAAATTTGAACCATTATTAGTGACAACTTGAATAACATACTCTTCTCCAATTTCCTCAACCACCTTATCAAGATAATTAAACATCAACTCACCTATTTTAATAGTGTCAGATGCATCAACTGATTTCAAGAACCATGTACCAGCAGGACTATTAACTAGAAAGTTGATCAAAACCCTTGACTTATTATCTGTCCAACCATAAGCCATTATAGTGTATCCATATTGTTTCCATGCCTTTATGTGCTCCTCCATCATTTTGTCTATGTCAGCAATCTCTTCTTTAAGATTCGATGTACGCACCTCATACATAGAAGGAAGTTTAAAGCCAGGCCCAAAATTAGATATAGCCTCAACTGCACTAAGCCAATAGGGGTTATTCATCAAACTAAAAGGAAGTGCTCCATTGTATATCAAGTGTCCAATTTTTATACACACATCTTTTCTTTTTTCTTACTTCCATTTGGAATTCAAAGTTGCTTGGCGGGCTTGTGAAGAAGTGAAATTATCCATTGGCTCTCTAGGTGTAGAAAATGGTTGAGTAGAAGGGCCACTACCATTGCCACTTAAGATCACATAGTCTTCAACTGATAGGGAAGATAAACTTTCACTTCTTCCTCTAGGACCCATTCCAATCTCTTCAAGCATCTCATTCTTTTTTCTTTTGGATGATTTGATTTCTTAAATGGGATTCGTGACATGTTAAACTTTCTAGTTTTATTTTTTCAAGTAAAATAAAACTAAAATCCAAACCAGTAATCCGAATCTGATTCGATTTATTCACATAACTCACTTTATACGTTAAGGACATGTCGATACCCCTGGCTCATCCACAAGATAGGTATCTCACATTTTCGCCCCTAAAACCACTAATTGTTACATGTTCGAACGTAAAGCACCTAAAACTACTAAGTGTTAACATTTTATGGAAATTACTCATGCACATTATTGTAATAAACTTTTAATTCTAAAGTTATAAAAGTATTTAGTACTTACATTCGAGAGTAGAGGTACATGTGGAGGTGGAACATGCCATATGTTTGACAGATGGCAACCACAACATGTTGTATGCCCTCGTTCATCTGCTGCTACCTCTGTTGGTCTCTTTCTTCCATTTGTTGCTCCATCTATTGCACCTATCAGTTCACCTCCGCCTGGATTTACTGTTGTATATCGTCAGCATATGAGCGTGGAACCCTAGAGGAGGTAGGAGTGGAGGACGAACAACAGTCATGTGATTTCTCGAGCACAAATTCAAGGTCCATCATATCACCCAAGCCATGTGAATGGCCATTCTTTGCTCTCCTTGATGCTGCTAACCACTGTTCAGCGTCCAACTCTTGCTGGGCAAACAAATCATCACCATATTTGGAGGTAATAGCTTGATTATAGGACTCTTGTAATCCAAATCAATACATTAGTAAGCAAAATTAGACAACTAAATGAAAGGACTCTAATAATTAAGCTAGTTGACATAAATTTCATAAAGTTATATATAAATTGACACTTATACTTATGCTTACTGCCCTAGACTTTTAATCAACGTAGTTTCTAATCTTCTTGGTTATACGGGTCTCATCGAAAACCTCCAATGCAAAAGGTTTTTTCCACAATTCTTTCTCTTACACATTGAAATAAAATTTGCATTAAATATAAAACTGATATTATAATCATGTACAATATCAGAAAATTAACATTAAGAAGATTAGTTTGTTTATGTACTGATAAACCCCCTAACATAGTGTACAAGCTCATCTCTTATCCACCTATTAGATGAAGTAGCATGTTGATGCCTCTCCTAGCCATCTGTGGCCCAGAGGTCACACAGTTTAGCCCAATCTCATTGTATCATCCAATGTGTAGTCCACCTTTTCCACTCTAAGTTATTTGACCATAGTTCATATTCAGCTCTAGCTCGGGCTTTGTTGAGGTGATCTGACAAGCGCTATTGTGTAATATGGTCAAAAACAGCCTTGATGCATTGGGTATCCTCTGGTATCTCAAACCGATAATGTTGCTAAAATGATAAGAAGACAAAAGATTACTGGTAACATATATAAAAAAAAAATAAAAGAAATGTATAAACTAAATAACATCATATTGTTAATATCGAGTACATATAACCAACATATAACAAAAAAGTAACTTATACTAGGAAGCCTTTGAAACATATACCCTATACACATGGCTCAAAGTCTCTTTATGAATTACAAAGGCCATCATGGTGATTCTTTGCAATCAATGTGATGGTCTTCACGATGCCTTTAGCCCCAGAGAATGCACTACAAGCATAAGAAAGTTAAATTCAAATATAGATTTTGGTTTCTAAGGTACTCAAATGCAGAATTTGGTTTCTAATATATAAACACATAATGGTTGTCACTGAAAGTATATTATCTCATGCTTCTTATGCGCAATAGAGGTCTATCAGTTGCATTTTCAAGATCACGATAATTTATTAAGCTCTCTCCTTCTATGGCCAAAATCCTCATAGTCATCATCTCCATCCGACTCGACACCCTCCTCAACATCCCCCACATCAATATCCACGAGCTCTGCAATTTAAACAAAAATGATCTTATAAGCCAAAATAAAATAAAAAATCAAGGAGAAAGGGTTTATGTACAATATAAAAGTAAATAAATATTTACCTTAAGGCGGAGGATGTGAAGTAGACATCTCATCTCCTCTACTGGGGTTGCGCCCCTCCTCGTCTGGCTTGTGCTCTCCCCCTCAGTGACATCTTGTTTTGCCAAAAAAAAAAAAAAACAAAACAAGTATGAAGAGAACATATACGCAGTGCATTCTAAGTCATATAAGATACATAAAGGAACAAGAACGTGAAAATACCAAATATAATTAACAAGAAAGAGAAATATTCGCTCAAGTTAATTTTATTTTCTTACAATGATGATACAAAAGTATTAACAAAATTAATTTTCACCAATTAGCAAAATAATAGGGAAGAGAAATACACTTACTTCTTATTCTTCTTCTTCTCATTATTGTTTTCCTTCTCTTTCTTCTCATTATCACTTATTCTTCTTCTCATTATCGTTTTCTTTCTCCTTTTTCTCATTATCATTTTCCTTCTCCTTCTTTTTCCTCCTATTCCTTGTCTTCTTTTTATTATTCTTCTTTTTGCACTCTTTTTTTTCTTGAACTCCTCATATATTCGGTTGATCTACTTCTTCCATTATACCAATGGGTCAGGAAGAATACTCAGCATATTAAGTTTGTTATCCTCATCGACTAGGATTGGACATAGTGTTTCATCATCTTGAAATTTCTGTGGAATGATAGACATTATATCATAATTTTCATCTTCATATGAAGGAATATAAACATTGCCTCTTGATCAAAATTTACAAATTTCCCACCAATCTAGTTTTTCTTTCTTCTTTGATGGGTATGTTGTGTAGTACACTTGTGTTGCTTACTCCACCAACACAAACAACTCATTTGAGCTTAGACAAGATTTATGTTTTATATCTTTAAGACCGTGTTTTGGGTGTACTATAAGTCCTCTCTCATAATCATACTAGTGATATTTGAACAATACAACTATGTTATCTTTCCCTACATATTGTACCTCTATAATTTCTATTAACATACCATAGAAGTCACATTTGTATACATCGTAACAACTACCTTTCACACATAAACCATTGTTCATTGTTTTCTTGAATTTTCCATACTCTTCAATGTGAAATTTGAATCCGTTAACATTGTAGCCACAATAACAGGTCACACTTTTATGCGGACCAAGTCCTAGCTCCCGTATGCAGTTATCAATGGTGTCTATTGGTCCAAAATACACTATGGCAGTACCCAAGAAGGGGGTGAATGGGGTATTAAGAATTTTTTTAACTTGATTAACAGTTTCATCTCTTAAAACCTATTAAAATAATATATATATATATATATATATATATTCCGAAACAATTAGACAATGTTCATCAAAATACATTAATATAAAGTAAATTGATAAAAGATATCACATTTCAGAGGGATACATCCACCACTACAGCTTAGGGCCCCAAGCTTTAGCTTCATAAGGTAAATGGATAAGAAAATGTTCCATAGAGTCAAAAAAATGACAGTGAAATTTTTTTTAGCTTGCATAAGTTTACTGCAATGTTTTTCTCAAGCGACTCCATATGCTCAACCTGCAATTTGGTTGCACACGCCTCTAAAGAAGTTGCTCAGTTTTATTAATAGATCCTATATAGCCTATGACAAGAAGTCACGGAACGCCAATGGTAACACGTGACAATCATGACTCTTCATCCCATAGAATTCACATACCCATTTGGCAACTTCAACTTCTTTACCCATTTACACGCATCTTTTATCTAAGATAATAACAATGTGTAAGATGCTTTAATCTTTTTAGGCTTCCCATTTACCTGAACCAACTCTAACTCCGGATGCTTACATATGTTCTTAATATTTTCACAAGTGTTTGACTTGTCTTTGGTTTTACCTTTCACATCCATGACTATGTTGAAGATGTTATCAAACACATTTTTCTCAATATGCATAACATCCAAATTATGTCAAATCAGATTTGTTTTCCAATATAGTAACTCCAGAAGATACTTTTTTTCAACTAGTTATGTTCTTGACCAAATCCTAGGATATCTTGTTTACTGTTTGTGTTACCAAATGTGATCTAATCACAAGACAAAACTTTTGCCAACACTTCTTCCCCAGACAATCGTGGTGGAAGAAAGTCTCTCTCGATTGTGCCCTTCTTGAAATTGTCCATCTGTTTTTAAAAAGAAAGATTCGAATGTAAAAACCGACGATGACAATCAAACCAGCAAGGCTTCCTCTATGAGACAACCGATATGACTTTGTACGCAAGTTAGTGGACCGTGAGTACTCCACCTAGAAAGCATACCTTAACCTGGAAAGTCACTGATCGTCCACAAAAGTGTAACTTTGATATTAATTTTTTGTTTCCTAATTGCATCATAGGTGAAAACTCTATCCGTCCACAACATCTTCAACTCATCTAACAACGGTCTTAGTTAGACATCCAGATTCTTACCATGGAGGTTTGGGCCTGGAATGACCAAGCTTAAGAACAAATTATGCTCATTCACGCACATACCATGAGGTAGATTATACGGGGTGACAAAGACGAGCGAACAAGAGTAATTAAAAGTTGAATGACCAAATGGTGTAAACTCGTTTGTCGAGAGTCCCAACCTAACATTCTGTGGTTCCACCGCAAACAATTGATGCTTATTATAAAAGTGTTTCCATGCCTCATCATCCACCGAGTGGATGACAAAGTCGAGCTTACTAAATTTGTCTTTCTTATGCCACTTCATATGTTCGACATTGTTTTTAGACATGTAAAGTTTTTAAATTCTTGGTGTGATTGGAAGGTAATGCAACACTTTATATGGTATGTCTTTCTAGTTCTTATTTCCTACTTGTTTAGGTTGAAATCTATCATGGCCACAAAAGTCACAAATCTTCTTTTACATGTCTTCTTGATAGTATAACATACAATCATTCGGGAATGCATGTATCTTCTGATACCCAAGTCCTAACCCCTGCACAATCTTCTTGCATTGGTAAAAGTTTTTTGGAAACTTCTTGCCATCCAGCAACACACTCTTAATTATTGACAATAACCGGTCATAACAGTTCTCAGACATGTTAAAATCTGACTTACAATTCAATAGTTGAACAACCGCCGATAACTTGGTATACTTCTTGAAACCTTCCATAACGGCTCATCAACATCTCTTAATAAATTGTAAAACTTAGCAACATCATGATTCAGGGCCTTTTCAGCATCCCAATTAAAATTAAGACCAACATTATCCATTACCGTGTCCTCCATCTGATTCTTCCCTCTGAATCCTTCCTCCACCCCGTTAATTTGGGTTTTCAAACGTCCTCTAGAAAAAGGAAGCTCTCCTAGTCAAGTCCATCTCTTGTAATCCTTAGCAAAACCCTTCTTGTATAGGTGCACGATAATCACATCTCTTAAAAAACTTACTGTTTCTACAAACCAAGCAAGGACATCGAATAGTTCCCCTATACACATAACATTTATTACTACACGCAAAGTTAAGGAATTGTTCAACTCCATTCCTAAATTCTTCCGATACGGCATTATACACAACCCAGCGGTCCATTCAACTCCGATCAATTGACATCGTTACAGATACTAAAATAGTATTGACTTCAAAGTTATTCCAATTTACAATTAACTAACAGATATAACTTAAAATAATAAAGTAATTTAAGATTTATGAGACAAACTAATTTTAAAAGCCTTTTTTTAGTGGAGGTCTTTTTTAGTGCATTATGTTAATCTTTTGTCATTCAAAAGTAAAAGGTAAGATTACATAAGGAATTATATTGTCTACTTACAAAAACAATCTATTCATACTCAAATAATTGAAAACTAATTAAATTGATATCATACACAAGTTATAATTTGCATACCTAATTAACGAGAGTAGTATTTGAAGAAAAAACTATGAGTACCACTATCTGATCGTGTAGCCCTGAGAGAAATAAACAATAAAGTATTAGCACATAATTTTTTTTTTAAAAAATGATTATATATGAACATCATGAATGTTGATGCTTCCTAACCACATAATTCAATTCACTAAAAGGTAAGGATCCTAACCCATTCAGGAATGCATTATCTTTATTGCATTTAATAACTCCTATGTCGTTTCATTTTGAAAAAAAAAAAATTCGACAACATCTCCCTATAGTTCTCCAAGCATACGACTTAAATTCAATGCTATCACAAGAAAGGAGATAGTCTTGAATGTAATATGTACCCAGAGAACAAGGAGTGGTTTTTGCCAAAACTTTATCAAAATGATACAAGCAAGGAGTTATTAATTGCGATACAGATCAAGCATTCATAAACTGTCCACACTAGACAATCAAAGGATTATTTGAACATAGAAACTCTCATTCCAAACATATTAATTAGCAAGCAACAAGCGCATTTGTGTCGCTTGATAATCCTCGAACGGGTTATCTAAGGTAAGATGTGATGCATGATATATGCAAATAAATAATATAAGAGAGATAAAGGAATATGAAAAAAAAATTATTCCTAATTGGATTAAACACAGAAAATTAAGTGATAATTAATAATCTATTTAACTTAGTTCTTAGGCTTTGCTACTAAATGAAATTGTTATCTCAACCGAATACCTTAATATTAAAATAACTATCTAAATATCAAATGGGCCTTGGCCCTATATTGACCTCTTGCTCACAAATGGACCTAGTAATTTGGAAATAATCTATCAAATGGGCCTAAGCCCCATATTATGGCCTCTTGCTCACAAATGGGCCTAGTAGTGCCTAATTCTAATGACATGTGAGAGTTGATGCTAGACACAATCAACCAAACATTTTAGAATTCAATCAAGCATTGAAAACTAATCAATCAATTTAAAATGCAATAATAGGTACTTAGTATGCCATTTTGTATACTATATACTTAGTTATAATGAGTAGGTTAGAATGTACATTGTGGGCTCACTAACATTAACAATCAAAGCACCTTATTCCATTAAAACCAAACCAAGCAAAAGTTCATTACAAAATTGAACAAAAACTTGAAAAAAAATAGAAATTTTGAGTATGCTACAAAATTCACAGGGAGATGATAGAAACTAATACATGCCTAGATTTTTGTAGATTTTGTACCAATAAACCATATACCCAAACCCTACCTAAACCCATTTAACTGTTAAATACTGAAACCTAAACTTGAATCCCATAATATAAGAACTTCACAAAAAATTATTATTAATTTTTGTTATCAATAATTCAAACTAATTATCATATACTAGTTTTTTTTATAAAAAAAAAAAACTAATTTCATGAATAACTACTGTTCTTTTTTCATTTTCTTCATTTCATTCTAAATGGTAATGTTAATTATATGTACAAACATCCTGCTAATTTTAGACATTAAGAATATTTTTTCTTAATTTCATAATATTATTAGTAATAGATATGAGAAAAATAAAAACTAAAAATTGATAGAGGGACGGACCTTGGGAGGACGTGTGGATCTGGCGCAACCAAGACAAAGCTGGCGGCGGCTGACAAACGAAGGACACGGCTGGCGACAGTTGGCAGACGGAGGACACGGCTGGCAACGAGAAAGAGAGATGGAAGAGAGAAAGAAAAGGAAGAATAGGGATCGCACGACCAGGACAGGAAAAAAAATAAGGAAAATATGGGAGAGCAAGAAGAGAGAGAGAGAGTGAGGTAGTAAAAATGGAGAGAGAGATAGAGAAGAGATGCCGCGTTTAGGTGAGGAAGAAGAAGAAGAATGGAAATGGGGGAGAAGACATGCATTTGAGAATTTAGGTTTATTCTTATCTGTGACGGATAATCTGTAGTAGATAAAAATAAATTTCGTCATAGATGATAAACTTATGTTTTTATTAAATTCATTTAAATAATTAATATTTAATTACTTTTTATTATCTAGTAGTAATTACATCGTGGATAAGTTTTATCGTCTTAAACCAAATCTAATTAATTGTTTCAGATATCGGTCGCAAAAACTAATTGCGACGGCAAAGTATATCCACTGCAAATAATCAATATCTACGACAGAAAACGGTTTATCACAAAAATTGAATTTTCTTGTAATGTATTTTAATAGAAAAAAAAACGTCTCCTTTTAACCTCACTAGCTAATTAGTTTGTTTTTTATTTTTTTTACTTTTCGTGTTTTAAGTTCTCTTTGATTTGAGATTTACACAAATTTAAATAAAAGTGCTTAGATTTAATCAAATAAAATCTGTGCTTAATCAATATCTAAATCCAAACCGTGCCTAAATAAATCTGTCCGACAAATCTAAACGCGTCGAAGGAATTGGTTATTGTGCAGCAGTCATTTTCTTGTAATGCATGTATGAGGGTGGAGAAGAGAGAGAGAAAGCATTAAAAAACGTGGGTTTAAAGGTGCAACAAATCTTTCTGATGGTGATGACAATTACGGCTCAAAAAGTTAAATCTTGCAGTTTAAATTGGGTTAACATGGGTCCCTCTGATAAGTCTACGGTAGCTATATATAATAATTATGTTAACCTACAAATATAGAGATGAGCACTCAGATTTCTCCTCTTTTTCCGATAAGTTTTTGTTGAATAAATTTTTGTACGACACGTTCTCGAGATATATAATGTAAAAATTTATTTTATCGTTAAATAATATAAAAAAATAAAAATAAAAATATTTTATTTTTATTTTTATTTTTATTTAAAAATAAAATAAATTTTTATATTATATATTTCTCGATACTAAACAAAAATTTTTCTATCTCATCCCTCCACTTCCACACACCCAGAGAGAAGTAACGATTATAAGGTTGCTTAGCTGTTCTTCACCGACATAAACATTCTTCTCTGTCTGTATGCTTCTCTTCAATTATTTTCATGCCAGACGACTAAGTAAATTTTGCATCATCCCACAAGAAACTTTGTCAAATAAAATTTACTAACATGTCTATATTATATGTTTGATTTTGGAATCCAAACTTTACTTTGGTCGATCCTTCCAGTATCGGAGTAGATAGTAGATGAAGAACATGAGGTGTGTAAATTTTTCGTGTGAATCTCATCATCCACTTCAGCATCGAAGAAACTGGCATATCATAAACACATTAAGACACGGGACTCAATTTAGAATCTTTTGTAATGTTATATAAGTTGAAGCTGCCTATATTAGCTGAGGGAGGGTGCAAGGGAGGCGTGACTGTAGTAAATAGCACTGCATACAGAGCCATGTGTGGTTCAGATAAATATTTCATGGAAGATTGGGAAGAATATAAAATATATGGTTGGACTCAGTTTGTTAATATGGGAAGGCCCAAGTTATCCAGTGTGACAGGATTCGGATCTTAATTCTAGTAGGATATTAATGATTTGGCAAAAAATGAATAGCTTGATATTGAGAAATCAAACCAAGTCATACATGCATTCTTTCGTGAATATCTAGGTTGGTAGCCTAGCTTTTGTGGAGCTCGGATATTCTTCACTAATGGAGTGATCATGCAATCTTGTGATCGATAAATGTTACATCAATATTATGAAATTTAACAATAAAAAATTCACCAATGTAATTGAGGGTCATGTAATGTTTTGATTAATAAAAGCTATAACGATATTTATCCACAAAATCATATTCTTTTTACTATATTTTATTTGTTATTTTTTCTTAAAATAAATATTTCAAATTGTTTATAAATTTTTAAAAATTGAATACAAAAATCATGCACTTAACGAGAATATTCTTAAAATTTTAAATGATTGGTAAGTGGGTTTCACCACTTTTATTCTCCAATAAAAAAACGACATATAAAACGGAACAAATGAATTATAAGTATTCTTTTGTGCATACGTAAGTTCTCAGCATTTTATAAAGCTCGACACCACTTCATTTATAGAGAGATAATGTTTCCATCGATGAGTGTTACATCAGCTGTATAGAATCTATTCTTTTTTTTTTATTTATAAAAAAGCTGTATAGAATCTATCGATCAAGGCATTTATCTATCATGTAATTACAAGATCATGCGATGTTTCGATCGATGAGTGTTGTACCAGCCGTATAGAATCTATCAATCAAGGCATTTATCTATCAATGTAATTGCGGGATTATGCAGTGTTTCAATTGATGAATGTTACGCTAGCTGTATAGAATCAATCAATCAAGGCATTTATCTATCAATGTAATTGCGGGATCATGTAATGTTTTGATCGATAAGTGTTACGTTAATATTATGGATGATATAAAATCCAACAACAGACATTTATCCCTCAATCACAATGGTGGGTGTAAAATTAAAGAGAAAATTTTTAATTTTAAAAGAGAAACAATATAACTCATGCGCATATGTATGTGGGCTTGTCTGTATGCGACCGTGTGGGTGTTTTCATTACTATTTCATTTTTGGTACTTTTAACATTTAAAAAAAATTAAAACTTAACTAACCCAACACAACTGCTTATGCATTCCAACTTGGAGTTAAAAACTGTTTTTATTTGATAAAAAAGTTGTGAAAATAATTATTTTGACACAAATTCAGTTTTTTGTTTTATAAAAAAAGTTTTTATTCTTTTTAAAATTGCTATTGAATGTTCAACTAAACTTATATTTATAAGGAGCATAAACTATCTCATTAACACCCTAAAACATGACCTAATTAAAAGTACAACAATTTAGTTAATTTGGACAAATGAGTACTTAATAGTTTTATATAGAAACATCAACACCATATCAACAAAAGTCCAATCAAAATGAGGCCCTTTATTGGTAATCCCAGGAGTGCATGCTCTTGTTAAACAAGAGTATATGAAAATGAATTTGTATCATTATTATAACTCTGATTAATGTTTAGTAATCAAGTAATGGCTTCTTTCATGTGATATTTACAACATATAGCTGCTATAATATATATATATATATATATATATATATATATATATATATATATATATATGGGAACCAAATGTATTAACTTATGTTAAATGTTAATGAAGAACTATATTTGTAGCACCAAAGCTTTACCGGTCAAAGAGCCGTTTTTCTAGTAAAAAATATTTGGAATTGAATTGATGACCCGTATTTGATTTTAATAATGACAAAACATTTCTGAAATCGCACTAACAGTTTTATCTAAGTATTTAAGTGGTAAAAGCATTCAATACAGAAACAAGACGCAAGAATACAATACGTACAAATACCAAAAGAATACAGAAGATCTAGAATAGGCTCTAAGGTAATTGATTCACGTTGTAAATCTTTGTTTTCAGTTACCTAGCTTAAACTGTGGCTCACTTTGATTGCAAAAGGCTTTGAAAAAAATAATCTGAAAAGTATCTTTAAGTCAAAACATTGTTTTTAAACATAAAAACTGAGTTTTGGGACAACCCAGTCGACTAGGTCTCTGAACTAGTCGACTAGTAAAAGAGACAGTAAGTTCTCAGTCAATTGGTAACAGGACCTAGTCGACTGGTACCTATCTTAAGCCTAAAAATGGATTTTTTCGCCTAACCTAGTCGATTGGTTCCCTGTACCAGTCGACTTGTAATTTGAAAATATGATCGTTTGAGACACATGACTTGAGCATTTAATGCTCTAAACCTACCAAATCAGTGTCTAACAGCCATTTAAGACCAAGTCTATAAAAAAAACCCATCAATGAGCATTTAAACAACAAGAAATAACACTAAATTTGATTTATAGCTCATTAATACTCTCAAAAGCCTTGAAAAATTTATTGTGAGCCATTCTTTAAGCCTGTTCTTGAAAGAGAGATAACATTCATCTTATAAAGCATTCATTGCTATTTCTCTCCTTTCCTTTTACATTTAATATCATTCATTGTAAAGAGAAAGAGTTGGTGTAAATCTTAAAGTGTTCAGGATTAAACACTTCCTTGTAACTTCCTTGTGGAAGAGAGTGCTTGTAAGGTTTGTGTAACTCCCAAGTTGCTCGACTACAATTAGTAGATTACTTCAAGGAGGTTCCTTGAAGAGAGTGGACGTAGTGTCGGAAAGATTCTGATATTGCCGAACCACTATAAATGGAGTTTACATATTCTATTCCTTTACTCCTTTAATTTCAAGCATTATATTTGTTGTGTGCCTTGCTTGATTAAATTGTTAAAAACTTGTGTGTTAATTGGTAAAAAGTTTTTAAAACCCAATTCACCCCCCTCTTTGGGTTTGTACCTCGGTTTACAACTGATATCAGAGCCATGTTCTCAGTTTTAGGCTTAAAACCCTTGAGTTGATCCGATGGCTTCAAATAGCTATACCGAAGGTCATTTCTATACTAGACCTCCTTTGTTCAATGGCTCAAATTATAATTACTGGCAAAATAGAATGAAAATCTTTGTCGAAGAACAAGACTATAATTTGTGGAGAGTCATTGAGAAAGAACCTAGAATTCCTACAAAGGAAATAACTATTGGAGAAATGAATCATACAATGCCTAAACTCAAAATGGAGTTTAATGAAGAAGATTGTAGAATGATGTCTCTAAATAGTAGAGCTACTAGTATGTTACATTGTGCTTTAGATATCTCTGAGTACAATAAAATTTCTGCATATGTTTCAGCTACGGAGATATGGGACAAACTACAAGTTACTTATGAGGGCACTAGTGAAGTTAAAAAATCAAAAATTTATATGCTAGTGTCTGAGTATGAATATTTTTAAATGTCTCCTAACGAAACAATTTCTCAAATGCACTCACGTTTCACCACTATTGTTAATGGTTTAAAGCTTCTTGATAGGAACATTGAGGAGTTTAAACTAACAAGGAAGATACTGAGATCTTTGTCATCTACTTGGAAAAAAAAGAAGACAGCCATAACAGAGACCAAAGATCTCAACAAACTTGATGTCGAAACGCTTCTCGGATCATTATTGACATACGAGATGGAAAAAATGAATCCCGGTGCCAATGATGATGAGATGAAGAAAAAGAAAATGATTGCTCTCAAAGACTTCACAAGCAACAAAGAGGAAGAAAAGGAAGAAGAAAATGAGAGTAGTGAAGAAGATGGTGAAATGGTCTTAATCACCAAAAGGTTTCATAAGTTCTTGAAAAAGAGCAAGAAACCTTACACAAAGGATTCCACTCCAAAAAGAGAATATATTATGTGTTTTGGTTGTAAGAAGCCCGGTCACATTAAAGCCAATTGTCCAACAACAAACAAACCATATAAGACCTTTAAAAAGAAAGCCATGATTACAACCACTTGGAGTGATGATGAAGAAGATGAATCTTCAGAAAATGATGATGGATAAGAAGAAATTGTCAATCCTTGCTTGATGGAAATTGATGATGAAAATGAGGTAAAAAATTCTTCTCCTTCTAATAATAATAATATTGTTAGTAGTAGTGAAGAATTGATTGAGGTAATTAATGAAATGCATGAAGAATTGAAAAAAAATTGATTCTAGAAATATTGCTCTCAAGAAGGAAGTCTTATCTCTTTCTAAAGAAATGGAAGGTCTAAAGGAAGAAAAAGAAAAACTATCCTCCATGTTTTATAATTCATTACAATTTTTTTTTTAAATGAAAATGATGTTTTAAAAAACAATGTAATGGAGTTGAATAGCACTATATCTAAGCTTATTCTTAGAAAATAAAAACTAGATGAAGTGCTATCTTGCCAAAGATTGGGTGGAGGAAAATTTGGCTTGGGTTATTCTCCATTAGGCATACAAAAATCAAAAGAGACTTTGTTTATGAAAGCAATATGTGTGGATGAACCCTCCACCTCTAAGGCCACTAGCATGATTAAGAGTTCTCCTTCAAAGTATGCTAGTAAGCCTAAGAATGTAAATTTAAATTCAAAGACTAAGAATTCCCATGCATATGCTAGAGATAGAAATCCTAGAAATACATATGCATATATGTATGCTCATCCAAGATATACAAATGCTAGGAATACACATTCAAGGTATACACGTGCTAGAAATGCACATCCTAGAAATTACCATCATACATATTCTAGAGATAACATTTATGTTCACAACTCTTATACTAGAAACATATATCCTAGGAACCAAGGAACTATAGGCATACATATTCAAGGCATCTTAGAAACTTTAATAACTATCATACTAGGATCATGCATCATTAACATGCTTACAATTATAAAGCACCCTATAATGTTAAGAAAGTATGGAAAGAAGCCGTATTTTCTAAGACTAACCCCAAAGGACCCAAGAAATTTTGGGTACCTAAAAGTGCAATTATATATCCATGTATAATGTAGATATGTCTTCACACCAAAGAAAAAAGTAACTATTGCTCTTGATAATGGATGCTTAAAGAACATGACCGATGATCAAAGCATGTTCAAATAACTAACTATAAGGGATGGTGGATACGTCACTATTGGAGACAACACTAAGATAAAGATTATCGGACATGACAAAGTGGGTAAAGATTCCTCAACCATTGACTATATTTTATATGTGCAAGACCAAAAGCTAAATTTACTTAGTATTAGTCAACTATGTGACAAAGGAAACAAAGCCATATTTGAATCCTCTCATTGTCTAGTAATAAACATCAAGATTAACAAGATTAAGTTTGTTGGCCATAGACATGACAATGTCTATCTAGTTGATTTAAAATCTTTACATTCGGAAAGTGAAAAATGTTTTCCCGCTTTTAGTGAAAACCCATGGCTATGGCATAGAAGGCTTGGCCAAGTGAACATGGATTTACTCAAAATTCTTTCAAGAAAAGATTTAGTTTTTGGTCTTCCAAAAATCAAATTTGAAAAGGACAAAGTTTGTGATGCTTGTCAAATGGGAAAACAAACAAGAATTTCTTTTAAATCTAAAAATGTAATTTCAACCCCTAGACTGTTGGAACTTTTACATATGGATTTGTTTGGTCCAATAAGCATCATTAGTCTAGGTGGCCATCAATATACTCTTGTTATTGTTGATGATTATTCAAGATATACCTATGTTATTTTTATTGCTTACAAGGATGAAGCCTATAAAAGATTTGTGAACTTTTGCAAGAATGTTCAAAATAAAAAAAAAAGAATTTATATCTTCAAGTATTAGAAGTAATCATGGAAAAGAATTTGAAAACCAAAGTTTTTCAAAATTTTGTGATGAAAATGGAATTGATTACAATTTTTTAGCCCCTAGAACTCCTCAACAAAATGGTGTTGTTGAGAGTAGAAATAGAGTTCTAGAAGAATTCGCTAGAACCATGTTTTATAAAAATAGTTTACAAAAATATTTTTAGGCAGAAGCTGTAAATACTTCTTGATGTGTTTTAAATAGAGTATTAGTTAGGTCTATCCTTGATAAAACCCCATATGAACTATGGAAAGGTAGAAAGCCTAATATCTCTTACTTTCTTACTTTTGGTTGTAAGTACTTTATCCTAAATAACAATAAAAATAATTTAGGTAAATTCGACTCCAAGACCGATGAAGGGATATTCTTAGGATATTCAATCTCTAGTAAAGTTTACAGAGTTTTTAACAAAAGAACTCTAGTGGTTGAAGAATCCGTACATGTTACTTTTGATTAGTCTAACCCAATTAGTAGTAGAATAGTATCTCTTAATGATGATGCATATCTTATTCCAAGAATTGATACATCTTATCCCATTGTTGACCCTAAGGAGAGCCAACCTCAAACAAATCAAGAGGCAGATGCTCCAAATCTTGATCAACCGTCTATAAGTCAACAAGAGGATGGTCTTCCCAAAGATTAGAGGTATGTGAATTATCATCCAATAGATCAAGTGATTGGTGATCCTTCACAAGAGGTGAGAACTCGATCTTCTATGAGAAATATTTGTAATTATATAGCTTATTTATCTCAAGTAAAACCTAAGACTTTTGTAGAAGCCAAAAAATATATTGATTGGATAAATGCTATGCAAGAAGAATTAAATCTATTTGAAAGAAATAAAGTATGGACTCTAGTTCTTAGACCAAAAAATCATACCATCATATGTACTAAATGGGTATATAGAAATAAAATGGATGAAAATAAAATAATAACTAGGAACAAGGCTAGACTAGTTGCTAAGGGTTACAATAAAGAAAAAATAAATAGACTTTGATGAGACCTATGCTCCTATAGCTAGATTAAAAGTAATTTGTATGTTATTAGCCTTTGCATGTTTTAATAAGTTTAAACTATTTCAAATGGATGTGAAAAGTGCATTTTTAAATGGTTTTATAGAATAAGAGATTTATGTTGAGCAACCTCTTGGTTTCAAAAATCCTAGTCTTCCAAACCATATTTGTAAGCTTTCTAAAGCTCTCTATGGATTAAAGCAAGCTCCAAGAGCATGGTATGAAAGGCTAAGTAAGTTTTTACTTGAAAATGGTTTTACAAGAGGAAAAATAGATACAACCCTCTTTAAAAAACCTCACAAAAATGACACACTATTAGTCCAAATATATGTTGATGATATTATATTTGTTGCCTCTAATGAATCCATGTGTCAAAATTTTGCTAAGTGTATGCAAGGTGAATTTGAAATGAGCATGATGGGAGAGCTTAACTTCCTCGGACTCCAAATCAAACAACTGAAATGAGGCATATTTATCAATCAATCAAAATACACCAAGAACCTATTGAAGAAGGTAGGGATGGAGAGCTCAAAATCCATTAGCACTTTCATAAGCACCTCTACAAAACTTGACCTATATGAGGAAGGTAAGTGTGTAGATACTAAAACTTATAGAAGCATGATAGGAGCTTTACTATATCTAACTACAAGTAGACCTAATATACTATTTAGTGTATGTATATGTACTAGATTTCAAGCTAATCCTAAAAAATCACATATTATTGCCGTGAAAAGAATCCTAAGATATTTGCAAGGCACTCAAAATCTAGGTTTATGGTATTCTAGAAAATCAACTTTTGTGCTTGTTGGGTACTCAGATGTTGATTTTATGGGTTGTAAGCTAGATAGAAAAAGCACTAGTGAAACATATCAATTTCTAGGTGCCATGTTATCCTCTTGGTTTTCAAAGAAATAAAATTCAGTCGCACTATCAACCGCCGAAGCGAAATATGTAGCCGTCGAAAGTTGTTGTGCACAAGTTTTGTGGATGAAACAATAACTAGAAGATTATGGCACGTATTTTCAAAATATTCCAATTCATTGTAACAACATTAGTGCTATCAACTTGACAAAAAACACAATTCAACATTCGAGAACAAAACATATTGAGATAAGACATCACTTCATAAGTGTAAACCGAGGTTCAAACCCAAGAGGAGGGTGAATTAGGTTTTTAAAATTTTTTTATAATTACTTGAAAGTTTATAAAAACTATTAAATTTAAAAAGCATACAAACAGGTAATGTGATTTAAGTGAAAGAGTTTAAGGAAGAGAAAGTGCAAACTCAGCTTATAGTGATTCGGCAATATTGGATTCCTTCCGACCCTACATCGACTCTTTTCAAGGAACCTCCTTGAAGTAATCACTAAAAATTTTAGTCGTACAACTTCACGGGTGTTGTACAAACCTTACAGCCAATCCTTTCCTCTCGAAAGCTATTCCCTTCCTTACAGAAGCTAATCCCTTCCTTTCGAAAGCTTACAAAGAAGTGTTTAATCCTAAACACTCTAAGAGTTATTACAACTCTTCATTCTTTACAATAAATGAGATTTTCTATAAATTAAATGATAAAGAGATAGCAATAAGTGCTTTTACAAATGAACAATATCTCTATTTCAAGAATAAGCTTGAAGAATGGCTCAACAATAAATTTTTCAAAGCTTTTGATAATTAATGAGAAAACTTGTGAATTGAATGTGTTCTCTTATTGTTTTAAATGCTCATTGAAGTGGATTTATATAACCTTGAATCAATATGGCCTTTAGACACTGACTTAGTAGGTTTGGTGCATTAAATACTCAAGTCCTGCGTCTCAATCAGTCATATTTTCGAATTACTAGTCGACTAGATCTTTGTACCAGTCGACTGGGTCAAGTGAGAAATCTCACTTTTAAGTTATGGGAAAGTACTAGTTGACTGGGTCCTAAGTATTATTCGACTGAGGACCTTCTATCCCATACCCCAGTCGACATGTATATTGAGCCAATTGACTAGGTTACCCTTCAATCCAGTTTTTCATGTATTAAAATTGTTTTTAACTTGTCAAAAATCATTTTGTAAAAAGAGCCACAGATCAAGCTAATTATTTGAACATGAGAGATTTACAATTGTTTTCATTACTTAATGCATATTCTAGATCTTTTGTCTTGTCTTGATGTCTGAATCGAGTTGAGTTCTTGCATCTTTGTTTTTATGCTAAATGTTTTTGCCGCTTAAATGCTTAGATAAAACCGTTAGTGCAATTAGAGTAGTGTTTTGTCATTATTAAAATCAAATATGGTTCAACAATCTCCCTCTTTTTGATGATAACAAAACTAATGAGAGAAAATCAGTTTTTAAAAGCTAAGTGTTGGTTTTTAGAAAAATTTGGGCTGAGTCTCCTTTGTTTTTCAGATTAAAGCCAACCTATTAAGCATTCAAAACAAAGTTTATAAACAATTATCTTGACTTAACCAAGCATGTCTTTTTATAATACATTATCAATGGTCGGAGCAAAGCTCCCCTTAAATCTACTCTCTATTATAAGTTTACATTGATTTTTCTCTTTTTCTCTCCCGTTTTAACAATAGTAGAAAAGGGGGTGTTAACTCAAAAAATAAGCAACATGGATAACAAAGACAGGAAGATAATGTAAAAACAAACTTGTGTGCGAAAACTAGGCATTATTCGAAGCTGGAAAGACTTCTCAGGAAGAATTGAAAGTTTTCGCGTTAGCATAAGTAGTTAAAGCATATTGCGAAGTACGGCTGGCTTAAACCAAGTAATCATATAGCTTGAAAGTAAAGCAAGTATATAAAATATAAGCTAGAAAACTGAAAAATAGGAAAATATATACAAGCATCCATACATCACAGGCTTCTAGAAGCCAAATATCGAGTACAATAGTAAAAATATATGATAAAACATTAAATGTTCATGTTAAGATCATCTAAGAGCTATATATATAAATATAATCAAGGAGATATAGAAAAAAAAATCTCAACAAGCGGGGGAATTAGAGCCGTCTCGTAAAAGATCCTGAAGTTCAGCTAAGGAGCCTTATGTATGCTTTCGATATAGCTCGAAATTTTCATGAAGTGTGCGAAGGTCACGATGCATAGAATCAACTGAATAGCTCAATCTCTGAAACCCGGATTGCATAGACAGCTAAAGGCTCGAAATAGCCTGTAGTAAATCATCGTATCCAGCTTGACCGGCACTAGAACCACCGTACTACAGACTGGGTGCTCTATCATTAGTATCCATCGCAGTAAGAAAGGCTACATCACCATGAACCTCATACTCATCCTCGCTGCTGTCGTCACCATCACCGATTCATATATTCCTCCCTGTTTTAGAGTATATCATCTCATCTTGGATCATGCACCCCATCTTCTTCAGAGAAAAGACGTTGACAATGTCCTTGGGGTTGATGTCTTGAGCCTCATAGGCGGGTAAAGGGACACGGAAGTGCTATAGGATGAGGATGATAAGCATCCCGTAGGGAAAGCACTTGGAGTCACTAGTTTCACTGTTTATCATGTTGGCGAGTAGTAAAGCGTAGATATTGAAGTGGTGTCCAGTTTTGAGACACTAAATGAATACCACGTCTATCTTAGAGAGATAGCCCCGACTCCCAAGTCATGGATGGATGGTCCAACTCACAATGAGGTTGAACAGCTTCGAGTCGAGGAGCATGTCACTACATGTATGAAATGTAGTGGGCCTAAAGATGTAGTTAGGGTCTCCCCTAACGATCTGACATGCCTCCTCATAATCGAAGTTATCCGGCCATCCATCCAGACTCCATTGGATCCCTCCCACTGGGTTTCTCAGGATATTGACCAAAAGGTCAGTATTAACTTCAAATTCTATGCCCATTACCTTGGTCCTAAACCGAAGAGCTAATGGGCTCAGTTTGACCAAGTTAGCATAGAATTGGTGGATGAGGTGCGGGTAATATTTTTGGTGGATGGTTACAAGTAGGGTTAGGTTAATGGCCTCAAAAGAATGTAAAATATCAAAATTTTCATGACGAATAGTATCGAAATCTACGAATTTACCCGTCATGATCTTCTTATTACGAATGACAAAGATATACCTCTTGTTGGCGACGATGTAATACCCGTAATCGTAAAGTAAGGGTAAAGAAGTAATTTAATAAATATGACATGGAATTAGAATAAAATATATGCGAAAGGTTTATTATTATTTGAGTAAAACAATTCTTTAAAAAAAAACTAAACGCGTGGAGACATAATTACAAAGCAAAAGAAAAAATAATAAATAATAATTTGTGAACAGTATGAAGGAAAAGAAAAAAAAAGTTTTCTTAAAAAAAAGCAAAAAACGTGGCAGCAGGTGGCAGCACTTACTGCCAAGTTATTTGCGTGCATTACAAGTAGCAGTTACGTGGAGGCTTTATGGGGGGTGGTTAAAAGTTGATTTTGCAGTTGCTGTTGAACTGCCAAACTTTACAAAATTTTACTTATATATATATATACTTACTAAATTCGTTTAGTTTCCTCCAAATCACTCGTTTTCTTTAAACACTTGGGGACACAAATAAAAGTTGAAAGAGCAAAATTTCAAAGGAGTTTACGGAAGAATTTTATAAAGAGTTATGAAAAGCTATCAGAAAAACAAAAGGTAATAATGTAGTATTTATTTTTGAATTTTTAGCGTACATGAATTTTCTCGGAATTCAAAGTGGGAATTTTCAAAAGGTGTGGTTTATGAAGAATTGAAGAAATAATTAGCAATTTAATATAAATATTATATCAGGTGTTGACGATCAGCAACAAGAGGAAATTTCTGAGAGGAATAAGAAAGGAAAAGAGGTGATCCACGGGTAGTTTTAAGTAATAAGCGGTGAGTTAGATTTACTTTAAGTAATCTAAATAAAAAATGAAAATATCTAGTGATAATATTAAATAAATTATTAGTTTATGCTTTGGTGGTAGATAAAAATTTGATTGATAGGTATGATATGAATTTTGGTTATGTAGAAAATTATTAGGGGAGAAATTATATTTTTTGGAATAATAAGTTGATTTAATAATAAAAGTGATAAGTAAAATTCTTGATGAGCCATGATTGATGTTTTGATACGAATTATGAGGAGATGAAAATTAGTGGATCTTGACAAGCTAAGATGGATGATTTGATGTGATTTATGATGAGAAGAATTTAGTGAAATTTTTATAATAATTTGAGGAAAGACATGATAGCTAAATTTAAATATTTGAATTCATGTTTTTTTTTCATGTTATTGTTCAAATGCATATTTCATATCATTGTTTATATGCATATACGTTAAATAAAATAAAAGAACTGAGAAGGCAGCCAGCCTAATGAAAATAAAAAAACCAGGAAGGCAACCGGTCTAATGAGAATAAAAGAACCGGAAAGGTAGCCGGTCTAAATGAGAATAAAAGAATCGGGAAGGCAGTCGGTCTAAATGAGAAAGAAAAGAACCGGGAAGGCAGCTGGTCTAAGATAAAAACATGTCGATATGTGGGAAGACGTTCCCTAATAATAATTCATGCATTGCATCTGTTTTAAATATTGATTTCATCATTGAAATGCTAATGTGTTGTGTGTGAAATTATTTATAGATGAATGAGTTTCACAGAGAGATAGTTATGGTGAGAAAGAAATCTAGAAGTATGATGCGATAAGAACTATCTAAATCGTAGATTTTATGATGTGAACCTCATTACGAGGTAATTATGAGATAATTGATGGTCTTAAGGTGAACCAATAAATAAGTAAAAGAGATTGATAGAGAATGAATCTTATGACATGTGTAGTGATAGTAGAATGCTAGTATCAAGTTGTATGAGATATAAATGATTAAATATTGAAAGACTATTTATACAAATTGAGTACTTCTAGTAAATTTAATTCACTGAGCTTGTGAAGCACACCTCTCATTGTACAATGATTTCAGGTAGCAGGCAGGACAAATAGTCTGGTGGGTTGAGAGTTAAACAAAATCTTTTTCTATAAGCCACGTATATGTCAACATCCTCAGACTAATGATAAAATAAAATAAAAATTTATTGGTAAATATTCATACATTTTACGTTGTATATAATGTTTAAATATCAGATTGATGTATCTCCCCTGTTGAGGGTTGATGATTGATTTAAAAGAATTTCTGTTAGTATTATTTTTATTTGTTGCATATATGTGTCGTGCTGGGATTTTCAAAATGTGATGACACGGTCTCGGGGGTGGCAAACCCGGAATGGGTTGTAACAGGCAGGGTTCCAAAATAAGGACTCATCAAGCTCGTCTCGTGTTGTTTTGCTTGATGAACCAACCACTCCTTTTCCCTTCGTGTCCGATACCGAGGACTTTTTGGACAGGGGCCTTGTAGGCGCGTGAGGTCCTCCAACAGTAGTTTTAATTCGGATTCTCTCAAACATTGTGTAAAGATATTCTTGAGAGAGTTTTTGGGAAATATGGATTTTTCAACCGTGGAAAGTTGAAAAATGGATGATTTAGGGAATGATTGAAGGTTGTGTGGTGTGGATTTGAGAGATTTTGGGCTGAAATCACGAATTTTTTAGAGAGAAAAAGTCAAGGGTTTTCAAAAATGGCGTAGAATTTCTAAAAAACTGATGTCACTATTTATAAAATCATGATACTAGTCAACTGGGTTCTTCATAATTTGAGAATTTTTGACATACCAGTCGACTTGGTCGGGATACTAGTCAACTGGGTAAATAGACAAAGAAATACCAATCGACTGGGTCATCCATACCAGTCGACTGGGTAGGTTTACTACAATTTCAAATTTTGGCTCCAAACAAAGTCTTATTCTACCAGTCGACTGGGTACTTGGACTAGTCTACTGGTTGATTTGGCAGTGTATTACTAGTCAACTAGGGTCATCTTACCAATCGACTAGACCCTTTAAGAAACTTTAAAAAAAAGCTCTAAATTAGAGTTTTGCACGAATTTTGTTTATTTATACCATCTTGAGTGAGAGATATATTAAATAAGGTTTAATATTCATTCATTAAATGTCAAATATGCATATGATGAATGTTGATGCAATTAAACATACAGTTTATCATAGTCTATTAAGCCCATCAATAGTCTAATCTTATAAAAACTAACTTCACTTAAAGGTCTTGTAAGAATATCAGTTATTTGATCTTCTAAAGGAATGAATTCTAGTCTTATATCATTCTTTTGAGCATGGTCTCTTATGAAATGATGTCTAATTTCTATGTGTTTGGTTCTGAAATGCTGAATAGGGTTTTTAGTTAAGTTGATAGCTCTGGTGTTATCACAATGAATTGGAATATCTTTAAAGTTCATACCATAGTCTTCTAGTTGTTGTTTCATCCACAACACTTGTGCACAACAACTTTCAACTGCTACATATTCCACCTCGGTGGTTGATAGCGCAACCGAGTTTTGTTTCTTGAAAAACCAAGATGTTAACATTGCACCAAAGAATTGGCATGTTCCACTAGTACTTTTTCTATCTAGTCAACACCTGGAAAAATCAGCATCTGAATATCCTACAAACTCAAAAGATGAATCTCTAGAGTACCATAATCTTAGGTTTTGAGTCCCTTGTAGATATTTAAGGATTCTTTTTACTGCAATCACATGTGATTCCTTAGAATTAGCTTGAAATCTAGCACATATGCATACTCTGAACATTATATCAGGTCTACTTGTAGTTAAATAAAGTAAATCTCCTATCATGCTTCTATAAGTTTTAGTATCTACACACTTACCTCCTTCATCAAGGTCAAGTTTTGTAGAAGTACTCATAAGAGTGCCAATTAACTTTGAGCTTTCCATCCCGAACCTCTTTAATAGGTCTTTAGTATATTTTGATTGATTGATGAAGATGCTTTCTTTCAATTGTTTGATTTGAATTCCAAAAAAGTAGGTAAGTTCTCCCATCATGCTTATTTCAAATTCACCTTGCATGCACTTAGCAAACTCTTGACACATAGATTCATTAGTAGCACCAAATATGATATCATCAACATATATTTGGAATAGCAGTTTGTCATCTTTTTGAGATTTTGTGAAGAAAATTGTGTCTATTTTTCCTCTTGTAAAATTATTTTCAATCAAAAACTTACTTAGTCTTTTATATCATGCTCTTGAAGCTTGCTTCAATCCATATAGAGTTTTAGAAAGCTTATAGGCATGATTTAGAAGACTACGATTTTCAAAACCAAGAGTTTGCTCAACATATACCTCTTCTTCTATAAAGCCATTTAAAAAGGTATATTTTACATCCATTTGAAAAAATTTAAACTTGTTAAAGCATGCAAAGGCTAATAACATTCAGATAGCTTTTAATCTAGCTACGAGAGCATAGGTCTCATCAAAGTCTATTCTTTCTTCTTGATTATATCTCTTAGCAACTAGTCTAGCCTTGTTCCTAGTTACTATTCCATTTTCATCCATCTTATTTCTAAATACCCATTTAGTTTCTATTATATTATGATTCTTTGGTCTAGACACTAGATTCCATAGATTGTTTCTTTCAAACTGATTTATTTCTTCTTTCATAGCATTTAGCCAATCAACATCCTTTTCAGCTTCTACAAACATCTTAGGTTCTATTTGAGATAAATAGGCTACACAATTACAAATATTTCTACTAAAGGAATGAGTTCTTACCCTTTGTGAAGGATCGCCAATCACTTGATCAATTGGGTGATAATTTACATACCTCCAATCTTTGGGAAGACTATCATCTTGTTGACTTGTAGATGGTTGATCAGTATTGAGAGCATCTACATCTTGACTTGTTTGAGGTGAGCTCTCTTTTGGGTCAACAATGGGAGCAGATATTTCCGTTATTGGAATGAAATCTACATCATCATTGAAAGAAATTACTCTACTACTAATTGGGTTAGACTCATCAAAGGCTATATGTACAGATTCCTCTACCACTAGTGTTTTTTTGTTAAAGACTCTATAAATTTTACTAGAGATTGAATATCCTAAGAATATCCCCTTATCGGTCTTTGAGTCAAATTTACCCAAGTTAGTTTTATTGTTATTTAAAATAAAGCATTTACAATCAAAAGCATGAAAATAGAATATATTAGGCTTTCTACCTTTCTATAATTCATATGGAGTTTTGTTAAGCATAGGCCTAATTAAAACTCTGTTTAAGACATAGCAATAAGTGTTTACAGCTTCCACCTAAAATTATTTTGGTAAGCTATTTTAACAAAGTATTGTTCTTGAAAATTCTTCTAGAACTCTATTTTTTCTCTCAACAACTTCATTTTGTTGAGAAGTTATGGGAGTCGAAAAGTTGTGATCAATTCCATTTTCATCACAAATTTTTGAAAAGATTTGGTTTTCAAATTCTTTTCCATGATGACTTCTAATGCTTGAAATACAAATTTCTTTTTCATTTTGAATCTTTTTACAAAATTTTTCAAATCCTTTGTAAGCTTCATCCTTGTAAACAATAAAAATAACAAAGGTATATCTTGAATAGTCATAAACAATAACAAGAGCATATTGATGACCACCTAGACTAATGGTACTTATTGGACCAAATAAGTCCATATGCAAAAGTTCTAATGGTCTAGTGGTTGACACTACATTTTTTGATTTAAAAGAAATTCTAGTTTGTTTTCCTATTTGACAAGCATTACACGCCTTGTCTTTTTCGAATTTGATTTTTGGAAGTCCAATGATTAAATCTTTTCTTGAAATGATTTTAAGCAAATCTATATTCACATGACCAAGCCTTCTATGTCATAGCCATGAGTTTTCACTAAATGTAGGAAAATGTTTTTCATTTTTGGAATGCAAAGATTTTAAATCAAATATATAGACATTTTCGTGTCTATGGCCAACAAACTTGATCTTGTTACTCTTGATGTCTATAGCTAGACAATGAGAGGTTTCAAATATGACTTCGTTGCCCACATAGTTAACTAATACTTAGTAAATTTGGCTTAAGGCCTTCACAAATAATATATGATCAATAGTTGAAAAATCTTTACCAACTTTTTCATGCTCGATAATCTTTATCTTTGTGTTATCTCCAATGTTTTTTAAGAAAATCTTGAGAAGAATTATAAAGCAAGGAAGATAGTTTTTCTTTTTTTTCCTTTAAGCCTTCCATCTCTTTAGAAAGAGATGACACTTCCTCTTTGAGAATGGTATTCCTAGAATCGAATTTCTTCAATTCTTCATGCATTTCATTTATGACCTTTATTGATTCTTCACTACTACTAACAATGTTATTATTAGAAGGGGAAGAATTTGATACCTCATTTTCATCGTCGATTGCCATTAGACATAGGTTGGCAATCTCCTCGTATCCGACCTCATTGTCCGAGGATTCTTCTTCTTCATCATCACTCTAAGTGGTTGCAATCGTAGCTTTCTTTTTGAAGCTCTTTATAGTTTGCTTGTCGCTGTATAATCGACCTTGATGTGACCGGGCTTCTTGCAACCATAACACACAAGCGGTTCCCTTTTTGAAGTGGGATCCTTTGTGTAAGGTCTCTTTCTCTTCTTCAAGAATCTATGAAACCTCTTAGTGATTAGAGCCATCTCACCATCTTCTTCGCTGCTCTCTACCTCTTTTTTCATTTCTTCCTCTTTGTTGCTCATAGAGGCTTTGAGAGCAATCACATTCTTCTTCTTCTCATCATCATTGACAACAGGATTCATTTCTTCCATATCATATGTCAATAGTGATCCGAAAAGTCTTTCGACATCAAGTTTGTTTAGATCTTTGGCCTCCGTTATGGCCGTCTTCTTTGTTTTCCAAGTGGATGGCAAAGACCTTAATATTTTTCTCATTAGTTCAAATTCCTCAATGTTCCTACCAAAAAGTTTTAAACCATTAACAATAGTGGTGAAACGTGAGTGCATTTGAGAAATTGTTTCGTTAGGAGACATTTTGAAAGATTCATACTCGAACACTAGCATATAGATTTTTTATTTTTTAACTTTGATAATTCCTTCATATGTAATTTGCAATTTGTCCCAAATCTCCTTAGCCGAAACACAAGCAGAAATTTTATTATATCAGAAATATCTAAATCGTAATGTAAAATACTTGTGGCTCTACTATTTAGAAATATCATTCTATAATCCTCTTCATTTAACTCAGTTTTGAATTTAGACATTGTATGATTGATTTCTCCAATAGTTATTTCCTTTGTAGGAATTCTAGGTCCTTCTTCAATGACTCTCCATAGATTGTAATCTTGTATTTTGACAGAGATTTTCATCATATTTTTCCAATAGTTATAGTTGGACCCATTGAACAAGGAATGTCCGTCTTTAGCCTAGTATAGGAATGTCCTTCGGAGTAGCTATTTGATACCATCGAATCAACTCAAGGATTTTAAGCCTGAAATTGAGTACGAGGCTCTGATACCAATTGTAAACCGAGATTCAAACCCAAGAAGGGGGTGAATTGGGTTTTTAAAAACTTTTGCTAATTACTTACAAGTTTATAAAAACTATTAAATGTACAAATCATACAAACAACTAATGTGCTTTAAGTAAAAGAGTTTAAGGAAGAGAAAGTGCACACTCAGTTTATAGTAGTTCGGCAATATCAGAATCCTTCCGACCCTACATCCACTTGCTTCAAAGAACCTCCTTGAAGTAATTCACTAAAACTTTTAGTCGTACAACTTCACGGGCATTGTACAAACCTTACAACCAATCTCTTCCTCTTGGAAGCTATTCTCTTCCTCATGGAAACTAATCCCTTCCTCACGAAATCTAATCCCTTCCTTTCGGAAGCTTACAAAGAAGTGTTTAATCCTAAACACTCTAAGAGTTATTATAACTCTTCCTCCTTTACAATAAATGAGATTTGTTGTAAAGTAAATGATAGAGATATAGCAATAAGTACTTTTACAAATGAACAATATCTCTTTTTCAAGAATAAGCTTGAAGAGTGGCTCAATAATTAATTTTTCAAAGCTTTTGAGAATTAATTAGCAAACTTGTGAATTTAATGTGTTCTCTTGTTTTAAATGCTCATTGAAGTGTGTTTATGTATCCTTGAATCAATATGGCCATTAGACACTGACTTGGTAGGTTTGGTGCATTGAATGCTCAAGTTATGTATCTCAAACAGTCATATTTTCGAATTACCAGTCGATTGGGTCAAGTGAGAAATCTCATTTTTAGGCTGTGGGAGAGTACCAGTCGATTGGCTCCTAAGCACCAGTCGACTGGGAACTTACTGTCCCAGTTGCCAATCGATTGGGTGTTTTACACCAGTCGACTTGGTACTTTACACCAGTCGATTGGGGACCTTTTGTCCTATACCCTAGTTGACTGGTATATTGAGCCAATCGACTAGGTTTCCTTTCAACCTAGTTTTTCATGTATTAAAACTATTTTTGACTTGTAAACATTTGTATTAATAGTTTTGTCTAAAAGTCATTTGTAAAAAGAACCACAAATCAAGCTAATTATTTGAACATGAGAGATTTACAATTGTTTTCATTACTTTAATGCCTATTCTAGATCTTCTGTTTTGTGTTGATGTCTGAATCGAGTTGAATTCTTGCATGTTTGTTTTTATGCTGAATGTTTTTGCCACTTAAACACTTAGATAAAATTGGTAGTGCAATTAGAGTATTGTTTTGTCATTATTAAAATCAAATCCAAGTCAACAATAAGATATCATGCTTAAAAGGGTGATATTAGATTAGAATTCATTCATTTAGAAGATCAAATTGTTGATATTCTTACCAAGCCCTTGAACGAAAATAGCTTTTGTAAAATAAGACTGTTAATGGGTTTAACAAACTATGAACATATGTGTGTTTGATTACATCTAGATTCATCATATGTATACTTGTCATTAAGTAAATGAATATTAACTCTTATTTAATATGTCTCTCACTCAAAAATGGCATAGATAAATCATTTCTTGCAAAATTCCAACTTGGAGCTCAAAATTTTGAATTTTTTTTATAAACCTAGTCAACTAGTTAGATGACCCAATCGACTACTATCTCACTGTCTAATTATCCAGTCGACTAGTTGGGTCAATCTAGTCAACTGGTATCTCATTGACCATTTCACCAATCGGCTGGGAGAATGACCCAGTCGACTGGTATCTCAAAACAAGTTTGGAGCTCAAAATTTGAAATTTTTTATTAACCCAGTCGAGTAGTTATATGACCCAGTAGACTGGTATCTCACTGCCCATTTCACCAGTCGACTGGTTCAAGGACCCATTTGAAATAATCCCCAAATTATTAATGGACTAGTCGACTAGTATCGCGATTCTATATGTAATCTCTTCAATTTTTATTTTTATTTTTTTTTTCTGATTTCACTCCCAATTTCACGAACCCTAGCTTTCTCTCTCTAGAAAATTCTTGATTTTAATCTAAAATCCCTTAAAATTATTCAAAAGAACCCATACCCATCTTTTAAATCACTTCATTTTTTACTTACGGTTGAATCTTCACCTTTTTTACACTCATGCTCTCTTAAACCTCTCACAAAACGTGCTTCTCTGCAATGTCTAAACATATTCGTATCAAGACAATGGTACCTGGCCCACACGTGCCAAAGAGATCTAGAATGCGTAAATCTTTGGCGATAGACTCAATAGGGGAAGGGGTTGCCGTTTTTCAAGCAAGCAAGCAAGAACCGAGCTAGACAACTCACTATTTTGGAGTCCTACGGTCAAGAACATGTATAACACTATCATTCGTCTCAAGAAAATTATGACAGTTAGATATGTTGATTTTGACTCCATAAGACATGAAAATTTTGATATTTTACCTGCTTTTGAGGCCATAGGACAAACACCTCTAGTGAACATCCACCGCAAATACTATCCTAGGTTAATTCACCAATTTTATGTAAATATAGTGAAACCTAGTCCCCTAACCCTTATATTTAAAACCAGTGTCATGGGCGTTAAGTTTGAAGTCAACACTGATTAATTGGTTAGTCTGTTGAAAATCCTTATATTCGGGATGTCATGGAGTCTGGATGGATGGCCAGACAACTTTGATTATGAGGAGGCATGTCAAGTCATTAGGGAATACCCTAACTATATTTTCAAACCCACCGCCTTCCATCAATGCAATGACATGCCCTTCGACTCTAAGCTATTTAACCAGATTGTGAGTTGGACCATTCACCCGAGACTTGGGAGTCGAGGTAACATGTTTAAAATAGACATCATTTTGATATGGTGTCTCAAGACAGGGCACCATTTCAACATCTATAAACTACTCTTGGCCAACATGATCAATGGAGAGACATATGACTTAGGTTGCCTCCCTTACGGTATGCTCATCACCTTGATCCTTCATCACTTCAAGGTTCTCTTGCCTGCCACGGAAGCCCAAAATATTGGCCCTAAAGACATCATCAATGTCTCTTCCTTGAAGAAGATGGGGTGTACAATACGGAACAACATGGTTCACTCCAAGGCCGAAAAGAATATCCGTATTGATGATGATGACAGTAATGATAAAGAAGACGTTCCCGATGGTGAAGCTCCTCCCATAGAGATGGACACTGAAGAGCCTGCAACTAGTCACAGAATGTTAGGTACGGTAGCTTGGCAATTGGTCAGGGTGGTTATAGTGATCTTTTTCAGGCCATAGCAAGCCTTCAGGTGTCTATGTAGATGAGATTCCGGAGTTTGAGCTCTTCTGTTGACTCGAGCTCCCAGTTGGTGTGGACAAACATTGATCTCATGCGTCACAACATTAGCACCTTATGAGATGACTTCGAGTTACTTCGAGAGTACTCGGAAGGCTTTTTGGTTGAGATTCCATATCTTCTATGTAATAACTTCAACTCTCCAGCTTGTTGACTCCTTACTAACTGTTATTTATCTTTTTAACTCCATGGACACTTTGCAAGAACATTTTTTTTTTTTTCATACATTCATGTACTTGCTTATTTTGGACCACTTCTATTAAAATTTCTATTATGTATGGATACTTATATGCATGATTGTTTTTCCTTTATATAGATCATCCTATGTATGTGTTTTACTATTTGGTGAATGGTTTGTTGTTTTAAGCACTTATAGCTCATTTTTTTAAGCTTTATTTGTTTCAACTTCTATGCAAAACTTCTGAATCTTCCCGGGAGATCTTAACATCTCCATTTTATGCTCAATTTTTGTACAACAATTTGTTTATGCCTTATCTTCTTGCCTATGGTATTTGAATAGCTTATTTTCTAATTTTATCCTCCCTTTTATGTTGTTGTCAAAACAATGGAGAAAAAAAAAGAAAAATATGTGTAAGATTTAATGCATAGTTTTAGGGGGAACATTGCTTCGAACATGTTAACAATGCTTAAAACAATATTTCATTTACTATTATTGCTTGGTTAAGTTATTGTTGAACGATTACAGGATGGTTTTATCACAAAAACAGAGAAAACTCAGTCCGTTTTTCCTTAAAAACCCAACATTTAGTTTTTAAAACTGTTTTTTCTCTTTATGGTTTTGTCATCATAAAAAATGGGAGATTGTTGACCCATATTTAATTTTAATAACGACAAAACACTACTGAAATTGCACTAACAGTTTTATATAAGTGTTTAAGTGAAAAAAAAGCATTCAATACAGAAACAAGATGCAAGAATACGACACATACAAATACCAAAAGAAGATAGAAGATCTAGAATAGGCTCTAAGGTAATTGATTCACGTTGTAAATCTTTGTTTTCAGTTACCTAGCTTAAACTATGGCTCACTTTTTACTTAAAAACCCAACACTTAGTTTTTAAAACTGTTTTTCTCTCTATGGTTTTGTCATCGTCAAAAAAGGGGAGATTGTTGACTCGTATTTAATTTTAATAATGACAAAACACTACTGAAATTGCACTAACAGTTTTATCTAAGTGTTTATATGGCAAACGCATTCAATACAGACAAGACACAAGAATACGACACGCACAAATGCCAATAGAAGACAGAAGATCTAGAATAGGCTCTAAGGTAATTGATTCACGTTTTAAATCTTTGTTTTCAGTTACCTAGCTTAAACTATGGCTCACTTTAATTGCAAAAGGCTTTGACAAAAATAATGCAAAAAATATCTTTAAGTCAAAAAACTGTTTTTAAGCATAAAAATTGTGTTTTAGGACAACCCAGTCTACTAGGCCTCTGAACCAATCGATTGGTAAAAGAGACAATAAGTTCTCAGTCAACCTGTAACAGGACCCAGTCGACTGGTACTTGTCTTAAGCCTAAAAATGAATTTTTTTCATCTAACCCAACCAACTGGTATAAGGACCCAGTCAACTGATAATTCAAAAATATGACCGTTTGGGATGCGGAACTTGAGCATTTAATGCTCGAAACCTATTAAATCAGTGTCTAACGGCCATATAAGACCAAGGCTATAAAAATGCCCTTCAATGAGCATTTAAACAACAATAAAGAACACTTAATTTGATTTATAGCTCATTAATACTCTCAAAAGCCTTGAAAAATTTATTGTGAGCCATTTTTTAAGCTTATTCTTGACAGAGAGATAACATTCATCTTGTAAAGCATTCATTGCTATCTATCTCTTCCTTTTACATTTAATATCATTCATTGTAAAAAGAAAGATTTGGTGTAACTCTTAGAATGTTTAGGATTAAACACTTCCTTGTAACTTCCTTGTGAGCATTTAATGCTCCAAAACTACGAAATCAATAAGGACCCAGTCAACTGATAATTCAAAAATATGACCGTTTGGGATGCGGAACTTGAGCATTTAATGCTCGAAACCTATTAAATCAGTGTTTAACGGCCATATAAGACCAAGGCTATAAAAATGCCCTTCAATGAGCATTTAAAGAGCAAGAAATAACACTCAATTTGATTTATAGCTCATTAATACTATCAAAATCCTTTAAAATTTTATTGTTAGTCATTCTTTAAGCTTGTTCTTGAAAGAGAGATAACCTTCATCTTGTAAAGCATTCATTGCTATCTCTCTACCTTCCTTTTACATTTAATATCATTCATTGTAAGGAGAAAGATTTGGTGTAACTCTTAAAGTGTTTAGGATTAAACATTTCCTTGTAACTTCCTTGTGGAAAAGAGTGCTTGTAAGGTTTGTGCAACACTCGTGAAATTGCTCGACTACAATTAGTGGATTACTTCAAGGAGGTTCCTTGAAGAGACTGGACGTAGGGTCAAAAAGATTATGATATTGCCGAACCACTATAAACAGAGTTTGCATATTCTCTTCCTTTACTCCTTTAATTTCAGGCATCTTATTTGTTGTGTGCCTTGCTTGATTAAATTATTAAGAACTTGTGCGTTAATTGGTAAAAAGTTTTTAAAACCCAATTCACCCCCTCTTGGGTTTGTACCTCGATTTACATGAATTATTTTATTTCGATAGGACGAGACAGATCTTACCAGATAATCTAACATGATATTTGATAAGAATGCCGTCCTCTTCCCAAACATTTTGCTTTACACCCGTAAAAGAAAAGAACTGTATATGTTGGCTCACTAAATATATGACATGCAAATTCAAATAAACCTTAATCTAACAGCCTTCTTTTATGAAAGCAGTAATATACCATATACCTATTTCAGTTCATGGAATTACATTTTTTTCATGTAGATCCTAATGCCATGTGAAAATACATGATTTGGGATCTTTAAATCAGAGATTTGCGGTTTAAAAAGTTAAACATGAATACTTTGAAATTTTGTCGTACCAAATCACAGGGTACTTTTATATATTTGTTTTCATTGTTTTGTAAATTCAACCAAGTTTTTTTTCCTATAATGTTCGATATTGATAATTACAACGATAAAATTAATTTGAAAAATGGTGAAGAAGAATTGTTTAACTTTTATAATTTAATAAAAAAATATTATGATGCATTTAATTGTGAAGAATTTTCATCTTTATTTTTCTTAATACTTGAACTACTCAAGACGTATCAATCAAACGAATAATGAAAATAAACAGAAAGAAAATAATAAGACACGATATACCCAGGTTCACCTCAAAATAGGGTTACATCCAGCAAAAAGTTTCACTATAATCAGCCTCTCAAATCTCTCGTATGTTTTTGTGCTCAATACATAGAGAATATTTATAAGCAACTTAAGAAACCCTAACTAGGGTTCTTGCCCTGTTGCTAACCGCAGCTATTTATGGGCCCAAACCCAAACCGCTATGCAGAAAACCCAGGTCTAAAACATGTACAGTTCTGGATCCATGAAGTATGTGTCAACTTTAACAATACTTTCTTCAATAATTTGAAAATTTTAAACATAATTTGAAAAATAAAATTTCTCTTTACAAAATAATATTAGAATATTGGGAAGAAAAAATTTTCATTTCTATTTTCCTTAACACTTTCTTCAATAATTTGGACATTCTTAACATAATTTTAAAAACAACATTTCTCTTTCCAATATAATATTAGAAAAGTCGGGAAAGAAAAAAAATGGTTTTCTAACTTTTCCAATATTATATTGAAAAGAGAAATGTTGTTTTTCAAATTATGTTAAGAATTTTTAAATTGTTGAAGAAATTGTAAGGAAAAATTGAGATGAAAATTTTCCACAACTAAACACACTTTTAGAAATTCAACAAAATTCTTTTCTCAAAATTTTGACATTGATAACTTAACCTTAAAATTCATTACAATGATCAACTCATCTTGAAGGGTGATGATTAAACATGATCTCTCCGTTGGTTTGACTTTTATGTGACTACGATCGAACCTCAAAATACTCAAATTTATCTTTTGAAACCACATTTCTCTTATTTATAAATCTCCAAATCATAAAGTAATTTTATGTTTTTTTATTTTTTAATAAAAATTTAAAAATTCAACCAAGTTTCTTTTGTCAATGTTTGATATTGATAATTATAAGCATGCAAAACCATTACAAAATCAACTTGAAAAATGCATGGTGATTAAACCCCAAACAATAAGAATCCTTACAATTGAATATTTTCCTTTAAAAGGTGGCATACTCTTAAATTGCTTTGTTCTTAAAAATACAACAAGAAATAATAGAAAATCAGATGATTTTTGACCTCCAAGGAAAATGTGCTTGTTCTACCACCGTGGTCCATATAAAACCCTATTGTCTAATTAATGAGATAATATATATCCAAACTGTAATAAATTTCATTTGAAGATCAATAAACCTCACGCATATCATTACATATATGATATATCAACATCAATGAATAATTTATTTACAACAATATATCTCCCAATATTAGTAATCCACATGATTATACAAAGAAAAAAAAGTTATTTATTTCCCTATTAATATATATTCATAGAAATTTTTTTTAAAAAAATGTATACATATCTAGCCATATACAACATACAATTATGTGATCATCCGATAAGTCAAAAGTGAATTTCTTTATAACATGGTAGATATTGCGATTTTGATATTCTCTATTTGAAAATTAAAATAGAAATTAAGTTTATGATGAAATTAAGTGTTATTATGACAAACTTGAATTTAAATTTTCTCCATTTTATAATGTGACATTCAATGTTATTATGAAGTTGACTCAATTTTAATTCTCAAATGGAGAAGATCCAAATTATGCAAATTACTATAACTTATATAGTTAAAGACAATAAATAGAAATATAATAATATGATAGAGAAAGTATTTTGATGCATATATGGACTATTATGATCATATTTGGATTGCCATTTAAATAGATTTAAAGCAAAATTTGTTTCATTATTATTTAAGTTATCTTGTTTTAAGTTAGCTTAAAAATAACTCAAATTGTCATATATTCATTACATTATAAGTAGCCTTAAGTTTCTTTTTTCAACCGCACAAGAATCATCATTATTGGAACAGTGAAAATTGATTGAAAACTGCAAATTCATTTTACCATACACTCTACAGCAAATTTAAATACAAAGCTAATAAAGATGTTAATCACTCTCTCTCTCTCTCCTCTCTCTCTCTCTCTCTCTCTCTCTCTCTCTCTCTCTATATATATATATATATATATATATATATATATATATATCTGGCAATTACACCTCCTCACCCTCCCTCCATAAATGCTATTGCACCCTCTCAATACGCTCTGCAATAACTCCTGTGCTGCGACATCTTCTCCACCTGTTCCCCTTTCTTCTTCTCCTGTCTCGCCTTCTTCAATGCTCTCTCTCTCTCTCTCTCGAATTTATCTCATCCTTTTTCTCTTCCGTTTCTCTTTCTTTCAACTTCCATCACTGTACTCCATTCTTCTTAAACAACCCCTTATAGCATTATAAACTGGTTTCCCGGTGACCCAAAATTAAAACCCCAAAAAACCCAAAATCTGATCTTTCTTTCTTTTCAGCTACTTCAAGATAACTCCTTTAAAGGGTTTCTTGTGGTTTTTATCTCAAAAAAGCTAACCGAAGTCTGATTTTTCTTTCTTTAACCATTTTTTCCCTTGATCATGTATGTTACTATAAGCTAGATTCTCTCTCATATATCTTTTCTAGAAAATAATTATCGGCTATGATTTTTGCAGCGAGATCCTAGTGCGTTATAATCTTTGTTATTTGGTTATTGTTGAAAACTTTGGTTTTGTCAAAGAGGGGTTCTCATAGTGTCAACTTTTACAGCTATTTTTTTTCTTTCTATGTATGGTCTTTTTGCGCATGTAACAAAGAGAGAAAAGTCTTAGTAATAACACTTATCGATAGACTAAAAACCATAGTCATTTCTGCTCTCTTGCAACTTGGAATAATCCTATTACCTTTGCTCAGAGAATCTATTAAACATAACCCCAAAACCGCCAGTCTACGCAAAGAAAAGCCAAAAACTTACGAACAAGCAAGAGAGAGAGAGATGTCTACTGTTAGGGTTTGAGGGAGAGTGAGATATGGCTGCAAAATAATGCTTCAAGCAATATAATCTGTTGCTCCATTTGAGGGAAGAAAAGGGTTGCTGGGTTTCACTCATCTTTTCCTGTAATCAAGAAGGTGCTCTTCCCTTTTTCTTCTTCTTTTTTTGGGTGGGGGGGTGGGTTGTTGCTTCTTTCTCTCCATTTCCATGTTTTTTTACCCAAAACTTCTATCATATGATATTAATTTTTCCAGAACTATATTTAAATTATAGAATTGGGGTCATCTAGTTTTGTAGGTAGGTTTAAGCATGGTTATTAAAACATTTTCTAGCAAAATCTTCTTTGACAAAGACCAAACCTTCTTTTATTTTATTTTGGATGAGAGAGAGAGACTTGTATGTATGGTTTAGAGCCTTACTTCTGCATTGTATTACAAGTTTGACAGTGAAATACAGAGCGCTTACTTTATTTGATAGTGAAATACAGATCACTTGTCCTTCAAAGCTTTTATCATCCATTTATGATTTATAGATTATTATAACCATGGTTTCCTTCTTTCTTTCAGTTATGTACTTGTTTAGTACTTTTTTGTTTTTTTGTTTTTTTCCTTTCCACTGTTCTAAAACTATTACTATTCTCTTGTATGAGACTTTTAACTTCTATTTAACCTATTTTTGGCAGTACCAAAAAAAAGTCCATAGCTTGAAGATTTTAGGGATCTGTTAATATGTTCCAGCCAAATATGTTTGAGAGTCACTGTACGTTTGATATGACCTCCAAGACATCTGAGAGTGAATTGGGGAAGAGTAGAGACGACGAATACGAGACCAAATCAGGCACTGAAACCATGGAAGCTCCTTCTGGAGAAGATCAAGACCCAAACCAACGCCCCAAAAAGAAGCGTAACCATCGCCACACTCAGCGTCAAATCCAAGAGATGGAAGCGTAAGAAAGAGAAGATTTAATACATGTTTACTAGCTTGTTCTTGGTGTGATTTGATCTCCTTATTTTGTTTTTCTTTTTTACATTGTTTTCACAGCTTCTTTAAGGAGTGTCCTCACCCAGATGACAAGCAAAGAAAGGAGCTGAGCCATGAGCTAGGATTAGAGCCTTTACAGGTCAAATTTTGGTTCCAAAACAAGCGCACCCAAATGAGGGTAACAACAATTTTTCAAGATGGGGTTTTAGTACTTGTTTATAGCTTTATAGCTAGCTTATTTATATGCAACATTGCTTATATATCTTTATCGCTAAATTTTGCCTCCATTTTCCAGTCCCAACACGAGCGCAATGAGAATGCAATTTTAAAGGCTGAGAATGACAAACTCCGAGCTGAGAACAACAGGCACAAAGAAGCACTCACCAATGCCACTTGCCCCAACTGTGGAGGCCCGGCATCTCTCGGAGAGATGTCGTTTGACGAGCAACATTTGAGGATCGAGAATGCTCGTTTGAGAGAAGAGGTGATTAATAGATAAAACACGTTTCTTATTAGTCATTAGTACTATATAATAACAAGAAATGATTTGTGCACAAGTTTTTCACATAAGCAGTGCACTGTCCAAAAATTACTTGTGTGAAAAACTTATGCAAAAATGCATGTACACGCTCTATATTAACAGATCTCAAACTAATTAACTAGACTGTGATCTTTTAATGTATATCCTCCGTATATACAGGTTGATAGGATATCTGGAATAGCTGCCAAATACGCTGGCAAGCCTTTGGCTTCATTTCTTCATCATGCTTCTCAGTTGCCTTCCCCTCGTTCTCTTGATCTCGGGGTTGGCAATTTCGGAGCACGATCAGGCTTTGTTGGGGAAATGTTTGGAACTGCTGATCGTCTTAGGTCAGTCTCAAGGCCTACGGAGGCAGATAAGCCGATGATTGTTGAGCATGCCGTTGCTGCAATGGAGGAACTAGTCAGAATGGCTCAGGCTGGAGAACCTTTGTGGATTCCTTCTGAGAATTCAATTTCAACTAAGATTCTAAATGAAGAGGAATACTTGAGAACCTTCCCTAGGGGAATTGGTCCAAAGCCTTTGGGGTTAAAATCAGAGGCTTCAAAGGAATCTGCTGTTGTTATTATGAATCATATCAACCTTGTTGAGATTCTCATGGATGTGGTACGTTTGGTTTCTCAATAAACTTTGGTCTTACAATTATCTGAATATCGAGATCTGTTTGGACTATCACTGATCAAAACTAATATATGGTTTTCAGAATCAGTGGTCAAGCGTGTTTTGCAGTATTGTTTCAAGAGCATTGACCCTAGAAGTCCTATCAACTGGTGTAGCAGGGAACTACAATGGAGCCCTGCAAGTGGTACTTATCAAAATGTTGATTGTTTTTATTTTTCTAAGGCACATTGGTTATTGTCCCATGTCAAAATTTCTTGGGCGCCTACAGGTCCTGAAATTGGTTCTTCAGGCCAACAATTTCCTTAAAGAAAGAGTTTGGTGCCCTGCTGAGGCCTTGAGATCCTGAGGTCAAACAACACCCTTACAGATAATGAAAATTGTTGTGTAGGTTGAGGAGATGTGGGTTATATATAGGTTAGATCTATCGCAATAAATTAGAAAGAAAAAAAAAAGGTCTCCCCCAATATTCTTCAAAAAGAAACTAAAGCTTTTGCTAGCTTGTGAAATAAAAGTTTAGTAAAACAATCTAAGTTATGCATTTGTTTTAATTAGCTTTTGGAAGCACACTTGATTAATATTGATCGTGTGTTCTCAGATGACAGCTGAGTTCCAGGTCCCTTCGCCGCTTGTTCCAACTCGTGAGAATTACTTTGTAAGGTACTGTAAACAGCATGTTGATGGGACATGGGCAGTGGTTGATGTTTCCTTGGACAACTTGCGCCCTAGTCCTATATCAAGGAGCCGAAGAAGGACATCAGGCTGTTTAATTCAAGAATTGCCAAATGGTTACTCAAAGGTAAATTAATTAACCACTATCAATTGAACACAAAGTTTTTTCATCATTTATTTACGAATAACTCCTAATTAACTGAGCAATTAATGGTTTTCATATTCTTAAGGTTATATGGGTTGAACATGTGGAAGTAGATGACAGATCTGTTCACAATATATACAAACCTCTTGTTAATTCTGGCCTTGCTTTCGGAGCAAGACGTTGGGTGGTGACATTAGATCGACAATGTGAACGACTTGCAAGTTCAATGGCTAGTAACATTCCAGCAGGAGATCTATGTGGTAACAATTAACTACCAATTTTGTTTTAATTGCCTAGTTTTGAAATTAATTAGAATAAAGATAAGTCAAATCCACAACAAAAGAAAGAAAGAAAAAAATTCCTCAGTTGTGATATTGAAATTCTTAGTGTACTAACAGTGATAACAAGCCCGGAAGGGAGGAAGAGTATGTTGAAACTGGCGGAACGGATGGTGATGAGCTTTTGTAGTGGTGTTGGTGCTTCTACTGCCCATGCTTGGACGACGTTGTCTGCAACAGGTTCTGATGATGTGAGGGTCATGACCAGAAAGAGTATGGATGATCCAGGCAGGCCTCCTGGTATTGTGCTAAGTGCTGCAACTTCCTTCTGGATTCCTGTTCCACCAAAGAGGGTTTTTGATTTCCTTCGCGATGAGAACTCTCGAAGTGAGGTATATATCAAGTTAAACATCAAGCTTACAATAAGCACTAAACTTTTGTAGTGCATATCAACAACATAGTTAGAATTTATTATGATTGGGAGCTGTCATTAATTATTTTTAATGATTTGTACATCTTAATTTTAACAGTGGGATATCCTTTCAAATGGAGGACTAGTTCAAGAAATGGCGCACATAGCAAACGGTCGTGATCCAGGCAATTGTGTCTCTTTACTCCGCGTGAATGTAAGTCGGAGAGGTGTACTGATCTAGTTTTAAATCAAGTATAAAAATTGCTTGTAGTTGATTAAACTAGCTAACACTTGCAATTTGTGAAATTTTAATTGCAGAGTGCAAATTCTAGCCAGAGCAATATGTTGATACTACAAGAGAGTTGCACTGATTCAACAGGGTCATATGTGATTTATGCCCCGGTTGATATTGTTGCCATGAATGTTGTGTTAAGTGGCGAGGACCCGGATTATGTTGCCCTCCTTCCCTCAGGTTTTGCTATACTCCCAGATGGGCCAGGAGTTGGTGGAGGAGGAATTCTTGATGTTGGGTCTGGTGGTTCTCTTCTTACTGTTGCATTTCAGATATTAGTTGATTCATTTCCAACTGCAAAACTCTCTCTTGGATCTGTGGCAACTGTAAACAGTCTAATCAAATGCACTGTCGAGAGGATCAAGGCCGCAGTGATGTATGATAATGCATGATTCTGGGTATGCAAAATTCTACCAATTCACTCTGCTCTTGAATCTTCACGTTTTCCTTTTTAGAGTAATTTCTTATTGGGTAGGGGACATTTTCGATTTGAAAGGTGTTTTAAACTTACATTACACCTAGTAGTATGAAATTGAAGTCTTGAAAATAGAATTGGATGGAAATCGAAGCTTCCTCCTGCAATTTTATTGTGGAGAAAAGCCACTATTCCTACCAATTTTAATTCCAATTCCAATTTCAATGCCTCTTGTTCATATTATCAAAAGCAATTTTGAAGAATTTAGAAGGTCGGCTCACCTTGTTTTGAGAGACCGTACAATTTGCAAATTTGCTTTGGAAGAATTCTATCATTAATAGTTATAAATTTTTAAGGGTTGTACAATACAAGTGTTGTGGCATTGTACAATAATTGAAACAAGAAATATCTGTTTTGGCTGAAGAAGGTGTTATGATTGTTGCTTGTGTTTTCTAGTTTTCTATTTTCAAATAATTTATGTACCTTTTCTGCAGTAAAACCCTAAACCTCACGTTGGTAAACTAATCCAAAATCAGAATGAGATGCCTCTTTGCACTAACTTCATTAATTATTTTAGTTTTTTCTTTTCTTTGTATTGCAGAGAGAACAATAATAAAAAGAAGGGAAAGGAGATCAAATTATTAAAGCAAGAAGAACGCCGTTTGCTTCAAAAACAAATGGAAGAAGTCAAGAACACACCTTGTTATATGTTACTACTAATAAAATCTTTGCCTCGTGGTGTTTGCAATGGCAGAGAAGCAGTAAAAACGGAGCATCTCACCACCTAGAAAGGGTAAAAAGGTTCGGGTATTGACTTTGCCAAACAAAGAGAGGAAAATAAAGTTGTACATGTTTGAAGAACTTTCCCATTCACCTTTTGTTTAGGGTTAAGGACTTGAGGTTAATGCTAATGTTAGAGTTAGGGTTCTTGTAGGAGTGGTTAATTAGTCTAATTCACATTTGTATGTGTTTTTGTTAGTTTGAAGTACTGTTGTGTGGCTCTGGAATTAATAGTTTTTGTTGTGTACTAATTATGTTTGCTACTTACTGCTTTCTTTGGCATTCAATTGAACAAGCAATCCCTTCATAGGATTCTTTTTCATGTCATTGATATGGATTAGGATCTTCTCCAGTGACTTTGAAAAGTAATTTTTCTCAAGTCAACTATTAGATGAATGCTTACGTAAACATTATGGAAAATGTGGTATTTATCCAATAATGTATTTAAAAGAAAAAAAATTCAAATTATTTGAGAGAATCTTCACCTGATTGGAATGCCTTAAGATTTATTAATAGGGTTGATAATAGGACATGGATTGTGCCTTTTTTTTCTTGATTTTAATTCTTTTGCCTTAGCTTATTTCACTACCCTATCATCTCAAACCCTCTTTTGATATATGGTCAAAAAACATAAAAAGAAAATGATTCAATGAAGAAGTGTCAAAACTAATAAAATAAGTTTAAACTGGGTTAAATAGTATTTTTCATACAAGAATTTTGAATTTTTATTCAATTTTGTCCTTTAAATTTTAATTTATGCAATATCTTCTTTATTGATTCAAATCGTTTTAATTTTGTCATTTTTGTCACATTTCCATGAAAAAAAATTAATGGAATTTTCAAATCAAAGTTACACATGATTAAAATAATGTTGACCTGACTAGATTGAAGTTTTTGATGAAAACTTAATTTTCCGCCTAAAAACACATGGTCCGAATTAAAACTAAAATCATAAACTCTGTTTAGTTTCAAATAAAATTTTAAACCATATTCACATGCAACTGTTGAAAATTTTCGTTCATAAGACTTCCAATTTAACCAATTGAGTATCAAAATTGATCGGTTCAGAGTTCAAAATGAACTTTCATTAAATTTTAGAATGAGTGACGAAATGATTTTGAAACTATAAAAAAAACATTATTTTAAATTGAAACTTTAGGAGCGATCTTGAATGAGTGAAACTCAAAGACAAAAAATAGAATTTAACTATTAAACTATATATTGTGTCTTCTATTAATGTAATTAATGTGAACTAGAAATAAAACTATATAAGGATAGTTACAGTAGAGGTTTCATTTTGGTGGTCCTGTTTTGTGAGTCAGATTCCTGTTGTATGCTAATTATGAAAAATGGAGTACGTAGGAAACCTGCTTGAAATAGATTTTCATCGGAGAGAGAGAGAAATGACAGTGATGTCGTTATGACCAAAGAAATTACTCAAGTCAGAATTCAGAATCCAGAATATAAATTTTCACCAACTAACGAATTAATGGCGCAGCACAGACTAATCAAAATGTATGTTGTGGAGTTATATAAAAGTCGACAGAAAGTTTAAAGAGCAATCTACCTACTCACTCATGTTTGACAGATCTTTTTTTTTATGATTTGAAAAGAAAAAAAAAATTAAATATATTATTAAATAAATATAACGTCAATCCATTTAAAAAGAAATTAAAATTACTAAAGATGATGTTATCATTCAAATCAAGAAGATTCATGGCACCAAGATGAACCCAAAACCCTAATTATATAAATATATGCATTGATAGCATTGTCAACTCAAGTGGGAGATGAATGAAAAATAAGAAGAAATAAATGTTCGTGGAATAAATTTTTCTTTTGTTTATAATAAGAGAAAAGTAAAAAAAAATAAAATTAAAATGATTGATGTTTTTCTCTTGGTATGTACAAACCATAATCCTTTCAAATTAAAAAGATTGAAGAGTAAAAAATATGAGAGAAAAGAGATGGGATTAGCAATTTATCAATTAACTCACATTTAATTTCTCATATTAATATCTATTAACATAAAGAAAGATAAATAATGCTATTATATTTTCTTTCTTCTTATTTTTATTTTCTACTAAACAAAGTAGGAGAAAATTATTTTACTTCCTTTTAGTTTTTCATCATCTCTACTAAACACAAGAAAGAAAACACTAATTTTTTTAGTTTTCTTTTCTCTCACTTTTTTATTCTACTAAACACACCTTTAATTTCCAGTGCACAAGATACTTAATTCATCTTGAGAGTGTGTTTGGTAGGAAAAAAAAGTACGAGGAAAGAAAAGTGTAGAATGAAATTTTTCCTTATTTAGTATAAGAGAAAAGATATGGAATTATCAATTTACCGATTAATCTTCATATAATCCCTATATTAATTTTCATTAGCATTACATTTTTTTCTTTCATTTTTCCACTCTACTAAAAAAAAAAATTGGAGAAAACTACTTTCTTTCTTCTTAAGTTTTCACCATCTCTATTAAACACATGAAAGAAAACATGCATCTTTTAAATTTTCTTTCCTCTCACTTTTTTCCCCCTACTAATCTCACCTGCTTTTCGTTTTATTTCTTCTCTTCCTACATATTCTTCTTCCTCAATAATTCCTCTACTTAAAGGCTCCAATGAGATGGATTGTGCTTTAATTTACTGAAATCATGAGAGGAAACACGGTTGTTACCTATCCCTTTTTCTTTCTTTTTCATTTATTTTGAAGTTTTGATTTTGATTAGCACGAAAATGAGCTTACTAGTAAAAAAAAATCTTCTGTTGAGCCTTTTGTCTAGTGGTACCCTATCCCATGGTGAAAGGGTAAAGTTCAAGTTGATGACGAAAAATCACCCAAAAAAAGTTATCTTTTTGCTTCTCATCTATGTATTGGAATCAGAGCAAATTGTTTTAAAAAACTAAAAGGGAGCGAAGATAAAATCTGGCATTGTAAAAACAAAAACAACAATATACAGCATAAACAAAATCAAAGGGTGTATTTAAAAAAAAAATCAAATTATTGTAAAAGATCTTAATCCTTTGCAAAATCCAACACAAATGACCTTATGATTTGTCTTGATTTATTATATAATTATAAATCAGAGATTATCAACTAAGTTAATTAACTTCACAATCAATTCATTTCAACACTTCCTAAACGTGCAAATTGTATTCAGACAAACCAATAATATAACTAGTTGGCTCCACGTACAGATTTTATAATTATACGGACTGGCTTGCAATAACTATAATATCTTGCATCATAATTATCTTGTTGGCTCCACTGATTTATAATTAAATTCTGGTATTTTATTTTATTTTCTTTGCAATCCTTTTGGGTTTTATTAAATCTAATTTAAATTATTAAAATTAAAATTTTTAATTTTAAAATATTTAAGTTTTGAGGATTTAAATTTGATTTAATCAAATACACACGCAATAACTATAATGTCTTACATTGAACTCTCCTTTTTTTTTTCTTCATTTTTTTTTAATTTACTTTGTGCTAATTTGAAATTGAATTTTACAAACATGGTTGTCAAAACTTTGGTTAATTACAAATAGGCTACAATATGCCCAATGTTTGTTCGAGTTTAATTCGGTTCTAGAGCTAGCTAGAGATGTCAAATGGATAAAATGGATTGGATATGTTGGGATTTTACCTCTAAAATCCACTACTTAAATTTTAGGCTAAAAAAAATATAACTATAATAATTAAATAAATAAAACAAACAGAGAGTAATAACACCAAGAATTAATATAGTTAGACAACCTTTTTGCCTACATCCACTAACAAATCTACAATTTTATTAATCTTCAATTACAACTTTAAGAATAGCAAAGTTGTTAAACTCTCATTATCTCACAACCCAAAAGCTCCAATACAATTAAAGCTCTCAACCTAACTCTAGTTGTAAGTGTTATCTATTTGACAACACAAAACCCTAATACACTCAAAGTTATCATCTTAGTTCTAGTTGTAATTAAATCCCTCTGATTTGCAAAGTATATTAAAAATATGAATGTTCTTCAAGCCTTCTGTAGTACCCCATTTATATTGAAGATATCTTCTTTATATTGTTAGAAGAAAAAAAAACAACATAAAAACTACTTTTACTCTTAGAATAAGCAATTAACAATCTAATACTTTCTATTAAAACAAACACCTACAAAATATGGAATCGCTTTTCTCAAATTAATTTAAAGATTTTTTGAAATATTGAATCAAAATTCTAACATAATATTTTAATCATCATCGTGGGTTGTAGGGCAAACAGAAGCAATTAAAAACATCTAAATCTTAAATGGGTTAAGATTTTTACTCGACTTATTTACGGCGGGATGGTTGGAGGTAACTTGTCCATATTTTTTCTTGTTAATTAGTACAAGTCTATGGTTGCATTTAAATGTAATATATGAGACATACAGAGTTGAAACCGAAATAAAAACTCAAAAGAAAAAAAAAAACTAAATAACCAATAAAATTTATTTACTTTGACACATGTTAAAGTAACTGAACATCCAAAGGACCAAAACAACCATATATACAAATGAAATCCCAATTAAAAATGAATACTAATAACCGCATCAAGTCAAAATCCAACACAAAGTTCATGCAATCGAATTTAATCGAAACTTAAAAAAAAAAAAAAGTACAAAATTAAAAATCCAATATACATCACATCAATCGAAATTGTACAGGTCCCATTAAAGAAGATTACATCTTGATTCTCTCACTTAAGGCGAGGAGAGAAAGAGACAGTTAAGTATTTCCTCTCCTCATTCTCATTTTGATTATCTGAAATAGCATAAATTTTAAGATTTTATTTTTTTTTGACGCTTTCTCACAATAACTTTTATTTTTATGACGGAGCATAAAAATAATAGGTTTCACCGATCAAACATTTAAGGCGCTAAGAGTATTTTTAAGAATTGTTTATTTACATTTTACTTTTAAAAAATAGTTAAATAAATTGAGACATTCATTTTAAAACAGATAAAGTGGCAAACAAAATGAAATGAAAAGAGTATATATATATATATATTTTCATATGAGTATACCCAAAAAATAAAAAGGAAAGATCTAACTAGAACAGTAGATAAGAAAAATGCTTAACCAAACAATTTGACCTTAGCATTTCTAACATCTCCTTGATGCAAGCCATGCATGAGAATCATGTGGGGGACAAGGGATTTTACTCAAATGGAAAGTCTGTAGATCTTTGCCACTTGACATGGAGGATTTTTTGGTTGATTTACGTTTAAATTATTGGGTTTAGACTAATTCAAAAATTTATTGATAATTTTAAAAATTTTATTGATTATATTAATTTTTAATCTCACATTTATATTAATATTATTAATAAAAAAATTTAAAATTATCAATAAAATATTTTAACTGATTTAAACAGTTGAGTTTAAACCCGAATCAATTAATAATTTTTACTTAACATGCTCATCCACTTTAATGAAAATGGCAAGTGGCAACTGGGAAGTAACAACTGGCAAGCATAAGATTTCTACTAATATCTTTAATTTTCATGAATACATAGACGGTAGAGGACACATAACTATAAATAATAAGTAAATGATGCGTACCTTAAAAGGACACATAACTATAAATAAAAAGTAAATGATGCGTATCTTAGATTTTTAGTTTTGTTTTCAACAGTGTAGTACAAATTTTTAGTAAATAGAAGTGATAAAGCAATCTTTGTTAGGAAATATTAAGATCTTTTTCTCCTTGGTTCCTTTTTAGCACACATTAGTCTCAATTGGTGGTTATCTTTTATGTACGGAGAATATGATGTATTTAGTATTGAAAATAAGAGAAAAAATTATTAGGTGTTCTTAACTCTATGTAGTGTTATCATTCGCTTATTATTAATCTGAGGAATTTCAGTGGTAATTCCATTGATAATCTGAGAAACTCCAGTGGTAATTTTAAAGAACTCTAGTGGTAATTCAAAGTAAGTTAAGTGGTACCAATGTATTGTGTTATCACTCAAGTTCCTTAGAATTACCACTGGAGTTCCTCAGATTATCAATGGGTGAATGGTAACACTAAATAGGGTAAATAACACCCAAAAATTTCTCGAATAGGAAAAGGTATTTAGCTTATCCTTTATACAGTGATCCAATGGCTCACCTATCAAATTCTTAAAGGTCAACGTAATTATAACATACACTAGCTAACTTATATTAAGCATATTAGAGTATTCGGCACATTGTAAATATATTTCTCTATCATGTTCTCTTTAGGTCTCACTTGATAGATCAACACTTCCGTTTTGAGACAAAATACAAAATTTCACAAGTCATTTAAGCCTAAATTAAGAGATAATTCTAACAATAAGAATTATCTAAACATTCTTACTATCCTAATAATATGAGAACAACTACCATTTTTAATCAGGTCAACATCAGAAGCTTAGTTTTTATTTTTATTTTATAATTTTAGTATTTTCATGTAAGACTATGAAACTTATTCTCTTATAAAGATGTGAGTACTTTATGAAGAAGCAACAAAATAATCTTGAATCCAATTTATTTCATTTGGAATATATAAGTTTATTTTATAAAATATTTCTTAAATACGGAGACTACTGATATTTTGCCAATAAATATGAGCCATGTCAATTAACAATTTCCCTCTTCTTTTTTGCTAGGTCATATGGGGTTTATAGCCAACTCTGTAAGCAGGGGTTTTATGAGAATTCTTCTCTTATTATTTCATCGCATTACACGATTGGGATTCAGGATCAAAATAAATAAATAAATAATATGGAGTATATAAATAAGTCAGTCGGGGTTAATGAACTCTGTCAGAAGAAGGGAAGGCTAGTAACATTATTTATTTATCATTTATGATTCGGGTATCACATGACGGATCATGATCCTTTCTATTTGAAAGTTGAAATAAAATTAAGTTTATAGTGAGATTTAATATCATATCATTAAATAAAAAATATTTAAATTTAAATTTATCAATATAATATTCAATCTAATCATGAATTTGACATTTATTTTCATTTTTAAATAGAAAAGATCGATTGCTTCTCATGACACACAACAACAAAGGAAGAAGGAAATGAACGTCCCACCAAAAATAAATATGGAACTAATAGACGGACAAGTTTCCGAATAAAATTGGAATTTCATTTTCCAATCCCACTTACTTCAAACTTCAAATTTATGAATAAAGATTATGGGATACTCCCATTAAATACTCGAAACATGCATTTATTTGCTCTAATCAAATTTTACATCTAAATTTTTTCTCTTGCTTTCTTTAACAATAAAATTGAAAAAAAAATATGGTTAAATTTTTTTGTATATCCCCTTCACTGCTTTATTTTTTCTTTTATAAAATAATCTGTTGCAATCTTTCCAATTATAATGTGACTAAACCAATACAATTAGAATAAGAAACAAAAATTTGGCCTCAACTTTATTGGGTATTATTGTTTTTTTTATTTTTATAAATTCTGTACTGTTATCAAGTTATAACTACGTAAATTTATGAGAAGTTAAGCAATAGATATTCAAGACACAATTTTATAGTTTTGAATTATCAAGTTATGAAGATTTGAACTTTAACATATACATACTTCATTATTAACTTAAAAATTATTTTCTTTTTGTGTTTTTACTAATTTATAATATTTCATGCTTCAATGTATGAGGTATTGTGTTAAGAAAAAAAATGAGACCATGAAAAATTAAAAAAAAAAACAAACTCACTAAAAAAAAATTAACCAAACCCATGCATCGGGCATTTAACTAGTTCCACTCAATTTGTAAGGGTTTGAATCTCTTTACAATTTAATAGAAATCTTAATTCCCTCTTCAATAACAACCAGTTGTTTCAGTTTGGACTGATTTATTTTAGGGTATGGTTGGCTCAGGTCGCAAGTTATTTGGGTTCGATCATTTTGGATCGCAACTCGATTCATGTTTATGTCATTCAGGCAATGGGTTATTTTGGATTTCAAAAGAGTTTCATATTAACCCAAAAATCTACGAAAATTCGAATTCCTTCGACGTACACACTTTCTGATTCTTGCCCGTGTTCGTGTGTAATCACAAAAGAAAAACACATTTTGTTCATCACCCAAGAACCTTGGTTTTCTTCTTGATGGAATAAAAGGAAAGTTTCTCTCTCTTTAATTATTTTTTCTCTCTACAGAATTATAGTAGTCTTTTTTTGCTTGTAAACATATATTTGTATACTGCAGAGAGACTGGTTATTTTTCAGTTGAAACATCCAAGAGTTCTCTTGGTTCAAGGTTAAATAAGAAGGTCGAGTCGCCCATCATGCGTGCCCAACCCGACCTAGATTTCTTACAAACACAATCAAAATCTCTAAAACATTTTTCTACAAATATTGAATAAATTCATATGAACATGCAAGTTAATCCTTATATTCGCATCAACCATCATATGAATCAGTATTTTCAATGGCATTTTCTGGGTTCGTCTAAGGCTCGCCTAGATGCGGGGCGTAGGCAGTGCCCGATGTGCAATATTTTAGGCATTTCTTTTATTAGACATGTCTTTTGCTCTGGGGTGTACGTCCATGTCCAGGGCGTACGCAATATTTTAGGAGTTTCTTTCGTTGAACGTACATCTTTTGCTTTGGAGCTTACACCCATGCTCGAGGTGTATGCCTTGTTGAAGTTTTTATAAAAAAATGTACACCTTGTTGAAGTTTTTATAAAAACCTTAAAAATCATAAATAAAAAAAATTTAAGTCTAAGACTCAAACTCATGCCCAAATGAGTAGAAATACAAACCTTAACCATTGATCTAGTTGTTTTTAGTTGTAATTTCATTGCGCTTCATAAATATTTATTGCATGCCTTAACCATTGATCTAGTTGTTTTTTGTTGTAATTTCACTGCGCTTCATAAATATTTATTACATGTTATCTGGTTTAATAATAACTACAAACTAGTAATAGCAATATAAAAATAAAATATATATAAATATATATTAACATTTATAAAATTATGATTATAATTTATATGCCCTAGAGTTAATAAAAGTATTAAAGTTTGTTAAAAATTAATTAATTTAAATTTATATTATTGTTTTTTATATCATTTATATTATTTTAATTAGTTACTTATTATTATTTTATTAGAATTTTGAAATACCCCAACGTTCTATAAAGCTTATGCTCCAACGCCTCGAGACTTACACCGCGTCTCATTGGAGCAAAATGTCTCGCCCAACGCTTTCGCCTTTGAAAACACTAATATAAATCAATCAAGCATATTAACTTTATTGCTATAATAAAATGAAAACCTAACATACTTTCTATTATACTTTATTCAATTAATTGATTAAGTATTAATTAGGATTCTAAACTCAATCTATGGTGGTTCTAATATTACATGTACGGTTTCAATATAAATATCCTTAATCCTAATGAATTCATAGATGAATAGTGACCATCTAACTATAGATAAAGAGTTAATAAAGTTTACTCCCGATCCTTAGATCAATGTTCAATAGTGTAGCAAAAATCTTTAGCGAATAGGAGAGATGAAACAATCTTCGTTAGAAAATACTAGATCTTCTTCTCCTTAGTTCTCCTTTATCACACACTAACCTCAATGAGTGGCTATCCCTTATGTGTAGAAAATATGATGTCTAGGGTTGAGAATAAGAGAGGGACCTAGCTTACCTTTTTATTCGCTACCTTTCTCTGAGCTCTACTGGGCTAGCTTTCTCGCTCAACTTTCTTACTCGTGCAAGAGGTAGTTATATAGTGCCACCCAGGTTTGGAACCCATCCTCGGCTCCATCGTAGTAGCGAAAGAGTTTAATTGATTTCATTTTTCCCTTCCTATATAAAGCCATAAAAGGTGACTTCCCGACTTGCTTACGCCTCCGGCCGTGTAACAACTCTTAGATCATAGCCCCAACCCCTCAAGTGGAGTCAAAGAGCTTGTTCTAGTTCTAATCCGATTCCTCCATAAGAGATAGTTTCTTTAAAAGATTGCCTCACGGTCTGAGGAACTCCTTTTTCTTATTCCTTATTGGAAGCACTCCCTTGTCTTACCCATTAAAAGCACAAATGTTAACTATAACTTACAGTAGCTAACTTATATTAGACACATTCGTATTACGCCCACTGCAAAATAATAAATTTTTTTATTATATTCTCTTTATGTCTCACTTGATAAACCAACACTTAACTCGTTTTGTGACAAAACTTAAAAGCCCACAAGTAATGTAGACCCATATTAAAAGATAATTCTAACAACAAGATTATGTCCTTTGACAATGCCACCTTTTGCATTTCCCGTATGCATGCTTTTCATGGCTCAACTCATGAGTTTTTGACAACTCCGCCTTTTTCATATTTTAGATTTTTTTTTAATGAAGTATTTGGGCCTTCGGCATGACTAATCTTTGAGTGCATAAAAATTGTTCCGTCAACATATACCACTTAAAAATTGAAATAAATTTTACGGGCATAACTCAAAGGGAGTTATTTGTACAAAGCGATCGAGGAATCAAACCCAGGATCTACACTACCGAAGTGCCTTATTTTAACTTGTTCTATCATTAAACTAACCTCTCTTGTTTTGACCAAAGTCATGAAAAATGCATAGTTTTGAGATTGATATATTAATTTAGAGTCAAGTGATCATTGTTAAATATATTAATTTAACTGTTCAATGCCCATTGTTATATCATTTATTGCTCAATTGATTTTATCTTCCAAATTACAAATTAACGAAACGGATGTTGTTGCTGTTGTAATTTCCCAGCACTTTCTATTTAAATAGCAGCCTTGAATAAAGCTTAAACTGATATCGTTTTAGTTTCATGAAACGATCCCATCAAGAATGGTGGGACGGGAAACAAGTGGTTTCTTGCATAGGAGAGAGATAGCAAGTCAGTTGAGATTCAATGGGCTATATCCAATCATATTAATGGACTTTATCAATGTTAAGAAGAAAAACAATTCACATATCAGTTGACTTTACATGGTTGGGCCCTAATACTCATATTTAACACAGAATCTGGCTTCTTTGGATTATGATCCTCTCTATTTGAAAATTGAAATAGAGTCAAGTTTATTGTAGGTTTATATTAACTGGGGTTTCTGTGTTTTGTCATAAAACAGATTAAATGTTGGTATATCAAGTGAGACTTAAAAATGCTCAATAGAGCAATCTATTTATAGTGAGCATAATATCATGTTGACGGAGTTTATTGATTCTCGTGACCATGGAAGGTTCTGTGTCACTCAAAAGATGCAGCTACCACAATGATTCAGTGTTAAGGACTCCATTAGACCGGATTGACACTTGGAGTAATTTTATACCAATGTTTTAAAAGCAGGCATAAAGTTTTTGTAATACTCATATTTGTAAAGTAAGGATAAAGAAGTACTTTAATAATTATGACATAGAGTTAGAATAATATATATATATATATATATATATTTTTAAATGCGAAAAAATTATTTTAATAAAACAATTCTAAAAAAACCACAAAAAACGTGGCAATAGATGTTGCCACCTATTGCCAAAAGGAAGATGTAACGCTGCATGTAAGGCAACATTACAAAAACGTGGCAACTTGGGGAGGTATTGTGCTGAGAGTTTGGATTTTTATTACTTATAAATATTTATAGTTTTAGGTTTTCTAATTACTTACCAAATCTTATTTGGTTTTCCTTCAATTACGATTCAATTATTCTATTTTTTTAAACACTTGGGGACCGAAAAAAAGGTTGAAAGAACAAAATTTTGAAGAAGTTTACTAGAAAATTTTATAGAAAGTCATGGGAAGCTCTAAGAAAAACAGAATGTAATAACGTGAAGTTTATTTTTGAAATTTAGCATACATGAAAATTTCCCGGAATTCAAATTGGGAATTTTCAGATGGAGTGAATTATGGAAGAATTGAAGAATAAATTAGAAATTTAATATAAATATTATGTCAGGTGTTGACGATCAGCAACCAAGGGAAATTGCTTAGAGGAGCAGGAAAAGCAATAAGGTGGTCAACAGGTAGCTCTAAGTGCTACGTGGTGAGTAGATTTACTTTAAATAATCAAGATAAATATGAAATATGTAGTGATACTATTAGAATAAATTATTAACTTATGCTTTGGTGGTAGATGAAAAATTGGTTGATAGGTATAATATGAATAATGGATGTGTAGAAAATTATTATATGAGAAGTATTATTATTAGAATAATGAGTCAATTTAATAATGAAGGTGATAAATGAAATTCTTGACGAGTTATGGTTGATAAATTGATGTAATATATGAGGAGAAGAAATTAGTGAAATTGATCAAATAGTAATTTGAGAAAAGGTAGGATAGTCAAATTAAATGTCTGAATACATGCTTGTTTTTATATTATTGTTCATATGCATATTTCATATCATTGTTCATATGCATATGCATGAAATAAAAGAACCGGGAGGGGGCCGGTCTAAATGAAAAACCATGACAGCCGATATATGCTGGAAATAAAAGAACTGAGAGGGGGCCGGTGTAAATGAAATAAAAGAATCGGGAAGGCAGCCGGTCTAAGATATAAACATGTCAACATGTGGGAAGATGTTCCTTAATAATAATTCATGCATTGCTTCTGTTTTAAATATTGATTGTATTACTGAAATGCTGAAGTGTTTTCTGTTATTGTAAATTTATTTATAGATGAATGAGTCTCACAGAGAGACAGCTATGGTGAGAAAAAAACATAAAAGTATGATATGATAAGAACCATCTAAATGGTAGATTATATGCTGTGAACCTCCTAACGAGGTAATTATGAGATAATTAATGTCCTTAAGGTGAACAAATATATAAGAAGAAGAGATTGATAGAGAATGGGTCTTATGATATGTGTAGTGATAGTAGAATGCTATTATCAAGTTATATGAGATATAAATGATTAATTATTAAAAGACTATTTACACAAATTGAATACTTCTAGTAAATTAATTCACTGAGCTTGTAAAGCTCATCCCTCATTGTATAATGATTTCAGGTAGTATGTAGGACAGATAGTTTAGTGAGTTGAAATTCAGATGAAATCATTACCTGTAAGCCACGTACGTGTCCACATCCTCAGACTAATGAGAAAATAAAATAAAATTTTATTTGTAAATATTCATGCATTTTATGTTGTATATAATATTTAAGTTAAGATCAGAATAATGTATCTCCCTTGTTGAGGGTTGAGGATTGAAGTAAAAATTTCTGTTGGGGATATTTTTCTTGTTGTATATATGTGTCGTGCTGGGATTTTCGAAATGTGACAATAGTGTCTCGGGGGTAGCCAACCCAGAATGGGTTGTTATAATTTTTGTATCTGAGCATCAGGTTTTATGATTCTGTAGACTGTGTGAGAACCTAAAGAAGTGGAAGATCTAAATAAACTATATTTTAATGCAGAGTCTGAGGATGACACGTGGACGTGCTAGAGCTAGAGGTAGAGTTCTGAATCATAGGGGACGTGGTAGACCCCCAATATTTAGAAGAACTGAAACATAGGAGGAAGTTGAGTCTATGGTTTCTGTGAGGGAACAGATTGATAGTGCAGTAAGTACTAGTAGAGTTGGGAGAGAATCTAAGGTTAGGAAGGATAAATTGAGAGAAGCTCTAAATCATGCTATAGAAATGATGAATGCAGCTAAAAAAAAGGCTGATAATCTGCAGAGGAGATTAGAGGAAAGGGGTAGAAGAGAACCTGATGTGGTGAGACAAGAGGTTCATGAGGGAGAAGATTTGTTTGCACATGAGACGCAAGATGATTGTTTTGTGAGATTTCTCAAGTTTAAACCCTAATATTTTAGAGGATCTGTAAATCTTGTAGAAGCTGAGCAGTGGATTAAATATGTCGAAAAATATTTTGAGGTCTTACTAGTGACAGACAAACAGAAGGTTGTTTTTGCTTCATTTATGTTGGAGGGTGAGGCTTCTCAATGGTGGGAGGATATTTTGCTCAAGGTAAGCACACAGGTATAACAACTTTTAACTTGGAGTAAGTTTAAGGATGAGTTCTTTGTAAAGTATTTTCCAAATACCTTTCGGGCACAATAAGAGAGAGATTTTATTCATCTAAGGTAGGGTAATTTATCGGTGGCTGAATATGATAGTAGATTCATAGCCCTATCAAGGTTTTTACCTGAATTAGTGAATACGGAGAAGAGGAAATGTAAGAGATTTTTAGATGGATTACACTATGACATTCGGATTAAACTCTCTTATATGGGCATAGAGAATTATGTTCTACTAGTGGATAAAGCATTACAGATTGAAAAGAATTTGATGGAGTTTAGAGGTATGAGAGATTAGAAGGAAGGGCAAGATTTTAGGGACCTAGAGGTGGTAGTAATATGGGTGTACAGGATGGGAGACCACCCTAGAGAGGGCATTCCTTGTCACAAAGAACTATAAGTCAAAGGCAAACAAGATCTGTTGCTTCTGTAGCTTTAAGTAATACCGGTAGGACCCCTAGATTTGAGAGACATGTTATGAGAATTGGGAGTTATAGTAGAGGAGTAAGTATGCCACCAGGGGGAAGTGGTAATCTGAAGTATGATCAAAAGGCAAGAGTTTGTTTTAGATGTAATCAGATAGGGTATTTGTCTCGGAATTGCCCTACGCAGATATGCTTTGTATGTGGTAAGAGAGGACATGTTGTTGCAGATTGTCAAGTGGGGAAATCTGTTGACGTAGGCATTGAAAGTGTTGGGAGAAGACCGATGGAGATAGGTGGTGGATCAGGGAGTGTGCGGGGCAAAGGTCGAGGATTAGTAGCTGAAAGAGGACGTGGCAGCTAGTTTCAGTCCAGAGACAGCAGAGTCTATGCATTGACTCAATAGGATGCACAAACCACTCCTGATGTTGTTATGGATATGATATCTATCATTGGTAGGCCTGCTAGATTATTTATTGATCCTGGTGCAACCCATTCTTTTGCATCTAGTATTTATATGAAATCTATTTATGCTAGTGCTAATCCTTTGATGCATGCGATTATTGTTGAGGTTCCTACTGGAGATAGGGTTATTATCAGGATAATTTATCGAGGTTGTGTGATTAATATTGCTGATAAAGAATTTGAAGTTGATTTATTACCTTTAGATATGATAGATTTTGATTTAATTCTGGTGATGAATTGTTTATCTGCATATCATGCTTGGGTAAATTGTTTTAGGAAAAATGTGGTGTTCAAGATACCCGGACAAGAGGAGTTTAATTTTCAGGGAGAACAAAAGATACTTGCTAACTGTCTTATTCCTGCCTTAACTGCTAGTAAATGGTTGAAGAAGGGTTGTGAGGGGTATTTGACATATGTGGTGGATTCTAACAAGGAAAGTAGGAGGTTAGAAGAAACCTTGGTAGTGAAAGATTTTTCTGACATATTCCCTGAGGAGTTGTCTAGGTTACCTCCCAATAGAGAGATTGAGTTTTCTATTAAAGTGATTTTAGGATCAGCACCCATATCTATAGTACCTTATAGAATGGCACCAGCTGAATTGAGAGAGTTGAAAGTTCAGCTTCAAGAGTTACTAGATAAACAATTTATTCGACCTAGTATGTCATCTTGGGGAGCCCCTGTGTTGTTTGTCAAGAAGAAGGACGGGACAATGAGGTTGTGTATTGATTATAGACAGTTGAATAAGATCACCATCAAGAATTGATATCATTTTCCCAAGATAGATGATTTATTCAAGCAGTTACAGGGAGCTAGGGTGTTTTCTAAGATAGACCTGAGATCAGGTTATCATCAATTGAGGATAAAGGAGGGGGATGTGCCTAAGACTGCTTTTAGGACACGTTATGGGCATTATGAGTTCCTGGTGATGCAATTTGGGTTGACTAATGCTCCTGCATCATTTATGGACTTGATGAATCGGGTGTTTAAACCATTCTTGGACAGATTTTTGATTGTAATTATTGATGATATTCTGGTATATTCCAAGAATGAAGATGAGCATATGCAACATTCGGAGATAGCGTTGGAAATTCTGAGGAATGAGAAATTATTTGCAAAGTTATCTAAGTGTGAGTTTTGGTTAAGTGAAATATCTTTCTTGAAGCATGTTGTGTCAGGAGAGGGGATAGCAGTTGACCCACAGAAAGTAGAAGCAGTGTTGAATTAGGAAAGACCCACGAGTGTAACTGAAATTAAAAGCTTTTTGGGGTTGGCTGGTTATTATAGGAGATTTATCCAAAAATTTTATATGATTGTTGGACCATTGACTAAATTGACCAGGAAGGACATGAATTTTAGGTGGTCAGAGGAATGTGAGAGAAATTTCCAGTTGTTGAAAGAAAATTTGACTATTGCCCCATATTAGTGCTTCCTTCTGGTGATGAAGGATTTGTGGTATATAGTGATGCGTCACATCAGGGGTTGGGATATGTGTTGATGCAACATGGAAGAGTTATAGCTTATGCATCTAGGTAATTGAAGAACCATGAGAAGAATTACTCGTCCCATGATTTACAATTGACCACTATAGTTTTTGCTTTGAAGATTTGGAGACATCATCTATATGGAGCTAATTATGAAATTTTTAATGATCATGAAAGCTTGACGCATTTACAGATCCATAAAGAGTTAAATTTGAGGTAGAGGAGGTGGATGGAGTTGATTTGTGATTATGACTGTACAATTCATTATCATCCAGAAAAGGCTAATGTAGTAGCTAATGCATTGAGTAGAAAGGCTACAGGGAGATTAGCTGCTATTAGGAGTCATAATACTAGGTTGATGATAGAATTAAAAAGAATGAGGATGCAGTTGAGTGTCAATGATATAAGAGTATTGATGGCAAATATGGTGGTACAATCTTCTATTATTGATCGTTTATTACAGATACATAGTAGAGATGAGGGGATAGAGAAGATCAGACGGGAAGTGTTGAGTGGGAAGCCAACTGAGTTTAGAATTAGAGAAGATGGTATGGTGGTATTGGGGCATAGAGTTTGTGTTCCTAATAATATGGAGATGAGAAAAGAGATATTAAAGGAGGCTCATGATTCTATATATTCCATGCACCCGGGTAATAATAAGATATACATGGGATTGAGATAGAATTATTGGTGGTCATGGATGAAGAAAGATGTAGCAAAATATATTTCTAGATGTTTAACTTATCAACAGGTGAAGTCCGAGAATAGACATCCAGCAGGTTTATTACAACCTCTTCCAGTACCTGAGTGGCCATGGGAAAATGTGAGTATGGATTTTGTCTTTAGTTTTCTTCGTACCCAGAGAGGACATGACACTGTGTGGGTTATAGTGGATAGACTTTCTAAGTCTTCACATTCTTTTCCTATTAAAACTACCTAGAGTCCTGAAAGGTTGGCTGAATTGTATGTAGCAGAGATACTAAAAGTATATGGAGTACTCTTGAGCATTGTACCAGATTGAGATTTTAGATTTACCTCTAGATTTTGAAGAGGTTTTCAAAAAGCTATGGGTACGTAATTGCAGTTTAGTACAGCTTACCATCCACAAATTGATGAACAGACGGAGAGAATCATTAGAATACTAAAAGATATGCTGAGGGCAAGTGTATTGAGTTTCTCAGTGAGCTGGGATGCTTATTTGACTTTGATCGAGTTTACATACAATAATTAGTATCAAACTAATATTAGGATGGCACTATTTGAGGCTTTATATGGTAGAAGATGTAGAACTCCAGTATGCTGGGAAGAAGTTGGAGAGAGAAAGATATTTGGTCCAGAAATGATAGAATTGACTACTGAAAGGATCAAATTGGTTAGGGAGAACCTCAGAGCACCCCAGAACAGATAGAAGGGATATGCTGATAAAAGAATACAACATCTCGAGTTCCAAGTTGGTGATTGGGTATTTTTTAAGAAATCTCCGTGGAAATGTATGTTGAGGTTTAAAAAGAAGGGAAAGTTGAGCCCGAGATTTATAGGGGCATACGAGGTGATTGAGAGAATTGGACCAGTAGTATATCAATTGGATTTGCTCCCAGAGTTAAAGCAATTACATAATGTGTTTCCTGTGTCACTGTTGAGAAAGTACTTACACGATGAATCCCATAGTATCTTGAATAAGGCGATAGAACTTCAGGAAGATTTGATTTTTATGCAAATACCGGTTAGAATTCTAGATAGAAAGGAACAAGTCTTGCGCAATAAAGTCATTCATTTGATTCAGATATTATGGCAGAACAAAGATGAATAAGTCACGTGGGAGTATGAAGCAAGAATGAGGAAGGAATACCCCAAACTCTTTCATGAATTAGGTAAGGAAATTTCGGGGACGAAATTTTTTTAAGGTGGGTAGAATTGTAATACCCGTATTTGTAAAGTAAGGATACATAAGTACTTTAATAATTATGACATAGAGTTAAAATAATACATATATATATACATATATATATATATATATATATATTTAAATGCGAAAGATTTAATTTTTATAAAACAATTAAAAAAAAGACACAAAAAACGTGGCAACATCTGTTGCCAAAAAGAAGGTGTAATTCTGCATGTATGGCAGCATTACAAAAACGTGGAAACTTTGGGGAGGTGCTGTGCTGAGAGTTTGAAAATTTTTTGCTTATAAATATTTACAGTTTTAGGTTTTTTAATTACTTACCAAATCCTGTTTGGTTTTCCATCAACTACGATTCAATTACTCTATTTATTTAAACAATTAGGGACCGAAAGAAAGGTTGAAAGAGCAAAATTTTGAAGAGATTTATGGAAAACTTTTATAGAGAGTCACAGGAAGCTCTAAGAAAAATAGAAGGTAAAAACATGAAGTTTATTTTTTAAATTTGGCATACATGAAAATTTCTCGGAATTCAAAGTGAGAATTTTCAAATGGTGTGAATTATGGAAGAATTAAAGAATAAATTAGAAATTTAATATAAATATTATGTTAGGTGTTGACGATCAGCAACCGGGGGAAATTGCTGAGAGGAGCAGGAAAGGCAATGAGGTGATCCACGGGTAGCTCTAAGTGCTACGTGTTGAGTAGATTTACTTTAAGTAATCAAGATAAATATGAAATATATAGTGATAATATTATAATAAATTATTAACTTATGCTTTGGTGGTAGATGAAAAATTTGTTAATAGGTATGATAGGAATAAGGGATGTGTAGAAAATTATTATATAAGAAGTAATATTATTATAATAATGAGTCGATTTAATAATGAAGGTGACAAATGAAATTCTTGACGAGTTATGGTTGATAAATTGATGTTATATATGAGGAGAAGAAATTAGTGAAATTGATCAAATAGTAATTTGAGAAAATGCAGGATAGCTAAATTAAATGACTGAATACATGCTTGTTTTTATATTATTATTCATATGCATATTTCATATCATTGCTCGTATGCATATGCATGAAATAAAATAACCGAGAAAGTGCCGGTCTAAACGAAAAACCGTGACAACTGGTATATGCTGAAAATAAATGAAAACCGTGACAGGTGGTATATGCTAGAAATAAATGAAAACTTTGACAACCGATATATGTTGGAAATAAAAGAACTGGGAGATGGCCAGTCTAAATGAAATAAAAGAACCAAGAAGGCAGCCGGTCTAAGATAAAACTTGTCAACATGTGGGAAGACATTCTCTAATAATAATTCATGCATTGCATCTATTTTAAATATTGATTGTATTATTAAAATATTGAAGTGTTGTTTGTTATTATAAATTTATTTATAGATGAATGAGTCTCACAGAGAGACAGTTATGGTGAGAAAGAAACGTAGAAGTATGATATGATAAGAACCATCTAAATGGTAGACTATATACTGTGAACCTCATAGTTAATTATGAGATAATTGATGGTTTTAAGGTGAATAAATATATAGGAAGAAGAGATTGATAGAGAATGGGACTTATGATATGTGTAGTGATAATAGAATGATATTATCAAGTTATATGAGATATAAATGATTAAATATTAAAAGACTATTTATACAAATTGAATAATTCTAGTAAATTTAATTCACTGAGCTTATGAAATTCATCCCTCATTGTAAAATGATTTTAGGTAGCAGGCAGGACAGATAGTTTGGTGAGTTGAGATTCAGAAAAAAAACTATTATTTGTAAGCCACGCTCTTGTCCACATTCTCAGACTAATGAGAAAATAAAAAAAAATTATTTGTAAATATTCATGCATTTTACGTTGTATATAATGTTTAAGTCAGATCAGAATGATGTATCTCTCTAGTTGAGGGTTGAGGATTGAAGTAAAAATTTCTGTTGGGGATATTTTTCTTGTTGCATATATATGTCGTGCTAAGATTTTCAAAATGTGATAACACCATCTCGAGGGTGGCTAACCCGGGATGGGTCGTTACAGTTTTACAGTTATCTTATCTTGAGTGTCATTTTTTAAAAATGATAAGATTTGTTGTCAAAACCGATCACAAGTAATGTCGTCGAATTTGGAGAATGTTAGAATTATATCTTAATGTAAGCTTACATTACTTATGAGCTTTTTGGTATAGTCACAAAATGGGCTAAGTGTTGGTTTATTAAGTGGGACTTGAATAAACTCAATAGAGCAATCTATTTACAATAGGCCTAATACTCTAATGTGACTAATATGAGCTAGCTAGTGTAGGATATAGTTGACTTTTGGGTTTTTGATGGATTGGCCATTAGATCACTATGTAAAGTATAAGTTAGGTCTCATCTCCTATTCTCAACTTTAGAGACATCATATTCTCTACACATCATATTCTCCAAGGAGAGGAAGATAGTAGTGTTTTGTAACGGAGATTGCTTCATCGTTTCTATATGTTAAAAGCCTTCGCTGGGCTATTAAAGATGACACTAAGGATCTAAGGTATGTATTATTTATTTTCTATCTATAGATTAAGGGTGTGTTTGGTTTATGGACAAGATTACAGTGGAATAGGATTATGATTATAGTAGGATATGATTACAAAGGATTAGTCTGGGACTATTTTAATACTATGTTTGGTACATGGGAATGCCTAATTGATATTAAAGTAGGATAAAAAGTCAAAAGACCATACTATCCCTCAATATTCATCATCCTTTACCACATAATATTTTTAAAGGCCATACAAACTTCACCAAAGGTACATCATCAAAGAGGTGTATACATCTTTTTCTCAGTATTTTCTCACTATTTCTAGCGAACAAAACATACTTTTCTCCCTTATGCAAAAATCAAACAATCAACATAAACCAAATGTCACATAAAATCCACCAAACATGCAAAAATTAACAACAAAATTGTCTCTCTCTCTCACCACGACATTTCAAAAAACAAACATAACCCAAGAATAATGCAACACTGTGACAATGAATTTGGAGAGGAAAGAAGACACGATGGCGGTGCAAATTAAGAGAGCCTCGCAATGGAGGCATGGAGGAAGAAAGAGAATCACAAAGGACGCAAGGCATCGCAGATCTAGGAAAAATAAGGAGGATGAGGAGGAGGAGGAAAGAGAAAGAAAAAAGAGGAGGAGAGGCGAAGTATATATGGGAAAGAGAACGAGGAAGAAAGATGGCATAAATCTAAGGATGAAAGAGGAGAAAGAGATAGGAAGAATGAGGAAGAAGAGAAGAGAGGAAGAATGAGGAGGATGAAAGAAGAACAATGAGGATGAGAGAGGAAGGAGGATGTGAAAGGAAAAAATTCACTAGAAAATGTAAGCTAAAAAACGTAGAAGATGAGAGCAAATGGGGAAGGGGGAAAAATTAGTCCAAGTGGGGCGGGATAAATTCTATTACACACTCCCCATGAGATTAATTTTGTGGGATAAGGATTTGGTTTATCCTTGTTCAATCCTAAATGAACAGTAAAAAATGTAACCAAACATGGACAAGGGATTAAGGTGGGATTAAGTTTGTCCAATCCCACCTTAAAAGCCCAAACCAAACTACCCCCAAGTGTTTTCTACTCATCTATGGATTCTTGAGGATTAATAATATTCACATTAAAATCTTACACATTAAGCATTTAATTTTGGATGGGTAAGCTTTGCCAACTCCTTGTCTTTGCTCTTTGATAGCAGAAGCTTGAGTTCTTAGGATTGCAATTTCTATGGCTGAGACTTTAGGATGCCATTCTATCATGTTTGCTACTGATGCAAATGAGCCTTATGATGTTGTTTTAGGAGTGTCCAAAGCTTTTGCATGGGAAACCAAGTTACTTGTCAATGAGATCCACAATGGTCTCCTTGCTAATATGCCGTTTAAATTGGAAAATATCCGTTGGTTTGGCAACAAAGCTGCTGACTTTGTGGCTGTTAAAGCTATAGTAAGCATTTCCCCATTTAATTGGATGGTTTTTACCCGTGGAATTTGCTTAATAGTTTATTATTAGGTCTTTTGATAAGGATGTAACTCTTTGATTTTAATGAAAGTTTATGTTAAAAAAGCATTTAGTTGTTCAAACGTTGAATCAAATAAACATCATCAATAAAGACATTTGATTATAATTTTAAGTTGACAATAAATTAATCTAAATAAAAAGCTTGAGTTGGGATTCACCTACATTCCCAAATCGTAAGTACTTTAATTCACTTATCTATTTTTTACGGAGCAAGTACTTAATCTATTCTTCCCCATTGTTCATGATTCATTACAGAATAGGTTAATTGCATCAAAGATCTTTCAATTTTGACTTGATTGCACTTAAATCTTTAACATTTTAATTTTGGTTATAGTATTTATTTGTGATTGTGACAATATTTTTCTTAGTATTAAAATTGCTATAGTAATTAAACCCCAGAAACAACCATAGAAGTATTATAAAACACCTAATTGAATTAACAAAAAGCATATATAAACATGTATATATCTTGGGCTCTGGGCTCCATAATGATTAGCGAAATGGAATTAGTAAATCAACACAATCTCAACGATCAAGAACGCCTGAAATAACACAAACAGTGCACTAGGAAATTCTTCTCCTTGTTCTTCTTATAACTGGCTTCTTAATGGGTAGAGACTGCAGATCATTGCTTAGAACAGGAAAAGAGACCTAGCCAACCCTTATATAGTTTCCAATCAGGCTCCTATCAAAACCTTAATGGATTACTAAAGCCCACTGTACTAGCAAGTCTACATAACACAATTTGGAGATAGGCCCAACATAAATATATCACTTTGTAGACCAAGATCCAAACCCAAGAGGGGGGTGAATTGGGTTTTTAAAACTTTTTCACACAATAAACAAGTTTTAGAAAGCATAATCAAGAATGAAAAGTATAATAGTTTGGTATTTTTTGATTCTACGTCCAGTCTTTTTAAGGAACCTCCTCGAAGTAATCTACTAATTATAGTCGACCAACTTCACGGATGTTGATCAAACTTTACAAGAATCTATTCCACTTAAGAAAGTTTACAATGAAGTGTTTAACACCTAAACACTCTAAGAGTTATACCAACTCTTTCTCTTTATAATGATTGAAAATTTATGATTCAAGAACAAGAGAGACTTTGCATTTAATACCCTAACAAATAAGAAATTATCTCTTTTAGAAGTTCAAAACTTTTAAGAATGACTCGTAAAGATTTTTAGAAAGCTTTGAGAGAAGTTAATGAGAAGTAGAAGATTTAATGCTCAAGAGTTGTTGGGTTTTTCCATTTAAGAGGGGTTTATATAGATTTAAAACCTCATAGCCGTTAGACACAAGAAAAACCAACATAGGAGCTGTTTAGAGCACTTAATGCTCTGAAATGCACTTCAGTTCAAAAATATTACCGTTATTTTCAAACGTTCAGTCGATTGAATGATTTTGTTCAGTCGACTGGATACTCATTTAAAATTTAAATTTGTGTCAAGTAATTTATTCAGTCAATTAAAGAGTTTGTTTAGTCGACTGAATCAAAATGCAGAAGTTTCTGACCTTCATTCAATTGACTGGATTCATTATTCGTCTAAACACTCATTAAGTCGATTGGATGACTTGAAATTGAGTTTTCTCTTTTTTAGTTGTTTTTATGGCACTTCCAGTCAAAATCGTTTTGTTAAAAGGTTCTTTTTAAATCAAAATGAGCCATATAGTAAGCTAGGTACTTAAAAGATTTACAACTACTAAAATGAGTACCTTATAACCTAATCTAAGTCTTTGATCTCTCTTCCGGTATCTCTCAAGTACGTGCATTGCATCTTATCTTTGAGCAGAATTCATTTGTAGCTTTAAACACTTTAGATAGAAAGATGTTAGCACAATATAAATAGTGTTTTGTCATGGTCAAAATCAAATAAGGGTCAACAATCTCCCCCTTTCTTATGATGACAAAACTATAATGAGAAAATAGTGTAAAGTTCTAAGTGATAGGATTTTATAGAAAAATGGACTGAGTTTCCTATGTTTTTAGGATAAAATACTCCTAAAAATTCCAAAAATAATTCAACCAAGCAATATATAAAGCATATATATAATTTAAAATAGGTAAGGAGCTCCCCCTTAGTCTATGCATATACACATTTTTCTTTTTCTTTTTCTTTCCCATTTTGCCAACATCGCAAAAAGGAGTGTAAAACATATAGAATAAAAAAGATATCTCCATGGATATAAAGATTTGGATTAATGAAACTTGCAAGTAAAATCTTAAATCAAATCTGAAAGGTTAATCTCTCTTGGGAAGAATAAAAAATATGAGCATAGAAGTTGAAATAAATAGTAATCAAGTATAGAACAGCAAGAAGAATTCTGATGAGCTAAAAATGAATATCCATATGTAAACATTCAACCATAATAGTTAAGGCTTCCATGAGCCAAAAAAAATCACCCATAGCAAATATCAGTGAAAATATCCTAAAAATGCTTGAAATGGAAATGTTACTGACAAAATGTTTGAGAGTTCCAGAATTAAAACTTAGCAATGAGAAAAGAAATTAGATCATCTAATAAAGTGGAGGAAAGGAGTTGGGCGCACAAAGTTTGTCCTGGATTGCTCTAATCTGATCGTGCATCTAAACATTTTGATCTCTAATCTCAGCAAAGGCGCCCTGAGAGTCAGCACAGAAAGTGGAGAGCTCATTGTACACCATTGTGAATCCAATCTTCATATCCTCAACTTGGCTTTAGTAGCTTGCTGCATGCTATCTATAGTGACCTAAAGACCAGCCAGTGCTTGAAGGATTGCATCTTGAGTGCCAACTGAACCTACTGACCTCTGCTGAGTGCCTTTAGGAATATCTGGTTCCACTGTTGTTGCTTCACCAAGAGTTTCATCCCCAATCCTTATGTTTTTGCTGGGCTTAGAGACAACCAAATTGTCTCTAATCAAATAGTCCATTTTCTTGAAAGATGAACCATTGATCACATCAGTTTGATCAAGTTCTTGAGATTCATTCTCAAGAAAATGAACATCAAAATGCTTCAGAATTAAGGTAATTAACATGCCATAGGGAAGAGCACCAATATCACTATCGTGCCCGATTACCATATTACTAAGGATCAGTGGGTAAAGGTTGTAAGGAGTCCCGATTTTGAGGTAATAGATTAAGATTATGTCTAGCTTTGAGGGACAGTTTCTACTACTCAATCTGGGATTAAGGGTCCAGTTGACTACTAGGTTCAACATCCTAGAATATAGGGAAGGTCATGGTAAGTATTGTATGTCTAAATACCATAAGTATAGGACCTATCTCCCTTTACTACTCTACAAGCCTCATGATAATCAAAGTCTTTGGGCCAACCGTCTCCTATCCACCTCATCCCATTAGTAGGTAAATCTAAAATGGTATGAAGTACACTAGGAGACAATGAATTATTTCCCCATAACCATAGTTGAGAATTTAGTGAAGGAGAGTGAAGACTGTCTTAGATTAACGTAAAATTGGTGGATCAGTCTAGGATAGTATTTTTCATGCAAAGTGATTAGGTTAGACCATTCTAATCTGTCAAATAGAAGCTTAATGCCAAAATTATCAAGCCTAAGAGATGAAAAGTCTACCAATCTACCGGGCATGATAGTTTTATCCCTAATGACAGTGTTGTACCTCTCTTTAGCTCGGTCATCTTGAAAACTGACGACATTGAGGTCGTCTTGAGGTGGATTGTTGTTTTCTCATTCTTTCCCTTTGCCCTTATCTTTTTAAGAAGCTCGTCATTTCATTCCTCCAGAGTAGAGGGTCTTCAAACGCTTGTGTCTCTCAACAATTGTTGGGCAAATCCAAAAAAAAAAAAAAAGGTTTAAGGAGGGATTAGGTGATTTAGGAAGAAATAGCTAGAATTTTTGAAGGAAAACCCTAGATTTCTAGAGAGAGAGTAAGAAAGGATTTGGGCTTTCTTTAAGTCTTATTAATATACCAATAACTTACTCTGTTTTGACAAAACCCAAAAGCCATAATTAATGTAAACTCACTGTATAGTCAAATTCCAATTAAATATATGAAAAGACAAAAAATAGTACACTCCTTTTTCCTTCTTTTAACCAAACTTGCATGATCGAAGACTTTGTGTTGCAGGGTCCCATGGGTGTTACACATTTCCTTATATTGTTAAAACTCTCTTCTCTTTCCTTCTTTTAACCAAATTTGCATGATCGAAGACTTTGTGTTGCAGGGTCCCATGGGTGTTACACATTTCCTTATATTGTTAAAACTGAAATTAAGGATTACAAAAACTCCATGATAACCTATATTAGGTTTTTGAGCCATGATGATCTCCTTTATGCACAATACTTGAGGGTTACAAGAACCCCACAGATCCAACTCTTATGTTTAAAATTCATGAATACTCATTGGCATGTGATATTTCTTAATCTGGGTTACGGATTAGATGTTTGTAGACAACTCATTTGTATATTATTATAATTTTTAAGTGATTAATTAAATAGTTTGTAGTTATTATTAAACAAAATAATATGTAATAAATATTTATGAAGCTCAATGATATCACAACAAGAACAATTAACTTAGTGGTTAAGGTTTGTATTCTTATTTATTTGGGTATGGGTTTGAGCCAAAGTTACTTGAAATGCAGCACGGGTACAGGTACGCGGTACAAGACTTTGCTCAATATGTGGTACAGGGTGTAGGATTAGTTGGATCACTATTTGGAATCATGGTACGTTATTTAGGGGTCATAGTACGTTAATTCAGGTCGGATTATTTATTACCACATTACCACTAAATGTACAATCAACACATATTATTACAACATTACCAATCCCTTTTACAGTGTACATCAGTTAATTTTTTAAATTAAAAATTGATAAAATAATATAATAATATTTAATATATATCTTGTCCTACTAAGAGTTAAAGTCTCTGAGAAAAGACTTAATTTACTCGCACGCTTTGTCCATCTCCCCGAGTCAAAGATAAAATATAAACTTTCCAGAACCTTCCCACATTTTACTTCAGCAACGGCAGTTCTTCGAGTTCAAGGCTTCAAGCATAATCTAAGATGGAAAGAGGAGAACAAATATAGGAGAGAGACCTCCGGAGCTAAGTGCAATTGTGAAGGTTTTAGAGATCAGAGGTCCTAGGTAGTGCAGACCTTCGTTAACTTCCTACAACGGAGCAAGTGGCAGACTGTGCTGGGTTTCTCGGGTTTTATTCGTCTGGGGTCGACGATCACTAGGGTAGTGCGACAAGTCACGGGGTTCACCAAAAAAGGCAGATCGGAGGATCATTTTTTATAACTATTCTTTTTGGGATTTTCATTTGTTTTTCAGTGGTTTCTTGGAGCGGGTTACCTGATCTACTTAGATCTATGTATTCCAAATCTGGTAGAGTAGTCTATGTCGACCGGTGGTGTTTTCCTGTGGCGATGACCACTTCCTTTCCTTAGACTTGCATTTTTTCTGATTTTTAAGGATAAAAAAAAAAAAAAAATTCAACAGAGCGTAAATTTTGTACATCCCAAAGCAAAAGGCATATGCCCTAAGGAGAAACGCCTAAATTTAGATGCCTTTGGGTGTTTTTCACCCGTCTCGCCTCTGGGCGCACCCAAAAACTGCCTTTCATAACATTGCTACTGACTACTATCAACATTAAAGATAAAAGAAAACGTCATACTATTATAAGACTAAAGATTATTGGTCAGCCCGCGTTCCAAATCTGAAGGAATCGTTGGTTGTACCTGGTTCAAGTGGAGAGGAGTGCAATGAGTGCATTCAAGTTGTCCATACATTGAGTGCATAGTTTAAAAAAAACAGACCAGAGATCGAATCAGTCGAGACATCGGATCATTGGTTCATTAGTTCAATCAATGAATTCAAACCACTATCTAATAAAAATAATTAAAACAAATATATAATATTTATAATAATATTAAAAGAAAATTACATTAGTCATCCTTGTTTTGGTTCATTTTTTAGTTACTTCCCTATTGTTTGAGAAATGACAACCGTCTTTGACTAAACGATATCCATTAACCCTTGACAGACAAGATGAAAATACCACGATGTCCTCGTATATAAGTCTCAAATGGAACTTTGATGTTTTCTCTCTCATCTTCTCTTCTTCCTTTATCTTCTTCTCCAATGTCAAATCTGAGGGTTATATCTTCTCTTAAATTTTTTTACCAAAAAGCTTGAGCAATTTCATGAACAAGGCACTAGACGGAGTCTTTGTAACAGGTTGGCAAGAAAATCACAAAGAATCCCTTCATACCACCCTCTTCATACGACCTAGCCACTCTACGGTTGGAACCGCCACAGTACCAGCAGCGAGATGACCACTGGCAACAAGACACCCACTCTAGCTTCTTACCTCTCCCTCCCTGCATCATTTCTCATCTCTCTCAGAACACTAAATCGAAGCTCGCACTCTCTCTCTTTCCCCTAGAAGGTGTGAAGTGAAACGCCCGGTAAAGCTTCTCATTTAATTTGTGTTTTCTAATGTACAATCAGTAAATTCAATAGATTTTAAACCAAACCTATGAGTTTGTATTCTTATATTTCTTTTATCATTTTATTCCTATTCAATTTTCAGGTCCTTTTAATTTGTGTTTTCTAATGTCATTTCTTTTAAGTCTTCCTTATAAAGGAACATTTTTCAGTTATTTAATTTTTGCTTTCAATCTCAATTTCTCTCTTTGGGCTATGCAGAAAACAAGTGATTATTATTTTCTGGTCATGATTTTTTGTCTTGTTTTCTTCTTAATAGTTAAACGCAATGGGAATTTATAAAGTAACGTTGATTGATATAATTAGTTTACACATAACAAATCCTCGTGAATATGAAAATTTGTGGGCTTCCGGAGTTGATTACGCGAGATGTGGGAGTTAAATTCTTCATTGTGAACTAAACACTCTGCTTTGTTTTCACAATAGGGATAAAATCTCAAAGTTAAGAGAAGAAATTTCTTATGAGAAATTGAAATCTCAAGTACTGTAACAACTGTTTGGAGGAAGAGAAAACTCTAAAGAAAGAAGAGGAAGAACCGAAATATGTTATGAATTTTTATTTTATTTTTGTATTGTTGTTGGGTTTTGGGAAAAAGAATATATGAGAAAAAAGAACCTAGATAATATGAATTTTTCTTTTTATTTTTAAGTTTAAATTTTGTTCTGTTGTTGCATGGAGAGAGAAAGAAGAAGAGAGAAAAAGATAGAGAAAGAAGAAGTGTAGTTTGGGGTTTACAAAAATACTTGTTAGTTGGATTTCATTTTTGACTTAAATCCAAGGGGTTGACTAATAGAAAACTTCACAGAAGGGTATTTCTGTCCAAAAACTGTGAAAGTCAAATAAGACAACGAAGGATTTTGTTATTTTTCAAACAATAAAGAGGTAACTAAAAAATGTACCAAAATATAGGGTGGTTAATGTAATTATCCCTAATATTAACTGTGTTAGAATAAAGAGAATGAAAAGAAATTATGTATTATTGTGTGTTGTGAAGGACGAATACAAATCTATATATAGAGGCTTGAGAATATAAAACTTAATAGAAATAAGAAACTTAAAGTTATAATAAATCAAGAAAGTAAAGTAATTAAGAAACTGATAAATATAAAATTAAGAAACCAATATTAAATAAAAATAAAAAATATCATATACATTAACAATATTATATTAATACTTGCAAACGTATAGGATCTATAAAACCATCATTGGAAATCAACTCAAGCTTGATAAAAGTAACAATGAATCAAGTCTTAAACATGATTAATAACAAATAATCATTTCCATTAGTTTAAAGTTAAATACCTAAATAAAGAGTGACAAAACACATCTACTTTAAAAACTATTAAAGTCAAGAATATCTCCAAAACATTCTATACATAAATTTAAAGATTAAATATGAGTGTTCATTAAATGTTATAATAGTATGTTAATATATTAATATATATGATAGTACAAATTAAAGGTTAAATATTAAATGTGAGCATTAATTTTATAAGAAGATGGTTAGTTTGATGGTTGTCTTCAGGCAATTCTACCAAGTTGATCAAGGTTTAGTTCGTTGTTTAGATTTATTGTGACTAAATGGTGAATTTTTAAGTAAATTTAAAAATCAATCGATTCAAATGGTTCAAAGTGATTGAACCTTTTATCTAATCTTATGTAAGAACCGGACCAATCTAGTTTTCAATTCACAATTAAACCGATCAGACCGGTCCAAAATTTCTCCCAAATTTGAGGTTATTTTGGACGCTTCTATATTTTGACAACAGGAAGAAAAAAAATGTGTGAGAGAGAGAGAAAGAGAAACCGTTCCTTTAAGGATTATAAGATTTTGTGAGATCAACCATAATAATAATAAAAGATTCTTATCATTTTACGGATAACTGGGAGGTAAGTGTAGATACTCTTTAATTTTTAAAAAGAAAAAAAATAGTGTGAAGGCTAATTAATTAGGATTCTCATTTTGATTTCAAAAGATGAAAAAAAGAAGAAGAGAGAAATGGTATTTAAATAAGGCTAGTGACATTGTTATTATAGAGATTGTTAATGCCTAGTAAAATTATTTGAAATGACAAAATTACTTTCAATTACGAAAAAAATCTAATTTTATATATATTAATTAAAAGCTTTTATATTGTGGTTACGTCACGTGTAAAGAATATTAAATTTTTAGTACATTTCCTTTTTATCTCTCTTTCAAAACCCATAATTATTGTTTTAAATTCTTAAACATTAAGCGATAAATTCTTAATTATCATAAATATTGTTTGAATAATAAAAAACATAAAACCATTTTTTTTTCTATTTGTTCTTAATAATTACTCTTTATTATATTATTATTACTAGCTCTAATATATACATTTCCAATGCAAATTTATTTTTACTTTACGTTTGGTAGTATGGAATTGAAGTTTGGAATTGAAATTAAGATGAAATTAAGGTGAAAATATAATTCCACTTCAATTTCAATTCTAAACCTCAATTCCATAAAACCAAACATAATGTTGGTTTCCTTTAAGATGTTTGACAATATTAACCATTACAATAATATTCTTAACAAAAATAAACCAGAAATACCAATCGTGCATTCAAGTAATTACTTAGCAGCGGTGTAAAGCTAATTTTGTCATTTCAAAAGTTTCTGCTTGGACATAAATTACCCTTGTGCTAATAAATATCATCAGCCATATATTCAAATCGAAAATTTCTAACATGTCTGGGCAATAGGAGAAAGAATTGACGGTTGATGAAACGCAATAAATTCTCCTTATTTTCCATCAATAGTTGTAAATGTTCTTGGCATCAGAATTTTCATATCCCTAAAACGGTGGAACATTTAAGAGTTTGTCACCAAAATTGATGCAAAATTATGTATACTATAAAGATTGTGGGACACCAATTGGTACACCCAAGCATAAACTTTGAAAACTCAAATGGTAAATATTTGAAAAGTATAATAGTAATTATTACTAAACTAAACAATATATATATCATGTAAAAGAGTGACAGATATTTTCCTTCGCTGATAATGTAGGCCAGTGAAGTCATTTTGTTACCTCTACTAATACTCATGAAACTCCTTTATATCGTTTAAAAGCATGTTGCATTAATTAATATTCACTATTCAAGGTGACAAACTTTCAATTCTTAGTATGAATGTAAGTACCCCTTTCAAGTTTCAGAGAATCACAAAACTGAGATTATCTTCTTGAATATTCTCTCTTTGATCAGAAATATAGGAATCCACAGATTATAGCTAGATATGGCTTGCAATATCCAATATTCTTCTTATCTCCCTAATGGCCAAACATGCCCAAAATATTCATCAGTATAGGCATATGGCAACTAAGGGAAGAAAAAATATATGGCAGTGCCTTAGTTTGTAGGGTAGTGAGTCATAATACTTTGACTGGAGACATGCCTGGCTCAACTAATCTGATTATGAATAGAAAGCCATTGACAGAGAGGTTGCCTGAAATTGATGAGTGGAAAGTCAGTGCTCCAGGAAATTTTGGGATGTTTGGAGGGAAGTATGTGCTAGAGACATTAATGACTTGTTTGAGAGATTTTAAAACTGATTTCAACTTGATTTTACATGATACTAAGTTTCAGGTTTGTTATAATTAATTCAATCATTTTGTTTTAATGACGTTGCTTTTGGTAGTATAAAATTGAAGTTTGTTGGTAGTATAAAATTGAAGTTTGAATTTAAAATTAAAGTAGTATCATATTTTTTTTCAATAGTAAAATTATTGGGAAAAAAAAACTATGATTTCATCCCAATTTTAAATTTTTTATTATTATTATGAAGCAGTTGTATATACGTACAGTGATTGATTTGATTACAATATAAGCACCTACTATCACATACCCTTACATAAGTCCACAAACTACCGCATCATCCACTTAAAGTGGAAGAAATAACCAATATAGAAATTGAACAAAGAACTCACACATGAGTGAGAGTTGAGCAGTCTCAACTTTAGCTTTTACTAGTGACTAAAGCCTCATTGGCCGATTTCAGGTTTGTTATATTAATTGGCAAAATCATTTTTTTTGCTTTCAGTTATCTATTAGGATTTTGGCTCAAATTCGAAGAATTCTAATTGAATTTAGAAAAGTAATTTCCTATTTTATAGTTGGTTGTTCTAGTATGAATAGTACTAGTTTCCTATTAATTTGTTTCTTGTATAAGTAGTAGTAGCAGTCTACTATGATGTTATTATTTTTTTCCTAATAGAATTAGGAAAAATATCATCTATATAAATAAGGTCCTAGAGAAAGTTTGAGGCACACTCATAATTCTAATATTATAACTAGAGCTAGGTGGAAAACTTTGGGTGTATTGGAGATTTTAGGTTGTGAGGTTGTCAGGATAATAATTTTGTTTTTCCTAAAGTTGTTGTTAAGGATTAATAATATTGTGAGTTTGTTGATAGAATAGGTAAGGAGGTTGTCGAAGCACGTTAAATTGTTGTGCTTGATATTTGTTTGTTTATTTGCCTATTTAATTAATGTAAGTTTGAGTATGTGGATTTTAGGAGTAAAATCCCAACAAGTGGTATCATAGCCTTGTCAACTATTTAAAGTAGCTACCTCTAGCAATATTATTGTAAGGCCATGATGAATGATTTAAAAGAATTGAGAATAATGATTGGGAAGAAGAGTCATGATTGTAAGAGTAGTGAAAATGCTAATATCACCGAGAGAAGTGATGAAGAGGTGCTAGCTATTGAGCACATTGAAGAAAAAGTTTATGAGAGTAAAATGGTGCTACTTGATTCGAGGTCCTCCATTCACATATTCAATAAGAAGTACTTTGATTGTATGAAGGAATCTATCCATGTCAAAGTTGCTACCATATGTGGGAAACACAAAGCAACTGATGGTGAAGGAAGCTTAAGGTTGAAGCTCCCATGACAGAAACGTGAAGACACTTGAGAATGTAAAGTTTACTTCATCTATCACTGCAAATATCATCTCTTTGGGGGAGCTTGATAAGATAGGATACACATGGACTGCGAGCAATGGAGAGTTACAATTTTTTAATGGGTCAAATTTAGTGTTGAAGGCTACTATGAACAAGAAGGGCTTGTATGTCCTAGATAAGAATGTTTTACTTGGAAAATTAAGTGGAGGAATGATCACACTAACCAAGAAGGAAGTTAGATTTGTTGATTATGTGTAGAGAATTTGAGCTAAGGTGGAGATTTGTTAAGATTTTGGCTCAAATTCTCACAAGGAGGAATTTTGATTGGTTTGGGAAAAGTAATTTCCTATTTTATAGTTGGTTGTTCTTGTATGAATAGTACTAGTTTTCTATTAGATTGTTCCTTATACAAGTAGTAGTAATCTACTATGATGTTGTTGTTCTTTTCCTAATAGTATTAGAAAAATATATTTTATATAAATGGGGTCTTAGAGAAGGTTTGAGGCACACTCATAATTCCAGTATTATAACTAGAGCTAAGTGGAGAGTTTTGTGTGTATTGAGGATTTTGGGTTGTGAGGTTGTCAGAGTAATAATTTTGTTTTTCTTAAATTTGTTATTAAGGATTAATAAATTGTGAGTTTGTTGGTGGCATAGACAAAGAAGTTACCAGACCACATTAAATTATTGTGCTTGATATTTGTTTGTTTATTTACCTATTTAAAGTTAAAATCACAACATTATCAATAAGTACTCCATATTAAAATAACTAAAATTCTAAAAACAAAAATGTGTTTTAATGTAGGAGGAGCTCACAACAGCACTAAGAGATTATGTTGGAAGGGAGACACCTTTGTATTTCGCTCAGCGGCTCACAGATTATTACAAGAACAATAGTAATGGAAAAGGGGCAGAGATTTATCTAAAGAGAGAAGATCTCAATCATGCTGGTGCACACAAGATCAACAATGACATTGCACAGGCAATGATTGCCAAACGAATGGGTCGAAAAAACATAGTGGCAGCAACAGGTTGTCCAGGACAGCATGGTGTTGCAACAGCTGCTGCTTGTTCCAAGCTTTCTTTGGTTTTGCTCTATCTTCATGGGCCCTACTGATATAGGAAAACAATCATCTAATGTGATCTTAATGAAGCTGCTAGGTGCTTACGTATCTTATCTATATATCTGTATATTTCCTTTAAATAACTTGCTATAGCTAGCTGATGATAATTCGCATAATAACACGTTAATTCTCTAATTCCCTTAGGTTTTGTTGATCTAAGCATGATTTTCAAATCTTGGGAGTTTACAATTCTCAAGAATTAAAATTAATGAGATTTAAGATTCTCAAAAATTTTATAAAAAAAAATTGTTGTTTGGATATATTTAAGAATTCAAAGTTAAATTACTTAAAATTTTAGTTTACATTGTTTCGGAATGGGAATATTGGATTATATACGTGAGTTTGTATGCGTATGTGTATATATATATCCTCCATGATTTTTTAATTTTAATTGTTTTTTATCAAACAGCTCATTAAAATTAAATCTCGAGATTTGTGAAATTTTGTCTCTAAAATCCTGCAAACTGAACAGACCCTTAGTTAATTTTAAATTTTGACTAAATCCTCTTATTGGTCCCCTAACTATTATATAAATTTCATTGTAGTCTCCCAAGTCTCAATTGTTTCATTTATATCCGCTAACTATTGATTTTGTATCAATGTTATTCTCCATGCATATTAGGCTCAATTTTGGACACTTAAGGACATGTATCAATGAACTGGCTATAGCTGAGTAAGAAAAAGTCCACCCATTTCAATGTTATCAAATATTTTTTTTATTATTAGAGTTAAGGGTTAGAATTTAAAACTGAAATTGGGTCAGCTATTTATGAGAGATCGACACGATGTTTTCATGAAGTGAATGTTTGCTGGAAGGTTGTCCAATTGATTATAAAGGGTCGACACAAGGTTTTCATGAAGCTACTACCAGATGGGGGGTGCCCCCTTGATTATGAGGGGTCGGTCCATGATTATACTCGTGTTCCAGTGCGAGCTCAGTTCCATCTAGATTGATAGTGCTCAAAATTGAGCCTATTGGGATAATATTGATACAAAATAAATAGTCAAGGGGCGAAAATGAAATAATTAAAAATTAAAGACTAAAATTATATTCAATAATAGTAAGGGGCCCTATAATGGATATAGCGTTGAATTTTTATTTGGACAACAAATTGTCCAATATTTGACAATTTATTAATGCTGGTCTGCATATAGGTTAAACCTCTTGATGGAACCTTCAAAGATGCAAGTTCAGAAGCTATCAGGAATTGGGTAGAGAACTTGGAAAGCAGCTATTACTTGGCGAGCACAGTAGTGGGGCCTCATCCATGCCAGAGTATGGTACGAGAATTTCAGTCAGTGATAGGGAAGGAAACAAGAAGGCAAGCAATGGTGAAATGGGGTAGCAAACCAGATGTACTAGTGGCTTGTATAGGGAGTGGACCTAATACATTAGGTTTGTTCCATGAATTCATAAAAGATGAAGATGTGAGGCTAATTGGAGTTGAGGCTTCTGGGTTTGGCCTGGATACTGGTAAACACTCTGCAACTCTGGCTAAAGGAGATGTGGGTGTGTATCATGGTGCCATGAGTCATCTGTTGGAAGATGACGAGGGATAAATGCTAGGTCCACACTCTATTGGTGTGGAGTAACTAATATTTCTCGTCTGAACCTCAAAATTAAATTTTTTTAAAAAATTAATTACATAAATCACGTTGTTGTTTAGACAAATTTCATTTTAAACTTTGAAATTTTTTTCGTGATAAACAGAATCTTGAGTTCCATCTGTTAGCAAATCGAACCCTTAAATTTAGAAAATCAAACGTCGACTAAAATTGAATGGCCTACGATAACAAAGTTATCCTTAACTTTAACAGTAGTGAGACTACGATGATGAGGTTATCTGGAAGCATTAATCACTCGATGGCGAAGATGACAGTAATCTCATTGTTACAATCTCGTGATGGCTAAAAATGTTCATCAGCCTCGCCATCGCAATGGCATAGTTTACTAAACAGTCTCGACATCATAAGCCATTCAATTCTGATCAAAATTTGATTTCAAGATTTGTTTTGCTAACAGATAGAACATGAGTGTTCGATTTGTCAGGAAATATTCTTCAAGGGTTCAATACGAAATTGACGCAAACCACAAGGTGAAGTATGTAATTAAACCATAAAAGAAAGGAAGATAGCTGAACTTAAGGGTGGTAGTGGTCGTGCTGTGCCGGCCCACAGCCTCACTACAAGAAAATCGCTAATCACAAAGGGACTATCACCGAGAGATACATGTCCCTTGGTGATAAGTGTTTTTAACGACTAATAAGACTGATGCGGTGATAGTGAGAAATATTATCACCGAGAGACAATTCCCTCGGTGATAATATTTTTACACTCGGTATTAAGTTTGTAAAATATTTTAAAAATAATTTTTGGTTTTTTAATTAGAAATATATTATTATTAAGAGAATTTAATCCCTTGGTGTTGATAAATGAATATAAAATTAATTTTAAATTAAGTAAACTACTTTTACCGAGGGATAAAAACGTATTACTGAGGGATCGGTGAAAGTTTGGCCTAAATTTCACGCAGGTACCTTTCTTACCCACTTATTCTCTTCTCTTGCTTTCTTCTCCTAGCGCCGCACGACTCCATTTCCAAAACCCTAAAGAAATTTTCACCTCCTCCTCTCTCTCATATTTCGTCTATTGCAATCTTCAACCTCCATTTCTAGGCTTTTTTCTCCTATTTTCCCCACTTCACCGATTTTTGGGTCTCTCTCTCAACCATTTTTGTAAGTTTCTTCTCTCTCTCATATATTTGTTTATATATATATATATATATATATATATATATATATATATATATATATATATATATGTTTAGTTATATTTTTTAATCTATTGAATTTTTTATTTTAATTTATTTGTATATATTTTTCCCTAAGAGACAACACCTGAATCCTAATATATTTGTGTATATATTTCTAGGTTTTTTTATTTTTTTACAGTGTTAATTTTTCATATGGAATGAGAGAAAACAAAATATTACATGTATGAGAGTATATGATAGGGTATATTTATCTCTCCAAATCTTTCAAAACTCTGAACATTTAATTTTCACTCGTTTGAGAGTTTTGAAAAAATAGTAAAGCAGAGCAAATTGAAAAGAGGAGAATTTAGAGAAGTAATTCTTCTCTTCTTCCTCGATCCAAATTCTCGAGTTTGGTCATATCCCACTATGGTAATAATTATTCATGGATGTTTACATATGAAGAAGTTCGATAAAGTGAGTATTAACTAGTTTAGATGGTAAAATAACTTGTCATCCCATCATAAATTTGAGATCAATTTCTACTTACATCAATGATTGAGTAGATAAAGAAAAAGAGATGACTATCTCACCATTTGTTTGTTCAAGAATCATAATCCAATAAGTTGGATAATGTGGTGAAAATTAGTCAAATTCTCAAAATCATTTTGATCATTTATAGCCCTACAAGAGAGACTCAAGTTAAAAACATCTCTGATAAAATGGTCATTTTAGTCTTTTCACAACTCAAGCATATGTAACGAAGACTATTTACTTGAGAGACACTAGATGAAGATCAAAGACCTAGAATAGGTTCTAAGGTAATTAAGATCTGTAATCACTACTAACAAGTATTTTGCTTTTCATTATGGCTCATTTTGATTGAAATATTTTTGACAAAAAATTATTTTGACTAGAAAAACCTTTTTAAAACAGAAAATTTTGTTTCAGGACATCCAATCAACTGAATGATTTCATTCAGTCGACTAAATAAAAGAAGAAAACTTTATGCCCTTTATTCAGTTGACTAAATGGTTTCATTCAGTTGACTGAAGAAAGTCCAGTCGACTGAATGATGTTATTCGGTCGACTGAATAGAGTTATTCAATCGACTGAATGAAAGACAGAAAGTATCATTCATTCATTCAATAGACTGAATGAAATACCTGATACTAATTAGTTTATCTTTTTAATTTTTAAAAAAAAAATTAAATTAGCCTTAGATTGTTATGTTAGATTGTCATTATCAATTAGCATCATTAGAAACCACATGTAATTAATGAAGCATTTCTGGAAGATAGAAAAGTGATAACAAAATATATGATTGCTATTGTATCATGCTATTTCGATTCATATATTTTGATATGTATGTAAAAAAAACAATATGCATAATTGAAAGAATACTATATATTTAAAACAGCTTATTGACAATAGATTCTTTATTATTTTAGTGATTAGAATGATGGCAACTGACCGTAGCTGGATGGATCGTCGAGTTGTTAATCATGCCCTATATATATAATTTTTAGAAAGAGTGGAGGTTTTTCTTGACTTTGCATATGATAATCCATCGTTTGTGTATACCGATGGAACTATTTGGTGTCCTTGCTTTCTATGCTAGAATTTAAGGTTTTTAAATTGAGAAACAATTACCTTGCACCTATAAAACCTAATTATAAGAGGTGGATTTTTCTCGGTGAGAGTTATTTGAGACGTGAACGGTTGATGCCCTAATCAGATCACCATGTCGATGAAGGTTTCAGAGAAACTAATCGTATAGAGGAGATAATAATGGATGTTGCTGGCCCAGACATTAATTGGGATGCCAAAGAGGATTCGAATCCTCGAGCTGCAAAGTTCTATGACATGTTGAGAGATGCTGATGAGCTCTTATGGGAGGGTTGTAAAAAGCACACTAAGTTATTAGAGATCTCACAACTGTTGAATTGTAAATCTGATTTTGACATGTCAAAGAACTATTTTGATCGATTATTGACAATAATTAAGAGTATATTGCCTGAGGATGAGAATTTTCCTGAAAACTTTTACAAGTCTAAGAAGATAGTGAAAGAGTTAAGACTTGGCTATGAGAAGATACATTCATGCCCGATTGATTGTATGTTGTATTATAAGGAAGACAAAAACAAGAAAGTGTGTGACATGTATGGACATCCTCGGTTTAAACCTAGGTAGAGCAGTAATAAGAAGCTAAAAGACATACCATACAAGGTGTTGTGTTACCTTCAGTTGACATCTAGACTTCAAAGGCTTTATTTATCGAAAAACATTGCTGGACACATTATATGGCACAAAGAGGGCAAACGTAGCAAGCCAGACATGGTCATCTACCCGGCAGATGGGATGGCGTGGAAACATTTTGATGATACCCACCCCAATTTTGCCAATGAACCACGTAATGTTAGGTTGGGACTCTCAACTGATGGTTTTAATTTGTTTGGCCATTCGGTGTCCCCGTATGTTAGTCGGTATTTGTCACTCCTTATAATATACCTCTTGGTATGTGCATAAAAGAGCATAATGTGTTCTTATCATTGGTAATTACTAACCCAAGCAACCCTAGTAAGAATCTGGATATCTATCTACGTCCATTAATAGACGAGTTGAAGACATTATGGACAGATGGAATTCCTACTTATGATGCAGCTAAGAAACAAAGTTTTAATATGAAGGTTGCACTTCTATGGATGATCAGTGACTTTCCTGTATATGATATGCTATCTAGGTGGAGTACTCCGGGTTTACTGGCTTGTCATTACTATATGGAGCATACAAAATCGTTCTGACTGCCATATGGTCATAAAAATTCTTGGCTCGACTGTCACCGTTAGTTCTTATAAGAAGATCATACTTTTAGAAGGCAAAAACAGGGTTTCATAAAAAATAGATCTGAAGGTGGCCCACCGCCACCACGATTTTTGGAGGTGGATGTGAAAGCTAGAGTGATGTCTTTCGAACATATCACATTCGGTTCCAATGGTAGAAAATAAGAGATACCTGGATTTGGGAAGGATCATAATTGGACAAAGAGGAGTATCTTCTGGGAGCTACCTTGCTGGTCAACTAATCTTGTTCTCCATAATCTGGACATTATGTATATTGAGAAAAATGTGTTTGACAACGTCTTCAACATTGTTATGGATATCAAGGGTAAAACAAAAAACGATGCTAATGCTCGTTTAGATATGGCAAAGTTTTGTAGGCGTCCTCAGTTGGAGTTAGTTGAAGTCAATGGTAAACCTAAATATAAATCCAAAGCAACGTACGTATTAAACAAGTCCCAGATAAAGGCGGTTTACGAATGGATTTCAAATTTGAAGTTCCCATACAAGTATGCCTCAAATTTAGCACGATGTGTTAAACTGAATAAGTGCAAGTTCTACGGGATGAAGAGTCACGATTGTCACGTGTTCATGGAAAGATTAATTCCCCTAGCATTTCGTGACTGTTTACCTGACCCTGTGTGGGATGCGTTGACAGACCTAAGTAACTTCTTTAAGGACGTATGTGCAACTGAATTGTGCATTAAGAAAAATATTCTCATCATCTTATGCAAGCTTGAGAAGATTTTTCCTCTGGCATTCTTTGATTTAATGGAGCATTTTCCAATTCACTTAGCTTATGAAGCTAAAGTCGGTGGCCCTGTGCAATATCGATGGATGTATCCGTTTAAGAGGTAATATCAATAATTTTGCCTATTGTTAGAGTCTTATCACTTTATATAAATGAATTCAATTTCAGTACATTTGTATACGCATACAAAATAGGTGTATACACAACCTAAAGAAAAAGGCTTGAAATAAAGCTCACGTTAAAGGTTCCATGGTTGAGGCATACATCATACAAGAGATCTTAAATTTCTATGCTGAATATTTTCAACCAAATGTTCATATAAAAATGAATTATGTCAGTCGGAACAATGACGGGGGAATGTTGATCAAGGAGAGCGTCTATCTATTTTCAGTTATCCATGTCTTGCTTTTGGTTGCGAGACTATTAGAGTCTTGGATGACAAAGAGCTGAAGGCCGCAAAGATCTATATTCTCCTTAATTGTGCTAAAGTTATACCATATGTGGAGCGAGTGTTATTGTCATTTTTAAATCTAATATATTCTCTCACCACATATGCATATCTTAGATAATAATTAATTCTTCAACACAATTGTTGTAGACAATATGACAAGTCCTTGAGGAGTGCGCACCGAGGCATAACTAACGAACAAATTGAGAAGCTTCATGAGAATAACTTCGCAAAATGGTTTTGAGATCTTGTAAGCCATGCTAGATGATATATTATAAATATTGTTAGTATATATTTATTATATAATAAGTATCACTGAATTATATATTTTAATCATCGGTCAGTAAGGATAAAACAATTGACAAACAAATACGAGGGATAGGCACTAGTCCGATGAATCGTGTGAAGTGTTATCCCGAAAATAAGAAGGGGCAATTTTACGGATATAGTGGCATGATAGACGGTCGCCCCTTTGCTACTAGCTCTTTGGGTAGCAGTAATTCCTCCGTCAGATCAACTACATCATGGTTCAAACCTGTTGTTGATGTCAGTGCGATGCAACAACGAATGGATGATGATAGGTCAAAAATCTAGAAGCTTCAGTCATAGTTGGCGTTAGCGAACGCTAGTGAGGATGAAATATGTTGTGAGTTTTAAATTACTCGCAAGTGCACGAGTCGTTTGCAATATAGTGTTGTGCAAGTGCGAGGTTGAATCCACAGAGAATTGCGTTGTGAAAATATTTTTATCTAAACTAAGCCTATTTTAACCTAATTCCAAGTTTTGAATTATCTTTTTGCAAAACAAATATAAACTAAACTAAATTGATTTAAAAACTAATGATAAAAACACTAAGGTTTCTGAATCCACACCACCAAAGTAAAGCATATATTTTCATGCTCTATAAAAATAATCTATCAAAACATTCCATGAATCCAACTTTAAACAAATCACAACAAATATCCCAATTAAACCAAAACAATCCAACGTATCCGCTTTTAACAAATCACAAAGGATATCCAATTTAATCAAAAACAATTCGATATATCCATCAGATGAAACACACAGAATATCCAACAGAACAATTTAAAAACTATTGATCGTAAGAATTTACTCAAACAATTGACCAGAACATTTATACTAAAAAAAACATCAGAATTGTATAAACAAATCTGAAAATCTTATGCCAAATAACGGCGAGGCTTTATCTTCAACCTTAGTTGAAAATTTTAACTACTCATAATCATGAAATTAAAGTTCACAATAACAGTGCTAAACATTAAACTAAAAGAACAATAAATTAAAACTGACTATACATGAGAGAAATTCCACTCGCTGTTGGGCGCGCTTCCCCTCTTGGTAGCAAAGCCTTCGGGATCCACCAGAATGCTAGCAGACGTCCACCGGATTGCACCAAAATGGCACTTGGATTTGTACACTAAACATGAAGTGAAGAGGGGCTTATATAGGGAAACATCACAAGTGCAATGTGTTTCCAATCCGATGTGGGATACTGCAGATTCCAACTTTTGCTCTTTGACCTTTGTCTACTAAAACTGCCATAACTTTCTCTAGAAAAATCATCTTATTGATCCGTAAAATTCTCTAGAAAATAGACATCCAGATCTTTCCAAGCATATATAGCTCATCTCCTGGTTCTTCCTGAATCAATACAGTTAAATCCTCAAAAATGGCTAATCTGTCACGCTGAAATCATGCACAGCCTGACCTTTGTCTACTAAAATTGCCATAACTTTCTCTAGAAAAATCATTTTATTGATCCGTAAAATTCCCCAGAAAATAGACATCTGGATATTTCCAAGCATATATGGCTCATCTCCTGGTTCTTCCTGAATCAATACAGTTTAATCCTCAAAAATTGCTGATCTGTACGATGAATTCTGGCAATTTAGTGAAACTCCTTTCCAAGCTTGTAAACCTGTAAAACAACGAAAAACAACTCAAAGTAACAAATTCCTAAGCTAACAAATGTAAATTAAGTGGCCAAAATATGCAATATTTAGCACTCATCAAATACCCCCAAACTTACATTTTGCTAGTCCCTTAGCAAAACAAAATAAAATAAATAAATGAAAAACAAAGAACATCAAGATAAGTTCATCACTCATGGCATCCAAAAATTTAAGGAGCACTCAAAACCATGATATTCATTCATGAGCAAGCTTAAAAAAATATAACCCATCTTCACAATGAATAAGAATTTTAAAACTTAATTACTTACAAGAGGCAGGCTAAGACATCACAAGCTTGAATCAGTGTAAAGTGAATTAGCATAAACAGATGAGGTTTCCAAATAACTTCAATGTACAATGTCTCCATGTCTCAATATTCACAGAATTTCTCACCAAAATGAACAACGATGGCATAGTTTTATTTTATTTATTTTTATTATAAGGCTTTGCTATATTTAGTTCCCTTAAGCTTTCTAATTGACCCATGTATCGAGTGTTGAGTCAATGACTCCCAAACCATATGGTTTTAGGGCATTAAGTGTAAAGACACCCCTAAGAACTTATTAACTATAGTCAAAAAGGCTACAAAACTAAACTGGCCTTAATGCTACCAAGCAAAATTTCCACCTTTTGACGTGAACACCCACTGCTTACCGAGGCAAGAGGTCCAGTTACTCAGCAGAAAGTTTTGCAATGATCATTATGAATAAAATTTTCACCTTTTGACGTGAACACTCACTGCTTACTGAGGCAAGAGGTCCAGTTACTCAGTGGAAAGTTTATTGATGATGATCATTATAAATATTAGTAGTATTATTTGTTTTTTTTTCTTTTTTTATGTTTTTCTATGCCCAAGTGTTAATCTAACAAGTCATCCAGTTTCAGTTAAGTCATAGAAACATGCACATTAAAATCACATGTCATACCTCACATAAATATGTGTTACTGTGCTCGTGTTAGATTAGATCAAACATGTGAATTCTCGAATGCCTAAAGTAAGTAACTAAGGTTTAAAACTCTATCATCAGATCATGTGTTCAAAATTTTTAAGCTCACCAATGAAACCACATCACAATTTTTCAAGTCAACCAAAATTTTCAGACGAACATGAACATGTATTTATTTTCACGAAGAAAAAACAACAATAAATTAGGACAAAGTGTGTGTAACGTGTCTCCCATACCCCCAAACTTAATTTACACATTGTCCCTAATATGTGAATAATATGGAAAGAGCTAACCCGGGAGATGGAGAAGTAGTTGGACTGGTATGGCTCATAGCATACCCCCAAACTTGAACTGAAGTACGCATTGTCCCTGAAAAATAAAGACTGGAAAACACAAATATACTAGAAACAAACATTAATCATAAATATGTAAAATAATAAATAAACATAAAGGATATGTTGTGGGGTGCCTCCAATGAGCGCTAAGTTTAATGTCTTCAGCTAGACCTAACATTAATAATCGTGCCCAGCTAAGCACTCCACCATCTGATCAATAAATTGGAGTGGAAAATGATCATTCTTTGTGGCAGCAGTCAACTTACGGTAGTCTATACTCACTCTCCATCCTGACTGCACATGAGTTGGAACCAACTCGTCGTCTTTATTCATCACTACCGTAAATCCAGCCCACTTTGGCACGACATGAATCAAGCTCACCCACTTGCTATCAGAGATTGGATAAATGATCCCTGCATCCCACAACTTTATCACTTCAGTCCTCACAACCTCTTGCATAGCTGGGTGGAGCCTTTTCTGTGGCTCCCTCGATGACTTGAAATTCTCCTCCAAATGTATCTTGTGCATCACCACCGATGGGCTGATCTCTTTCATATCCTCAATAGTCCAGCCAATAGCTTCCTTGTGCTCTCCTAAAACATCCAATAATTTCTTCTCTTGAGCATCAACCAAATCTGAAGCTATGATCACAGGCAAATAATCTGTTGGACCTAGGATCTTATACTTAAGAATGTATGGTAAAGGCTTAAGTTCCTTGTGGGGGGGCTCAGGTGATGCAATCTCCTCCGTCTCACTGCTTTCCTGAGGAGCAGACTCCAAATTAGCATTCGCTTGCTCAAATAACTTATCCAAATCTAAATCTTCTCCAAACTGAGCAAAACATGCCTCCAAGGGGTCCTCAATGCTTGATTCATCCACAGTCTCCTCAATAATCTCCTCTATCAAGCATACATTTCTCACTTCATCATATTCCAATGGTTGCTTACTGATATCAAAGATATTCAACTCCACTGTCATATTTTTGAAGGAAATCTTCATCACCCCTGTCTTACAATTTATCAGGGCATTAACTGTGGCTAAGAATGGTCGCCCTAGAATCACTAGTATCTGAATCCCCACATTTTGAACCAGCTCTGTGTCAAGCACAATAAAATCCACGGGGAAATAAAATTTATCCGCCTTCATCAAAATGTCCTCAATTATTCACCGTTGTATCTTCACTGACTTGTCAGCCAATTGAAGCGTTGTGGATGTGGGCTTCAATTCTCCTAACCCCAACTGCAAATAGACTGAGTAAGGTAGAAGATTCACACTCGCTCCTAGATCCAAAAGAGCCCTATCAATCTGGCTAACTCCTATCGTGCAAGAGATGGTAGGACATCCTGGGTCCTTATACTTGATGGGCAGCTTGCACTGAAGGATTGAGCTAACCTGCTCGGTCAAAAATGCCTTCTTCGGGACATTCGTCCTCCTCTTGACAATGATCAAGTCCTTTAAGAACTTGGCATACGATGGTACTTGCTGGATGGTGTCCAAAAATGGGATATTAATTTGGACCTGCTTGAACACCTCCATAACGTCCTCATACTTCCCTTCTTTCTTGGGTGCTTGTAATCTCTCAGGGTAAGGTGCTTTAGGTACAAACGACCTAAGAGGATCTTTAACAGTAGGAGTGGCTGTAGATGGCTCAGCATCTCTCTTCTCCTTGTTGCCACTTTCTTGCCCTTGCTGCATAGCATGGTTCTCTTCCACTCGATTGTCTACTTGTCTCCCAGACCTCAATATGACAATCGATTGCACTTGTTCCTCCCCGTGCATAGGAGTTGATGAATTTCCAACCATAAATTGTCCCTTCGGGTTGGGCACGAGTTTACTAGGGAACATTCCCTTCTCTCTTTCACCCAAATGACTTGCGATTTGACCCATCTGACTCTCTAGCTTGGCAATCGCTTGGGTGTTTACTATTGTCACACTCCTCGCTTCGCTGATGGATTGGTCGGTCATCTTCATGAAATCCTTCAGGGTGTCCTCTAGAGACTGTGAAACCGATGCTGGCGCTTGAGTGGGAGCATGGTAAGCGGGTGATGGTGCTGGATGGATTGAACGACCATGACTTAAAACAAGTGGAGAAAATCTGGGAGGGTATTGATTGTGAGCATGATGAAGGGCTCCTCCCTGATTCATCAGTTGGTTTTGCTCCCATGAAAAATTAGGGTGGTTCTGCCACCCAGCATTGTAAGGCTCGGAGTAAGATCCATTTGATTGCCTCTGATAGTCATTGAAAGTGTTCACTTGTTCCATGGGATACTCGGCAAAAGCCGGCATAGATGGACAATTCTATGCTAAATGTATAGGACTAGCACAGATAGAACAACTATCAACATTGAATGTATTGGTTGCATTGATGGATTGGCCCACAACGAGAGCATCAACCTTCTTGATGAGAGCATCTATCTTTATCCTCAAGTCAATGTCCTCCTTAATCTCATAGATGCCTCCTTTCTTAGGAGCACGAATGAACTTTTTCCGACAGCTTGAAAAATCCCACTGCTGCGAGTTTTTGGATAATTTGTCCAATGCTTTGTATGCTTCATCCCCCGTCAGACTTAAGAATGCCCCCCCATTCATAGACTCGATCATGCTATAGTTGGGTTGAGTCAACCCTTGGTAGAAGAACTGAACGAGTCTCCACTTCTCATATCCATGTGGAGGGCATCTGATCAGTAACTCTTTGAAACGCTCCCAACTCTCAGAAACTTCTCATCCTCCTCCTGAGTGAAAGAACTAATCTCTTTTCGGCACTCATTCACTCTAGACATTGGGAACTTACTCAACAAGCTTTCCCAATATGTAATAGACCCGGGTGTGTTGGAATCTAACCATGACCTAGCTCTATCGTGAAGAGAAAAAGGGAAAAGCCTAAGATGGACCAACTCATCAGAGAAGTTCTGGAACTTGAATGTGGCACAAATATATTTGAACTTCTTCACATAGCCGTAAGGATTTTCAAGATCTAAGCCATGAAATGAGGGTAGAAGCTGGATAAGATGTGGCTTTAGATTAAAATGGGTAGCATTGGTTTGTGGCAACCAGGAGGGGGGAGTTAGTCACAACGGGTGCGAACAAATCCCTAAGGGATGTAGTGAAGTCCACGTTCCAAGCTCTAGGTTGCTCTCTATTCTCAAGGTGATTTATATTCCAAAAATTTTCTTCCATCTCAATTGTCTCTCTTTCAACAAGTGCTCTCTTCTGACTCCTAAGAGTTCTTTCTAATTCGGGATCTAAAGGTATCGACTATAAGTTTAGGGATCTCCGACCAAGCATACACCAAACAAACAACACTAATATAAATTAACCAGCAAAAACAAAAGAATAAAATAAAATACAAATAACAATAAGATAATATAAAATAAAATAAATGCAAAAACAAAAACACAATACTCACAAAATAGGCCAACAAAAAGTGGAAAATTTTTATATATTTATTTTTATTTTTATTTTTTTTATAGGAAATTGCAAATAAAAACAAATAAGCAAAAACAAAATTTAAATTTAAATAAAAATTAGATTTAAAATTAAAATTAAAATTAAAATTAAAATTAGAAAAAAATAAAACAAAAATTCTAAATAAACTTAGAGAAAAACAAAATTAATTTAGACAAAAATTTCACAAACAAAACAATTCCCCGGCAACGGCGCCAAAAAGTTGTTGTGAGTTTTAAATTGCTCGTAAGCGCATGAGCCGTTTGCAATATAATGTTGTGCAAGTGCAAAGTCGAATCCACAGGGAATTGCGTTGTGAAAATAGTTTTATCTAAACTAAGCCTATTTTAACCTAGTTCCAAGTTTTGAATTATTTTTTTGCAAAACAAATATAAACTAAACTAAATTGATTTAAAAACTAATGATAAAAATACTAAGGTTTCTTAATCCACCCCACCAAAGTAAAGCATATATTTTCATGTTTTATAAAAATAATCTATCAAAACATTCCATGAATCCAACTTTAAACAAATCACAACAAATATCACAATTAAACCAAAACAATCCAACGTATCCACTTTTAACAAATCACAAAGGATATCCAATTTAATCAAAAATGATTCGATGTATCCATCAGATGAAACACACGGAATATCCAACAGAACAATTTAAAAACTATCAATCGTAAGAATTTACTCAAACAATTGATCAGAACATTTATACTAAAAAAAACATCAGAATTGTATAAACAAATCTGAAAATCTTATGCCAAACAACGGCGAGGCTTCATTTTCAACCTTAGTTGAAAATTTTAGCTACTCATAATCATGAAACTAAAGTTCACAATAACAGTGCTAAACATTAAACTAAAAAAACAGTAAATTAAAAATGACTATACATGGGAGAAATTTCACTCGCTGTTGGGCGGCGCTTCCCCTCGTGGTAGCAAAGCCTTCGGGATCCACCAGAATGCTAGCAGACGTCCATCGGATTGCACCAAAATGGCACTTGGATTTGTACACTAAAGATGAAGTGAAGAGGGGCTTATATAGGGAAATGTCACAAGTGCAATGTGTTTCCAATCCGATGTGGGATACTGCAGATTCCAGATTTTGCTCTTTGACCTTTGTCTACTAAAACTGCCATAACTTTCTCTAGAAAAATCATTTTATTGATCCATAAAATTCCCCAAAAAATAAACATCCATATCTTTCCAAGTATATATGGCTCATCTCCTGGTTCTTCCTGAATCAATACAGTTAAATCCTCAAAAATGGTTGATCTGTCACGCTGAAATCATGCACAGCCTGACCTTTGTCTACTAAAACTGTCATAACTTTCTCTAGAAAAATCATTTTATTGATCCGTAAAATTCCCCAAAAAATAGACATCCGGATATTTCTAAGCATATATGACTCATTTTCTGATTCTTCCTGAATCAATACAGTTTAATCCTCAAATATGGCTGATCTGTACGAGCAATTCTGGCAATTTAGTGAAACTCCTTTTCAAGCTTGTAAACTTGTAAAACAACGAAAAACAACTCAAAGTAACAAATTCCTAAGCTAACAAATGTAAATTAAGTGGCCAAAATATGCAATATTTGGCACTCATAGTTGGCGTTAGCGAACGCTAGTGAGGATGACATGGAGTAGATATTGCAATAGATGTTGATCTCGAGAGGTTCTAGGACGGATCCTTCCACACAACCCGATGTAAGTAAAACACATTGAACTTTTTTACATTATTAGTTACCAACCGTGATGGTTTTCAGGTAGAAAAAATAGATAACATAGGAAACAGACGGGACAGGTTTACCGTCACGTCTGTTTAGTAGAATGTAACTTGTGGGAACAATCGAAAACCAATTCAGATCATCGGTTACAAGCCTGAGAGATTTCGAACTTAAAAAGTATATAACTTAACGGTTTTAAGGTAAAAAAAAAAAGTAGATAGCTTATGTAACGGACGAGGCGAGTTTACCGTCACATCTGTTTGGTAGAATGTAACCTTTGGGAGCAAACAGAATCCATTTTGGATCACCAGTTACAAACCCAAGAGGTTTGGGACTAAAAAAGTATATAACTTGGCGGTTTTAAGGTAAAAAAAAGTAGATAACTTAGGTAACGGACGATGAGGGTTTACTGTCACGACCGTTTAGTATAATGTCACAGATAAGGCAGACTCACAAAGTATATAACTTAGTGGTTTTATTTTCATAAATTATTTAGTTTTAGTTTTGGTTTACATATATATTTGACCATGTTATCTGCTATATATAGGATCCAGCTACAAAGGAGGATGCTGAGCATGTAGACCCCAATGGTGACACGCACCTGGCTGACCCATAGTTTTATTTTTAGACATTTGCATTTAGAATTTTTGAAATATTCAATTATTTTTTTAAGGGAAATATTCGATTATTGATTGTATTTTCATTCGTATATTATATTTTATTAATTTACAGAATATTTTGTTTTCTCGATTTCGTTGTATTATGTATTTTTTAAATATATTTGAAGCAGGTTGAATATGTTTTAATAGGGAAAATCAAAAAAACGAATAAAAATATTTAGAAATTAATTACTATCACCGAGAGATTGATCCCTCGGTGATAGTATTGTACATTAATACCAAGGGATTATGTGCCATTATGCTAAGAATAGGGTAACAATGTTCATTTTTCTTTCACCATCCTAAAATGTCAAATTTATCACCGTCTAATTTTCTTTGACTCATCATTATAGTGTCATCAAATTGTATGTAATTTTGAATTTCATTAGATGTTATGGACCTTGCCTCGTGTCGTGCCGGACCTTGCCTCGTGTCGTGTCGGACCATGCCTCGTGCCTTGTCGCATTTTTTGCCGTGTTGTAGGCCTCAAAAGCTAGGCCCAGCACAGCCCTATCCACTTAAATCGTGCCAAGCACGGCACGCCATGTGGCAGTGTGGCACGGCCCAGTTTATTTTGGGCTGGCACAGTCCATTACCACTCCTAACTGAACTCAAAGCCATATATGCATGCTATAGTACACGAGGGTTAGGCCAGAGCTGATCTTTCTTAAAGAAACAGGGCTTGCAGAGTTCTACACTGCAACAGACCAAAAAGCTCTAGATGGTATGAATTAATGAATGAAAAGTATTTTTATATATATTTTTTATTAAATTCAAATAAAAACCCGATTGTTAATTGTGTTAGTTTCTCATTATTTGCAGTTAGAGGTGGCAATCAGGTGGTTCGGGTTCGGGTTCGGATTCGGATTTGGATTTGGATTCGGATTCGGGTTTGAGTTAGGTCGGGGTTGAGTTTGAGTCGTTTCGAGTTACGGGTCATTTTGGGTTTAGGTAGTTTCAGGTTCGGGTTGTTTTGGGTCTTAGATTACTTAGGTTACAGGTCATCTTGGGTCTCAAATCGTTTGAGTTACGGGTCATCTCTGATTTCTAGCGAGTTTCGGGTTGCACCAAATTTTTTTCCAATTTTTTATGATGTTATTTTATACTCATTTGAATTCGGGTTGACCCACTAAATTAGCTTATTTTTATCTTTTCTAAATTTCAATTTAATTACTAATTAAGTTCATATTAACAATAAAAAATTTAGAGAAACTTTGTTCTTAGTTTTTCTCTCATTGTTAATAACATAATATATTAAACTCTAAGTTTAGGTTGTGATAATGTAACCAATTCATAAAGTAAATGTGGGACAACGGGAGTTAGAGGGCGAAAACATATTTTTTTATAAAAAAAAAAATTATGAAATGAGAGCCACTTGAGTCTCTTACTCTTGAGAGTACTTATATTATATCATTTTTTATTTTTATCATATAAATATGTATAAGACACATTCAAAATCTATACATATAAATATAACTATATGAAATAATTTTTTTAGAAGGGTATAGATGATTCCATGTGTCCAATTTTTTTTTTTTTTTAATTTTAAACATGAAACTACATAGTTTTGATTTTATAATTAATGAAGATATAAAACTCAATCCATAAACTCTTTAAAGGCTAAAATAATAAAGTCCAATAAAAGTAGTATTGGTTTTATAATTAATTGGGATATAAAGCTCAATCCATAAACTCTATAAAGCTTAAAATAATAAAACCTAATAAATTAAAACTAAACATAAATTTTCTTAATAAAATTTCAATATAAAGGAATCTAATCAATTTGATAATTAAATTATAAACTAGCTTAAATCTATTGATATAACTATTTTAAATGATTCTTTTTTTATGATGCTTATTTTTTGACATGTAACTTTTTTTTTTTAATCCATCAAAACTACGTAGTTTTGGTTTTAAAAATATTTGGGATATAAAGCGCAAATCGTAATCTCTACAAAGACCCAAAATAATAAAGTCCAATATAAAGAATCTAATCAAGTTAATCTTGATTTTTAAAAAAAAAATGAATAAGAAACAAAATTATGAAAAAAATATATGTCCAATTTAAACGATCTTTAATATCCAATTAACTATTTAAGAATGAATATTTACATATTTCAAATGAAATTAACAATGTGAATAAAACTAAGATATAGAAATATCAATACATATAAAGAGCAAAAGATTTAAAAAAATTATATGATAAGCCAATAAAAAATCAAATTTTCAACTATATATATATACACATACGTAAATGTATATTTACTTATGACTCAAATAATATAAACAAAACAAATAATTTTCAAAAATGAGATGCTTAAAATTTTGAAGATGAGATTAAAGATTAAAATCACAATAAAATCTTGGTATAAAATTAATTAATCTAAGTGATGGCTATCACATTTTTCTTATATGTTATTAGCTTTTGAAATTTTTTTAACCAAATATTTTTTTTTAAAATAACCACGTGCATTGCATCAGTACACAATTAATCTATAGTATCTATAATAACTAAATTATTTTTTTAAAATACTAAATTTATGTGATCATGCATATTTTACCATAAAATATAACAAAAAAAATATTTTCAACTTTTAAAATTAAAATATTTTTGTATACTCTATATTGTAATTATCTTTTAAGTTATTTCAAATTTTAACATTAAGTTTTTAAAACAAATAAATTTAATAACTAAACTAGTACATGGCACAGGTACACTACTAGTATAATGAAAAGGAAAAATTGAAACTAATTACTATAAATATAATCAGTATGTTTATATGAAGAATCGTGTCATTAATTTTTCCAAGTAAAATAAAGGTTTAGAGTTTAAGGTTTAGAATACCGGTTCAGGATATAGGGTTCATCAAAGCCCATTTCTCTTTTTCTTTCCCTTGAATTCCTAAACATGTGTAATTGAATTTAATTGGATTATTATTTGTGTAGTGTACTTTTAAAATATAGAAATATCAAATATGTTTTTCTATTTGTGAAATCGATAGCCTATACAGTAAAACTATAAAAGTAAAAGGAACAACTTATAGTATATTAATATCTTGTTTCTTATAAGTAAATTTCAAATTCAATACATATTTTACGTCAATTTTTATTTATAATTATGATTATATATGAAATAATGAGATAAGACTTTCTACTTTACCACCATCAACTTAACAAAAAAATATCAGATTAGTTCGGGTTTTGAACCGAGTTGTTTCAGGTTTCGAGTCAATTTGGGTTTGGGTTCTCTCAGGGTTTTGGTTCGTTCGAGTTTGGGTCATTTCGGGTTTTGGATCGTTTCTGGCATAAGTCATTTTAGGTTTTAGGTCATTCAGGTTCGGATCATTTCAGGCTTTGAATCGTTTTATGCACATATCATTTCAGGTTTTGGGTGTCCCATGTTCGGATTGAGTGGGGTTCTGATCACATTATTTTTAATATGTTTTCGAGTTTCGAACGGATCAGGTTTCGGGTTAATTGAGTCGAGTTTTCAGGTCGGGTCAAATTTTATCAGGTAAACAACATTTTTAGTCCTCCGGCTATTTGCGATGTCCTAATTTAGTACCCCAACAAAAAAAATTCCTCAAAGATATCCTCAACTCTTTATTTTGACTTATTTTGGTCCTACTGTATGTTCTCTGCCCAACATAAGACACATCTGATGCTCTAAAACAATGACATGGGAGAGAAATATAAGATACAAAATTCACAAGCTTTTCTCCACTATGGGTCTGCCCCTCTTCCTCTCCGACTTCCTCGCCATCGGTAATCATGGTAAGCGGGCATCTCAGTCAGGCCATGTTGAGTATCCATTGCCCGCCCGGATGATCTCAGCACAGGTACCCATGAACCAAAAACCTTTCTTCATTTTTTTTATTTTTTCAGATGTGATGATTAATGAAGTATATAAAATTAACAGGTACTGTAGCAATCTGTACCCAGATGTTAAATCGTATCAAATTTGCAATTGGTGTTTGAATCAAAAGGAGGATCTAAAAGAAAAGTCTCATAATTCTTCAAACTCTGGAACATCTAATAAAAATAGAAGCTATGATAACAAGAACTTAAAGAAAAAGTTGAATTATAATGGTGGTGGTCATTATAAAGTTGCAACTCAAAAAAGAAATTACATTAGTGATGAATTTTCACCGTGATTTAATCGAAAATTGTAAGAAATCTCCGTAGATAAAGACCAATTTTTTGCTTCGATGAAAGAATTTGAGAGAAAAAAGAAGTCTAGAGAGATAAGACAAAGGAGAAGTATTTAAGATTCTTAAAATCTGAAACTGAGGAAGAAAGAAAATGATGACATGCTATATCACCAAGATGACATGACATTTTAAAGACAAATTGGACTAAAAATATAGTCAAAATAAGTCAAAGTAAAGAGTGAAGAATATGATTTAGGAAAAAAATAAAGTACTAAATTAAGAAATCGCGAATAGTTAGAGGACTAAAAATGTTAACCCAATTTTATCACCTCTCTAATGCAGACTAGAAGGTTTTCCATCACTGGAGGCCTCTCATGCATTAGCATTTCTAGACAAGCTTTGCCCTACTTTACGCAATGGCACCAATGTTGTAGTGAATTGTAGCGGCCGTGGAGACAACGTTGCTGCAATTGTCGTTAAACACAAAAGCAAGATCCTATGGATCAATTGGCACAAACATGACTTCATTAATGAAGCGATGGACAAATATGTCTGTTAAGCAATGGCTTCATAATTCTAGTTCGAACGGCTGACAGATTACAGAGGGTAGGAGGCCAAAGTATGTGACAGAAATAGAAATGACTTCTTTCTGATCATTAGCGATATTTGAGGGTGTTCGAACCCTACCTAAAGACTGGAAAAATATCTTTCTCAACACTACACTATGCAAGGAGACTAGAAATGACTTCTTTGAGCATGCTTGAAGTTGATCTTGATTTAGCTTTGGCCCTTGTGTGATCCTGAATCTCTAATTCTTTAATAAAGTGAAACCTAATATGTTTTATTTTCTGTTTTGATAAATCAAAAGAGAAAAATAAAAAATTGTTTACCACCAAGAGTAAGGGGCCATTTGATAACAGCAGAGCTTGAGACCTTAACAAAATCATTGCCGTTGAACACGCAACAAAGTTGAGTTACAACATATTATGACCCCTAGGCCCTAGCAACCGAGAAAGGAAAATTACTCAAGAGACCATCGTTTCCTTCAAGCAAAACAGTGATTATGCTTTCACTGATTTACCGTGGATGAAAATTGACTAACAGGCATCAAATAAGACAATATTCTATGGTCAAATTGCCCAAACACCATACAATCATCTGCAAAGTTAATAATTGGAAGTTATGGCCCATTTATAGCTATGTTAATAGAGATGCAGTGCTTTGAGTGCATTGCTTTGAGGGCAGAAAGAATTAAATATCATCACAAAACATAAAAATAGTTCTTATTACATTAGAAGGTATTCAGTATGAAATTTAAAAAAAAAAAAAAAAATCTAAGTCGTCCATCTGAAAAGGTTATATGGTAGATTGCATCCTACTAAATGCTAACAACCTTACCAAAAGAAGAAATTGATACAATAAAAAATAATAAATAAATTAAGAAGAAACACATAATGACTCAAAACACTTCCAGTGATCCAAATTACACTTGCTTCCACGTATCCGTCAATAGGAAACAACTGAGACGAGTGTCTTCAACAGAATCTGCTAATTGAAACAACTGCTCTGTACACCCCCCTGCAGAATGATAAAAGCAAATAGCAAAAATAATATTTTTGCGGAAACACTCTACTGCATATGTTTTTAAAAGTCATCAAATACAACAGAATTTATTATCATATCCCCACCACTTCCCCAACTCCTTGCTCCCCCGGACACGTATATGAAACACTCCCCATATCACATTTTGAGGGTTCTCTGAAAGCTAATTTAACCATTGACAAAATAAAGAACGTTTTAAACATCCCTCCATATGTTTTCACAGGAAAGATAAAACAAGAATACCACAAATTGGAGGCCTGAAAGAATTTGTAACCTTTTGCTGCAAGATAATGCATGTTACAAGTCCCAACTATACATGTACAAGAATCTAGCATGAAGCCAGGGCTCTGGAAATCCCAACTATACATTAAACCTAGAAGCACATCTACTAAAGTCAACTCCGCATTCTTTTTCTTTGACTACCCTCTTCGGTAATACCCTGAAAATAACAAGGGAAAGAAATGTAAGATTAAAGAATGGAAAAAAGTGTATATCAATTCAGCTTGTAAAGACAAGCATCTCCATCACATGGAAAGATATGTAGAGTCAAAATACTTGATCAACAGCAGATCCACATTACATGTACATGCAACTATGTTTACGTTACATTTACAAAATACTAACCCTCAAACTTACACTACTAATATCATAATCGCGTGTATTACACATTAAGCTCTTGATGTTCTGAAATTAAAGAACACCAGTCTACCACTAAACGACCGTCTTAGTCTATGAAATATTCATCATATACTACTAGGGCAACATTCAACGAAGACTATTACAAGACCTTTTTTACGTTCATTGCACAAAGGCACAAACACATGCAAATTATATTTTTTAATTTATGTATTGAAGAAAGAAAATCAAATCTGAGAGTTGGATCATCTCAAAGGTTACGATAAGCATTAAATAGATGCACTAACATGTTATACCAACTTCAAATCGAAAGGAACTATTGAAAGAGAAATTGTAATAATTTAAGATAATAATGCGATTAAAATTGAAATGCATACCCCTTCACTGTGTCCAAAATCTTCAGGGGGGACCACACTAGACTCTGACCTGCATTTAGCATGCACTATAGGACCTAACTGAGACCTATCCATGCCTGCTGTTGATCCATTAGGTGCATTCATGTAGACAGCCCCTTTATACATCCATTCCTCCGTCTCATCACTATAAAAATCATCAAATGGCTCACCGCATAATGCACAGGCACTCTGATCTTCATCAGCAGAAACAGACAATTCTTCATCATCCTTCTTTTCCACTATTGTCTCCACAGGCAAAAACCCAGGACCTGCATCAGTTCCCAATGCCTCTGCACCACTCAGCCACATGCTAGTATTAACAAACCACTTGCGAGAACTTTTCTGCTTACGGTTCTTGGACATCCGGTTCTTAGTCACATGCCAATCCATGTGACTGCTGTGCTCTTCTTGGCACTTGAAACGAAGGCCACATGTTGTACACTGTCTTGGTAGATCAGCATACAGAGCACTTATTGCAGACTCATGACGCACCTTAAGTAAGTCCACATTAAACTCAAGTCCCACAGAATCCTAGGTATTAAATCGTTTGGTTAAGATACACTCTTATATTGCATCAGAAAAGCAACCTTAATTAAAAAAAAAGGAAAAATGCATTCAAAAAAATACCTGTATAGGGAGTTGGTTCGTCAATGAGATCAAACCTTGAGCCATGAGAGAGCTAATCAGCCCCGAAAATCCACTTCCTGGTGGTTGATTAGGGGCAGCTGAACCAGCACTCTGAGAGACAGGTATTATTTGAGATGGCGGGGGTCCTGGAGGAAGTGGTGGCAACGCTCCTCTCCCTAAATGCAAAGACCTATTTGGTATGTTGTGGATCAGAAAAGGTGGTTGTACAGCAGGTACTCGATTTGAGGGAACCATACTCAGAAGAGCACTCTGCCGTTGTGGGGGGTACCCATGATTCAAGGATGGTGGCAGTAGCTGATGTGGCACTGAAGCTGCTGCAGATGTAAGGAAAGTTTCTTGAGCATCTTGAGACGGAAGAAATTGTGGCAGCAAAGAATTTATTTGCAACTGATTCTGTTGATTCAGAGCAGCATAATGATTAGGCAACTGTCGCAGCTTTGTCAAACTCAGGTCCTTGCTTCCAAAACTATCAAACTGCCGCTCGGGCATATATAAAGCTTTATTATGACCCTGATTCAACACAATATTGCTATGATTCGAATCAAACTGACTCCTAGACTGTTTCTGTAGTGGGAAAACAGAGGGCACTGACAGTGGGTGGGATTTATGCACATTTACAGGAGGCCATAACCCAGTCAATGACGGACTAGTGACTAATCGAGCCCCAATAGCAATGGAGTCAAGACTAGAAGATCCCATTCTAGATGCAACAGCATGGCCCCTAACAAACTGTGCATCAGCTTCTGGAAGTTTCTCAACGAGAAGAGCCATTTTCTCACTACCTGATGAAGATACACCAGTAGCTGAAACAGGCATCTGCAAAGCATGTCCTCTTCCTCTGGCATTAAGGGTGTTTGATGACTGAGAAAAATGATGTGGCACTTTCCAAGCTTCTTGAGGATAGCGAGAACCCAGAATCTGAGTTGTCTCAGTTTGGAACCCAAGTAATTTACCTGTCGATCCACACCCAGACTGCAGGAAACATTTAAAAAAGTCATGTAAGATTGAAGTTAGAACTTTGAAGTCATTTGTTTTATCTATTTCCTACATCGATTAAAAGGAAATTTTTTGCATGCTACACATGAAAAGTTGAATCAGAGAACACAAAAATTAAATAAACTTCATTTCTTCTTGATGAAAGAAAAGCATAAGGTACAGTTCCCTGAAAACTTTACAGCCCAGAAAGAAAGAAAAAAAAAACTTTAACCAGCCAGAAAAATGAATAATTGGAATGAAAATAAGACCTGATATTCTAACAATCCAAATATTTTTTTTTTCTAATAAAGGCTTTTAATCCTGTTAGTACTCAGGTGCAAAAATAAGAAATTGCATTCTTTAGTGAAATTTTCAATAATGTTATTAATAATGACCACCATTGACAGCAATGCCAAGTATATGATTTCAGTCATGCCACGCAACTAGATAGCTTTTGCAAGAAAAAATATTGTTTAGACTGCAAATTAACTTGTTTTATCAGTAAAAAGCAAATTAATTAATAAAGTCTAGATAGGCACAGCAAAGAAGTGAGGCAGCGTACACTAAATGAAGAGACTGCATCTTCAGCAATTATGGAAGAATCATCAACCAGAGGTAGCTGAGCCTGACCAGAACGATTGCTCCAAATATCAGATTCCAACAGAGAACCACTCAACTTCCCAAAGCCAGGCCTTGCCTCAACATTTCCAAAAGGTGGAACAGACGAATGCAAGAAATCATTGCTCCTACCACGATCTGCCAAAGTAGGGCTCATATCCTCCCAATCAAACTCCTCCTCTTCCGTATTCTGCCATGATTTTGGGGCCATCTTATTACCCATGCTATTTATAGCTAGCCTCTCAACCTGCAGACTCTTACTGTTTGAAATTCTTTTACCACTGTCATTACCGTATGCATCTATTAAAGCTCTGGGTCTTTGGTGATCATGTCCATTTCTAAGGCTGTATGTGGCAGAAGTTTCAAGCCGGTTACGGTTACTATCAGAATAGTGTTTTCTCTGCCATTCACTTGTCTCATTGTCTCTGCCAACCACTCTACCTAGTCCATAATCAAAGACAGAATTAGATGGGGACGTCCCATCAACAAACCTTCTAGGAGAACTGTCCACCGCAAATTCATCAACTTCCGATGACAAAGGCCTACTTGAAGGTGACAAGGGCCTTGCAACTCTGGAAGTTGAAGCGAAATGCAACTTATTACCTTCAATGGCAAAAGATTTATGACTCAAAACTCCAGTCATGTTAGATCTTTGGGATTCAACCTGTGAGGTTGTACCCTCTGAATGTTCAGAATCAAAGTCGTCATACCCAATGTCTGGGTTTTGACCATATGCTCTTAGATTTGACGATGTTCCTCTCACATGCTGTATATTCTGCAAAGGTTATAAACATTTTTGTATTTTAGATGTTACTATTTTCTTTGTTGCACTTATACAAAACAGTGTGCAACTGCAGGCCCACCAACAGATACACAAGGTTGATAACTGAAAATAGTTCACAAATCTTCACAACGAGATTGCCAGTGAAGTTGTACAATAAAAATAAAGCAATAGTAAGAATTCACTCGCCAGAAAAAATAAACAGACGTTCGGACAAAGTAAATTGGGAAGAGTGACCAAGGTTTAACTGTGAAAATAGAAAAGAAAGTGAAGGAGCCTACAAATACTGACTCATGAACTCATTTTCATTTATGGAATATAAAATAGGGCAAAATTAAAACAAAAAAATGGACTAGTGGAATATGGAGTAGCTCAAAATCATCCTTCTAGCCTTGCTCAACCAACTGCAAAAAGACTATTTGCACTCACAATGCTCGAGCCGTGCTCATGTGGCCAAATTGGACCTAATCCAACCAAATATCATGTTTAGATTTTTCCTTTTTAATTAATTGGATATGTAGATGGGATCTATTGGGAAAGGAATAAAGAAGTCCACGTCCAAGAAAGCATATAATCATGGCTCAAATTGGAGTAATTTAGCACTTCAAACAGATAGTCAAATGACCCCTAAGGTGAACGACAAATCTCATAAATTACAAAATGGATGTTAAACACAAATTCTGATTGAAAAGTTGTTAAATGAGGAAACATCCACTAGCACTCTAATATTAAAGTAGCTAGTTCTAGACAGTCAGTAGTTCTAGACAGTCGGATACAGCATTATCGTACGCTTATCAAAGCTTCAAAGTATAGTTACATCTTGCATTAAATACCATATGCATATATAGGGTATATATCTCCAAGAAGCAATTATATCTATACTACACTAAAGAGAGATGCCAACCTTCCAAATAGCCATGCAAGAGCCACAATTTGCCAACCCAAAAGCCTTTGAGGAACAAATAGTCATCAGTTCTGAGGCCATGTACACCATTTTCACATGGCCAATGCAATTTTTTAAGAAATAAATCATTTGGAACCATTTTTTTAACTCTTCCCTTCTAAATTTCCTATTAAGAATAATTGAGTTACCGTTATTCCCAAAAGCTTAAGTTGATGGGAAAGGGACCAATTATTCTTCTATAGTCTAACACACCCCACACGTGCAAGCATTGAGGGATTAAAGGCTTTGCACGTGGACCTAATTATAAGAAAGCCCATACATCAAAGCTTAGATATGAAATGGCAAAGTACCAAGTACAATGTTAATGGGGATTCCCAGGACTCGAAGCCAAGGCCTTGTGCCCCAGTACCATATTAAGAATAATTGAATTAGAAATTATCCCAAAAGCTTAAATTAATGGGAAAGGGCCCAATTATTTTTTTTATATTCTAACATTGCCAACGACTCCTATGACTACTCAATCGATTAGCATAAACTAAGGGATGAGGATTTCTTCTCCCGATAACCTATCTTGATTCGCCACATTTGGAAGGAGAAAGGTTTGATGCAATGCAGGTTCAATCAAAGATATGGATGGCAAAAGCCCCCACCCCCGACGAAGACCTAACACTCTTTGACCCGACGAGTACAGGTTTGAAGGAGATTTACAAAGAAGAAGATTTTTAAAATTCCTCGGCGAGGATGGGAACGAAGGAGGCACTCTTCGACCCGATTAGTCCCCATAGCCGACCCAATCTTCATTAGTGTTTGTGTGGATTGAGCATTTATTTTGTATTATGATATTGTCTAATGATGTTGTGGATTATCTTATGATATTGTGGAGTAAAAGCGTTTATCTAAATCTAGCGTAATTGAGTTTTTTTAATTAAAAATAGGGTTAACAATGAATCCCCGTCCTTCTCTATAAATGGAGGCGAGGAAGAAGATTTAGGTTCCGGAAAATCCTCATCGCAGACAGGGATGAAGGGCAGAAAAAAAATCCCCCTTGGAGATAGGGACAAAGATGGTTTATGTAAACGAGAACGGAGACGAAGATGGCACTCTTCCATCAAACCCGACCCCATCGGGGAAAGAGTGATAGTGAAAATCATCCATATTTGCATTAGGTGGTTGTGCAATTGCACATGGGGCCCTAGGATTTTACTATTGTACTGTCAACTTTTAGCGTTAGAAAAAATCTTTTGGAAGAGTTTTATTACCATAGTTGGCTATATCTAGCTTGAAGAAATATAAGAAGAGGAAAAATCGAGTGTGTGTACATTTCACTGGCATTAGTTTTGTTACAACATACCATCAAGAAATTTGAATAATAAGAGTTACACTACAGAAGTAAATGTGAGTTTAGTCCAACTCTTACGCATTTTAGAAGAAAGGGGGAAGAGAGATAAGAGATTTCATTAAAAAGCTTACACTATCCATAGTTGAATGTTCCAGCTGACGTAAGTACTTTGGATTAACATGTATGCCATGTGTTGGTCGAGGTGACTCAGAAGCCCTCAAGGAAGACTGCTGATTAACGGGTGTAGAAAATTGCAGTTGCGTCTCAATCTTGCGGAGTACATGAGAAGGAAAAACTGTTGACCAGGTGCCAAAAAGGTGGCGCATTGCAGGACGCATGTTCTGGTGAACTTGCCTGTATGCCTCACAGAAAACCTAAGAAAGAAGTGAAACCAACAAAAATAACAAGCAATACTTAAAACCCATCGCAGAAGAGAACACATCATTTGCTATAAGCCGCTCACCTCTGGCAAACGGGAAGAGAAGTACCTAACATAATCCCGACCAATGTTCTTAACAATACTGTCTAAAAGATATAGTGAAGGTAGTTTTTCCTCAACTGGGACCTGTGAATCCACATAAGCATATCAGATAACACCAAGACACCCAACTACCATATAAACAAATAAAAGGAAAAAAACTTAAATTTCGTTTCATTTCCTCTCTTGTCTCAAATTCCCCGCCAACCAAACAGAGCCAAACCATACATTTTGAATAATTACACAGAATAAGATGAGTATTTTCTTGTTACCAAACTCTGATAATTCTAAAATTCACAGTCCTAACTTCTTCACTTGTGTTCATCAACCAATCAAATTAAATTCCAAATAGCACTAAAACCCCAAATAGCCAAACAAAACTAAACTAAACTGAAAAAATAAATATGGAAAACCACCCCATCAGCAACACAAACAGATTTCAAGAAACCTCGACGATTCGGGCGCAAATAGCGTCGGCAATGCCCTCTCCGTAGTCGCGCTGCTCACCGGCGATGATGGTGAGATCTGTGATGATGGGCTTGCAATTGAATGTGAGCTCGGCCAAGACAACCTCATAGAGCTGGACGACCTCATCCGGGCTCGGCGGCGCCACCTCCTCCTCTCCAGAGTTCATGAGCTCGTCTTCTCGCTGCTTCAGAAGAGCCCTAAACCGGTCCAGTACAGGCGGAGGCGGCTTCTGCGCGACCTCATTGGGCATGGCCTTATTACTGCAGGTGAACGGGAGGGGACTAGGGTTTTCTCTGGATATTATGATTTTCTCTGACTCCATTCAGATTCAGAGGAAATGGCCAGTGTTGGTTAGGGTTAGGTTTTGGGTTCGGGTTCGGGTTCGGGTTCGACATAGGGTTGGCTCACCATGGAACGTTGAGGTTACAAGCATCGAAGAGAGAGAGAACCGAATAGTGTGTTTGAAGGGAGTTACTGGTACTTTTCGTGAGCCCTTTTAAGGAGAAAAGGGAGTGTTTTTTATTGAGAAATGTGCCGGCTGGGGTTTAGATTAACAGGTAGCTATAGTCGAAAAACACGTGTACAATAACAAACATGCTCACATCTGTTTATGAGTATGAGCGCATTCAGAAAGGCTCAGGTGATTGAAGAATTAGGTCGACTAATCTAACGGTTTTTATCATTTGCTAACTGTTGCAAGAAAATTGATATGGACGAGATTATTCTTACCAGCCATGATCCCTGTAAATGTACTAAAAAAATTTCATAAAAATAAATAAATAAATAAAAATACATATTAAATATTTAAATACAAAATTTGTTTTCAAAAGAGATTTTTTAAATCCTTTTTATTATGTGATTATTTAAACAACAATTAGGTAAGTATATGCTCATTGTTGCGGGATAATATTCCTTTATTTTGGCAATTTCACGTAGAATTGAGTGAGTGATACTGGGGATGGTAATTTTATCCAACAAAGAGGGTTTGGAGGTCGTTTTTTATTCGATGGGTCGAAGATGGGTGAAAAATTACAATACTCAACAGGTGTGAGAACGAGCGAGGATGAATATCCGTTTATTATTTTATATATTTATATTTACTTTTAAATTAAATTTTAACTTTGAGTATGTATCTCATATATTTTTTTTATTTTTTTTATTAAATTAAGTAGGTGTGGATTACTCGATGGATACTCATACCTGACAAGAGGTAAAAGAAGGATTTGCCTACTCGACGAATGGGGAGTCAAGTATGGATGACAATTTTTTCACGGGTGCAAGTGGCGGATGAAAGATGTCCGATCCAAACCCGCCCCATTGTCAATGTTAAGTGGTATTGTTAATTGTTCATTAACAAAATTAGAATAACAACCCATTAATAATAATGCCAATATAATGTAAATTCAAGTTCATGCCATGAAACAATTAATCATATCTTCTTAGAATACCCCTCTTTTGCATACTTCGTATTTTCACAAAATATTCAATGTAATCATTCATTCCAACATTTTACTTTTTTCTTTTTCTTTTTTTTGAATGAACATTTTACTTTAGTCCTTAAACAGCATCAATCACAAATGCATTGTCTTTCATATAATCAATAATTTCAGTATGCCTCATATATTTCCTTTCTATTTTGGAATATCTAGAAATCTAGAAATATGGCCATCTTACAGAACCAACCTGTAAATCCCATACTTCTTCAAAATACTTTCCACTTGCTTCATGAAATGAAATCATCTTCATTTACACATCATGCAATATGTAAACAACTTGTTTGGATTAATTGGTATCGTCCTCCTGATTTTTATAAACTTAATACGGATGGATCATCACTAGGCAATCCAGGACATGCTCGCATTAGAGGCATTATCTGAGATCATCAAGGTTTTCGTTTTCTGGGTTTTTCAAAATACAAGGGCATTACAGCTAATATAATGGCAGAGTTTTATGCCATCAGAGAAGGACTTCTGATAGCCATAGCACACAATATATCTTCTTTAGTTATTGAAACTGATTCACTCTTATTTTTTCCTTTGTTCTCCAGCAAACAGGCACAGCTGCACCACCATCAAGTTCTGCTGAAGGACTGGCTCAATCTGGCTTCTAGGTTTGACCAACTATGGATCACTTTTGTTTACAGAGAAGGGACGGATGGAAGATATATATTTTTCGGCTGCTTTTGCTGCCCAGCACCACCAAGATTTACATTTTACTAATTCCTCTCTCTATATTGTTGTTTTGTTGGTTAAGGACTTACAAGGACATACTAGTCCTAGATGGCTATCCGATTTAACTTCCTTGTCTGTAAAACTCTTTTAAACTTACTGTTAATTATAAATTTATAATACTATCTTTTCTTTTGGGATAAAAAAGAAGAAGAAAAGTTCATACCATGAAGATATTTTCAAAAATTATAATTACCATGTTCTTTTTATTTTTGGGTCATGGGAGAACTTTAAATGGAAACGACAAATTGAGGCAAGATTGAGGTGTTTTAAAAAGGTTTTGAAACGGTGTCTTAAATGAAAGCTGGCATAAAATCACTTAGAAGTTTAAATAAGATATACAAAGCTCAAGAGTTTATAGAACTTCAACTTTCGTGATGTAATAGTTCAACCTAGCTGTTTAATAGACCATATTTTAGATATCATATTTACATTGGAAAAAATAAGGTAGCTATTTACATTATAGGAGAGTGAAAATAAGTAGAAGTTAAGCTACAAAGCTTTCCTCTTTCCCTTTCCTCATAAGAATAAATCGCTTTACTTGTAGTCTATCATATACCCATCATCAATCTGATTAAAATTAAAGTGACGCAAATGAAGTTCAAAAAATACATAACAAATCTCTCATGTTAAAAGCAGGAGAAAAATTCTACTAAGATAACTTTTTTTAATTAATTGGTTTAATCAGAACGCATAACTATTTTTTTTTCTATTTTTAAGCAATAAACAACTATTATTAAGCATCATATATAAAATTCTAAAAAAAAAAAAGTCATCAAGAATAATATTGTAACCACATATTAAGCCATTAAGCCATTCGTTTTAGCAAATCACTCTAGGCTTTTCTTTGTTATTTTTTTCCTCCAAATAAATATCGTAAGCAATTTTTTTAAAAAGGATTTATATCTCTTCAAGGCCAACTCACAACAATTGACAATGAGAGTAAATCACAAACCTGAATAAAGCAGCACTGCCACTCAGTTGAAACTGTACCATCAACTGAATCATGATTCATGCTACAGCAAAATGGAAATTTCAAAGAAAATGATTCAACTTTAAAGTAATTGATAATAATTAGCCTAAGCATAGTTTTAAATCTGGGTATATGCAACAACAACTACCATTATGAAATGTGTATAAAAGAAAATTTTACACCAATCACAAATTGTCATGTCATACCTAAAGGTTCCACAAACTTGTTCAGTGACCAATTAAAAATGACTTGATGTCAATAACCAGTTCTATTTAAAGACTTGGAAAGAAACAATTACAAATTACCATGTGTAATTTAATGACACGGGCAAATCAACCATTTGTTGTCATGTGTCGTAAATTTTAACCAACTAAATTTAACAATTTGTCCTTTAAAACCCTACATGTTAAACGGGTCTAGGGTTACACATCAATCACTCTCTATAAATAAAGGTTCTTAGAAGAACCAAAGAGAGAGAGAATTTTTCTGCCACAAAGTGATGCTGAACTCAAGTTCAAAGGCTCCTTCATAGAAGAATTTCTCAAGCAATCAACAGTTTTCTACAAACTTCAACAAATCCCTAACCGCCTCCGCAAAGACTTCGACATTTTTCAGCTAGAAAGTTTTCCATTAGCACAAATCGGCTCCTCTTCCTAAACTTAGACGCGCCATCAATATGCTTCAAGCTCGATCATAAAATCGAAGAACACCAAGTCTTTGACTGCTTCTTCAACGATTTATTCGTCGTTCAACTTTTTGCTCATTATCAAGCTTTCGTCCACAACGATTGTCAACAACAAAGTCTCTACAGCTACCCTTAAATCATGGTTTTAAAGACCTTCATAGAACTTCGGTCGAGATCATACTAGCTCAACCCTCAAGTCAAAGATTTTAAGGAGATCGAATCAACAGAGTATTCTTGTATAGAATAAACACAAAGAGATTGTATCAGTTTTTATAAATCAACAAAAAATTGAATTTTTAGCATGCAATTTTAATTGTTTGATTTACAAGCATAAAATTTGTGTGTACAAATTTTTAGCACATCCTGTGGGACCTTTCAGCCTCTGATATCTTTCTCCTTCAACAAAATAAATTTTGTCATCAACACAATCAATTCTCATAGAACCAAAGATCAATCTCATTACTTCAACCAAAAAGATCGATTCTACTCCATTACCTGTCACAATCACCCAACTGAGTTATGAAGACCTAACTACTCACGACAGAACTATGTTGGATACTCTATAAGTTTTTGCAACCTAAGGCATCTCCAAAACTATACCATCTAGCTCACCAGATTTGTTAGTGGACAAGAAGTCAACTTAACGAACGAAGTTAGTAGGCAAGAATTCAACTTAACCAACGGAGTTCTTCACTAAACTATAATACACGTTAGGGGGAAATGTAACAACCCATCCCGGGTTGGCCACCCCCGAGACAGTGTTATTACATTTTGAAAATCTCAGCACGACACATATATGCAACAATAAAAGTAATACTAACAAAAAGTTTCACTTCAATCCTCAACCCTCAACAGGAGAAATACATCATTATAATCTTGACTTAAACATGATGTATAACGTAAAATGAATGAACATTTACAAATAAATTTTTATTTTATTTTCTCATTAGTCAAAGGATATGGACACGTACATGGCTTACAGAAAATGATTTCATCTAACTCTCAACCCACTAGACTATTTGTCTTGTCTGCTACCTGAAATCATTGTACAATGAGGGATGAGCTTTACAAGCTCAGTGAATTAAATTTACTAAAAGTATTCAATTTGTATAAGTAGTCCTTTAATATTTAATCATTTATATCTCATATGACTGGATAATATCATATAGTCTAACATTTAGATAGTTCCTATCATATCATACTTCTATGTTTCTTTCTCACCATAACTGTCTCTCTATGAGACTTATTCATGTATAAAAAAATTATAATAACAACAACACTTCAGTACTACAATCAATATTTAAAACAGATGCAATGTATGAATTATTATTAGGGAACGTCTTCTCATATGTCGACATGTTTTTATCTTAGACCGATGTCATCTCGGTTCTTTCATTTCTAGCATATACCGGCTGTCACGATTTTCATTTATTTCCAGCATATACCGGCTGTCATGGTTTTTCAATTAGACTGGCCCCCTCCCTGTGCTTTTATTTCATGCATATGCATATGAACAATGATATGAAATATGCATATGAACAATAATATAAAAACAAACATGGATTCAAATATTTAATTTAGCTATCCTGCCTTTCCTCAAATTTCTATTTGATCAATTTCACTAATTTCTTCTCCTCATATATCACATCAATTTATCAACCATAACTCGTCAAGAATTTCATTTATCACCTTCATTATTAAATCGACTCATTATTCTAATAATATTACTTCTCACATAATAATTTTCTACATGTCCAGTATTCCTATCATACCTATCAATAAATTTTTCATCTACCACAAAAGCATAAGCTAATAATTTATTTTAATATTATCACTAGATATTTCATTTTTATCTAGATTACTTAAAGTAAATCTAACTCACCACGTAGCACTTAGAGCTACTTGTGGATCACCTCATTGCCTTTCTTACTCCTCTCAGTAATTTCCCCCGGTTGCTGATCGTCAACACCTGATATAATATTTATATTAAATTTCTAATTTATTCTTCAATTCTTCATAATTTACAACCTTTGAAAATTCTCACTTTGAATTCCGAGAAATTTCATGTATGCTAAAAATTCAAAAATAAACTTCACACTATTACCTTTTGTTTTTCTTAGAGCTTCATGTGACTTTCTATAAAATTCTCCCGTAAACCCTTTCAAAAATTTGCTCTTTCAATATTTTTTTCGGTCCCCAAGTGTTTAAAGAAATAGAGTAATTTATATCGTAGTTGAAGGAAAACCAAACAGGATTTGGTAAGAAATAAAAAATAAAAAAAAAAAACTAAATTTTTTGTATTTTATAAGCCAAAAATCTAATCCATACTCAGCAGCCCCCCTCCCCAAATTGTTCCATGCAAAGGCCTTGCTGCCTTACATGCAGCAAGGCTTAAACCTCTTGGCAACAGGTGTTGCCACTTGTTGCCAAATTTTTTTTTTTTTGAATTGTTTTATAAAAATTTAACTTTTCGCATTTAAATATATATACATTATTTTAACTCTATGTCATATTTATTAAAGTACTTATTTACCCTTACTTTACAAATACGGGTATTACAATTCTACTCACCTTACAAAAATTTCGTCCCCGAAATTTTCTTGCCTAATTCATGAAAGAGTTTGGGGTATTCCTTCCTTATTCTTGCTTCATGCTCCCACGTGACTTCTTCAACGTCTTTGTTCCGTTATAATATTTGAATCAAAGAAATGACTTTATTGCGCAAGACTTGTTCCTTTCTATCTAGAATTCTGATCGGTATTTGCATAAAAGTCAAATCTTCCTGAAGTTTTATCGCCTGATCCGATATACTATGGGATTCATCGTGTAAATACTTTCTCAATAGTGACACATGAAACACATTATGTAATTGTTTTAACTCTGGGGGCAAATCCAATCGATATACTACTGGCCCAATTCTCTCAATCACCTCATATAGCCCCACAAATCTCGGGCTCAACTTTCCCTTCTTTTTAAACCTCAACATACCCTTCCACAGATATATCTTCAAAAATACCCAATCACCAACTTGAAACTCAAGAGGTCGTCTTCTTTTATCAGCATATCCCTTCTGTCTGTATGGGCTACTCTGAGGTTCTCCCTAACCAGTTTGATCCTCTCAGTAGTCAAATCTATCATTTTTGCAGCAAATATCTTTCTCTCTCCAACTTTTTCCCAGCAAACTGGAGTTCTACACCTTTTACCATATAGAGCCTCAAATGGTGCCATCCTAATACTAGTTTGATACTGATTATTGTATGCAAACTTGATCAAAGGCAAATAAGCATCCCAGCTCACTGAGAAACTCAATACACTTGCCCTCAGCATATCTTCTAGTATTCTGATAATTCTCTCTGTCTGCCCATCAGTTTGTGGATGGAAAGCTGTACTAAACTGTAATTGCATACCCATATCTTCTTGGAAACCTCTCTAAAATCTAGAGGTAAATCTAGAATCTCTATCTGATACAATTCTCAAGGGTACTACATGTAGTTTTACTATCTCTGTTACATATAATTCAGCCAACTTTTTAGGACTCCGTGTAGTTTTAATAGGAAGAAAATGTGAAGAATTAGAAAGTTTATCCACTATAATCCACAGAGAGTTATGTCATCTCTAGGTACGAGGAAAACCAGAGATAAAATCCATACTCACATTTTTCAATGGCCACTCAGGTACTAGAAAAGATTGTAATAAACCTGTTGGATGTCTATTCTCAGGCTTCACCTGTTGACAAGTCAAACATCGAGAAATATATTTCGCTACATCCTTCTTCATCCTTGACCACCAATAATTCTGTCTCAATCCCTTGTGCATCTTATTATTACCCGGGTGCATGGAATATACAGAATCATGAGCCTCCCTTAATATCTCCTTTCTCATCTCCACATTATTAGAAACACAAACTCTATACCCCAATACCATCATACCATCTTCTCTAATTCTAAACTCAGTTGGCTTCCCACTCAAAACTTCTCGTCTGATCTTTTCTGTCCCCTCATCTCTACCCTGCATTTGTAAAAAATGAACAATAATAGAAGATTGTACCACCATATTTGCCATCAATATTCCCCTATCATTGACACTCAACTGCATCCTCATTCTTCTTAATTCTATCATCAAGCTAGTATTATGACTCCTAATAGTAGTTAATCTCCTGGTAATCTTTTTACTCAATGCATCAGCTACTACATTAACCTTTCTTGGATGATAATGAATTGTACAGCCATAATCACAAATCTACTCCATCCACCTCATTTGCCTCAAATTCAACTCCTTCTGGGTCGGTAAATGGGTCAAGCTTTTATAGTCAATAAAAAATTCACAATTGGCTCCATATAGATGATGTCTTCAAATCTCAAAGCAAAAACTATGGCAGTCAATTCTAAATCATGGGTTGGATAATTCCTCTCATGGTTTTTCAATTGCCTAGATGCATAAGCTATAATTCTCCCATGTTACATCAACACATATCCTAACCCCTGATGTGATGCATCACTATATACCACAAATCCTTCATCACTAGAAAGAAGCACTAATACCGGAGCAGCAGTCAATTTTTCTTTCAACAGCTGAAAACTTCTCTCACATTCCTCTGACCACCTAAACTTCACGTCCTTCCTGATCAATTTAGTCAATGGTCCAGCAATCATAGAAAATTTTTGGATAAATCTCCTATAATAACCAGCCAACCCCAAAAAGCTTCTAATTTCAGTTACACTTATGGATCTTTCCCAATTCAACATTGCTTGTACTTTCTGTGAGTTAACTACGATCCCCTTTCCCGACACAACATACCCCAGGAAAGATATTTCACTCAACCAAAACTCATACTTAGAGAACTTTGCATATAATTTCTCTCTCCTCAGAATTTCCAACACTATCTCCAAATGTTGCATATGCTCATCTTCATTCTTAGAATATACCAGAATATCATCAATAAACACAATCACAAATCTATCCAAGAATGGTTTAAACACTTGATTCATTAGGTTCATAAATATTGTAGGAGCATTAGTCAACCCAAATGTCATCACCATAAACTCATGATAGCTATAACGTGTCCTAAAAGCAGTCTTAGGCACGTCCCCTTCCTTTATCCTCAATTGATGATAATCCGATCTCAGGTCTATTTTGGAAAACACCCTAGCTCCCTGTAACTGCTCGAATAAATCATCTATCTTGGGAAAAAGGATATCTATTCTTGATGGTGATCTTATTCAACTGTCTATAATCAATACATAACCTCATTGTCTCATCCTTCTTCTTGACAAACAACACAGGGGCTCCGCAGGTAACATACTAGGTCGAATAAATTGTTTATCTAGTAACTCCTGAAACTGAACTTTCAACTCTCTCAGTTCAACTGGTGTCATTCTATAGGGTGCTGATCCTGGAATTACTTCAATGGAAAACTCAATCTTCCTATTGGGAGGTAAACCAAGCAACTCTTCAGAGAATATGTCAGAAAAATCTTTCACTACCAAGATTTCTTCTAACTTCCTACTTTCCTTGCTAGAATCCACCACATATGTCAAATACCCTTCACAACCCTTCTTCGACCATTTGCTAGCAGTTAAGGTAGAAATAAGACAGTCAGCAAGTATCTTACGTTCTCCCTGAAAATTAAACTTCTCATGTCCGGGTATCTTGAACACCACCATTTTCCTAAAACAATCTGCCCAAGCATGATATATGATAACCAATTCATCCCCAGAATTAAATCAAAATCTGTCATATCTAAAGGCAATAAATCAACTTCAAATTCTCTATCAGCAATATTAATCACACAACCTCGATAAATTGTCCTGATAATAACCATATCTCCAGTAGGAACCTCAATAATAATCGCATGCATCAAAGGACTAGTACTAGCATCAATAGATTTCATATATATGCTAGATGCAAAAGAATGGGTTGCACTAGGATCAATCAATAATCTAGCAAGCCTACCAATGATAGATATCATACCCATAACAACATCAAGAGTGGCTTGTGCATCCAGTTGGGTCAATACATAGACTCTGCTGTCTTTGGACTGAAACTGGCTGCCACATCCTCTCTCAGCTACTTATCGTCGACCTCTGCCCCGCAAACTCTCTGATCCACCACCTCTCTCCACTGGTCTTCTCCCAACACTTTCAATGCATATGTCAGCAGATCTCCTTATTGAGCAATCTGTAGCAACATGTCCTCTTTCACCACATACAAAACATATCTATGCAGGGCAATTCTGAGACAGATGCCCCGTTTGATTACATCTAAAGCAAACCCTTGCATCTCGATCATATATAAGGTTATCACTTCCCCCTGGTGGCATACTTACTCCTCTACTATAACTCTCAATTCTCATAGTTTGTCTCTCAAATATAGGGGTCCCATCGATATTACTCTGAGCTACAGAAGAACCAAATCTTGTTTGCCTGTGACTCTGCACTACAGTTTTGTGACAAGGAACGCCCCCTCTGTGGTGGTCTCTCGCCCTGTACACCCATATTGCTACCAACTCTAGGCCTCTCAAATCTAGAACTCTTCAGTCAATCTCTCATACCTCTAAACTCTATAAAATCCTTCTTAATCTGTAATGTTTTATCCACCAGTACAACATTATTTCCTATGCCCAAATAAGAGAGTTTAGTCTGAATGTCATAGTATAATCCGTCTAAAAATCTCTTACATTTTCTCTCCTCCGTATTCACTAATTCAGGTAAAAACCTTGACAAGGCTATGAATATACTATCATATTCAGCCATCAATAAATTACCCTGCCTTAAATGAATAAAATCTCTCTCTTGCTGTGCCCGAAAGGTATCTGGAAAATACTTCGCAAAGAACTCATGCTTAAACTTACTCCAAGTTAAAAGTTGTTCTACTTGTGTGCTTACCTTGGGCAAAATATCCTTCAACCATTGAGAAGCCTCGCCCTCTAGTATAAATGAAGTAAAAGCAACCTTCTGTCTATTTGTCACTGGTAAAACCTCAAAATATTTTTGACATGTCTGATCCACTACTCAGCTTCTACAGGATTTACAGATCCTCTAAAAAACTGGGGTTTAAATTTAAGAAATCTCACAAAACAATCACCTTGCATCTCATGTACAAACACACATTCTCCCTCATGAACCTCTTGTCTCACCACATCAAATTCTCTTATACTCCTTTCCTCTAATATTCTCTGCAGATTTTCAGCCCTTTCTTCAACTGCATTCATCCTCTCTATAGCACGAATAAGTGCTTCTCTCAGTTCATCATTCCTAACCTCAGATTCTCTCTTAGCTCTACTAGTACTAGCTGCACTATTAAAATGTTCCCTCACAGGAACCACAGACTCAACTTCCTCCACTGCTTCAGTTCTTCTAAAAATTGGGGGTCTACCACAGCTCCTCTGATTTAGAACTCTACCTCTAACTCTAGCACGTCCACGTGTCATCTTCAGAATCTTCATTAAAATATAGTTTATTTAAATCTTTCACTTCTTAAAGTTCTCATGCAGTCTACAACATCATAAAACCTAATACTTTGATACCAAAATTGTAATGACCCATCCTGGGTTAGCCACCCCCGAGACAGTGTCATCACATTTTGAAAATCCCAGCATAACACATATATGCAACAATAAAAGTAATACTAATAGAAATTTTCACTTCAATCCTCAACCCTCAACAGGGGAGATACATCATTTTGATCTTGACTTAAACATTATATATAACGTAAAAGACATAAATATTTACAAATAAATTTTTATTTTATTTTCTCATTAGTCTGAGGATGTGGACACGTACGTGGCTTACAAAAAATAATTTCATCTGACTCTTAACCCACCAGACTAATTGTCCTATCTGCTACCTGAAATCATTGTACAATGAGGGATGAGCTTCACAAGCTCAGTGAATTAAATTTACTAAAAGTAGTCAATTTGTATAAATAGTCCTTTAATATTTAATCATTTATATCTCATATGACTGGATAATAGCATATAGTCTAACATTTAGATAGTTCCTATCATATCGTATTTCTATATTTCTTTCTCACCATAACTGTCTCTCTATGAGACTCATTCATCTATAAAAAAATTTATAATAACAACAACACTTCAGTAATACAATCAATATTTAAAACAGATGCAATGCATGAATTATTATTAAGGAACGTCTTCTAGCATGTCAACATGTTTTTATCTTAGACCATCCCCCTCCCGGTTCTTTCATTTCTAGCATATACCGGCTGTCACAGTTTTCATTTATTTTCAGCATATACTAGCTGTCACGGTTTTCATTTATTTCCCGCACATACCGGTTGTCACGATTTTTCAATTAGACCGGCCCCCTCCTGTTCTTTTATTTCATGTATATGCATATGAACAATGATATGAAATATACATATGAACAATAATATAAAAACAAACATGGATTCAAATATTTAATTTAGTTATCCTGGATTTCCTCAAATTTCTATTTAATCAATTTTACTAATTTCTTCTCCTCATATATCACATCAATTTATCAACCATAACTTGTCGAGAATTTCATTTATCACCTTCATTTTTAAATCGACTCATTATTCTAATAATATTACTTCTCACATAATAATTTTCTATATGTCTAATATTCTTACCATACTTATCAATAAATTTTTCATCTACCACCAAAGCACAAGCTAATAATTTATTTTAATATTATCACTAGATATTTCATTTTTATCTAGATTACTTAAAGCAAATCTAACTCACCACATAGCACTTAGAGCTACTCGTGGATCACCTCCTTGCTTTTCCTGCTCCTCTCAGCAATTTTCCCCGGTTGCTGATCGTCAACACTTGAAATAATATTTATATTAAATTTCTAATTTATTCTTCAATTCTTCATAATTTACACCCTTTGAAAATTCTCACTTTGAATTAAGGGAAATTTCATGTATGCTAAAAATTCAAAAATAAATTTCATGTTATTACCTTCTGTTTTTCTTAGCGCTTCCCGTGACTCTCTATAAAATTCTCTCGTAAACCCCTTCAAAATTTTGCTCTTTCAACCTTTCTTTCGTTCTCCAAGTATTTAAAGAAATAGAGTAATTTATATCATAGTTGAAGGAAAACCAAACAGGATTTGGTAAAAAATAAAAAAAAATAAAAAACTAAACTTTTCGTATTTTATAAGCCGAAAATATAATCCATACTCAGCAGCCCCCTCCCAAATTGTTCCACGTAAAGGCTTTGCTGCCTTACATGCAACAAGGCTTAAACCTCTTGGCAACAGGTGTTGCCACCTGTTACCAGATTTCATTTATTTCCAGCATACACTGGATGTCACGGTTTTTCAATTAGACCGGCCCCCTCCCGGTTCTTTTCTTTCATGCATATGCATATGAACAATGATATGAAATATATATATATATATATATATATATATATATATATATATATATACATATATATGAACAATAATATAAAAACAAACATGGATTCAAATATTTAATTTAGCAATCATGTCTTTCCTCAAATTTCTATTTGATCAATTTCACTAATTTTTTCTCCTCATATATCACATCAATTTATCAACCATAACTCATCAAGAATTTCATTTATCACCTTCCTTATTAAATTGACTCATTATCTAATAATATTAATTCTCACATAATAATTTTCTACATGTCCAATATTCCTATCATACCTATCAATAAATTTTTCATCTTCCACCAAAGCATAAGCTAATAATTTATTTTAATATTATCACTACATATTTAATTTTTATCTAGATTTCTTAAAGTAAATCTAACTCATCACGTAACACTTAGAGCTATTTGTAGATCACCTTATTGCCTTTCCTACTCCTCTCAGCAATTTTCCTCGGTTGCTGATCGTCAACACCTGACATAATATTTATATTAAATTTATAATTTATTCTTCAATTCTTCATAATTTACAACCTTTGAAAATTTCCACTTTGAATTCCGGGAAATTTCATGTATGCTAAAAATTCAAAAATAAACTTCACGTTATTACCTTTTGTTTTTCTTAGAGCTTCATGTGACTCTCTATAAAATTCTCCCATAAACCCCTTCAAAAATTTGCTCTTTCAACATTTCTTTCAATCCCCAAGTGTTTAAAGAAATAAAGTAATTTATATCGTAGTTGAAGGAAAACCAAACAAGATTTGGTAAAAAATAAAAAAAAAACTAAACTTTTCATATTTTATAAGCCAAAAATCTAATCCATACTCAACAACCCCCCTCCCCAAATTGTTCCACGCAAAGGCCTTGCTGTCTTACATGCAGCAAGGCTTAAACCTCTTAGCAACAGGTATTGCCACTTGTTGCCAGATTTTTTTTTGTCTCTTCTAGAGAACCATATTTTTTTTTTCTTCTTCTTCTTTTAGACGACTCCAGATTTTTTTTGAATTGTTTTATAAAAATTTCTTTTAGCATTTAAATATATATATATATATATATATTATTTTAACTCTATTTCATATTTATTAAAATACTTCTTTACTCTTACTTTATAAATACGGGTATTACAAGAAAATCCTTACGCTCTGTTTCTCCAAATTATTTGAGTATGGCCCCATACTCTAAGTTTATATTTGGGAGTCCTAGATGTGAGGCTATCACTATGAATCATCATTTGCTCTTTTCTCCATATAAAGTTATGTCCATCATAGTGACCAACGTTACTACACTAGAAAAGAGATTTGCTGATATGGAAATTAGGTTAGTGACTCTAACCCGGTCAATCGAGGAGAAGGATTAAGAAATTATGTTTCTCAAAAATTAAGTTGGAGAACAAGACAATGTTGGTTCATTTCGAAGCCTATCACATCAACCAACTTTCACTCAAAATAAGAGCGTTGAAGATGCTTCCAAGAAGTTAGAAGGAATGCAAGGCCCAAATCGCGCTTCTTCAAGCTTCGCAACTTATATGGCTTCATTGTTAATCCAGCAACTACAAGACATTATTAACATTGTTTTCAAAGTTTGCTTTTGTACTCTAAGCCTTATACTAAAAAAGCTAGATAATATTAGAATGTCTATCGGTTATCAACCTCACAAGTTCCAACAGTTCGATGGGAAAGAAAATCCTAAACAACATGTTGCTCACTTCTTTGAGACCTGCAACAACACTAGTACATATGACAATCTTCTTGTCAAGTAGTTTATGAGGTCACTCAAAGCAAGCACTTTCGATTCGTATACTGATTTAAAGTCTAATCCATCGATAGTTAGGAAAAGCTAGAAAGAGAGTTCTTGAACCACTTTTTCAAGGCTCGTCGTATAGTGAACATGACGGAACTCACCAACACCAAGCAATGGAAGAATGAACAAGTTGTTGACTACATCAAATTATGGAGAGCTTGAAGTCTTAACTATAAAGATCGACTTTCAAAAACCTTAATTGTCGAAATTTATATTCAAGGCATGCATTGGAGACTTTTTTTATATTCTCAAGCGAATCCAACCACGCACATTCGAAGAACTTACGACTTGTGAGAATGACATGAAAATAAGCATTGCTAACTCTGGAAATTAACAAACTTTTGTCATTGATCTAACAAAAGAAATAAAATAGATGGAGGATTGTGATGAGGCTCCAATAAGCTCGAGCATCACCAATGTCTATGCCACCCTTTCTTCCGCAGAGAGCAAATATTCAAATCAATTTCCATAGTGATGAAGCTAAAAGATCTCTTTAATATGAGGCTAAACTGTTAGTAAAACTCCTTGAAACGAGTATAAACTATCATCAAGTATCAAGCGACGTCCAAAGTTTGCAGCAAGAGTTTACAAGTATTTGAGAAAAGTTCTTCAAACAATTTTTGAGGAAAATTAAAATGAGTTCTTAAGAAAGCAACTACAAATCTCCTTAACATGAGTTTAAGCTTTCTTTCAAAAGGAAAAAAAAATTAATGGTCCTTGGCAAGAGTATAAACTACCTCTCTTACAAGGAACAACTTCAAATCCTCATGTTAATGGATGATTTCTTTGCACAAGGTGTTGATATGTTGATTTTTCTGCAGTGTTTTAATCAAGTGAAGTATATTCTGACTATGATATGAGCTTCTCTTTGTCTTCACGTTTCTAAGCAATGATACTGCACTAGTGTGTATGGCAACTCTCTTCTTGATTGTGAATGCTATTTAGTTTTTATATCTATATTGCACTGAGATTTGATTGCTCTGGATCTTTAAATATGGTTTGTTGTCTGTCTATTTCTTAAATTCACTTTAGTTGTAGAGACTTATTACTATAGATATTTAAATATGGTTTGTTTTCTGTTTATGTAACGACCCATCCCGGGTTGGCCACCACTGAGACGGTGTCGTCACGTTTTGAAATCCCAGCTCGACACATATATGCAACAATATAAAAACATCAATCAACTAAATGTGTGTGTGTGTGTGTGTGTATATATATACATATATATACACACATATCAATCCTCAACCGTCAACCGATGAGTTACATTATTTAATTTCAACTGAAATAATATACACAACATATGATGCATGGATATTTACACACAAAAAATCCATTAGTTTGAGGATGTGGACCACATGACATACAAAAAGTGATTCAGTCTAAATCTCAGCCCATAATTCTATCTGTCCTGCCTGCTACCTGAAATTATTTAACAATGAGAAGTGAGCTTCACAAGCTCAGTGAATTAAATTTACTAAAATTACTCAATTATATACTTCTAGTCACATCTTATAATTCAATCGTTTCTAATTCACTAATATTAATCATCTATTTCTTCACATATAACTTTTCATTCTTTAAAATCATCTTCCAATATTCATTCATCTATTATCTCATATAATTCAATAATAACATTCTATTATCACTACTCATATCATAATTCCAATCATTTATCAATACGTTATTAAATTAATCATCAAACATATCAATTTTTCTTCTCATATATTTAATCATCTGAGATTATCAATTCAACATCATTATTTACCTCGTTATGAGGTTCGTAGCATATAATTAATCAATAAAATAATTTTTATCATATAATACTTTCGTATTTCTTTCTCATCATATCCGTCTCTCTGTGAGACTCATTTGTCTATCAATAATTTCACAATCAACACTGATACTCTAGCATCTCAATCAATAATAATCAATATTTAAAACAAATGCAATACATGAATTTAAATTATCTTTCTTTCTTTCTCATCAGATCATTTCATATTATCATTTGAGAACGTCTTCCTACATGTCAACATGTTTCAACAAGACTAGCTGCCTTCCTGGTCTTTTCGGCTAGACCAGTTGCCTTCCTGGTCTTCTATTTTCAGCTAGATCGATTACCTTCTCGGTCTTTTATTTTCAGCTAGACTGGTTGTCTTCCCAGTCTTTTATTTTATGTATATGAGCAATAATATGAAAACAAGCAGACCAGCTGCCTTCTTGGTCTTTTATTTCATGTATATGAGCAATAATATGAAAATAAGCATACATTCAAGCATTCAATTTAGCTATCCAGCTCTTTCTCAAAATTATTATTTTTATTATATTCATTAAATTATATCCTCATATATCATATCCACTTTTCAATAATATTTTTTTAGAAATTTCATAAAGATTTTCAGCATATTTTTCATTTATCTATCCTATCTAAAATATAAATTCTCATATAATTAATATTCAACACACTTTCCAATTCCTAATCAATAAATAAATCAATTTTCATATATAATAGAAAATGCATCCTTAAATCATTGTAATTCACCCGTTTCTTCAAATATCATAATGTCATATTTTTATTGGTTTCGATTACTAAAAGTAAATCTAACTCACCACGTAGCACTTAAAGCTACTTGTGGATCACCTCATTGTCTTTCCTACTTCTTTCAGCAATTTCACCCGATTGCTAATCGTCAACACCTCAAATATGATGAAGTCTTGCTATTGTAATTAAATGATTGTACTATCTCTAATATTGGAGAAATTTTCTTTATAACTTTTTGCTAAGAAATTCGAATTGAAGAAAGAAGAAAACCAAACGAGATTTGGTAAGAAAAATAAAACAAAAACAAAAAAAACTGAATTTTATATTAAACTATTTATATATGCTGCCACCATTCTTCATTGTATTCTTTGTTGTCAATCATGTGCACTTGCATGCTTTTAAGGTTACACTTGGACATCCAGGTGTTTATCCTTCCTTTTTTTTTTTTCTTGTAACCCCAAACAACCACCTATATGGACGTTTCTGTTTGTTTTTTTTTTCTCTCTTTTGTAACCAAACCTGGACGTTTCCAGTTTTTTTTTTTCAAAAGAATTATTTTATTCAATAATAAATTTTTCATATATATATATATTATTTTAATTCCATTTCATATCTACCAAATTACTTATTTACCCTTACTTTAAGAACACAAGTATTACAATTCTACCCACCTTACAAAAATTTCGTTCCCGAAATTTTCTTACCTAACTCATGAAAAAGTTGGGGATGCCCCTTCCTCATTCTTGTCTCATGCTCCTAGGTAATTTCTTCAACATCTTTGTTCTGCCATAATACTTGAATCAAAGGAATAACTTTATTACGCAAGACTTGTTCCTTTCTGTCTAGAATTCTGATTGGTACTTGCATAAATGTCAAATCTTCTTGAAGTTTAACAGTCTGAGTTGAAATATTATAGGATTCATCATGTAAATACATTCTCGAAAGTGACACATGAAACACATTGTGTAATTGTTTTAACTTTGGAGGCAAATCAGATCTGTATGCTACTGGTCCAACTCTTTCAATTACCTCATATGGCCCCACAAATCTCGGACTTTACTTTCTTTTCTTTTTAAATCTCAAATCCTTTCACGGAGATATCTTCAAAAACACCTAATCACCAACCCCAAACTCAAGAGGTTGTCTTATATTATTAGCAAACCCTTTATATCTGTTTTGTGTTGCTCTAAGTTTCTCTTTAATTAATTTGATTATTTCTATAGTCAAATCTATCATATCTAGACCAAATATCTTTTTCTCTCTAACCTCTTCCCAACATACTGGAGTTTTGCGCATCTTACCATATAAAGCCTCAAATGGTTGCATCCCAATACTAGCTTGATATTGATCATTGTATGCAAATTCAATAAAAAGTAAATAAGCATCCCAACTCACTCAGAAACTCAGTACACTTGCCCTTAGCATATCTTCTAGTATTTTAATGATCCTTTGAGTCTGCCCATCAGTTTAAGGATGAAAAGCTGTACTAAACTGCAATTGTGTACCCATAGCTTTCTGAAAGCATCTTCAAAACCAATATGTAAATCTAGCATCTCTATTTGATACTATGATCAATGGTACTTCATGCAACCTCACAATCTCAACTAGATACAGTTCAACCAACTTTTTAGGACACTAATTAGTTTTAATTGGAAGAAATTGAGATGACTTAGAAAGTCTATATACTATCACTCACACTGTATCGTGACCTTTTTGGGTATGGGAAAATCCCGAAACAAAATCTATACTCACATTTTTCTATGGTCATTCAAGCTCAAGAAGAGGCTGTAGTAAGCCTTCGGATGTTTATTCTCTGGCTTCACTTGTTGACAAGCCAAACTTCTAGAAATAAATTCAGCTGCATCCCTCTTCAATCCTGACCACTAGTAATTCTATCTCAATCCTCTATGCATCTTATTATTACTCGGGTGCATCGAATATACAATCATGTGCCTCTCTTAATATCTTTTTTCTCAACTCAGCATCATTGGGAACACAAATCATATGTTTCAATACCAAAATACCATCATTTCTAATCTTGAACACATATTGCTTTCTACTAAGCACTTCCTACTTAATCTTCTCTGTCTCCTCATCTCTACCTTGCATTTCTAATAAGCATTCTACAATGGATGACTGTACAACCATGTTTTCCAATAATACTCATCTATCACTAATATTCAAGTTCATTATCATCTCTCTCAACTCTACTATTAAATTCACATCATGGCTCCTTATAGTAGGTAATCTTTGTGTAGATTTTCTACTTAATGCATTAGCTACCACATTCATTTTTCCTATATGGTAATGTATCGTACAATCATAATCACTAATCAACTCCATCCAATGCCTCTATCTCAAATTTAGCCCTCTATGGGTATTTAAGTATATTAAACTCTTATGGTCAGTAAATATCTCATAAGTGACTTCATACAGATGATGTATCCAAATCTTCAAACCAAACACTATGGAAGCCAATTCTAAGTCATGGGTCATGTAATTTCTTTCAGGATTCTTCTATTTCCTAGAAGCATATACCACTACCTTCCCATGTTGCATCAACACACATCCCAACCCTTGATACGAAGCATCACTATACACAACAAATCCTTCATTACTAGAAGAAAACACCAACACTAAAGCAATAGTTAATTTTTTTTTTAGTAATTAGAAACTTTTCTCACACTCCCCAGACTATACAAATCTCACTTCTTCCTGGTCAATCTAGTCAATAGTACTGCAATAATAGAAAAATTCTGAATGAATCTTCTATAATAACCAGTTAACCCTAAGAAGATTCTAATCCCAGTCATATTAGTTGGTTTCTCACAACTCAACATTGTTTTTCCCTTCTATGGATCAATTTTAATACTATCTCCAGATACTACATGCCCTAAGAAAGTTACTTCATTCAGCCAGAACTCACATTTAGAAAAATATAACATACAATCTCTCTCTCCTCAAAATCTCAAACACAATTTCTAAATATTTTACATGCTTTTCCTTAGTCTTATAATACACCAAGATGTCATTAATGAACCCAACCACAAAATTATCAAGAAATTGTTTAAAAATTTTATTCATCAAGTCCACGAATGTTGTTGGAGCATTAGTCAACCCAAATGGCATCACAAGAAACTCATGACCATAACATGTCCTAAAAATAGTCTTAGGAACGTCTCCCTCATTTATCCTTAACTAGTGATAACCTGATCTCAGGTTTATTTTTGAAAACACTCTCGCTCTCTTCAACGGTTCAAACAAATCATCTCTCCTAGACAAATAATATTTGTTATTAACAGTGATCTTGTTCAGTTGTCTATAGTCTATATACAATCTTGTCGTTCTATCTTTCTTCTTCACAAACAATACATAGGCTCCCCATGGTGATACACTTGGTCGAATAAATTATTTGTCTAACAATTTGATAAGTGCTTAAATAGTCATATTTAAGCCCCTTAATTTACGCTTGTTAGGCTCTTTATTTATCTATTTTAGTAGATTCTATTTCATTTTTGTGTTTTATGTGTTTTTCACAGGGCTTGGGCAAAAAGATGACATTTTGGAGCTTTAAGGGATGAAAAGTAAAGTTCTGCAAATCCAACAAGGTGTGCTCGAGCGCACCTTTCTTATGATTGAGTGCACAGCACACGAGCGCACACTTAGAAGGCTCGAGCGCACATCTGCACTCGAGCGCAACCCGCATACACTCAAGTGCACACACTCCAGAGGCAGCAGAACCAGATATGGAAAGAAGTCTCTGGACCTCAAATAGGAAATTAGGGGTTCAGAGCACCTTTAAAGCCCTATATATAGCCTTGTAAAACACAGAAACCATACCTTTTGTTTTTGAGACTTGAAGTTGTAAGCTTAGGAGAGGAATTGATGACTTGTCTCCCGAGTCTTCTTCGGGTTTTATTTTTCTGTTTTTGTTTCATTATGGTTATAATGTTTAGTTTAACTAGTATGTGTAACTAAACTCTTATAGGGCTCGATTGAAGCCCTAGTTATGCTTTTCCACACATATATTCATTGATTACTTTTGCCTATAGCCACGTTATAATGCTTAACTTGATTAGTACCTGTTTGTATTTAAATTCCTCATATGTATGTGTCTGATCAATTTAAGCGTGTGGTATGGATTGGTTAGTTGAATCAATTTGGATGACCGAGTCCTGGGTTCAACAAAAGTAACAAAAGATATCCACACCGGATTCTTGGGTTAATCAACATGGGAAACTGGGAGCGGACCAAGCCCTAGGACCCGTGTGGTTGTCGATCTCCACAGCTCTTATGATCTCTTAAGGAACAACTCAGTATACACCCATGTTGAATCCCTTAAGAGATAAAAGAGTTAGAGTATACACCATGCCTAACTCGTTGCTTAGGGAGATCAATAGCCTAAGGTGTGGACCAAGCCCTTAGGTTGGCAACCATTAGGTATTCATAATAAGGCTAGAGCATTAGCACCTTACTTAGTGGGAAAGTGTAATTAGTGGTGGATATCACAGTCCAATGTCCTTATTATTATTAACTCACACCTCACATTTATTTCTCTTTTTACTTTGGAAAACTAATTCCAAATCGAAATTCACCAATCCCTGTGGAAATGATCTCGCATTTGCACACTATGCTACCATTGACCTTGTGCACTTGCAAGTAAAACAAGTACGATTATTTACTTATTTATTTAGGTACATAAACGTGCAACAAGTTTTTGGCGCCGTTGCCGGGGATTGCACTTAAATTTCTTTTTAGAATTACTTTTTCATTTAGTTTAATCATTATTTCTTTTTCATTATATTTCTAGTTTTATCAACAAAAAAAATCTCAAAAATTTTAAGTTTCTATTTTCATCTTATTTTTATTTTATAACCCTAATCGAATTCTTTCTGTTTTCTGTTTCAGGCACTCCAGGTGAGCTCTCTGTGCCACTTGTGATCGAGCGCACCCTCCTGTGCGATCGAGCGCAACTGAGGCAGAGAGTTACCCGAGCAGTAATGTTTGATTGTTGCACTTAAGTGACTGCCATCGATTCATGCACGGGCTTCGATCCAAGCATCCAGCGTTATTCCCCCTCTATATTGAGCTTGAACGAACGATCCGACAAAGGCTTTGAGATAACTCGGAAGAGGTAGAAGAAGGAATTGAGGAAGAAGTACCAATGGCAGAACAGATCGACAATCCGCAACCACCTGAGCGGAGGCCGATGAAGCAATCCTTCATCCCACAGAACCTCGATCAACCATCGTGCATTACGTATCAACCTGAGGCAGAAGGAAACTACTATATATCTCCACAGATACTCAGTGCACTGACTCACTTTAGGGGTATACCTAATGAGGACCCATACTTGCACCTTCGAGAGTTCTTCGATCTTTGCAAATTCCAGCACATCCGAGGCTTAGACCAAGAAGGAATAAGGTTAATTATTTTCCCTTTTTCCATAAAAGATAATGCTAAACTGTGGTACAATTCCTTGCTTGCAGTTTCTATCCACACGTGGGAGGAGTTGGCTAGCAAATTCTTAAGGAAGTTTTTCCCAGCCTAAAAGACGAGGCAAATGAGAAAGGAAATTCAGTCCTTCCAACAAAAGGATGGAGATCTATTTTTCGAGGCCTGGGGACATTTCAACAAGTTGCTACTCAAATTCCCACACCATAACCTACCTCAAGACGAATTGGTACAAGCTTTCTATGAAGGTTTGAGTGATACTAACAAAAATATTGGGGATTCAGGTTGTGGATGAGTGCTGATGGAGAAAAGCAGTGGAGAAGCGATGGAACTCTTCGAAACCCTAAGTGAACACACTCAGCAGTTCTCCTCTCGAGGAAGGCATGTAACTAAAAGTAAAGGTATGTATGAGGTAAATTTAAATGGAGGATTGTCTACTCGGATAGCTGTTGTGGAGAGGAAACTAGACCTGTTAGTTAAAGCCATGGCTGCCCAGAATGCTTCACCTAACCCACCAGCTACATCACTCCAGCTATGTGCTATTTGTTCTCAATTTGATCATAATACTGATGCGTGTCCCTTGTATTCATCTATAAATCATGAGCAAGCAAACTTTGTGGGACCAAACAACTATCCACTAAAGAACAATCCTTATGCAAACACCTACAACCCTGGATGGCGGAATCACCCAAATTTTTTCTTGGAGCAACAATCAGAACAGTCAAGGGCAGCAAAGAAACTTCCAACTAGTAGCCCACTCAGCTCCCGAGACAAAGAAAAGTGACCTCGAAAGTCTTGTGAGGCAATTGGCATCATAGCAGCAACAACTAATAACTTCACATGAACAAATCATGGAAGAAACTAGGCAGTTTCGGACTGAGATGAGACAAATCACTGCAAAACATGATCAAGCCATTCAAGGATTAGAGATACAAATGGGGCAATTGGCCAATAAACTAAGTAGTAGAAAACAAGGTGAGCTTCCCGCCCAACTAATACCTAATCCAAGAGGACATCAATAATTGAATGCTGTGACAACCCTGAGAAGTGGAAAGATCATAGGCATCGATGAGCCTGCACGAGCATCTCCAGCCAAAGCATCCACTTCTAAGGTAAGTGAGATAAAAAAAGGTAAATGCACCTCCACCCTTCCCTCAAAGGTTAGTAAAGTCTAAAAAAAATACTAAACTGAGTGATATTTTCGAAACTTTGAAAAATGTGAAAATAAACATTCCTTTATTAGATGCAGTTAAACAAATTCCTGCGTATGCTAAGTTTTTAAAAGATTGTTGCACTAAAAAAATGAAGTTTCAGGAACATGAGACAGTAGCCCTAACTGAAGAGGTAAATGTTGTGCTATTAAGGAAATTACCACCAAAACTAAAAGATCCGGGTAGTTTTACCATTCCTTGCAGGCTAGGTGACTAGCTATTCGAGCATGCACTATTAGATCTAGGAGTGAGTGTCAATCTACTGCCATACAGTGTATTCGAGACACTAAGGTTGGGAGAGCTTCAACCAATCTCCATCACTTTGCAATTGGCTGATAGAAGCATCAAATGACCGAGAGGTATCCTCGAGGATGTTTTGGTAAGAGTAGGTAAATTTATTTTATCTGTTGATTTCATTGTCTTAGATATGGAAGTATGTCATATGCCATTGCCACTCCTCATCATCCTAGGAATACCATTTATGATCACAACCGACACAAATATTAGTGTAAAAATGAGCATTGTCACTATGAAAGTAAATGATGAGGAGATGGAATTCAAAATATTTAATACCTTAGAATCAACCAAAAATGATAATGAATATTCTAATATAAGCTTATTGCAAGGTATTGTTGAAAAAGGTTCTCAGGTCCATCACATCGCTCTATTTGAGACCATCCCCACCCATAGTGACGTAAGATTGGACATTAGGCTAGCAGATGACAATGTGATTAAAGACTTCGATAGAGCTGTGCACCCCGCCAAGAACACACCAAGGCCTGTAAGTAAGTATAACCCTCAAGTTGAAAATCTTGAACTTACTAATACTATTTTTCCCCATTTTATTGACCAGGCACCAAAATTAGAGAGGCAGCAGCTGTCAAGGGCACTTGAACCACCTGATGTGGGCTCTAAGTGCCACCTTCAAAGAAAATAGCATTGAAGCTACTACAGAGAGTGTTTGAGCAATCCCCACTTGTATAATATATAGCTCAAGTGCCTCTATCGCGGTTAGTGGTACTGAAGCCACTAAAGTACGGTAAGGTTAAGGTTGTATTGTTCTTACTTTATCATGCTAGACTTGGTAAGTTTTTTTATTTTTATTTTGTCCATACATGCTGCCTTGCGCTCGAGCGCACATCCACTACGCCCATCATGAACAAGCACACTTGTGTATAAGTATGATCGAGCACATTTCACTATGCACTCGAGAACACTCGAGGCAGAGAAGGCACGTGAAGGCTTTTATTCACACTTCACTCACAAATTCATTTTTCTTATCTTACGCTCCAGGGCACTTCCTATTTCCATCTATCGCACTTACCTTCACCCAACTCAAAATCTACTTCTAAACCTCCCTCTCACCTCCGGCACCCCACACCACTACTACCTCACTACCATAAATGAACACCACCACCAGCACAACAAACTTTATTTCTCTTTCCCACTGCATAACCATTGTCGTCCTTAGAACATAAGGTATACCCATATTTTTATTTCTAAATATTTATACACCATCACACATGGTTCTTGATTGATGAAATCTTTCTACGATTATTTATCTTGTGTTATGGTTGTTTTTGATTGAAATTATTTCATATTTGCAGGGGGTTAGGATCGAGTTTGTGGGTTATGTTTTTCTACAGCTTCGAGTGTTTGGTGCACATCAACTGTTCGACAAATTGTCTAACTCAGTGCGCTTGAGTACTGGTACTTTGTGATTGAGCGTACCTCAATCTGTGCGATCGAGCGTAATCACACCAGAAGCTTTCTACAAACACATGGCCTCCACCTCCCAAGTTTTCAGCAGCTGCGACCAGGCATCCCGGCCCAGTTTCGAGCAGTGTGAAATACTGTTCGAGACTACATTTAACATAGATGAAGACTTCAAGAGTTTGGACACCACAAGATGGGCGGTTCAGGAGTTCAAAAACTGGGGTCTCAAGCGGCTGTTCAAGCCGGTCTGTTCGACAGCATACGAAAACCTGACCTATGACTGCACCAGACCAGAGATTCTATCATCCTCAGTCCAGGGCAGGTTCATAGAGCTGATCACCACCGACATCACCAGTTCTCTCCATTACAGTGATGAGTCCTCTCTAGAGGGCAGCCATATGGAGGAGTAGCCAGACCCGTTTTCTCTGCCACACATCATCGAGGACATGTGTACGGGCCAGTATACGGACCAGCACAACAATGCGGGGAGCTAGTCAAGGTTCCTTCCCTGTTTATGGTTTGTAGATTCTATCCTCTAACGTAACGTGTGTCCTTTGGGGTATAAGACACAGAGGAGGGATCAGTTCCTGCAGGCTCTCTATGCCTTTCATCGGGGTCACTAGTACTCTATCCCAACAGTCATATGGAGTCAGATACACAAGTTCTGGGACAGTGTACATAGTGGTCAGACTACCACGGCTAATGCGTGGGGACTCTCATTCCCTTTCTTGCTTAGCCACATGTTCAAGAAGAAGGGGATTAGAGGCTCCTCTATAGATGGGCCAGTTAGCGATCATCCATTCTTTGGGAGAGCTTAGTGGAGCCTTAGCCAGTCCCACATGCCTCGATGACCTCGGACACCAATTCTTGTTGCTAAGCCTGTGGCAGATGATTCTATGGATACCGAGCGCCCGAAAGTGAGCCCTCCGAGGGAGGAAGACCATCCGGACATGGGACCCACTGAGTCCCAGTGCTTTCTAGCTGAGTTGTTCTCCTTTCGAGGTGAGGTATCTACAGCTACATCACTAGTGCACCAGAGCATAGATGATTTAGAGGCACATTTTACATGGCAGAAGGCGATGCTACAGGTCATCCTTGATCGCCTACCACTAGTACCTAGTACCTCTTCGACTGCACCACTCGATGATCAGCAGTGAGAGGATACTCCGTCTGGCTGAAGATGTAAAACTTAGCACTTATGGGAGGCACCCCAAAGCATACCCTTTTCATTATCATATTTTTCTTTTATTTATGTTTATATTTACATGTTTATTATCTATATTTCTTGTTTTTCGGCACAACATTTATTTTTCTTTGTCAGGAACTTAGTGCGTGCATCCAGTTCAAGTTTGGGGGCGTGTATGATCAATACAAGCAATCTAGTTCTCTATCTCCTAGGTCAGATCTTTCCATGCCATACACACATTGGGGACAATGTGTATATTAAGTTTGGGGGTAGTGTGAGACACATACATACACTTGAAAAGCATGCACACACTAGGTTCCAGTTTTTTTTTTTAGGAAAGATAAATGCAGGTTCATTTTGTGATAAAATTTTTGGTTGATTTAAAAATATGATAAAACTTCATTAGTAAGCTTAAAATCTAGAACACATAGTCTTTTAAATAAGAATTTTAAAAGTTTAAGTTACCTACCTCAAGGTACTTAAGAATTCACGAGTTCGATCCCGATCTAACACGAGCATAGTAGCACGCATTTGTGTGGGGTATGACATATAATTCTTATGTATATGTTTCCATGACCTAACTGTAATCGGATAACTTATTAAAAGAACACTGTGGCATAAGAAAAATAAAGAAAAAATGTCCATCATGCAAAAAGAGAATAAAAAGCTTCTAATGATTATTAAAAACTTTCCATTGAGTAACTGAACCTCTTGCCTCAGTAAACAGTGAGTGTTCATGTCAAAAGGTGGGAATTAAGCATTTAATGATCATAATAAAAATTTCAACTGAGTAACTGGGCCTTTTGCCTCAGTAAGCAGTGAGTGTTCACGTCAAAAGGTGGAAATTTCACTTAGAAGCATTAAGACCTGTTAGTTCCGTAGCCTTTTTTACTCGAGTTAATGAGTCCTTAGGGGTGTCTTTACACCTAATGCCCTAAAACCATCTGGTTTGGGAGTCATTGGCTAAACACTCATTACAAGGGTCAATCAGAAACCTTAATGGAACTTAACATGACAAAAATCTCATGATAAAAGAAAAAGAAAAGAAGTAAGCATTATACAATTTTTTTTTTTTTAATAAAGAATTCGATGAAGGTTTGGGCAGCGAAACACTATACATCAAAATTATTTGGAAGCCCCATCTTATATGTGCTAACTCATCATACACAAATCAAACTTGCGATGACTTAAGCCACCCTTAGATAAGTAACATGAGCTTTTAAAAACCCTTATTCAATACAAAATATGTTTTTATTATAAGCTTACTTATGAACGGTCATCATGGTTTTATGTGTAACCCAAATTTTTGGATATCATGAAAAATGCATTTATCTTTAAATTTTGTTTTGACGTAGTCTTTTCGTTTTGTATTGCTAAGGGACTACAATATGTAAGTTTGGGGTGTGATAAGTGCTTAAATAGTCATATTTAAGCCCCTTAATTTACGCTTGTTAGGTTATTTATTTATCAATTTTAGTAGATTCTATTTACTTATTTATTTAGGTACATAAACGTGCAACACAATTCCTAAAGTTGAACCTTTAGTTATCTCAATTCAATATGTCTCGTTCTGTACGGTGCTATTGAAATAGGTTTAGAAACCAGAATCACATCAATGGAAAACTCAATCTCTCTTCTAGGAGGTAAACTAGACAACTCATCAAGACATGCATTAGAATAATCTTTCACCACTAAGATTTCTTCCAGCTTTCTATCTTCCTTTCTAGGATTCATAACATATGCTAAATACCCCTCACAACCATTCCTCAGCAATTTGCTAGCAGTCAAGGTAGAAATAAGATAAATTAAGAGTATCTTACATTTTCCTAAAACCTAAACTTCTCTTGCCCATGTATTCTAAACACTATATTCTTTCTGAAGCAACCAATTCATCCCCAATATCAAATCAAAATCTATCATGTTCAGAGGTAACAAGTTTACTTCAAATTCTCTATCAGCCATACTAATCACACAACTCCGATAATAATTTTTTTTATCACTGCTCTATCCCTAGTATGAACCTTAACAACAATATTATTAATCAAAGAACTATCACATGCATCAATGGCTTCTCATAAAAGTATTGGATGTAGCATAATGAGTTACACTAAGATCAATCAATAATCTAGTAAGTCTATCAAGAATAGATATTATACCCATCATGACATCAGGAGTTGCTTGAGCATCCTGTTGGGTTAGTGTATATACTCTACTCTCTTTGGGCTGCGTCTGACTACCATATCCCCTCTCAGCAATTGTTCCTCTATATGGAAGCTCTACCTCGAATACTTCCAGATCCACTTCTTCAATCTAAATATCCTCTCCCAACACCTTTAACATTCATCATCTCAGTTGATCTCCTCAATGGATAATCCACACTGATATATCCACCTTTTCCACAAACAAAACACATCAAGGTAGAACAATTCCAAGATAAAAGTCCTACTTGTAACATGTTTTGCTCTCTATCAAATATAATACTACCACCTCCCCTGGGTGGTATATTTCCACCTCTATTATAACTTTCAGTTCCCATAGCCTGTCTCCTAAATCTAGGGGTTCCACCAATATTACTCTGAGCTACAGAAACAATAGATCCTGTTTGCCTCTGACTCTGTATTACAGTTTCTTGTGACAAGGAACACCCCCTCTGGAGTGGTCTTCCACTTTGCCCACTTATACTGATACCACCTCTAGGTCCCTAAAATCTAGACCTCTTAAACCAATCCCTCTTAACTCTAAATTCTATCACATCCTTTTAAATGTGAAGTGTTATATCCGCTAACCTAATATAATTCATATGCCTCATGTAAGATAGTTTCGATGAAATCTCAAAATATAATCCATCTAGGAACCTCTTACACTTCTTCTCCTTTATATCTACCATTTTCGATACAAACTTTGTCAGGGCCACAAATCTGCTATCATACTGAGCCACAATCAACATATTTTACCTTAAATAAATAAAATCTCTCTACATGTTTCACCCATAGCTCAGGCTCAAAAGGATTCATAGATCCTCTAAACAACAAAGCATTCAACTTAATATATCTAACAAAACAATCTCCCTATATCTCGTGCATAAACTCGCATTTTCCCTTTTGAATGTCTATCATTACTGAATTTACAATAACCTCAAGCACTACTCTAGCCTGTTCATCAAGTCTATGTTATAGACTATCAACTTTATCATCTATTACATTCATTTTTCTCAAGAGCATGAGTAAAAGCTTCTCTTAGCTCATCTCTTTCAACTCCAGATTCTCTCACACCCCTACTAACATCAATTATACTATCAACACTTTCCTTTTTAGGAAACTCACTCTGACTCAATCTCCACCTCAACCTCAGCTCATCTAAAAATTAGAGGCCTACCACACCCTTTCTGGTCAGCAACTTTAACTCTAAGTCTCTCATGTCCACGCGACATCCTCAGACTATGCATTAAAATATAATTTATTTTAATTTTCTACTTTTTTTCTTCTTATGTAGTCTATAGAATCATAAAACCTAACGCTCTGATAACAAAATTGTAACGACCCATCTCGAGTTGGCCACTCCCGGGATGGTGTCGTCACGTCTTGAAATCCCAACACGATACATATATGAAACAATATAAAAACATCAATCAGCTTAATATATATATATCAATCCTCAACCCTCAACAGAGGAGTTGCATTATTAAAATTTCAACTGAAATAATATATACAACATATGATGCATGGATATTTACAATAACAAAAAATCCATTGGTCTGAGGATGTGGACCATATGGCATACAGAAAATGATTTAGTCTGAATCTCAGCTCACAATTCTATTTGTCCTGCTTGCTAACTGAAATTATTTAGCAATGAGGAGTGAGCTTCACAAGTTCAGTGAATTTAATTTACTAGAAGTACTCGATTATATACTTCCAGTCACATCTTATAATCAAATCGTTTCTAATTCACTAATATTAATCATTTATTTCTTCACATATAATTTTTCATTCTTTCAAATCATCTTCTAATATTCATTCATCTATTATCTCATATAATTCAATAATAACATTCTATTATCATTACTCATATCATAATTCTAACCATTTATCAATCTCTTCTTAAATTAATCATCAAACATATCAATTTTTCTTCTCATATATTTAATCATCTGAGATTATCAATTTAACATAATTATTTACCTCGTTATGAGGTTCACAACATATAATTAATCAATTAAATAATTTTTATCAAGTCATACTTTCATATTTCTGTCTCATCATTTCTATCTCTCTGTGAGACTCATTTGTCTATCAATAATTCCATAATTATGACTGATACTTTAGCATCTCAATCAATAATAATCAATATTTAAAACAAATACAATGTATGAATTTAAATTTTCTTTTTTTCTTTCTCATCAGATTATTTCACATTATGATTTTGGAACGTTTTCCCACATGTCAACATATTTCAGTCAGACCAACTGCCTTCCTGGTCTTTTCGGCTAGACTGACTGCCTTCTAAGTCTTATATTTTCAGCTAGACTGACTGTCTTCCTGGTCTTTTATTTTCAGCTAGACTGACTGACTTCTCGGTATTTTATTTCATGCATATGAGCAATAATATGAAAACAAGCAGACCAACTGCCTTTCTAGTCTTTTATTTCATGCATATGAGCAATAATATGAAAACAAGCATACATTCAAGCATTCAATTTAGCTATCTAGCTCTTTCTCAAAATAATTATTTTTATCATATTCATTAAATTATCTCTTCATATATCATATCCACTTTTCAATCATATTTTTTTTTAGAAATTTCATAAAGATTCTCAGGATATTTTTCAGTCATCCATCCTATCTAAAATATAAATTCTTATATAATTAATATTCAACACACTTTCCAATTCCTAATCAATAAATCAATCAATTTTCATATATAACAGAAAATGCATCCTTAAATCATTGTAATTCACCCATTTATATCATAATCTGTGGAGAAGTCTGAGGAGTTGAACATAGACTCCAATTGCTCGGAGTCTTTGGAGAAGTCCAAGGAGTCGAGCATGGACTCTAACTGCTCAGAGTGTTTGAAGAAGTCCGATGAGTCGAGCATGGACTCCAACTGCTCGGAATCTTTGGAGAAGTCCAAGGAGTCGAGCTTGGACTCTAACTACTCAGAGTCTTTGAAGAATTCCGAGGAGTTGAGCATGAACTTCAACTGCTTGGAGTCTTTGGAGAAGTACGAGGAGAACGGACTTGGTCTTATAAAATGAATTTCATTAGGCTTCATGACCCTTTAGTTTTTTCGTGGATATTGGTGCAATGGGCCATAGTTTGGTTTTAGGCCCAAAATGTTTAAAATTTGGGCCTAATAAATTAAGCCTTTACGGCTTGGCCATCCCTCTGGGCCTATCTTCTTAGCCTATCATTTGGTCATTAATTGAGGATACCTCGAGTTATTAATTCAAATGTTGAGAAGTGGCGGTGCCTGTCATAGGGTTTTTCAAGAGGTGATATCTTTCTTGATTGTGGAGAAAAATGTTGTTTCGATGTTCGAGAATATAGCTAAGTAAATAATGCCTTATCATTCCATATGTGAAGAGCTCTATATAAAGGGAGAGGTTTAACTTTGCTCTTCACTTCATTTTCAGTTATAAAAAAATTTGATAGTCTTTAGAATTTGAGAACCTTCGAAGTTTGAGAGTTTGAGAGCTTGGAGTGTCTATCTACATGGAAGCTCGAAGTTTGGGAGTTTGAGAGCTCGAAGTGTCTTTCTACGTGGGAGCTCAAAGTTCAACAGTTTAAGAGCTCAGAGTGTCTTTCTACGCGTGAACTCAAAGTTCAAAAGCTCGTTGTGTCTTTCTATGCGAGAGCTCGGAGTTTTGACGTACGTATCCTCTCAAAGTTCTCGATTGGTTAGTCTATCTTTCTCTGCTCATGTCTTCTTTCGATGTTTACAGTGATAGAGTTAGTGGTAGTAATAACAATAATGGTAGTGATAGTTGTTGCCCAAGCAGTAGCGATAATACTAGAGGTAGTGAGGATGATAGGGGTAGCAGCGGTGTTGACAACCATGATAGTTACGATGGCATGGAGGCTGAGGTGAATGACTCCTCAGAAGACTTTCGTGCTCTATCTTTGTATGAGATAGATGGGTTATCTTCATCATCCTCTGAGAGAAACCATGCCCTGTGTGAGCTCCGAGAGGAAATGGGAGAGGATGAAAGGCCAAATATAGGTTTTGCGGTCAACCTCTTCCCTAATAAACTGACAGATAATGAGCTTGAGGAGATAAAAATTACGTATAGGATCTCCAAGAAGTTCAAGCTTAGGAGCACTGGGGTTGGGGAACGTATCTATAATGACTTGAAAGAGGGGGAACTGTGCATGCATCACCATCACCTTAAGGCTGGGCTCAAGTTCCCCATTTACCTATTTGTTTGCACAGTGCATAGATATTATGGAATTGCCTTGTGCCAGCTCGTACCAAACTCTATACGTCTTATAATGGTGTTTAGGGTAATAAACATGAATGTCTTCAAGAACTTCTTTCTGATCAGTAAGTATAAAGAAAATGGGTGGGTAATACTGAGCTCCAGGTTGAAGATAGGGTTATTGGAGAAGACACCATCGAGTATCAAACAATAGAAGAAGAGCTTCTTCTTTGTTCAGAGTAAGTGGGGCTTCGACATCAACACCTTAAATATGATGAAGTTTTGCTATTGTAATTGAATGACTGTACTATCTCCAATATTGGAGAAATTTTCTTTATGACTTTTTGTTAAGAAATTTGAATTGAAGAAAAAAGAAAACCAAACGCGATTTGGTAAGAAAAATAAAACAAAAAAAAAATTGAATTTTATATTAAAACCGTTTACATATGCTGCCACCATTCTTCATTGTATTCTTTGTTGTCAATCATGCACACTTTCATGTTTTTTTAAGGTTATACCTCGACATCTAGGTGTTTATCCTTCCATTTTTTTTCTTGTAACCCCAAACGACCACCTACCTGGACGCTTCCCCTTTTTTTTTTCAAAAGAATTATTTTATTCAATAATAAATCTTTCATATATATTATTTTAATTCCATGTAATATCTATCAAATTACTTCTTTACCCTTACTTTAATAACACGGGTATTACAGTCTGTTTCCTAAGTTCACTTTAGTTGCGAAGGCTTATTGTATTGGTCACATCGAGTTGCAATTTATTTGTTAAGTGAGGTATATATGTTACCTATAATTTTTTAATCCTATGGACTTGTTTGCTTCTCAAAACTTTGTTTTACTTTATCAGTGTAAATGTTTTCATCTTTTTAAATAATATATAAAAAGAAAAATGAAATTGTTATTAAACTGATAGTAGCACACTTTAGATAAAGACTTACGCTTCAACATCATCAACTTAAAGAGACTACCACAACTCACAATTATGTTCCAAAACCCTTTGCATCAATTTTTTTGCTTTAAGATGTGGAAGGCCTTTCGACTATTTGTCCATGGCATCCTTTCAAAAGGAATATGACTAGGCTCCATGAGAGATTAAGGAAATAGATTCTGTTGAGAGTCTTAATAGGATTCGTAATGAGTGTCCTAATAGGCTTGGATCATATTTATCTTATCTAATTGTTGTGTCATATTCCTATTAGACTTAGTATTCATAAGTTTATATATTGGGTCAACTGTATTCTTTTCATTCAATCAATAAAACAGAGAATTCTTTCAGTTCTTATTTTCAATGTGGTATCCGAGCAAGATCTCTACTGGAATCCTAAATATTTTTTTTTATTTCTTTCCAAAAAAAAAATAATTGGGCACTATTCATTGGGCATTATTCATTCGATACTATTCATCAGCACTATTCATCCGGCACTGTTCATAAGGTATTGTTCATACGCATTGTTCATCTGTACTGTTCATACACACTGTTCATTGACAAAGAAAATTTGATTGGTAAAAAAAATGCAAGACTGGATCTCGACATCTTCTCCGACCCGACTCCAGCTCCGGCTCCGGCTCCGACTTCCTATTTAGTTAATTGATTAGTTTAAAATTTAGTACTCAAGAACAGTTTTAGTGCTAGAATGCCTTCTTTGTCATCTTTTGTGATCACAATATTATCCACATATACGATCGACAATATCCTCTGGGTTAGTATGTCGATTAAAAATCTCTATATGGCTTGAAACAATCTACTCGAGCGTGGTTTGGTCGGTTTAGTGAAGTAGTAATTAATTTTGGTCTCAGCATATGTGGTGTAGATCATTTTTATTTTATAAGCATAGTGAACCAGGTAGGATATTGTTGATTGTATATGTGGATGATATTGTGATCACAGGAGATAAAAAAGAAGGCATTTTAACACTAAAACTGTTCTTGAGTACTAAATTTCAGACAAAAGAATTAGGAGAATTGAAATACTTTTTTGGGTATTAAGGTCGCTAGATCTCGTCATGGTGTTTCTCATATAGAAAAAGGTTATCGATGTTATAGTCCCTCACTACAAAGATACTTTGTTTGTGCCGATGTTACATTCTTTGAGTCTACTTTATATTACTCCGAGTCTCGTTCTATCTCAGATCTAGCTGGTTTATTTCCTTGTCCATTGCCTGTTCCTGTGCCCCTTACGCAATTAGATCCTCCTCCATTAGTCTCTTTATCATTTGTCCCTTCGTTGCAAGTTTACTCTCATCATCCGTAATCATCCGCCTCTGCTGCTCCACCAATTGCTCCCTTATTGACAAATCTCAATCCTTCTTCATCATCTAATGATGATCATCCTATTTCTCTCCGTAAAGGTAAACGTTTATGTACTATTCATCTGATTGCTAATTTTGTGTCTTATGATCATTTATCTCCTTCATATGCTTTATTTTTTTTGTTTCAATTTCTTCTGTCTTTATTCCTAAGTCTATTATATAAGCTTTGTCTTATTCTGGGTGGAAAACAACTATGGATGAAGAGATACATGCTTTGAGTACTAATGATACATGAGACTTGGTTCCTCTTCCATCTGGGAAATCTATTGTGTTGGTTGTCATGGGGTATACACTATAAAGGTTCATCCTGATGGTACTATTGACAGATTAAAAGCTCGGCTAGTAGCAAAAGTGTATACACAAGTATATGGTATTGATTATACTAATACATTCTTTTCGGTGGCAAAGATTACATCTATTCGTGTGTTTATCTCTCTAGCAGCTACTTTTAATTGACCTCCACATCAATTGGATGTGAAAAATGCGTTTCTAAATGGTGATTTGCAAGAAGAAATATAAATGGAGTAACCACCCGGATTTCTTGCTCAGAGGGAATCTAGGTTAGTATGCCGGCTTGAAACAGTCTCCTCAAGTGTGGTTTGGTTGGTTCAGTGAAGTAGTTATTAATTTTGGTCTCAGTAGATGTGGTATAGATCATTTTGTATTTTATAAACATAGTGAGGCAGGTAAGATATTGTTGATTGTATATGTGGATGATATTGTGATCACAAGAGATGACAAAGAAGGCATTCTAGCACTAAAACAGTTCTTAAGTACTAAATTTCAGACAAAAGATTTAGGAGAATTGAGATACTTCTTGGGTATTGAGGTTGCTAGATCTCGTTATGATGTTTCTTTATCTCAGCGTAAATATGTTCTTGATTTGTTGACTGATATTGGAATGTTAAGGTGTAAGCCTATAGATAGTCCTATGGATCTCAATACAAAACTTACAGCTGATCAATGTGACTTATTATCCGATCCAGGGCGATATAGGTGTTTATTTGGAAAATTGAATTATTTGACTGTTACTAGACCTGATATTTCATTTGCAACCAGTATGGTTAGTCAATTTCTTAATGCTCCACGAACTAGACATTGGGATGTGCTTATTCGAATTTTGAGATATCTTAAGCATGCTCCTGGTCGTGGTTTACTTTATCAAAATCATGATCATGCTCAAATTGAAGGTTATACTGATGTAGATTGGGCCGGTTCTCCATCTGATAGAAGTTCCACTACTGGATATTGTATGTTTGTTGGAAGCAATTTAGTATTGTGGAAAATTAAAAAGCAAACTGTGGTTTCTAGGTTAAGTGTTGAGTCCGAATATAGAGCAATGGCACATACCACCTGTTAGATGGTTTGGCTAAAGTAGTTGTTAGCGAAACTCAAGATTACCCAATCAAGTTCCATAAGACTGGTGTGTGACAATCAAGCAGCTATTCATATTGCAAATAATCCAGTGTTTCATGAGAGAACTAAAAATATTGAAGTTAATTGTCATGTTGTTCGAGAAAAGTTTCTACAAAATGCGATTAGTACTAAACATGTGAAGTCGACAGATCAGTTTGTAGATTTATATACTAAACCATTGGATGGTTCTCGAGTTCGATTTATTTGTAACAGGTTGGGTGCATATGATATCTATGCTCTAACTTGAGAGAGAATGTTGAGAGTTCTAATATGATTCTTAATGAGTGTCCTAGTAGGCTTGGATATATTTATCTTATCTAATTGTTGTGTCATATTCCTATTAGACTTAATATTCATAAATCTATATATTGAGTTAGCTGTATTCTTTTCAATCAATCAATAAAATAGAGAATTCTTTCGGTTCTTATTTTCGACATATTCAAAAGGAAGTGCTAAACATCAAGAGGATGGTGTGTTTGTGTTTGTTGCATTGTTTTGTTAATTCAAAGTGTCTCATCAGTCTTTATAAGTACTTCAAGTAGTGTTCTTTATATGTATGTAAATAAATTTTTTTTTTTTGCACATTGAACATCTCACTGGGAGCTAGATTTGTGCAAAGTTGATAAAGTAAAAAAGTTGTAGAAAATGTCTTGACCTGGTATATCTAAAGAGTTTACTCGTATTTGCCACAGACTGTTGTAGATTATGGGTGTTCAATAAACGGTTAAAATCGATTAACTGACTGTTTTAAACTGATTTGGTTAATCGGTTAATCAAATAAGATATATCGGTTAATCGATTCGTCAATTGTTAATTTTTTTAACTGTTTTAATTGTTTAACTGATTAAAAAATTAATTAATATTAATATTTAATATTAATAATATGTTAAATATAAATATAATATATATAAAATATAATAAACTAAAATTTTTAAGCATAAATTAAATATATAATATATAATAAATTAAAAAAACTTAATTACATAAATAGTATTGATTAACTGATTAATAAATTATTCGATCGGTTAATGTCAAAATATTTAAATTGATTCTGTCAAAACAATTAAAAAACATTTGATAAAAAAAATCGGTTAAAATATTTAACCGACCGTTTTGATAATTTATACACCATTAATTGTGACGGTGTTCCTCATTTAAAGTGGATTCTCAAATCAGACCTTAAGTTGCTATGAAAAAAAAAAAAAAGAGAGAGTAACAAAACTACACACTGTTTTTAATTTTTCTAAATGAATTGCTTTTCGTTTTCTATAATCGAAACGACTTAAATAAAGCTCGACCTTCTAAAACGCAAATGCACGCTGTTAAACTCACTAAAGCATCTTTCTTTGATTTTTTTTGGTTTAAATACATTTTTACCTCCAAAATTTGAATAATTAGCACATCAAACCACAACTTGTGATAATATACATTTTCATAACGAAATCAACTTGTAGAAATGTAAAAATTCTGTTAAAATTCGGTTCAAATCAATAACGAAATCCAAATAAAGAATTTAAAAATTAAAAGCTAAAAGGCTAAACAAATTTTGAATTTAAAAAAAAACCATTTCTTTTCTTTTCTCTCTAATTTTCTGCTCCCACAGCCGCAAGACCTAAAAATACTCTTAAACCTAAATCTTCTTTTTAGTGCAACAGCTTGATTGGTTGATTGAGTTTGGAGATGAATGAGGGAATGGAAATTATTTGTGTTTGGATTTCATAGAAATCTCCATTGGAGGACGTAATCTTTACGAAGATCAACCAGGGTGGGTCTGATGGTGATATTCCCAGAGGGTGAAGGAGAAAGGGGCTCGTGGAGAATTTTGAGAACGGTTGTGGAGTTGGGAAACTTCAGTTTTCCGTAGAAGAAGGTCGTTGTGCCTCTTGTCAGCCAGTGATGGCCGATACTTCGCTGATGGTGGGGACGAAAATGAAGACACTGATGGTCCCTTTAGTTCACCGTCAGCCGGTGATGGTGCTCGGGGTGTGAGCAACTCCACCGTTTCTATTGTGCCGAGAAATCCACTTAGGGCCGCAATGCCTGTAGAGGAGCCAGTGAGAATTTTTGGTACCAACGAAGGTAATCAAAGGAAGAAGAAGATTTGATTTTTTTAGTTATAATTTTTATATTTGTTTAGCTTTTTAGTTTTTAGTTTAAATAATTTTATTTTCAAATAAATTGAAAATAGAATTAATTTAGAATTGAATTTTTATGTTTGATTTTTTTTATTATTTTAAATTGTAAAATTCATTTAAATTCTCAAGTTTAAAATGTTTGAAATAAAATAAAAATTCAAAAGAGGAGAGAGGGACAGGGGGAGAGAGGGGGAGGGAAGGAATGACAAAAATAGAATATTTTGGTCAACGTAGCCTTTTTACCCTCCATTTTGTAGAATTTATAATTCTATCAATTTTGATAGAATCTGCAATAAGCCAAAATTCTATATTGAATTCATTTCAAAATGAATTACAGTTTTTTTTCCAAACATGAATATTCACATTATTGTTACCATTATGAAATGTGGGGGTTTTAAATTGCCACTGGTTTGATGTGCTAGGTACCAAGAAACCTCAGGGGCCAAAACACATTTAAGCCATTTTTTTTCTACAATTTGTTCGTGAGGTAACATTGAGTATCTCACTCTAGTTAGTTGAAAATTATTTTCTCTAAGTTAATTCAATGTACTAACTACGCAGGAATTAATCAAAGTACCTGCTTACATTTTGTTTGATTTTTTTTCCAGAGATTGTTTCTATGTTGGGGGACCTAGGGGATCAAGAAGAAATCTTTTCAATAGCATATTGCGTATTACTGTATTTGATGTAAGTTTGCAAGTATATCTATTTCCTCTATTGTAATTGGATTTATGTATAAGCATGAAAAAATAAAATAAAACAATGAATTTTTTCTAATTAGTCAGTTAATGCTAATATCATGTAGATTATAAATCTTTTGACATTTCTCTATATTTTGCTATAGAATATTTCACCGATGAATGTTTCTCTATAAAAGCTGGGCTATCAAGTGTCGAGAGTGTTGAAAATATTTAATCGACACCATTGAGGTACGCTTGCTTCCTGGATATTTATCTTTTAACATTGAAATTTACCCTATGGAATTCCAGTTAATGATTATTGTATTGAATAAGAATTTAGTTTTTTTTTTTTGTTTTTGCATATATATGTGTATTGCCCATGAAAATCGTATTAGAGTATGAATCTCCTAATGATACAATGCTGCTATTATGTTCTTATACTGAAGATCTCTTATCTAATATGCCAAATTTAATGCTTTTGGAACTTTATCTAAACTAGAATTACATACATAAGTTTGGAGATTTCTAGACTTGGACATTAATAAATGGCATTCTTATTTAAAATGCGTATGTGTGGAGGTAACATGCTGAAACGCTAGTTTGTATTGAATTTCTTTCTTGTAAGCGGTAACTTTGCCCTGGGGGGCCCTCCCTTGGTGCACGATAATGAAATTTTGGAATTAAAAGAATAAAAAAACATGCTGAAAAGCTTGAACAAAACGCAATACATTGAAGGAAAGGGGCACAAGGGGAAAAGTGTGGTTTGGGATATAAACTAGTACAACTAGAAATATTAAGGAGAATGTCAGCACAGGAATCTGAAATCATCATCAAGGGAGAAGGGTGGTTTGGGATATAAACCTGTACAACTAGAAATATTAAGGAGAATGTCAGCACAGGAAACTGAAATCATCATCAAGGGAGAATATCCCATGAAACCTTGAGTTTACATGACTAGAACGTGAATCTAAAATAATCATCATAAAGTTCCTAAACTCTGTTATTCTGACGACAACAACAACAACAATAACAACTGAAACAACAAAAACTGTTTTAATAGTCCTTAAAAATCAAATTCATGTTGTTGTTCCTCGGTAGTGAAAACCATTCTTTCTAGTTCTTTTGCCCGTCATCAAAGCTACCGCCAGCTGTAGCCCCAGTGGAACTTCACTGAATAACTTGTACAGGTCAAATTGCCAATCTTCCCAAGTCTTGTAATCTGTAGTTGTTAGTTTGACTGTACAGTCCTCAGGTTTTGCAATTGGTCTCTACAAGAGTACACTTGGTTTTGCAAGTAGCTGATTTCATGGAAATCATGCTGCAGTATGAAATCTTGGGGCACCTGATAATAGGTCAGGGACAAATATTTTGGATAGTAAAACATGTCAATGATAGATAAAGAAAAAAGAATGAAGAAAATAACTCGAAGAACAGAGAGTACCTGATGCATACCCATGTCTCTTTGGCTGTGGAAGGTGTTTCTATAACTAGATACTCAAGCATAGGACAGGCTTTCATCATATAAAAAATTCCTGGTAGCTCCCATTTCTTGAAAGAAGTCCTTATTTCCAGTTTTGTGCAGTGCAATGTTACCATCTTGAAATTTCTTAGCTCTCTTAGGGAAAGAAGCTGCATAGAATATTCAGATGGTAGAAGACATAATCTTTTAATTTCTTCAGTCAGAACCATGTCTATTAGCAAGGTCATCTAACTGTGCAATGATTTGTCTTTACCATTTTTGATCTAGACCTGAGTTTGATGATGGGTTTATTAACCAGTTCTAAGTCTCTAGTTGTGTTTGGGTTTGGCAAGTAAGAACTCAGGGTTAATCCATTCCATTAGAAATCTTGTTGTGCTTCTTTTGAGTTGCAAGGTTTTATACTAATGAGTATTTTACTTATATAAAAAAGGTTTTAAACCTGTGAAGTTTCAAGGACAAAGTTTATTGTGATACAATTACCTGGATACACCAGTTGCACATGTGAAGAGTGTCTGCATCTTGAAAACTTGCAAGAAGTCCTTGGAGCACGTTCTCATACTTCAGAGCCATTGAGTCATCAGCCAATATATTTTCTTCATCCTCTCCACAAACAGTAAGCATGCTATCTAGAGTGATCTCAACTTCAAGGCATTCTGATATGTCCTCTATGCTATACTTCGACCTTGGCATGGAACCCAGAAAAATCACATTTTCCACAGTTGGTGCCTTGATATGCATTTGACATTTTCCGCGATTGTCAAATTATAAAAATGTGGATTTGGGGCAACATGGATATAGAGATCCCTTGTCCTATTGCAATCAGTCAAAAGCAACCCTTCGAGGGCAGGAGCATTGGAAGTCAGAATTTGGATTGCATCCTTACGTAGTTCAATTCGATGGAATCCCACTTTTTTAAGGGAACGGAGATGAACATATTTAGGCAGTTTTACATCACAAGAAGAGAGACTTAGGTCAACTAATGAATCACAGTTAAAAGCACAAGGATGTAACTCATAACAAGGAATCTATTGCAGTATTTCTCAACAAGTCTCCATCTCCCACATTGAAGTCCAGATGTAATTTTGTAACATGTTTCTTAATTGCAAATAATATCCATGAATCAACATATCTTGACATTTCTGGTTGATATGCGAACTCAACATAGAATTTTTTAATTTTCTGACCTCGATGGAGGCGGATAAATGAGTTAAGACATGAAGGAACGTCTTTTCCTGTAAAATTGACCCAGGAAGGCCCAAATTCAATGATGGAAATGTATTTCCATATGTTTCTCCACCTATTTGACAAGAACCCAGTTCTCACTGCCTCAGATAGTGGTATTTTCTCTAGTATGGTCTGAAGTATGTCATCTGGCAATCTGTCAATAGCATTACAAGCTTGCTCTGGGTTGTTTCCAGCCTCAGCCATGGTAGAAAACTATCTCTGAAAAGGATTTCCAAGAAACTGAATGACAAACATTCATGAAGAGAAAAGTTTCAACCCCAAAAAATAAAAATAAAAAATGAAACCCAGTATAAACAACTTATCAAATTGTTGATGTAATGAAGGATAAAACCCATCCCATGCACTAATAGATGTAGTAGAATTCATCATTTAATAGATCTCAACGGATATGAATTATATGAGTCAATCATCTTATTTGTGCACTTTCTTTTCTATATTTTTTGAGACATTTATCTTGTAGTATATGTCTATTCAAATATTTTAATTAAAAATAATGAAGTATATGTCTATTCAAAGATTCTTTTAGATTTGAATGTATAAAATTAAGAGGAAAGTGCAAATACACCCTTTGTGTTTTGGGCGTTTCAAAATCAGCCCGTTGTGGTTTAAAACGTTACATTTTGTTACCACGTGGTTCCTTCATCAAGCACTTAAGGCGAACTCTGTTAAAATTGATGTTTTCACATTTTTACTATCGATTTAATTAATATTTTTTATTTACAAATCAAAGCTTAATTAAGAAATAGTAAAAAATTAAGAAACATTTTTTTATTTATAGATTCAAATTTAATTAAGAAATATTAAGAAAATTTTAAGAAAATTTTTGAATTTCATTCACAAATCCAAAACATAATTAAGAGATTATAAGTTTTATTGTTTTTATATAGGCTTTGAAGAGTATTTTTTTAATCAGACTAAAATATCTTTGTTAATAGGTAAAGTTAACATCGTTAACCTAAGTGTCTGACTGGGGAACCAATAACTTTTGCACAGGCGGCTAATTTTGAAACGCCCAAACCACAAGGGGGATTCGTGCTTTCTCCTAAAATTAAAAGAAGTATATTATAAACTTTCATGAAGAGAAAAGTTTCAAAGCCCCCACCCCCAAAAAAAAAGGAAACGTAGTATAAGGAACTTATCTAATTGTGGATGTAAAAGATAAAACTCTTGTACTAATGTAGTAGAGTTCATATTTCAGTAGCTGTTGAAGGATATGAAGTAGGTGAGTCTTGATCTTTTGTGCACTTTCTTTTCTCCTTTTTTATTTGATCTTTTTAGTATATGTCTATTCAAATACTTATATAATATATTTATGTGTGTGTGTGTCTATTCCAAAATTCTTTTATATTTGAATAAATGCATTTACAAAACCAAAAATACTTCATTTGAATAGAAACTTTGTAACAGTTATAAAAGGACATATGCATGAGTATATGTGTGTGCAGCCATTCTTTCAAAAATGCTTACATGTGAACGGTCTCTCTATCTCCATCTTTTTCTTCATTCCCTTTTCCTCACTATTGATGAATTCTTCCAATCCATTGGCCCAACCTATAAAATGCTGTGGCGTCTAAATAGATGTGGGGTCTTAGGTTCACCTTTCTTTCTTTGATGAGGTTGACATATCTCATTTCATTCATACATGTATGAGGCAAAAGTGATGGACTTTTTCATTTACATTTTTATAGTTGAGACCTACATACAAGCAGCTTAAACGGGTAGAATTGGGGCCTATCGCAAGGCTAGGTTTAGGTTCTGTTAGTTTAATTCCTCTCCCCTGTCAAAGTGGTCTGCATGGGCTGAGTCAATCTCAAAAAATTTTTTAGTTTAAAAAAATATGATCAGTACAGGCTAAAATTCAAAAATTGAATTGAATCGTATTGAAAAAATGGTTTATTTGATTGTCTCGTTAAGGTTCTAGATAATTTTATCCAACTATGCAGAATATAAGGGGTATGAACGATTTAATATGGTTTGACGCTTGCTCATATAAAATTGCGTATATGATACTTTAATATTTTTAGAAATATGTTCTGTTTGGTTTGGTTTCTTCCATCTCATCACCATAGTAATCAAAAGCGTGGCACGTTGAGGCTCCAATCTCAGCACCTCAGAGTACCTCAGGCGAGGTGACCTTTAAGAGGCGCAAGGCCCCTAAAAAGCGTGCCTGGTGCATGTCAAGGTCTTTTTTTTGTTTTTGTATTTTTGCATGATCTACTTTCAGCCCTTGATTATGTAATTGTGTGTGATTAATGGTGTGAATGTTACATGTGAACAATCTTTTGAGTGACCAAAGTCACCCAACCGTCTGTTTAGTCAAAGAAAACCTAGAAAGTAAGGCACTAATGGAATTAGAAAGCAGCTCTCTCTCTCTCTCCATCCTTTTCTTCTTCTTCTCTCTCCTTTCTATTTCTCTTTCTCCTCCTCCTTTTCCTCCTTATTCTTCCTTCTCTCTCCCGTTAGTCATCCCCTCTTTTCTTTCTTATTTCTCCGGCCAGTCCTCCCTCTGTTTTCTTCTTCACAAATTGTTCGACCTTTTTTTTGTTTAAAAATAAAAATCCTGTGCAGTGGCCAGTGGGCTGTCCTCACTTTCTCTGTTTCTTCTTCACAAATTTTTAGAGCTTATGTTTCTAAAAATTTCCTGTGCAGAGGCCAATGGGCTCTCCTCCGTCTATTTTCTTGCGTGATGATGAGGACTATTAGATTTTTTAGGAGTAGCTTAAGAACATAATTGAGTAGTGTCTTGTGTGCTTGTGTTTGTTGAAGTTTGAACTATGCTTGGTACTTGGTGGTTGGTATTTTCATTTGTGGTATTCGTAATCTCGTATTGAATTTTTAGTGTTAAGTTGTTTACAAATTGAAAATCCATTATGTTTTTTAATATGGTATGTTTCATATGAATTATAAGCATTTTATACACATTTTTAGTAAATGTGCGCCTCGCCTTTGTCAGGCGTGCGCCTACGTCTTGCGCCTTGCGCCTAAGCTCGAGGTACCCTTTGCGCTTTAGTGCGCCTTACGATTTTGATAACTCTGCTCATAAAATATGTAGGATTTGTAATTCAACCTAGTATTATAATTGAAAATCCATTATGTTTTTTTAATATAGTTTGTTTCATATGAATTATAAGCATTTTATACACATTTTTTAGTAAATGTGCGCCTCGCCTTTGTCAAGCGCATGCCTACGTCTTGCGTCTTGCGCCTTGCGCCTAAGCTCCAGGTACCCTTTGCGCCTTAGCACGCCTTACACTTTTGATAACTATGCTCATCAAATACATAGGAATTGTAATTGAACCTAGTACATCACCTTTTTCCTTTTAATTTGTCCAATTGCAATTACCAACTTTAAAAAATTCAAACAAACTCGGATCAGGTGGGTTGATTGTTTGGCTTCTCAGGTTAATTGATTGTTTAATTTCTGTTATAGTGAAAAAGTGATAGATCTGAAAGTTTGCTGATACTATTTCACGTGATTGGTGTTAGGAATTTTTTTTTTCTTTGGGATTAACGTTGATTCCTCAAAGAGAGGGAGGAAAAATAAATAGAGACAAACTTTTAGTCTACAAATTATAGATTCTTTAGCAAAATTTGTCGATACACATGCATTTATAGAATGGAAAATCTAAAATTGATTCAAGATGGTAATCAATTTACAAAATAGATAATACATAAATAAATAGATGATATTATCATAAAATTATATATTTCATCATCACTTACCCTCTAGATCTTCTACTTTATGACAATGATAGGGCCCTTGAGTGTAGCAACTTTTTCCCGATCTAGTGAAATAAAAGATAGGAAAATGATTGTTAGAGTTGGTGCACACTTCACGGGACTAGATCTGTAGAACCCCGGACGAACTTGGGCCATATACATGAGTTAGACCTAGTTTTTGCTTGGCGGTTTGGGTTTGGGCCCATGAAAAGCTATAGTTCTGCATCAAAACGAAAACCTAATTAGACTCTAATTAGGACGTCTTAAGTTGCATATAAATGCTCTTTATGTACTGAGCATACATGGTAACAGAGAGATTTGTGAGGTTGATAATAAAAACTTATGGCAGGACATAGCCCTATTATTGGATCAACCTGGGTAATCTTGTCTTCTTTTCTTTCAGTTTTCATTTCGTGTGATTGACAAGTCTTGAATCGTTCAATTGGTATCAGAGCCTTATGTTCGAGGATTAACGATCAGAGATGTCGATTGGATCACGGATTGAAATCGAGAAGTTCGGAGGGAAGAGCTTCGAGTTTTGAAAACTGAAGATGAAGGATCTACTGGTGGATAGGGATCTGTGGACGGTAATAGTCGATGAGATACCGAAGAGTACGACATCCACGGCAGAGGCGTCGCTGGTGGTTGTTTCGACATCATCTTCAGTGACCATCATGGAGTGGGAAAAGCTTGATCGGAAAGCACGAAGTCTGATTCGGTTGTGCCTGATCGATTCTGTCTTGATAAACGTTTTTGGAGAAAAGACAGCTCAAGATCTCTGGAAGAAGCTGGAAAGCCTTTATCAGAGTAAATCTCTGGTAAACAAATTGTTTATGCGAAAGAAGTTGTATATCCTTTGGATGGCTGAGGGCAATTCTTTCTCTGTTCATCTACATGAGTTCAGCATTTTGATAGGTCAGTTATTATCTATTAGTGTTGATGTGACGGATGATGATAAGGCTATTACGCTGCTCTGTTCACTGTCTGATTCGTGGGATAACTTGATAGTTGCAATTGATAGTGGTACGACTGATCTGTCTTTTGAGAATGTCATGACAGCCCTATTGTCTGAGGAGATGAGGTGGCAGGGTACAGAAAACTCGTCAAAGGAGGCCTTATCTATGAGGGGGCGAACCCATGATAAAGACTACAAGTGGTCTGGTGATAAACCCAAGTTCAAGGGAAAATCAAAAAGTAGGGATAAATCTAGGTTGAAGCGTTGGAAGTGTAGGAAGCCTGGGCATCTAAAGAATGAGTGCAGAAGCAAGAGTATAAACCCTGAAAAGCCAAAAGGCGAGATATCAGCTTCAAGTAACAGGAACCAGTATGATGATGATGCCAGTGACTTAAATATGGCATCCTGTTTGGCTCAATCAGATCACAGTGTTTGAATAATTGACACAGGAGCATCCTTTCACATGACACCTCACAGGGACTGATTTCGTGAGTATGAAACCTTTGATGGGGGAAACTTTTTATTGAGAGATAACTCTCCGGTGAAAATTATTGGTCGTAGGAAAGTAAAGTTGAGGATGAATGATGGGACAATCAGAACACTTCCAAGCATGATGCATATTCCGGGTCTCAGCAGGAACCTAATATCAGTCAGCAAGATGGTAGATGGGGGAGTAAATATTCAGCTGTGACAAAAATTCGTGCAAGATGACTCATGGATCATTAGTAATTGCACGAGGTATTCGGTATGGTACGTTGTACAAGCTGCTGGGAAATACAGTACAAAGTCAGTGCAGTGGAGGTTTTATCTCTGAGAAGGTGACTGATGATGAGGCGACATCCTCTATGTTGTGGCATCAGAGGCTTGGGTATATTGGTGAAAAAGGACTATCTAATTTATCGTCAAAGCAGATGGTGAAGGGAGTCCTAGATTGCTCCATGGGATTCGATTTCTGTAAGCATTGTCTACATGGCAAACAGAACCGTGTGAGTTTTAAGTTCGTTGGCACGAGGGCAAATAATATTCTGGATTTAATGCATAGTGATGTGTTTGGACCAGTTCCAGTCCAATCTCTTGGAAAATCAAGGTATTACGTCTCTTTCATTGATGATTTTTCAAGGTATGTATGGATTTATTTCATTAAGAGTAAAATTGAAGCATTTGATAAGTTCCGTGAGTTTAAAGCATCGGTAGAAAATCAGATGGAAAGAAAGATAAAGGTATTGTGAACAGATAATGGAGGGAAATTTTGATCAGACAAGTTTGAACAATTCTGTGTGGCAAACAACATTGCAAGACAGAAAATAACTCCATATACACCTCAACAGAATGGGGTGGCCAAGAGATTCAACCGGTCACTCATGGAGAAATCGAGGAGTATGTTGAGTTGTGCAGGCTTGGAGTCGGAGTTTTGGGTAGAGGCTGTAGCTATGGCATGTTATCTGAAGAACAAGTCACCTACATCAGCTTTACAGGATCAGACACCGTTTGAGACATTATTTGAGAAGCCGAGTTTGGCTCATGTTAGGGTGTGATGTTTATATGCATATGCCAAAAGAAAAGAGGAACAAACTTGACAGCAAATCAGTGAAGTGCATCTTCGTTGGTTATAAGGATGGGGTCAAGGGCACAAGTTATGGAATCCAGAAAACAAGAGTACAGTTTACAGCAGAGATGTTGTGTTCAAAGAAACACAAAGGGATGTGGTGGCTATCTAAGATGCACCGGAACAGCCAAAATAGGTTCAGATTGATCTTAGCCCGGGAGATAAAGAGTGGGAGACTACCCCCACAGATTGCACCAAATACTTCAGATACTGAGTCAGTTGGGTCTGAGCAAGATATTCATGTTTTTGATGTAGATGATGAGGATTCAGATGCTGGCTCGGAGGTAAGAGACCACGCCTGTCATAAGGAGATCCACACGGGTTAGGAGACCACCCATCAGGTATTCCCTTAGTGCTTGCAGTGCATTATATGCTTTAAATATTACTGGTGATGATCTTAGCACAGTGAAAGAGGCAAGGACGTCGGAGGAGGTAAATCTGTGGGAGGATGCTAGGAAAGAGAAGATGCAGGCACTGGACAAGAATGAAACATGGAGCCTTGTGAAATTACCTAAAGATATGAAGGCAACTGAGTGCAAATGGATTTTCAAGAAGAAAAAAAATGCAGATGGAATGGTAGAAAAGTACAAAGCACGTCCGGTTGCAAAATGGTACTCGTAAATAGAGGGAATTGACTATAAGGAGATATTTTCCCCGGTAGCAAAGTTGACATTTATCAGATATGTCTTATCCATGGCAGTTGCTTATGATCTAGAGGTTAAGTAATTGGATGTGAAGATAGCTTTCCTTCATGGGGACTTAGAGGAGGAAGTTTATATGAGACAGCCCGAAGGCTTTGTGAGCAAAGGCAAGGAAGAGCTAGTTTGTAAATTGAAGAAGTCTTTGTATGGACTAAAGCGGTCACTACGGATGTGGTACTAGAAGTTTGATACATATGCCATTCAGCTTGGGTTCACTCGTAGCTATGTTGATCACTGCGTCTATGTGAAAAGGTTAGAGGTTGATTTTGTCATTTTAACCTTGTATGTGGATGATATGCTGTTGATTGGAAATAACAAGAAGATGATTAGCATTGTGAAGGCATTGTTGGCAAGGCAGTTTGACATGAAAAACCTAAGGCCAACAAACTTTATCTTAGGCATGCAGATAAAAAGGGATCGTGAAAATCGAAAACTACGGCTAAGTCAGAAGAAGTATATTGAAGAAGTGTTGAAGAAATTCAACATGTTTGACAGCAAGCCGGTAGGGACTCCCATGCCTTTGGGAACCAAGTTATTTGCGGAATTATGTCCGAAGACAGAGGAAGAAGCTGAAGATATGGCGCATGTACCTTATGCTAATGCGGTTGGAAGTTTGATGTACGCCATGGTGTGTACGAGACCAGATATTGCGCAAGCAGTGAGAGTGTTGAGTAGATATATGTCTAATCCTGGGAAAGAGCATTGGACTGCAATCAAGAGAGTTCTTAGATATCTTCGTGGCACGTCAGAGTTTGCATTGTGTTATGGAGGTATGAGAGGTAAGAAGAATTTTGATATTGTAGGATCAGTTGATGCTGACTGGGGAGGAGACATTGATAACAGAAGGTCTACAAGCGGGTATGTCTTGGGAAGTTTTCCATGTGTGTGAAGTATTTACCAAGTGGGAGATTGCTAGAGTTGGTGCATACTTCACGGGACCAGATCTGTGGAACCCCGGACGAACTTGGGCCATGTACATGAATCAGGCCTGGTTTTAGCTTGGTGGTTTGGGCTTGGGCCCATGAAGAGCCGTAGTTCTGCAGCAGAACGGAAACCTAATTAGACTCTAATTAAGACGTCTTAAATTGCATATAAATACTCTTTATATACTGAGCATACATGGTAACAGAGAGATTTGTGAGGTTGATAATAAAAACTTCTGGCAGAACATAACCCTATTCTTGGGTGAACCTGGGTAAATCTTGTCTTCTTTTCTTTCAGTTATAATTCGTGTGATTGACAGGTTTTGAATCGTTCAATGATGAGGGGTTGAACTATGATTTGGTTTGGACTATGATTTAATATTGGACATTTGTAGAACGACAAATCTGAAATCGATTAAGGATGGTAAATCAACTTACAAAATAGATAATACTTTGACAAATAGATAATTTTATTATGAAATTAAAAGATATATATGTATATGTCATCTTACCTTTAGATCTTTTACTTTATGATAATGATAGGGCTCTTGAGTATCACTTTTTCACAGATCTAGTGACATGAAAGATATGAAATGATGAGGGTGAACTATGATTTGGGGTTGGCCTCATATGCCTGACAGTCCAATGAAACAAAACATGGAAGTTTGGTACGAGGGATAAGAGGTTGGAGCAAAGGTTTAGAGATTAACTATGGATCCTGGAGAGAGAGAGAAAAAAAAACCATTGAGAGGTTAGGAGTCCAGTGTTTTTAGAGCCGAGGGCGTTGGGCGAGGTGTTTTGCCTCAATGAGGTGAGGCATAATCCTTTTGAAACGTTGTGGCGTTTTGAATAAAATAATATTAATTAAATTATAAAAATACTAAAAAATTGAAAAAATGGAACGACTACCGATGCAGGTGCCTGATACATATGTAAAGTACTCTGGTTTCTCAGAGATATCAGATTTGTTCTTCGTTCAACATAACAGATCCGTTTCTCATTCAATTAATGAAGATCTGGCCCCTCGAAGAATAATCCGGATTGAACTCATTCAATCCTAACTGAGAAACATTCAAAACAAATATTCTGATTCAACAATCCAACACAATAAAGACGATTTGAAACAACTCAAACCCAACCTTCTCAGTTAAAGAATATCCAAGCCCAATATATTCAACTATCTTAGCTTTCCTGTATTTCCTCACCAACCATGCAAAGAGTCAAAACTAAAAAAACAATATCTGAATTTCAACTAAAGAAAAAAAAATGCGCATAAGTTCAAAAAAGCAACAAATATATCAATTCAAAGCAATTGATAGACATACTGTTCTAAAACACTGAACTTGTTAATAAGAAACACTTCAAAACCAGCATTCAAATTTCCTCCGCCTTTACTGCATTTTCTCATAAACCAAACAGAGCGTCAAACAAAACCTTAATCTTAAATACAAAAAAAAAAACAACAAACGAATAAACAAACACCAAAAAATACGTATCACGAAAGCTTAAAAAAGGCAAACCATATCAAAATACTCACCAAAAATGACACTGGTAAAACGAAGTGAATAAAATTTTGAAAAAAAACCCTAAATTTAGATAATTTAAACCTAAAAGACCTGAATCAGTCATTGTTCACATAATTTGTAACTTGAAAGCACAGTATAAATGACTTACCTAGATTGTGCTGTGAAGAAGTGAGAGAGACAGAGACGAAGACGGCTTACGGGTAAGGACTGGAGTAAGGAGGACCAGTGAGACAGAGACGCGGACGGCTTCAGGCAAGAAGCCTAAATGGGTAAGGGATAATGGGGCTGATTTAATTTAAGCCAAAACGGCGTTGTTTTGAGTTTGCTGATTAAAAAAAAAAAAAAAAAATCATGGGGCCTTTTTAAACACTGGGAGTGACTATGAAAGGATGTATATAATTGCTGACCTGGGCCTCTTAACTTAGTGGTCATCTTTGGTTCCTCCATATAGGAGACCTAGGTTCGATCCTTCACTCTACCAATGTACTAAAAACAGATTTATATAATTGCATGCTGTAAAAAGTGATAAATGTTTTCAATAACATTCTGCAATGTGTATAACCAAAATCGATGACTAATATGGTAGATAAATAAAAGATTTAAATTAGTTACCAATTTCCCAATACTTGAGTTTGTTTGTAATGTAAAAAGTTACTTTGGCCTTATTCTGGATGATAGATGCAATTTTCGGGATATGCATTGATCATATATGGGACAATGTAATTGAAAGTATTGCAAAATGAATAATTAATTAGACTAATTTTCTCATTGCAGAAAGGTAGCAAGATGAAAATGATATATCATTATTTGGTGTTGTCATTGAACAGAATGTTTCATAAGTTACAAGCTAGGATACAGGATTCACCCAATGGGCTGGGGAATCACGTATTGAATCGGTGGACCTTGCAGATGTTGTCTAAGTCCACGAATAACTCCACCTATTCATAGCAGTCACTTAAAAAAGGCAACTATTGGGCACTGAACCATAAAACTGGAAGCCAAGAGAGAGCCAAATACATGCATGCTAAGTACGAAGCTGCTTCTTCATTTGTGTATGAATGCACACCTTTCATTATTATTATAATTATAATTTTTTTGTTCACAAGAGACCCATTGAGCTTATGGGCTACACAACAGGATCTAGCCCTCCTCCTTCCCTTATTATTATCATTATTATACTTCAAATTCTATTAATGGTATCTTATGAAGTATATATATATATATATATATATATATATATATATATATATATACTCTTCAAATATTGTTAATAGTCTTTCTCTCAATATATACACACACATGGATATTATCAGTTTTTCCCTGTATTTAGGTCATTGTTTCAAATCCATCAATTCCTTTTAAAATCGATCAATTGGGCCCCTACATTATAGGGGTGTATCAAATTCCCCACCCTATTCCACATTTCCGTTCAAGTCCCACAAAAGAAGGAAAAACCCTAAAGCCAAATCTCCCATCAACAACCGCCACAGCCTCCCTAAGGAGAAAAAAAAAAGAAAAATCCTCTCCACCCCAACCTTTCATATAATAATCACAATTGGGATTTTGTATTTGTTATAATCCCTACTAATAAATTTTAATTTTTCTGGTAATGTGATTGAAATCTAGATATTATTATGACATTATTCCATGTGTTCATGTTGTTTGGGAGAGACGCTTGTGTGTTTTTTCCATTGAGTTTTGGACAAAAATGTGGTCGGAGAGGGCAATTTGATACATCCCAATAATGTGGGGGCCCAATTGATCAATTTTAAAATCAAGGGGGGATTTGAAACAATGATCTAAATACAGGGGGAAATTGATAATATCCCTTATATATAAACATTTGGGGGTGCACTCGATCTTAGTATTTTTCAAAAATTGATGCTTTCACGCTCTCCTCACACTCGCATTTTTTATCTACATATTTCTATCCTAGGTTGCAAGCATTATAAAAATATGAGTAATTACAAATAATGCTGTTTACATGTTTGGCTAAAATTTCGGACTTAAATGATAAATGTAGATAAAATGGTTTGTAATTTCTTATCATTTCATACATGAATTTGGTCTGAATGAAAAATACATGACTTCAGCATCACAAGTGGATAATATAAACACGTTTCTTAAGGTTAGCATTGAAGATAAAATCGTTAATTATAATTGTGGTTATTAGAAAGGTTTCACACTATGATAAACAACTTCATCAGTGTGTCAAGCTAAAACGTATGACTTTGTCTTTACACACTGGTTAAACTAATCATAAGAGTCATAACTATTTACAATATTTGCAGCAACTGAATTTGTTTTGTAGTTTAACATTCAAGAGTCAAGACTTTCTACTTGTTTTTTAGGCTGAAAAGTTGTGCCATTTCAGATATTACTTTATTCAAATTTTAGATGGTTCAGCTCATGATTGTACTTTGGGTTTTGATTCTTTGTACTATGATGTAAATAATTAACTTCTAAATGTACAATGATATAAGGTAAAATCTGCTGATTGCCATTAAGAATTATTTTGCAGAGGACATGAACCTGAAAAATATTTTACTATTTTGAGGACCCTTGTTTCTGTTGCATTATTTAATCTTCTTAGCAGTATACATAATTAATTGAAGGGTCATTCTTCTATTATGCACGAAAACAGTTTCTTTTTCTAAAGGAACTATCATGCAAAGTAGAAGCTTCGAGTTTCAAGTAAAATTACATTGTGGACGACCTTGAGCGAAAGTCTTTTCTTCTTATTAAATTTCACTTGCAATTGCCAAAATAATACGATCGACGTGGATATTCCTTTCCATGGTAATTAGGTAACAGTAGTTTTAACTTGGAATAGGGTCGTGTGAAGCATGTTTGAAGTATTAAACTTCCCATTTATGAAAGCAATCATGGCCAAGGAGATCTAGAAATAGGGAAAATAAAATAAAATGTGCACAGTTAAGAATTCTTTTTGGTAAGTAGGAAGGATAGATGTTGTCATTTGATATTCCATTGTAATGGATGAGTAGTTGATATACATTAATTGATACTGGAATTTTATTTGCATTGTATTTTCAGTGCTAACTAAATATCAGCCTGATTTGTTATTGGTAATAGCACTAAACTGATTCTAGTCTCCGAACAAGAAACATTGAAGTTAGAAATGTTTTGTTTGAGTTCAGCTTTATTGTTCTTGAAATCCCTCTTAGATTACACAGGTGCTCAAATGATTCTCTCTTTCTCTCTTGGTCGACACATGATCATGGCAGGATCTATTCAGATGACTGGAAATTGCAAGACACAATTTGAAGAAGACAATTGAGTTTGAACAAGTGTCGTGGTATCAAATGGCTTGAGAAGTAATGGTTATATGCTGGCACATGGGTCTGGTTCCCATTTCAAGTCCTATATCTGAGAACATTAGACCGCTTTTCTTTTTGATTGTTGTAGAAGCAGTTAGAGGATCTGATGGGTATTACTGGTTGTTAATGCAATGTAAAAGGCAACATTATTACCATCATATCAGAGAGGATTTACAGTATTTTTGTGCATAATCACCATGCATGATGTGTATGTAGGTTATGGAATAGAAGGCAAAGCCCAATGTATATTTATATGGTCAAGTAATGGCATTGTTTGATCGTTGGGTGATCTCACTGTATGCCATAATATGGTAAGACTATATTGGAAATTGTACCATGTAAATTGCAGTAACCAAATTCGTGTTTGGACGTTATTTTACATTGATATTCTGTACCCATCTCTTTATCATCCGGCCATCCTTCCTCCTATGTGTAATTTGTAGGTTGAGGTCATTTTTTATGGCCTAGCTCTAAGCTGTAACTGCAGGGGATGTGGTGTGGGGAAGGTTTCTCTTTCGCTTGTAAATTATCTCAATTAGCAATTAAGAAATTGCAGCAAGTATGCAGGTACAAATTATTCATGTTAATGGAGAATATCCCATTTTGGCACTGATTCCTTTTCCCCAAGGGAGACCTTGGCCAATTGCAGCATCGAGGGGTTGGTCAAGCAGTGTGGGTTTCTTAACATTTTCATGCCCCAATGCTGAGAAGGTTCGGTAAAGAAAATGGTCCTCCCAAGAGGTTCAAAGGACAGCTATCAAGTTGCAGATCCGTGAGAGTCACGTGACCATTATACACCTAACCTGACACAAACAAACGATTCTGTAGAAAGCTCAGTTACAAAGCTATCGCATGCTTATCAATTTCCATACGATTTACAGCTTATCTCCTTGGAGTCAATATAATACACCTGGATAAAAATAATTGAACATCAACAACAAATAGCAAATGTACATATCAACTTCCAACCATTGAAATCCAACTTAGTTTCTTGGTTTTTATTACCAATCGAAAAAATTTATTAGTAATTACGAGAAAATTAAATAGTAATTTTAGTATTTGATTTTTTTTATAAAAAAATTGAAATAATTACTATTTAATTTTTTGTGATTATTAGTGGATTTTTTCGGTTTCATGATAACTTCTACATAACTGAATCCGTGAGATCATTACTCTTTTTTTTCAGTCTCTTTATTTTATTAAGAGAATTCCTCCACGTTACTAACAAAATTTAAAACTATTACCATACAAAAAAATTGTCAAAATATGCTGTCAAAACCTACTATATATGTCAATGCTCAATACACCCTTCTCAAAAGAGTAGAGATTGGGAGCTCGTACACGTCCATAAAAAATGTCCATCCGCAAGCTTAGCAAATCAAATCTTGTTACGTTGTGTGGATTTTTCAAATTTTTCGTTTTTGCATCTATTCATCTTTATTAATTATTAATTGAACTCCTCAAAATTATTATTTGAACATCAAAACTTTTGAGAAAAACAATAGTAACAAATAAAAATGGAGGCTCTCTATCATCGCTCAAACCATATTATTATCAATGTCACAACTCTGGACATAATAAATTTACATGTTTCCCTAGCCATCAATGGAAAATAAGTTTGAACTGATTTTTCTACTCATTCATTTTTTGTTCTTTTATCAGCCAGAAGGAAAATACTTCTTGTATAGAAAATTCTCATCCGTCAATAATAAATCATGAACAATGCTGAAAACGTTGGAAATCAACATCAATAGATACAAAATTGCAATTTGACAAGTTTTAAAGAACAAAGTAGAATGTCTTGTTTTCTTTCGTGTCAAATCGTTTGGTGGCAATGAATTAGCGGTGAAGAATCAAAGGGGCTGTTACATCAATCTCTGATGGCATGAATAATATAATGGTATTTGTAACTTTTTTCTTCTAAGTAATAATTAATGCTAATTTAAAAGGACCGAAAGATTTCGATTGCATCGGTTCAAAACAAAATTTTACATTTTATAAAAATTTGATTGAAGATTTTTGAAAAATTTATTAATAGTAATTATGCATGTTTAATTAATATTATTAATTAAAATTTTTAAAATTATTAATCAAATTTTTATTCAATATAAAATTTTGTTTTGCATTCTGTCTAAACAAGAATTTGACTTAAACCGTGATTAAATTTATAAGGGTGGGATAAGAGTAAGAAATATCCGATTTGAGGTATGTAGTGAGAAATTTTTGATTATACCGGATGCAAATCAATATATTTACATCGATTAAAAACTTGATTGATAATTTTTTAAAACTTTATTAGTAATATCAATATCTACTCACTTATGTTATTAATAAAATTTTAAAAAATTACTAATTAAATTTAAAATCAATATAAATTTACACACGACACAGCCAAGATTTAGGAGGAATTCTTTTGCCAACAAACTGTGAATTTGACAATTAGTCAATCAAAGCTGTGGAGAAATTGAGGAATAATGGTAGGAAAGTTCAGATAAGTTGACCCTTTCAGAATTCTGCATTTTGCAGCTGGGAATTGGGAGGAAAATTTTGATTTTGCGAGTTATGAAATTCGTTTGAACAAGTAAACATTGACAAAAAGTTCCCATGGCTTGCACTGGTCCAAGATATTAAGAACAAAATAGGACATAGAAAGGATTTAGTTATGAATTATTTATAAAAAAACAATAATCTCAAATTTATTAAGTTTTTTCACTCAAATATTTTTTAATTATAGTTGAACGATTGAATAAAATAATACAAGTAATTTTGTTTTATATCGTGGACCTCTCGTTACTCATTAATTACTCGCTCAAATTAAAAGTATTTTGGCGTTTTAAAATTATTTTTGACCCCAACATTTATTTTTATAAGAATTGTTAAAGAGATAAAGTAGATTAAAATCCTTTTGTACTTAAAACAAAAGAAAGAAAAAAACTTGACATTTGTTGGAATTTAAAGGGGGGGATTGATTTCTAGAAGTGTAAATTGTCAAAATTAAAAATCTAAATGGTCAGTTTGTCATCAAATATGTTAACCCATGCTCAGTTGGAATTTAAAGGGGGAGATTGATTTAACGGCTGAAATTAAATATACAAGGATATTTCAGTAAATTTCAAAAAAAAATCTAAATGGTCAGTTTGTCATCAAATATGTTAACCCATGCTCCCCAATCCCCACGCTCTGCTCCTCGATTCCTTATAAATCCCTCACCTCTGCCCATTCCATTTTCCTCAACCAAACCCCTTTCCTTCCTTTTCCTTTCCTTCTCTTTCTCCGTTACACAGAGAGAGATTCCCTCATATAATTTGATTCTTTAAAAAACTGTTAACCCCCTAAAATTTGATTCTTTAAAAAACTATACCTCTTCTCTCTCATAAAACTAGTTCAAATTTTCTCAACATTTTGTTTTTTTAAAAAAAAAACCAAACACCATGATGGCTTCTATTAAACACGTACCATCTTCTTTCACATCCGCACATTTCTTGCTCACGAAACGTTCAGTGCCCAAGCTTCCATTTTCTCCACTACCTATTATCCAAAATGCGCAGCAACAGAGCTTTAAACACTCACTCTCTTCACAAAAGCCCCTGCACATAACTTCAATAGAGAGTTTTTCGTTTTCAGCGAAGATCAATAAACGAGAAACCCAGTGCAAGGCCTATGAAGCTGACAGGTCGCGTCCTATTGACATTAACATTGACTTACCGGACAAGCAGGGGCAAATCAAAGTGGCACAGAGGCTCAAAATGGGGATATACTTCGCCACTTGGTGGGCTTTGAATGTGGTGTTCAATATATATAACAAGAAGGTTTTGAATGCGTTTCCTTATCCGTGGCTCACTTCGACTCTGTCTCTCGCTTGTGGGTCTCTCATGATGCTCATTTCTTGGGCCACGAGACTCGCTGATGCCCCGAAAACCGATTTCGAGTTCTGGAAGATGCTTTTCCCTGTAAGTACAACTATGGATTTTTTTTATGGTGTATTGACTTTTATTTTTGTTTGGTTGCTAACAAAGTATAGGAGAATGTTAAAAAAAATTGGGCCTTGAATGCTGGATTGTGTGTCATGGGACCTGAAAGAATAAGAAGAGCTCCGCAGAATTGAGTGAACTTGAATTTCGTTTTTATTTGAGTCGTCTTTTGCTTGGTTGATGAGAAAGTGTTGGAAAAGTTAAAAATATTAGATTTGGAAGCTAAATCTCGTGTTATATGTTGGTCTCTGAAAGAATAAGAAGCTGCAGAAAATTGAGAACAATGAAAATAAAAATTTGATAGTACTGCATTGTGTTTCAATCTGTTTAACAAAGTATTTGGGGTTGCGGGATTCTGATTTAGGATGTAATGTTTGCGCTTTGCGCTTAGGTTGCGGTGGCACATACAATTGGCCATGTAGCAGCAACTGTGAGCATGTCAAAGGTTGCTGTCTCATTCACCCACATCATTAAGAGCGGTGAGCCTGCTTTCAGTGTATTGGTTTCGAGGTTTCTATTGGGCGAGACGTTTCCAGTGCCGGTATATTTGTCACTCCTCCCAATTATCGGAGGTTGCGCTCTTGCAGCAGTTACAGAGCTCAATTTCAACATAACTGGTGAGAATAATAATTCAATTAAGAATACTGAATTTATTGTGGCTTAGTTCTTTTTCTTTAGATTTTAGATAGAGATTTGAAAAGTGTTAAATGTATTGATATTAGAATTTAAATACTTTTGGATGCTGGTGTTTTGTGTACTGAATTCTATTGATATGTGTTTTAGGGTTTATGGGTGCTATGATATCGAATTTGGCATTTGTGTTTCGGAATATATTCTCAAAGAAAGGGATGAATGGGAAGTCCGTAAGCGGGATGAACTACTATGCTTGTTTATCCATGTTATCTCTGTTGATCCTCACACCTTTCGCAATTGCTGTGGAGGGTCCTCAGATGTGGGCTGCTGGGTGGCAAAACGCCGTCTCTCAAATTGGACCGAATTTTGTATGGTAATTATGATGACCTACAATTTTCCTTGAATTGTTCTTTCTGTTAATTTTTTTCTTTCTTTTGAAACAATTTCTTACATTATTATTTTTTATTTGCTCCTTTGCTATGCAAGATTGAGTTGCCTGGTAAAAATGATAAATTTTTGGTAAACAAATTGAACTTGGAGTCATTCTGTGACTTCTGTCTTATTTCTGTTAAGTCATAAGTTACTTGTTGCTCTGAATTTTTTAAATCAAGTGTCAGTTTGGATCATAGGCAAAAGCTGTTAAAAACTTCTGAAATCTATAGAAGAATCGAATTTCCAGTTGATGCAGTGCAGATGATGAGCACTGGCACTAATTGGTGAATCCCATAAGCCGTAAATATGAATCGGCAGATGACCAAGTTGCCTGATTTATTGATTAAACTGGCCTATATTGATTTGTTTGCCGACAAATTGTTTCTATCTTCTGGTGATGAGAATTCTGAGCTATATAAATTTCTTGACAATTTTTCAATCTAGTATTTTTTATGGATTATTGATTTTCTTTGATTTTAACATCAGAAACATGCCCACTTTGATTTGAATGCATTCTGGACTTTAATTAAGTATCTGATATTATGACTGTGCATTGATAACTAGGTATTCTATACTGTCTTCAACCAGTGATTGGATGTTTAGATCTCCTATCATTTTCTTGCATTTTTAGTGCATTACATGTGTCGTCTCATAAGCAGCCTTTAGTTTTTCCGTCTTTTGGTTGGTTTTGTATAATGGAAGTAGCATTATGATGTGATGTTTTTCATTATTTAGTGAACAGTTTGATTTTTAAGATAAAATGCTTTACTAAGAAAAAAAAGAATTTGTGGCTTTGATTGACGCAGGTGGGTGGCAGCTCAGAGCATCTTCTATCACTTGTATAATCAGATCTCATACATGTCTCTTGATCAGATCTCTCCCTTGACATTTAGCATCGGAAATACAATGAAGCGGATATCCGTTATAGTCTCCTCAATCCTCATCTTCCACACTCCTGTCCAGCCCATCAATGCTCTTGGTGCAGCCATCGCAATCCTTGGCACTTTCCTTTATTCACAGGTAAATTCTCATCTCTTTATACCTGAATTCAGCACTTTATAGCTCTCAGAGAGATTTTATTGGGACTAAAATGCCTCGTAGTATGCAAGGACAAATTTACTTTTTTGTTTGGACTTTGGATTTTTCTAATGCCAAATTGTGTGCTTGGAAACAAAACCAAGAAGAATAGACTTTCAATATACTTTAGGGTCACTGAACAATAAAGAAATTGACCGTCTTTCTTGCTTGATGAGTTCTCATCTTGACCTAGTGAATGCCTGTCTATATAAGGCTTGGTTGCGTCACACAGTGAACACCCCTGGGGGGCTTGGCTCAAGGGGTACAGATGGGGATGGGGTTAATTTAGGTGTTCGGTTCAGAAAATGCCGAACATATTGGGTTGGGTTGGGAACCTAAGATGTGCATAATTGAGCATTTTCCATGAAGTAAATAATTTGAAGACTTATATGCTGAGAAGTTTCCTAAGTGTGAACATCAAGATTGTTTGCTACTTTGCTGCATTTGAGATTTTCAAGACCTTAGTGAAATTGATTTTCTTTTAACAAGTTGGTTGATATATTTTTGAGCAGGCAAAGCAGTGAGGAAGCCAAGGGCTTCGAGATTTTGTTTCACGTGATAAAGAGATTAGAGGAGATACACTCTGCTGGAATGACTGGTAATGGCCTTTAGTGGAGGGTTCTTGCAAATTCGATTGCCTTTAGTGGAGGCTTCTCGCAAATTCGATTTTGCTTACGTACACAAAGCAACGGTTCTTGAAGGTCATAGCAATAATATATATGATGATTACATGACACCGGCAGCTAGTTAGATCTAAGATTTCTTCGTTCACTGATCCGAGTAAAGCCCTCTTAGTAAATAAGACTGATATTCGCCCTCTATGTGTTGAGCCATCTTGCCATAATAATGTAATATATTTTTTGATTAATTTCTTCCCATTTATAAGGTGCATGTAAAAATAGAAAATTGTGTTTCTTCATTTCTGCATCTTTCATAATAAGCTCGTTCTGGCTGGTTCGAAATCCTTAATAGACCTATGTTGTCTTGATATGACTTGGGTCTTTTTGGGTTTGTGGCTTTTGTATGAACCCAGCTGTTGAAGAGATGCATCTCTTTTGGGTTCGGCCATGTCCTGGAGCCCATTTTGGGTTCTTGCCTTCTTGGGCTGCTTATCAGCTTATATATTCTAGTCAGTACAATCTAACAATGAACACCACAATAATGAGCATCATCGTATCATAAAGCCTCTACATGTATGGGTTTAAAAACGGGTGTAGCAACACCCTACTTATATTCCTACGGCTTCTTATGAGCTTGATTTTAGCTCCTTCACTTCGATATTAATAATTAACAATGTCATTACTCAAATCATCTTTGATAAAGTACGTCATCATGTTGCTATGACACATTCTGCAACTCACATATCAGAATGACAAACATTCCAACTCAGTTCCTACTAAAATTATAAAAAAAAAAAACTTAAAATTTAAATTTTGAATGTCTCACATGCAAAGAGTGTGGCCAGTAGCAGAGAGTGAGATTGTGAACCAGAGTTGTTTTGCTCTATCTTCTTAAAGAGCCAAACAACAACAACCAGACTAAGGTATTTTCAGACATTATGCATTCAGATCAAATATTATAATGTGCAGTGCCATACAAGATAATCACGCCAACCGGGATTCGAACAACAATGTTCTGATTTATTAAAACAAACACTAAATTCAGTCTAAACAAAACCATATCCAAATTTCTTCAATTAACCTTGTTGGGTGATCGATATGGGAGAAAAACTATGAAGGAGCAGAGTGTTGTAAGTTGTAATACCCGCAGAGACCAAGTATCTTTGGTGTTGTCAATCTACAGTAGTTGAAGGCCAGAAAGTAGCAGAAAAATATATTTTAGCAGTAGTTAGTATCAAAAAAAGGAACTACAAAAATCAAGCTTATATATCATTCAATCATGAAAAAATAGGAAAAATAGTTTGAGAACTGATAACCCTAAATACCTTGAATCTGTTGAACCTGTTTGCCTTCGATAATAAAGCCTACTCCTCAGCTCACTTTTTGTTGATGTTGTTTAATGAGGACAATCGTCTGATGATGCCCAACCCACCATTTGTTATTCTTTCAAAGAGGAAAGAGAGAGAAATCGAGAACAGAGATGAGAGATAATGAGTTTTAAGGGGTTTAAGCTACGAAGATTTGGGGGTGGATTTGTGCAGGTGATTCTTGGTTCTTCAGATATGAAATCTTGAGAGAAGGAAGTTTGATTTTTTTTATTCCTAAAGGTTTTTCAGGTAATGGGTTAAAGAGATACTGAGTTTTCAATTTGGGATAAAAATTTTTAGCCATGGAGAAATGAAGGATATGCAGATTGTTGAAGAAATTTCTTGCTGTTCATAGAAGCATTCACGTAAGAGGGAAGAGATGGAAGAGAGTTTGGTTTCTTTTTTAGCTATATTGTTTGCAATCAGTTTCTTCATTAACGGCTCAGATTGAGCCAACCATATCCAACAGCTCTGATTAAAAAGGGGCATCATGCCTCATATTTGTCAGCATATAACCCACCATGAAAACCAATCGGCCATTCATTCTGCAAAGGAATGTTCAACCCATAAACATCTAAAAGAAAATGAACTCAACCTACTCTGAAAGCATGGTTCAACACATCCTTTATTTAGTTGGTATACTCCCAAGTCACGAAACGCAGGCAGCTCCTCATCATCCTCCATAAAATAGTCAAAATTGTCATCGGTATAGCAAATCAAATTCCCAAGAAAACCGGGTAAGTCAGTAGCTGAGTAAGATTTTGAGCAGCTTGTACCCAAAAGTAGCATTTGATCCCCCAAGCTTTCAATCTCAACCCACTTTGAATCGTTACTACAGAACTTGAACACCCTTGAAGTGAATTGTTCGAATAGGACAAATTATCTGCCTCTTGTACTCAGGTTCATACTTGTAAATCCTAAAGACCATAAGTAACTCCCCACTAGATTCAACCAAGTATATAGAAACATGGTCACCCAAGCTAGTTTTCTCACCATTTACAACGAATGCAGGACAGCCCAGAACACGATCAGTAGGAGGGATCATGTCTACTTTGTTAGTTCACCACCTCCAAAAGCATAGAAAATTGCGAGTTTTTCACTGAAGTTGATGGCTTGTAATTTGCCCTTATAGAAAAAAATATCTATGCATCCATTACCTGCATCCGAAGCTGTCCATGATGCATCTCCTGGTCTACAGAAAGCCAAATGTCCACTCTCACCAGTTATTGCAACCACACACTTCCAATTGGCAATGCGAAGTTGGGGCAGTTGAGAAAGCAACCTTTCGAATCATTAGTTGACAATCTCTGAAATAATAAGGAAGCGTCATCTGGAAGGAAGTTGCACGACCGCTTTGAGAAAAGAATTGAATAAGAAATTTTCATCTTCACTTTCTTCTTCATGGTGAGGATTTAACTGAATAAATTTCCGCTTTTGATAGGGACAGCTAGAAACACAAGGAGCCAACCATGGGAAGAAGTAATTCGGTGACCTCCACGAAACACAGTAGGCAAGTTTACACTCTGAATGCCACCGTCATATAGACTAAAAAATTTAATAATTCCTTTTCCAATATCTTCAGTTAGCATCAGAAATGGGAGTCCAGGCTCTGTCATACGTAATAAGCTTCTCATGTTACTACCATCCATTTCTTCGCTAGATCAACCACCAGTATTACTACTACTACTTGCCTCATACTTCCCGTGACCAGAAATTGGCAGCATATTAGTATAGGGAACCTAGCCCAAGTGATTCAAAAAACACTATCGGTTTAAATGAAAAGTACACTCTTTGAGTCTTGATTGCAAATTAATCACACGCATCAGACCCCTTTTGACACTTCAATTGTTATACTAATCCAAATTTATTTAAAATTCTTTAATTATCTGGAATTGGATACACGTTTTTGAATTTTGACACTTCAAAATTACAGTCTTTTGTTCTAATTCAGAGTGGAGGAAGGTAAATAACAAATTTCTAAAATCATATCTCACTAATTTCAGAATCTTAAAACTGGAAAGGAAAATATGAGGGAATGGCTAACAATTAATCAAAGGTTAAAAATTAAACCGGGTGAACAACCTCAAAAGAGAAGAACAAAACCATTCGAAAGATAATGGAATCGAGAACATTATCTGAAACTTCAAATTACACTTATAAATCATACATAATACTTAACAGATTTCTAATGTCGACATCTCTCTTATTTCAAAAGTTAAAAGAGGAAGGGAAAAGCAATATAATCAACGAAAAGTTAAAAATTCAATTAATCAAACAATCTAAAAGAGAAAGAAGAATAATCGAAGTAATTTAAAATGGAGGAATTACCTCAAACATGTCATGAGCATGATTAATATTTTTAACCTCAAGGATTTGTTCAGATTCTTCATCGAGTGTTGACCTTGTGCAGCAAGTATTTGAGCCTCACGAAGCTGCTGTAGTCGCGAGGTTGCCCTTAAGTCAATACTAGGGTGAGAATGAGTCGGTTTAGTCTAAAAATTCAACCCAATCTATTTATATCGAGTTGAAAAAATTTTAATCCAATCTAATCCATGAACCCATCCAACCTCAACTCAATCTAATCCATTCTAATTGATTTGGGTTTGTTTGGGTCACCGGATTGATATATTTTTTCTACTAAAAAATTAAATTATACATATTACATAATAAAAAATATTATACTAAATCTAAAACCAAATCCATACATATTGCAAGTAAAAGTTGTGTGCATCAGCTTTATATGAACTAATATTTAATACTTTTGTTAACATCTTGGATATTGTTATGAAAACAAGTATTAACAGATATTCTTTTCAACATACAACACACCAAAATTCGCCAATCAAACCAAATGACTAGAAGCACAACAAACACTTTCCAACATACAGCACACCAAAACTCTTTTAATTTTGTATAATGATTGTAAACCAGCCTTAAAGTCTTCGTGATCTAATTCCTACATAGTGTCACACGTATATTTCAGATAAAAACCATAAAGTAAACGAAAATATAGAAAGCTAAAATTGATTTTTTTTTTAGGATTCTTAGGAAGAATATATATATATACACACACACACACAAAAACTAACTTACCAAAATATGGAACTATTCCATCAATATTTAGGGAAAATAGATTCCACCGTTAAACCTTTAACTCTAGAAAGATAAGTGATATATCAGTACATGGAAAAATAAAAAACCATGTAACCAATAAAATTATTAAAATGAAACTATAAAAATTAATTACCTGATTCAAAGTTCTCAAGCTCTTCCAAACTCTCTTCAATATGGATTGGTATTGGTGAAGCTCGCAACCAATCTTGTGCACAAATAAGAGCTTCCACTATTCTAGAAGTCAAGGAACTACGAAAGACATCAAGAACACGACCACTCGTGCTAAAAACTGATTCAGAAACAACTGTAGAAATAGGCATTGCCAACACATCTCTTGCCACTTGAGAAAGAATTGGATATTTACTTGAATTAATTTTCTACCAATCCAAAATATCAAAAATCACATTATCTTTTTCATCAGCATCATCCAAATACATATCCACCTCTGATTTATCTACACCAATTTTTTCCTCTTGGTACCTTTTGTATCGACTTGTCATCACAAAAAGAGGATCTTCCACAAAATCAACTTCCATTTCACTAGAAATTTGAGTCATTGAAATTGATTTACTACTTGAGGTAATTCATCAACAATGACTATTCTAGCAAGTAGGGTTCTAGATACTTCATGATTAAAACTTTTTGCCACACCCGAAATATTCAAAGTAATAGTACCATCTTTTGCCATAGTTTGATAATCTGACAAAGTCTTTTGTTTCTTGCACTTGATAATATAATGATACTTAGTACACCTATTCAAATGTTTTCACATTGTACTAGTACAATTATTACTATGACAAGCATAAGTTTGCCCACAATAATTACATGTAGCTCTCTCATTTTCAGATTTCTCACTTTCAATCAAAGTAAAATATTTCCACACATCTGATGTTCTTTTAGGAGGTTTTTTGCTTGAGTCACTCACCTTTTCCTTTGAAGCTGCACTTTTTTTTTGAAGTTGAAGATAAATTCTTGGGGTTATCTGCTATACTTGACAGTTGACAATTGACACCTGTATAAAAAATAAACAAATAAAATTTAACATTTAAATCATAAACAAAGAAATCACGCCAGCCCAACTTAATCAGTGGAAATCATAAATTTGAGGATCCAGTTTATACTTAACATTGAAATTTAATATACCAGGTAAGTTTCATGTTGCTTTTTCATCTACAAATTTCCTCTATTAATTAACTGTACTTTTACTTTTTTGGTTGTATATAGATTAAGGAATTGGATATATGATAGGTTTTTCTTATTTGAAAAAATATTCCACCAGCTACTTTTTGGATGAAGATTGCTGACTATTTAATTTTGTAGGTACTGATCCTAAAACAAATATGATAAACTGATAACATAAGTTTTTAATAGTTCATATGCATCGCAAATGAATTTATTATAGAATTAATTAAATTTGTGATGAATCCTATAAAAAAAAATTTGCAAAACCTTTTTGGATAACGCATGGAAAAAGATGGATTTTTCATTAGGAAGGTTTAGTTGATTGGTATTATAGTTTGATGCTGACATTCAGCTCCGATATGGATTTTTTTTATGTGAACAAATTTAAACTTTGGAGCAGTTGAAACAAAGCAAATAAATAAAGAGAAAAACATTAACTTTATTTCGTATGCTATATTGGAGTGGGGGAAATGATTGCAATCCATTACGAAAGTCAGTTTGGCAGAGGTGCTGCAAATGTCAGTTTCTATCTTCATGAATGGAAAAGATTGATTTTTTGTTTATATATATATATATATCTGACAAGGATGCGGTGATCACTGTATTATATATCTTTAAAATTGTTGAAATCAAACTCATTGAATTGTTAATTGTCTTGCTTGACATGAAGCCTGACATTGCAAGTGTAACAGTAACATGGAAATAAGTTTTGCTTCATTGATGCAGGTGACTTGAGTTTGACCAACATACAATAAAGTAAAGGAAAGTTTTTGCAAATTTTTTTGGATAGTAACATGGAAAAAGAATATTGCATAGTACTGCAAAGTGCATATCTTTTTTGCTTTCTCTGACCAAACTTCAGATTTTCAAGAGAGCCCCACAGCCCCTACAAAGAAACGGAAGAAAGAGATAATGAGGAGACTGAAATTCTCAATCAGAGAGGCTAGGTTTAGTGAATTGTAATTTTTTTTTTCAAAATACCCATCATTCTATTATCTAATTACAACAAGCTATGCCCTATTTAGCTGTTTGGATTTGGATTGTGCTACATATAATTTTACTCATTCATTATACTATAATTATTTAAACACAATTTTATATTTAATAAATACAATATATATAAAAAATATAATTATATATTTGACCGGGTTACCGGTTTGGGTCAGTTTGAAAATTTTGAACCCATGATCCAATCCAATCCACCGGGTTCAAAAAAATTTCAACTCAACTCAACCTAACTTCTAAAAAGACTTAATCCATTGTATCGGTTTGGATCGAATCCATGAATCAACCGAGTTTCATACTCACCCCTAATCTATACGATTATATTGCCAAGTGGATAAAATCACATGACATTATAGTTCTAGGGGAATAATTACGGTCCGTAGTGCATCATCATCGTCGGTTGTGGCTGCGGCTGTGGGAGGGTCGTGGTCTCCAGATGAGAAGATATGGAATACTACTGTACGGGCAGGGACGAATCTATATCATTACTTTGGGAACATTTAACTTTTTAATCAAGTAAATAAAAATTCATCAAATTATATTTAAAATATAATTGATTGAATTTTTAACGGTCCAAGAAAACGGTGAAAGGGCTAAGATTCGGGTGCGAGATTACATACATATGCCAAGTGACTGTATGTTGTACTATAAATACAATGACAAGAAAAATTGTAATGCGTATGGCCATGCTCCATTTGAACATAAACAAGTGACTAAAAAAAAGCAAAAATGACATACAATACATGATGTTGAGTTATCTTTTAATCACATCAAGGTTTCAAAGGTTTTTTATATCTTAAAAAACTATCAAACATGAGATGATATTGAGGACAAACGTAACAAGCTAGGCATAATTATCCACTTAGTGAATGGTGAGATGTGAAAACACTTTGATAAAAAAATATAATTTTATTAAAAATATTTTTATTGATGGGTTTTGCTATGAGAGTGCTCTCACTGATGACCGGTGAAAATTTTAAAAATAAATATTAAAAATATTTTTAGCAGGGGATTCTTATCGTTAATACTTAATTATTTTATGTGAGGAAAAATGAGTCGCTGACTATATTAAAATAATAATATTTGTTTAGTTGCTTATGTTTGATTTAAAAATCAATAGCAAAAAAAGTCGTCGCTGTGTCGTACATTGTTGATAGACCTATTAGCGAGGGGGTTTTGGCCTGTTATTGATATTAATTATCCACGACTTATAATTTACTGATGGGTTGGTTTGCAATGAGATCCCGTTGCAAAAAAGTATTAGCGAGGGAAATGGATTTTTAACAATGGCTATTGCCATCGTTGATTCTTTTTTTTTTTGTAGTGGATAAAACGAAGGAAGATTTCAATCTAAACTGACACCGAATTGAAATGGTGAAAAAAAAAAACTTTATTACTAAGAAAGTTTAGGATTCGTTAGAGTGTTGTAATTATAGCTGTATTGGTATCAAAAGTGTTGTGATACTGCTTGTAAAAAAATTAATGTAATATTTAGTAAAATGTTTCGTAAAAGCACAATGAAAGTGCTGTGATCAATAATACGTAATGTTCGATAATTGTAATTTTAAATGATATGTAAAAATGAAAAATTACCAAAATAAACATAAGTTTATCTCATATCTCTCAATCATATAGCTAGAAGCATTATTCACTCATTCCAAAGGTAAACCATTCCCTCTTTTTCTCTCTACAAACAATAAGTCCCTTCAATTTTTTTTCTCAAAAAAGAAAAAAATGAAGAAAAAGCTTTTGTTTCCCTTTAAATATAACTTTCTGGTTGAAATTTCTCCTATTCTTCATCTTCCTTCACATCAGCTTCATCTGTTCTGATCGTTGAATATATACATTCAGATGGTTTTACAAAATTCTAACCAGAAAAAGAAAAAAAAAAAGATAAGAAGGCTATTTGACCACTTGATCTGCTAACTTCCTTTCAAAGTTGAGAAAATCAGAACCCGACAAGCACGGAACCCGACAAGCACATAACCAAAAGCACGGCCCCTTTGCTTTTGCAAAACATAGGTTTTTAGCAGTCATGAACAACTCTTGTAGTAAAAGCTAATATTGCGAAAAACAATCTAATCTACTTTCAACACTTTTTATTAAATTGAGCTAATTAAGAGTTAATAATTTCATATTTTCAAAATGCATACATGCAAGAAAGTACATATCCTCACATTTTATATTTTGCTTCAAGTGGCGTCAGAGATATCTTCCCTTCAACATGCACTCATGACTCAAACAAAAGGTAGAAAGAGGAGGAAAGGAGGAGTCTATCATCATTGAACTATACAAACCCAGTAAAATTATCTTTGAATAAGTCAATTTCTTTACTCAATGCTTTACATAGAAAAGTGCTAGTTAGCTAGTTGAAACAGTTAAACTTGTGTCACCCTATATTTACAAATTTTTTCTCTTTTGCAGCAATAAATAGTATTACCTTTTTTTTTTGCATAGAAAAAAATGGTAGTAAGATTTATTTAGAAGTGGTTGAAATAGTGTAGCCTTAGATAGAAGATTGAGGAAACGTGATTGGTAGGGTTTCTTGGTAAAATAATAATACCTAGATAAAAAAAAAATAATAATACATTTTGATAGTTTTTTTTAAAAAATATTTTTAATTATAAAACACATATTTTTATGATAAAAATACTTTTTTACCATCAATGTTTTTTTTTAATCAAAAGTATAAATTTCCCATAATAAGTATTAGGAGAAACTTAACAAATATGCACTTTATTTAATTAAGCCATTTATTTTGGGTTAAACTTCCTAGAGGAACGGTGTAACATGCTGATGCCTGTCAGTGTGCCAAAACCAGCCCGTGACACATAGAGATCAACTAACTACTCCAATTTCAGCATAAATTTTTTGGCAATAACAATAGCACACAAATAGGATGACCATCAATTTCACTAACCAATCAACATTAGGTAAAACTTTTTATGCTTACTTACATGATTTTTTTGTCGTAATTATTAACAATGACACACAAATAAGATGATTATCAGCATATATATTGTTAGGATGAAATTAACGTATCATTAGAATGAACATCATAATATAAATTATACTAAGAGATCATCTACGTTTATGTAAAAATAAAGAGACTTTCTCACTTTGAGCTTAGTGCTCCATAACGTTATGCAATTGAGATTTCTCTTTTTTTTTTAGAGAATTTATTTAAGAATGACACATAAGCAAGCAAAAGAAGAAATTGTAATACTTTCATATATAGTCTTAACAAATGAACATTGAAACGAAATTAAGATATCGGAGGAAACTAAAATCTTGATCCATCACATGAACCTAATGATCATTGTAAACATCTTTTTCGTATGCCAAAGGATAACAGTCTACAAACAAAGCAAAACTTACCACGTCTTCATCATCAGCAGAAACAATTTTATTACTAACCATATAATCCTGAAAATGTGTAGGCAAACGACGTTGACGTTGTTGGCGAGCAAAACATTCGTAGGCTGTAAAATTTGTTCTTCAATTTCTCCCTGCATATTTTAAAAATAAAAAATCTTCGCAAAATTTTATTTATATGAAAAAAATATACAAACAAATGAAGAACAATAGGGATCGTACCCGAACAAACTCAGAGGTCCCTGAACCTTATCCTATGAAAAACAAGATACAATTTCATATAGCTTCCTATAAGAATAGAAATGTGAGTTATCAAATTTCAATGCAGCAAAACTAGCTTTTGGAAGATCATCAATATGCCAAATAAGCTTGTTGCTACCATGGCTAGGCCCAAACTTTGCAAGGGAATCCGCAAATGTGTTGGCCGATATATAGACATGTTGAATAATGATACCTATTGGAATAAGTGGATCTAATATCTCGAATTAAGTACTCTAAGTCCCATGGACAAGTACTTAATCCTAAAATAAAATTAACCAACATCTTTGAATCACACTCAATTACATCCATTTTGAAATTAAAATCATGCATCAAACCAATTAGTAGGGCCTGCGTTTCAACTTTATTGATAGCGCAAGCCTCAAAAGAATAAGAGTAAGCTAGTAGTAAATTAGAACCAGCTCTACCACCACCTGCACTTCATCTAGAAGAACAAGATCTATCGGAATTTAGTTTAATTTTTATCATTTTCTAATCGATTCCAATGAACCCATACTCCTCTTCTAATAATAGTAGGCGTGATTTTAATACCAACTGAATTAATACATAATATATTATGAAAACCAATAGATGATTTCGGTTTAATATTGGTATTACTATCAATTAAACCATCACATATTCTTGTAATCGCAATGATTCTTTTCTTTCAACAGACCATTCTCAAACACCTTACTCATCAAAAGTGACGTCGCGACTCACGATCACCTTACTTGTTTTCGGGTTATACAACTTGTAACCTTTTATCTCATAACTATAGCCAATAAAAATATATTTTTCAGCTTTGTTGTCAACCTTCTTTCTTAATGCATCAGGATCATGAGCATAGGTTATACAACCAAACACCCACAAGTGACTAATGTTGGGCTTTCTACAAGCTCAAACTTCATGTAGGGTTTTACTATGAACACTTTTTGTAAGGCACCTATTCAAAACATAGATAACACAAAAAACAGCTTCTGCCCAAAAACCTTTAGGCAAATTTTTATTATGCAACATGCATCTAACCATATCCATAATAGTTATGTTCTTCATTTCTGTTATTCAATTTTGTTGAAGAGTGTATCTGGCAGTCAATTGATGCTCAATCCCATGTTTTCTCAAAAAATCATCACAGATAGTATATTTGGTGCCTCTATCAATTCTTAAAATTTTAATAGAATGTCCAATAGATTTTTTGATATAAGCCAAAAAAAAATTAAATGCATTACAAGCTTCAAATTTATTTTTCAAAAATTAAACGCATGCTTTCCTATTGAAATCATTAATGAAAGTAGCAAAATATTTGCTACTTCTATTAGATGGAACCTCCACTGAGCATGAATCAGAATGCACAATTTTAAGCGATTTTCTGGCTCTCCAGGATTTTTCCTTTGGAAAGACATCTTTGAGCTTCTTCCCAAAATACATGACTCACATACTTTATTTGGCATATTAATAAATGGCAAACTCGAAACCAATTTTTTACTAACAAGAAATTTTATACGACCAAAATTCAAGTATCTAAGACTCATATGCCAAAGTCATTTATTATCATCAACTATGGAACTAAAGTAAGGTATTCTCTCACAATTAATATTCAATGGAAACATGCGATTTTAAGTCATATTTACATTTTCTATAAGTCTTTTTTCGTTGTTATTGATCGTGCAACCTTCCTTGTTGATATACAATCATTGCCTTTCTTTGCAAGTTGCCAAACAATCAAGAGATTTTGAAAAATACTTGGCACATAGAAAACCTCAGAAATAGAATTGAGAGACCCGTCGTTCAACCGAATGCTAATCTTGCATATTCTCATAACTAGTATTTTTGTATTATTTTCAAGAGTTATCTCAGAGCGATATGACTCATCTAATTATGAAAACATCTCTTTTTTGCCACATATGTGGTTATTGCAACCCGTATCCAAAAACCATTTATTCTTTTCTTCTTTCTCTATCTTATGACTCATTAAAAATAAAGTTTCAGCATTATTACCACTATTTTCAACAATTTTAGCATAATGCTCCCTATTATTTGCTTTTTAAATACGGCATTCGTTTTGATAATGACCATATCACTTATAGTTATGGCATTGAATATGAGATTTACACTAATTCTGATAATGACCATAGCTTTTGCACTCGTGACATTGAATATTAGATTTATCGCGATTTTGATTTGCCTCTATGGCTCTTCCCTATCCATGACTCCGCCTAAAATTTCGTCCTTCTCTACCTTTACTGTTTTGACCTCTCTGACTTAACACTCATTCAATGAGTCATCTTTTTATTTTTTGAAACTCAATTGAGTCTGCAATACTTCTTCAATTTTAGCCTTTGACTTTTCATTCAAGTGTTGTTCATAAGCCTCTAAAGATCCTTGTAAATCATCAACTGTCATCGCGTTGAGATCTTTGGATTCGAGTTTTTTTTTCAACAACCTGTACATCTGTGGTATCTTCCCCATTAGTTTTCATCTCGTTAACAAGAGTTTGTGTGCACATCAATAATCAACAATACTTTCATTATTTTTCATCTGGTGAAGCTTAAATTGTCTACACAGAGTCTGCAATCGCATCTTCTTTACCATATCTGCATCTTTATAGGAATTAATTTAAATATCCTATTATGCTTTTCCTGATTTAGCATGCATAATTTTCTATAAAAAAAACCAACAATTCTATAGCTTAAAAAATATGATGCCGGACTTCTTTATTTTTCGCACGAGCTCGATTCAAATCTTGTTTTTGTTTTGCTGTAGAACTCCATTCTGTATGACATCCAAAGCTTTTATGTAATCAAAGAAAGTCACCATCTTAATTTTTCACTTTTCAAAATATTTTTTCCCATCAAACTTGAATACATGGCATTCGACATATTTTGTTATCAAACCCATTGTTTTTTCTTCACCTAGCTCTGATATCAAATGTTAGCTGCAAAAAAATTAAGAATCGAAAGACTTTCCCAGAACACACACAAATTGATGAGATTTGAGAGAGAAAGAATGAGAGAAGAAGAGCTACCCTTTCATTTTTTCTTGATTGATTTCTTAGTGTCCCAACCTTTATATAGGCTTCTCAAATTACATTTACTAATAGGATTTGAATTATTAATAAAATAAACTAATTACTCCTAGTAAGAATAAACTAACTAAATCTACTAGAACTAAGATAACTAATTCTACTTGGTTTAGGTTTCTAACATTGATGCTTATTGAGACATTTTTTTTCTTCTCATTCCTTTTATTAATAGTAAGGATAATATTGTAGGATAGGGTTTTGATAAATAAAGTTTCGTGACGAAAGGTTTTGATAGCTTTTTGAGAGTTCGGATTCTAACCAAAGAGAAAAAGTATAGTATATAAGAATGGTGGTTTTTAGAGCTAGAGTTCGTATATAAAAAAATGTTCGGTATTTGAGAAAGGTGGTTTTGAGAGCTGATAATGTTTTGGGAAAGAAAGTTGGGCAGAGCCAGGGTTTTGAGAAAAGTGGTTAATGGAATTGGATTTTACATGCCTATGTCCTTCCATATTAAAGGGAAGGTGAGGAGAGAAAAAGGTTTGAAGAAAGAAAGACAAAAGAGAGACGGAAATGAATTTATGTTGCTATAAAAGTGCACGAAAGATCAAATTTTTGTTTTTGGTTACCGCACATATGATCATATATGACACTACAGAAATGTCATCATCTGCACTCATTTCGTTGATTTCGGAGTACTGACAAAACTTCATTGTAAAATTTCGACTAAATTGATGATAAATTTTGAATTTTTGAAGCATTCGGTTATTTTTGAAATTTTAAGAATATTTTTTTGAAAACAAAATTGAATGTTTAATCTTATTTTGGGATACCCTGAAATCCAAAATTTCATAAAAATTATAATTCTTGATTATCATTGGTAACAGACGCTAGTGAATAAATAAATTGCCTAATTGCTTACTTTTGAAAAGGTGGGAAGTATTTGCTCTTAAGCGCTTGCATCCCCGTTTGCATTAAACTAAAACTTCCTTCTTGCATTCATGCTCCTCTGAAAACACACACTAGAATAAAAGCTAAAAAAATTTATTGGAAAGAGTGAAAACGATTTTTATTTTGGTAGACAGGAACACACTAGAATTAAAGGTAAAAAAAATTACTGGAAAGAATGAATGATGATTTTTATTTTATGTGTGTTTAGTAGACAGGATGAGGGAGAAAATATTGACAGATCATCCTACTTGTCAATCTTTATCTTGTCCTCCAAAGACATTTAAATAGAATTATGCCAGCTAAAAATTATCCATACCTACGAGTTTAAGACGAAGAGCTCTTTTGAGATAATGCAAATGTGTAACTGATGATCCATCATTCTCTTTAGCCTGTATCACTTGGGACCATGATATTGGGACAGATTTATGAGATTGAGGAGAACCATGCCATAGAAAATGTTTTGATATGTTTAGCATAATCTTAACAGAAAGATAAAGGGCAAATACAGACATATATACACTGGTAAGGAGCTTGAATTAAATTGTATCTCCCAGCATAAGAGAGATGGATGTTTATTAAACCATGATGATCTTCTAGAGGTAAGCTTATCTAACAAAAATTTAAAAGAATCAACCAGAAATAGTATAAGGTAATCCTACATATTTCCTGATGATGTCGAGTTCTAGAAATATGGAATTGAAGTTGCCCATTTGTTTAGCTCTAGCAGGAGTATTAACAGAGAAGATAACAGAACATTAATTTATCTTTATTGAGAGATTGACGTGAAGCAATTTCATACTGATATTTAATGGAATTATAATATGACAGGTTCAACTTCACTCATTTTTTACCATGTCTATTTTTTTTCTCATTTTCTTTGCTTTCTCAGTTGTTTTGAATAAGAAGGATATAATCCCACAGAACATTTCTAATGAAAATCATAACATGGTCATCAAAATTTAAATATTCTTTCTATAAGAAAAAAAGAAAGAGGCAAACAAGGCAGAGATTAATCTTTTTTCTTAAATTTCTACTAGAAAAAAAAAAAAAAAAAAAGAAGAAGCTAATTATAGCTCCCAATGGAATGTAGAATGAGAATTCACACAGACAACCAGGTTGACAGAAGAAAGGTCACACTACATTTTCATAAACATATGAAAACCAGTCAGGTATTCATTCTGCTAAAGAGGGTTCAACCCATAAAGATGTAAAAGAAAACGAGCTCAAACTACTCCTAAAGCAATGCTCAACACATCCTTTATTTAGTCGGTGTTAGCTGATTTGTTTAGAATTGCTGCCACGTTTGTCAAAAATGTCATTTATTTTGTTTTGAATATTTCAAATTATTGTTTCCTAGTTTTTATTAGTTTGTTATTTTCTGATTAATCATGTGTGTAATCACGGCTTATTTTTAGGACCATGATCTTAGTGGTTAGTTATTATTTTTAGGTCTTTTAATGTTAGTTCTGAATTCAATAAAATTACTTCTCCTTCGATATAATCTCTAGTGTTCTTCTCTTCAAAATTGTCATCGTTCTTTCCTTCAAAGTTGTCTTTGTTTTCTGTTGTAACTTTAAAAACAACAGTTGGTATCAGAGCTTTTTTCTTAAGGAACCTGTGAGAGTCTGAGATTGAATTCAAGTGGACGCCATGGATGCAGAAGCCAGTTTTTCATCGATTGCTTCTCCAGTGTTCGATGGAGAAAATTATAAGATTTGGGCTTTGAGAATGGAGACTTACCTGGATGCAATGGATCTCTAGGAAGCTGTAGAAGAGGATTACGAAGTTCCTCCTTTACCAAACAACCCCACAATGGCCCATATCAAGAATCACAAGGACAGAAACAGGAGGAAATCAAAAGCAAAGGCTTGTTTGTTTATTGTTGTCTCGTCGACTATCTTCACCCAAGTCATGTCACTCAAATCAGCAAAAAAACAATATGGGATTATCTCAAAATAGAGTATGAAGGAAATGAGAGGATCACAGGGATGCAAGTACTGAATTTGATCAAAGATTTTGAACTGCAGAAAATGAAAGAATCAGAAACCATTAGAGAGTATTCTGACAAACTTCTAAGCATTACCAATAAGGTAAGACTGTTCCGTTCTGATCTACCCGACTCGAGGATTGTTGAAAAAATCCTAGTAACGTGACTGGAAAGTTTGAGGCAACCATTACGACCTTGGAGAACACCAAGGATCTGTCCAAGATTACCTTAGCAGATCTCTTAAATGCTTTACAGGCACAAAAGCAAAGAAGGGTTATGAGGCAAGAATGAGCCATTGAAGGAGTACTGTCAGCATCAAGAATGAGGGAAAATGAGGAAGAAGAACAAGAAGAATTTTGCTGCAAGTGGCGATGCTACAACAAACAGCAACAAGAACAAGACCGGAGGTACGAAGGGAAATCATCCTCCATGCCAACATTGTGGTAGAAAGGATCATCCTCATTTCAAATGCTGGAGGAGACCTGATGCAAAATGCAGCAGGTGTAACCAACTTGGTCATGAAGCTGTGATTTGCAAAAGTAAAAATCAGCAGCAAGAAGTAGATGCTCAAGTTGCTGATCAAGAGGAGAATGATCAGCTCTTTGTTGCTATTTGTTTCTCAGGCAGTGATTCAAGTGAGAGTTGGTTAATTGATAGTGGTTGCACTAACCATATGACACATGACAAGGAGTTGTTCAAGGAATTAAGAAGCACGGAAACTTCAAAAGTCAGAATTGGCAATGGACAACATATAGCAGTCAAGGGAAAAGGCACCATTGCAATTGCAAGTTGTTTAGGTACAAAACTTATCTCTGATGTTCTCTATGTTCCAGAAATTGACCAAAATCTGTTAAGTGTCGGTCAATTGATAGAGAAAGGCTTCAAAGTATATTTTGAAGACAAATGCTGCCTGACAAAGGATGCATCTGGTCAATAGATGTTCAATGTCAAGATGAGACGAAAGAGCTTCACACTTAACCCACTTGAGGAGGAGCAAGTTGCCTTTCCTACCAAGGAAAGTGTCACGGAGATATGGCACAAAAGGCTCTGTCATTATCATCATCAATGACTACTACTACTTCAAACAAAGCAATTAGTAAGGGATTTACCTATTTTAGAATATCATCTTCCTCACTGCAAAGCGTGTCAATATGGAAAGCAACACAGGCAACCATTTCCAAAAAACAGCTTGGAGAGCAACACAAAAGTTACAATTGATCCACACTGATCTAGTAGGACTACAAAGAACACCATCTCTCAACAGTAGCCTTTACTATATTACCTTTATTGATGATCTAACAAGAATGTGTTGGATTTTATTTTTTAAATACAAATCAGAAGTTGCCGGAATATTCTGGAAATTTAAAGCTAGAATTGAAAATGAGAGTGGCTGCAAAATTCAGACATTGAGATCAGACAACGGCAAGAGGTACACATATGAATCAATTTTGTGATGATGTAGGCATTGAACATCAACTAACAGCTCCCTACACTCCACAAAAAAATGGAGTCAGTGAGAGAAGAAATCAATATGTCCTATAAATGACAAGATGTATGATACATGAGAAGAATCTGCCAAAGAAATTTTGGGCAGAGGCAGTAAACACTACGGTTTTTCTCCAAAACAAACTACCCACAAAAGGGTTGAAGGAGCAGACATCATTTAAAGCTTGGTATGGATATAAACCATCTCTAAACTTCCTTAAGGTGTTTGGTTGTTTGTGCTTCACCTATGTTCCTCAGGTTAAGAATGATAAACTAGACAAGAAGGCAGTACAAGGCATCTTCGTAGGCTACAACATAATATCCAAGGCTTACTAAGTCTTTCAGCCACAAACGAGGAATATTGTCATAAGCAGATATGTGTACTTTGTGGAAAATGAAGAATGGAGCTGGGAGACTTCAAAGGACTCAAATCAACTGAAGTTAAACTTTCCTGTCAGAAATGTTGAGGAGCAGAGAAATGATAATTGACAGAGTGAGATAGTGGACGACATTCCAGTTAGAGGCACCAGATTGCTCGCTGATATTTATCAGAGATGCAACATTGTAGTTTGTGAGCCTGTAAGTTATGATGAAGCAAAACATGATCAAAATTAGACTGCTGCAATGAAGGAGGAGCTGTACATGATCAAGAAAAACAAAACATGGCAGCTTGTTGATAGACCTCAAGATAGAAAAATCATTAGGGTCAAATGGGTGTTCAGAACCAAGCTCAATGGTGATGGTTCCATCAACAAATACAAAGCGAGGCTTGTTGTTAAAGGATATGCTCAAATTTTTGGTGTAGACTATTTAGACATGTTTACACCAGTAGCTATACTAGACACCATCAGGCTGCTACTTGTTGTTCCAGCACAAAAGGGCTGGAAAGTGTACCAGTTGGATGTTAAATCAACATTTCTAAATGGTTTTTTGTAAGAAAAAATTTATTTTGAGCAACCAAAAGGTTTTTTGAAGAAAGGAAAAGAAGACAAAGTTTATCTCCTCAAGAAGGCTCTCTATGGATTGAAGCAAGCTCCAAGAGCCTGGTATAGCAGAATTGATGATTATCTGCTAAGTTTAGGCTTCGTAAAAATCCTATCTGAGTCCACTCTTTATGTCAAGCACTTTGGGGTTGATATTCTTGTTATTTCTCTTTATGTAGATGATCTTTTGGTGACTGGAAACAATGCAGCTTTGATTGATGAATTTAAGCTGGAAATGATGAAGGTATTAGAGATGACTGATCTTGGATTGATGACTTCCTTTCTTGGAATAGAGATCAAGCAGAGTCAAGATGAAGTTTTCATTTGTCAAAAGAAGTATATAAACGAAATTCTCAAGAAGTTTCATATGGAATATTGCAAGTAAATGAGCACTCCTATGAATCAAAAGGAAAAGTTGAGCAAGGAATATGGAACTAAAAAAGTGGATGAGGCACACTTTAAAAGTTTGATTGGGTGCCTGATGTATCTTATAGCAACAGGACCTGACATCTTGATCGCTGTGAGTATTTTATATCGGTTCATGCACTGTGCAGGATCCATTGATGACATAAAAAGTACCTCAGGGTACTGCTTTAGTTTTGGATCAGGAATTTTTTCATGGAGTTCGAAAAAACAAGAAACAGTAGCTTAATCTACTGCTGAAGCAGAGTTTGTTGCTGCAATTGCTACTGAAAATCAAGATTTGTGGCTGAGGAAGATATTGAGTGATCTTCATCTTGAGTAGAAAGAAGACACTAAGATCTTTGTTTATAATCAAGCTGCAATAGCTATTTCTCACAATCCAATTTTTCACGGGAAAAGTAAACATTTCAACATCAAGCTGTTTTTCTTGAGGGAAATGCAGACGAATGGTGCTATAACTCTTGTTTATTGCAGAACAGATGAGCAAATAGTTGATGTTTTTACTAAACCATTACAACTTAGCAAGTTCGAATTTTTGAGATTGAAACTTGTTGTTTGCAGTCTCTAAAGCAAGGAGGAGTGTTAGCTGATTTGTTTAGAACCGCTGCCACGTTTGTCAAAAACGTCATTTATTTTGTTTTGAATATTTCGAAGTATTGTTTCCTAGTTTTTAGGAGTTTGTTATTTTCTGATTAATCATGTATGTAATCATGGCTTATTTTTAAGACCATGATCTTAGTGGTTAGTTATTATTTTCAAGTCTTTTAATGTAAGTTCTGAATTCAATAAAATTACTTATCCTTCGATATAATCTCTAGTGTTCTTCTCTTCAAAATTGTCATTGTTCTTACCTTCAAAGTTGTCTTTGTTTTCTGTTGCAACTTTAAAAACAACGGTATACTCCCAAGTCACTAAATGGAGGTAGCTCCTTATCCTCCTCTATACACCTGTCAAAATTTTCATTGGTAAAGTAAATCAAATCCCCAACAAAACCAGGCAAGTCAGCAGCAGGGTAAGATTTTGAGCAGCTTGTGCCCAAGAAATAGCATGTGATCCCCCAAGCTCTTAATCTCAACCCACTTTAGACCGTTACTATAACACTTGAGCACCTTGAATTGTTTAGATAAGGCAAATTATCTAGCTCGAATACTTAGGTTCATACTTGTAAATCCTTAAAACTATAAGTAACTCCCCATTAGATTCAACCAAGTATAGAGAAACTTGGTCACCCAACAAAGTTTTCCCATCATTCATAAAGAATTCAGGACTGGCAAGATCACAATTAGTAGGACGGATCATGTCTACTTTTTTTAGTTCACCACCTCCAGAAGCATTGAAGATAACACGTTGTTCATCGACCTTAAAGGCATGTCATTTCCTCTTGTAGAAAACAATAACTTGGTATCCTTTACCTGAATCCAAGGCTGTCCATAATGCATATCTTGTTCTACAGAAAGCCAATTGTCCACTCTCACAAATTATTGCAACCATGCACTTCCCATCCGCAATGTTATCTGAAGTTGGGGCAGATGACAAAGCAACCTTTCAAACCATCAGTTGATAATCCGTGGCACAATAAAGACGCGTCATCTGGGAAGGAATTTACACAACTGCTTTGAGAAAAGGATTGAATAGGAAATTCTCAATCTTTACTTTCTTCTTCATGGTGAGGATCTCATGGAATATGCTTTTAATAGGTACAGCTAGAGACATAAGAAGCCAACCATAGGAAGAACTGAAGCTAACTTTTTTCGCCTTAAACCTCCATTCAAAACGTCCATCATGTTGATTTGGTTTTTCTTTAGTTCTTTCATCTTTGTTGCGCTTATATAACACTTTTATAAAGCACTAATCCTTTTCCAAGTCAAATGCCTTTTTTTTTTTTTTGCATTTCAAATTAGGATTCTGAAAACGAAAACAATAACTAAGAAAAGTGGTAGAGAATATTTCAAGGGGATCTGATAGAGACTAATTCTTGCTTGATTGCTCAATGAAGAAATATAGGAATGACTCAACTATTTATAGAGGCTTCCAGCCTCATCTCCGTCCCCTGATAACTGCCTCTTTGAATTTTAAAATATGGATAATGTCTATCCATTTACTGATCATCTCTATCTTGAAGATCATATTACACTTATCCTTTCATGATAAGACTTATCTGTAGTTAGATGAGCTTGCCCAACTACTCATAGATTTACCCTTATCCCTTATTTTAGGAAAAGACTTCAAGTTTGGCTGAGTAGCCATAACTAACATCTCCCACTTGGCTACTTAGCCAAAATTTAAGATACAACCTCACTATTCGTGAAATACTATATCAGTAGTTTCTGTACATGCTCACACTATCTGTGAGATAACACACTTTCACTATTCATGAGATAACATGCTCCCACTATCCATGAGATAACATAAAAACCTTTTTGACTCAAATATTCCTGAGTCCCATCAAACTAACATGTTTGATAAATTTTTCTGCTGGAATACCCTTTATCAAGGGATCAACAATCATATCACTAGTAAGGATATAGAATACTTTGACCTCTCTTTTATCCACCACAATATCATGAATATAATGATATTGTGTTTCAATATGTTAACCTTTCGAGCTATTTACTCAACCCAAATCAGACTAATGGCCACTTGATTATCATAGAAAATTTCTATTAGTCTTTCAATTAGATTTATGTTCAAATTTATCAAAAAACATCTGATCCAGACTACGTGAGTCACAACCATGCTACAGGCTACATACTCAGTTTCTTATGTGTATTTTGCTGCACATCCTTGTTTCTTACTACCCTAAGAAACAGTTGTGCCTCTAAAAATGAACAAATGTCTCGAAACAAACTTTTCATCATCTTTTTCCCCTACAAAATCTACATCGAAGTAACCAATAATCTCAAACATGTCAGCTTGATATAATAATTTAAGGTGCAAAGTACTCTTCAAGTACTTTTATATCCTTTTAACTGCTTCCCAATGATTTGAGCCATGATTACTTTGGTACCTACTGACCAAACTTACTGGATGTGCCAAGTCTGGTCGAGTACATAGTATTGCATATATCAAGCTTCCAAATTCTTGAGCATACAATACTTTTGAAGCCTTTTGTCTCTCTCTAGGACATTGGTCTTTAGATAATCTCTTCCCCATAACTTAGGGTGTAGGTACCATATTGCAATTCTGTATTCCAGATTTCTTAAGGACTTTGAGTAAGTACCTTTCTTGATTCAAGCTCAATGTTCTAGATTTTCTATCTTTCAAGATTTGTATTTCTAGAACATATGATGCTTCATCCATATCTTTCATGACAAATCTATTACATAACTCTAACTTGGTTTTATTTAACATTTCTATGTCATTTCCAGTAAGTAGAATATCATCTACATGCAATGACAATATAGAAAAATTGCTCCCACTTTTATAGGTATATACGCAGTTATCTAGTTTATTTAAGACAAAACCAAGTTGCAATATTACCTCATGAAATTTGAGATACCACTATCTAGATGATTGTTTCAAACCATACAATGCCTTCTTTAATTTGTAAACTTCATTTTCTTGACCTTCTACCTGAAATCCCTCAGGTTATTCTATATAAATATCCTCCATTAACTCTCCATTGACGAACACAGACTTGACATCCATTTGAAACAATTCTAATTCAAGGCAGACAACAGTAGCTAGAATCATTTTGATTGAGGCAAACTTTGCCACTGGATAATACATCTCTTGAAACTATTTCTGGCTTTTGAGTAAAATATTTGGCAACTAACAGAGCCTTAAATTTGTTAATGGACCCATCAGCACAAAATTTCCTTTTGAGCACCCATTTATAACCTATGTACTTTCTATTCTGAGACAAATCACATAGTTCTCAAACTCAATTTCTTTCAATCGAATCAATTTCATCTTTCCTAGAATCTAACCACAGATTTGATTCTTGCGATTTCATCGTTTCTGCAAAAGCTGTGGGATCTATGCTTTCCTCAATGTCTGTGTTCACAGAAAAACACGATGACTCACATGAATATAGATAATAATCGTCCATCCAAGCACGAGGTGCTCTAGCTCTCTTGTTGCCAACTAGAAGTTGAATAGGTTGAGGAGGTAATCCCTTAATGGTCGGTTTTGGTATAGGTGTTGCTTATCCATCCATAATAAGATTTAGTTCCGGGTTATTTTCAAGAACATCATCGTAATAGTCATCATCTATTACTAATAATGGTTCATTATCTTCTTAAACTTGTTCCTCTTCCTCTAGATGCTCTAGAAAAAGTAGCATATCCACTTTCAATAACCCTATTTTTCTTCATTATGGAACCTATAGCCTTTTGACCTTTCAAAATAGTCTATGAAAATGTATTTCAATGTTTTGAAGTTCAATTTATCTCTCAACTGAGATGGAATCAAAACATGCGCTATACAACCCCATTTCCTTAGATGACTTAAGTTAGGTTTACGACCAGTCCAGGTCTTATAGGGTGTTGACTCGACAGATTTTGTGGAAATACGATTCACTATATAGTTTACTGTGATCAAAACCTCTCTCCAAAATCTCTTTGAGAGATTTGAGTGTAACAACATACATCTCACAACATTCAGTAACGTTCTATTTTTCTTTTCTGCCACACCATTTTGTTGTGGCGTATAAGACATGGTAGTATGCCTTACAATCCATGTTCCATGAAAAATTTGTCAAAATCTCCTGAATTGTATTCCCCTTATCTATCCTTCCTTAAGACCTTAATATTCCTTCCAAGTTGATTTTCTACCTTTGTCTTATATCTCTTAAAACATTCAAATGCTTTCGATTTGAAGGTTATTAGATATACATAAGTAAACTTGGAATAGTCATCTATAAAGTTAATAAAACATTATTATTACCATGGACTTTTACACTTAAATGGCCACATATATCTTAGTGTACTAATTCTAATAACTGACTAGCTCTTTGACCTGTGTTAAAAGGTTTTCTAGTCATTTTTCCAGCTAAACAGTGTTGACAATTTTGCATGGCATTTATATTAGTTAGACATGGTAACAAATTCATGTAAATTATTTGTTTCATCTTATATTTACCAATGTCTCCTAATCTTAAATGCTATAATTCACATGCAGAAATATCGAGAGACAAAGTATAATTTAAAACTGCATCATTCTTATTAATGTTTTCAATTGGTAAACAAAACAAATCATGTTCGAGTACAAAATTGCCTATAGCAAAAAAAATTTTGTCATTTCAAATGGACACCATCTTATTATAGAACTTATCGTCTAACCTTTTCTTCAGCAGTACAGGGAAAAAAACTAGATTATACCTCATCCCGGGCACATAGATTACATCCTTGAGGACTATAATATTGTTCCCAAGATCCAACCGGTAAGATCCAACACCTTCCACATCCAGGTAGGTATTGTTACCCATGAAGATCCTATATTCCCCTTTAGACAGCTCCCTATAGTCGAACAACCCTTCCTTTGTCTTGGCAATGTGGCGGGTTACACTAGAATCAATCGACCACCCATCTATATTCATGCCCACAGCATTGCACTCGATTACCCCAACAAACTCTCGTTTGTTAAATCCTCATTGTTCTAGGCATTTTGAATCGTCCCTATTTCTTTTCTTGTTTTCCGAGCAATTTGACTTGAAATGTCCATATTTACAACATTTGTAACAAGCACCATGAGGAATAATCAGCTTCTTGCTTGTATAGTATTATGGTCATGGATCCTTGAAACCGAGCTTCTGAAGGTCGAGCTGTCGGTTATGGTTCATTGGTATGAACTAGGCTAGATGCAGCTCATCTTGTTGCACAAGGTTCAGTTCTGGTCATTTTTTTAGGTTATCAAGTCTTGTTCAATTGCCAACATAGCTGGCAAATCACTTACGCTCTTAATGGTTCCACTAAGTCTAAGAGTAGTGCAACAGTGTCCAATGAAGGAGACGAACTATTTAGAATAGTTGTCACCTGCATTTTTTTTGGAATCTGAGTTCCAACACTTTCCAGGTCTTTGGTAATAACAATCATTTTATTGTAATAGTCCATCACAATTTCACTCTGTTTCATTCTACAAGTATTGTAGTTATCAAGGAGAAGTTGTATGTTCACCTCATAAATGGTGTCATACTTTTCCTTGATGGTCATCCACATTTTTATTGCAGTTTTGTAATTCTCAAAAACTTTAATTAAATTGTATTCCATAAACATCAACATAAGGTTCTTCGTCTTATTGTCATTCATTTTCCACTACTCAAACTCTTTTTTCTGAGCATCTATAGGATTCTCAAGGAGGGTTGGAGCAGTGTCGTTGATTACATAATCGACATTGTCATGAATTAGGTCATACCTAATTTTCCTACTCCACATGTCATAGTGACACCATTAAGACATTCTATTTTAGCCAGTTTTGAAGCAATTAACTTGCTAGCCATTTCGAAAGAGATTTTATCGAAATAATTCGAAAAATGAAGATTTTGGTAATAAAAGAATTTACTATTTAAAAACTAAAAACATAAATTTGACTGACCTTTTGGAGCAGAAAAAATATAATTTATTGGCGCTTGCAATCAACCGACTGGTTGGCTTGGCGGTCGATCGATTGATCAGTTGGTCGGTTGGTTGGTGGGTTGCTGGTCGATCGGTCGGTTGGCTGGTGGATTTTTTCGAAAAAAATGGTTTTAGAGGCGAAAGAAAAATTTTAACGCGGCTTTGATACTAGTGTTTGGATTTCGAACTAAGATTCTGAAAACGAAAACAAGAACTAAGAAAAGTGTTAGAGAATATTTCAGGGGGTTCCGATGAAGACTAATTCTTTCTTGATTGCTTAGTGACGAAATATGAGAATGACCCATCTATTTATAGAAGCTTTCAGCCTTATCTCCGCCCGCTGATAAAAGCCTCTTTAAATTTATAAATACTGATATTGTCTATCCATTTCCTGATCATCTTTATCATGAAGATCATATTACACTTATCATTTTATGATAAGACTTCTCTATAGTTGGATGAGTTTGCCCAACTACTCAAAGATTTACCCTTATCCCTTATTTCAGGATAAGACTTTAAGTTTGGTTGAGTAGCCATAATTAACATTTATTTGTGTCGAATCCCAGGGGGTCACATTAATGGATAATTCATACTTTGCACCCTAGCTTCTTACTCAAAATCACAAAACTACTAAAATAAGAAATTATGAATTATAAAGAAGCTTTTATTTTCCTCCCATAGATTTTATAAAATTTTCTCCACTTTTCTTTCATTTATGAAAAATGGAAAATTGTTAATACATGCCCAATTTCGGGTTTCTAGGATAAAGAGCAGTTTGGTTTCATAAGACAGGACAAATCTGTTTTCTCTTTCAATTTAATTTAGGGCGGAACTTATATGAAGTTTTTTACATGAAATTCGTGAAGTTTCCTTTAAAATTTTCAAGTTTATAACAATAAATTTGATGATAATGACCTATTATCTAAAATGCATTCATGACAATTTTATATTTACAAAAAATCGATATGTTTTGATAAATTTAACAAATGATTTAAGTTATAGTTTTTTTATACAAAATTGATAAGTTTTAAACTATTGATAAAATATAGGTTAAATCATATACTAAAGTGGTGATTTTTTTATCGGAACTTTGTATAATTGATCTATTACATGAGTTTTATTGAATTGTAAGGTTCGTTCTTGATTTTTTTTTTAAAAAAATTATCTTATTTTTTTTAAATGAACTTTACCAACTTCATCTAAGTTTTGCCTTTTAATATATATATATATATATATATATATATATATATATATGTGTGTGCGCGCGCGCGCGCGCGCGCGCGCGCGCAGTGTGTGTAGTCAGTTTTAGATGCAACCATCTTTCTATCATTTTCTTCTTAAAAAAAAAAATTGAATAAGGTATAAAATACATTTCATTACATTTTCCTAATAATAATTACTAAGTATTTTTCATATAATTAGGATTTTTTTATATAAATAACTCTTTGACAAACATTTCATTACGCCATATGAATAAGCTCTTTACCGAGAATAAACTATTATATAATTATTTTGCAGCATAATTTAGATTATTATAGAATTAAAAAATATTATTATATGTAATTTAATTCATTAATTTTTTTTACGTAGAGGATGGGAGGATTCGAATTTTACATATTGAGCAGAGATTTTAATACCTCCTACCACTGCATCAAAGCAAGAGACACAATTAAATTCATTAAACTGACCAAGAAAAAGATTGAAAAAAGTCAAATATAAAGCATTTGTTATCAATTTAATATTATCTGATTGCATCACTGAATCTGTTAGGACATTTGATATGAGCAGGGTCGCTGATAAGATGCCCAATCTGATAGCTTTATAAAAGTGTGCTCTGGATCTGACTTGTGTCTTTCAGATTTTTCGTTGCTTTTGTATGAGCCCAGCTATTGAAGAGATGCATCTCCTATGGACTTGGACACGTTCTGGAGACCACTTTGGGTTCTTGGTTGCTCATCAGTTTATTTGTTATGATCGCTAGAGTCTAGTAAGGAATCTGACAATGAACACAATCATTGAAAATAAATTTTTTTTTTTCATTTCAAAGGACATTTATTGAGTTTATAGATAGTAATAATCGTCTTTCATCTTTAATGTACCTAAGAGAAAAACTTATATAAAGTTTTTTACATAAAGTACCTGAAGTTTACTTACAAATTTTCACATTTATAATAATAAAATTATTGATTATGACCTAACATTTAAGATATATTCATAAAAATTTTAAAGTTACAAAAAATCAATATATTTTGATAAATTTTAAACTCTCATTTTTTTAAAAAAAATTGACAAATTTTAAACCATTATTGAAACATGAGTTAAATCATATAATAAAGTAATAATTATTTTTGTTAAAAAATTTTATAATTGATTTATTACAAAAGTTTTACTGGATAAAAAAATCTGACCTTAAATTTTATTTTTAAAAATATTATTTTCTTCAATAATTTCATATGTTTAAAGAACTTCAATTAAGTTTTGCCCATATATCAAAAAATTATCTACGGAGTGTACACTTCACATAATTAAGCGAAATGCATCTCACTCTTGTACGTCTTGTTGAAAAGACATATATCTTTTTTAAGATTCTCGTCTTTTTTAATGTGAAGTGTTATCGCATTGCCTTGTACTAAGGCAAACTCTGAAACGCCTTTGAAAATAATGGAGGAGGGTTCCTAGTTAATTCTTTTGTACAATTATTCACCGCTAAAGGTTGAAATGCATAACTGGGTGGGCATGGAAATCCCCTTATGAAGGTCAATGACAAGCGAAAGACATGAAAATTTACATTTCGTAACCTATTTCATGAAGGTGTTGTTAAGGTTTTGTAAAACAATAGGATGATTTTGTACTCTTTATTTTTTTATAGTGAATATTTCTCTGCTCGTGTTCATAAACGTAAACCTAACTAATCGAATCATGTAAATCATGTTATTTTTATGTGTGTGATTGTTTTGATTTTTTTTCATTACTATGTTTGATTATCTTCATCGATCTTGTTGCAACACTAATCTTGCTATAGCATGCTAATATGAACATGTCAACCCAAAATGGTTAACTTAAAAGGTAAATCGACGAATCAAAATAAGCGTTTCACATAGAGTAGATCTTGAACTCGATTTTTTTAGAGAAATAACTCCTTAAAACTTTCGGACATGATTAGGTAACAGTTTTTTGTTTTCAGTTTTCGAAAACTGTTTTCGAAAATGAAAGCTGAAAACAGTTTTTTGAAGAAAATATGTTTGGATAACTATATCTCGAAAACTGTTTTCAAAACAGAAAACGGTGAAATGTTTTTTTGATAATCTTATTTTGAAAACTGTTTTGATACACCTTGTAATTATTTTCAGTTTTGAGTTTAAATTTGAAATATATATTAATTTTATTTCTCATATTTACTAAATACTTAAAAATAATTAATATTATTTTATTTTCAAAATTTTAATATTTTTATATACCATGGAGGAAGAATGAAACAGGGAAGTGAACATTGATTTTATGGCTATTTTTCAAAAATTATATCTGAAAACATCAATTTGGGGTTTTCAATTGATGTTTCCAGAAACTGACTGTTTTTTAAAATTACTTTTGAAAACTATTTTCCAAACATGTTTATGAGTTTTTTAAAACTGAATTTAATTTTTAAAAAAATAAAAACATTCAGTTTTCGAGAACCACTTCTAAACATGCGCTTATTTATGAATTATATTTTGAATTTTATTCGGTAAATTTGTATATGTGAACCAAACAATTTATATGTATATAAAAGATTAATCGGATAAAGTTCAGATATTCTTATTATGAGGATCTACATCCCACATCATTAATACAATAAAAAAAAAAATTTTGATATTTACTAAAGACTTCACGAAGCCTAAGCCAATTTGAACTAAGACATTTGAAATGGGCATGTTACACTCGCCACCCAAAAAAAAAAAATATGTACATGACCCTCAAACATACAGAGATTTGCTATTATTTTCATCGTCAGACTAGAAAGATACTTCTAAAAATTGTTGGATTATTGAAGCACCGAAAAGGTAACACAGAGTGGAATTTTTTTGACTATCTGTGGACAATTTTTTATTTGTATTTGTGGAAAAAGTGAATGAATAGTACGCTTGCAATCGTCTAGATGTATACATCCATTATTTTAGGCTAATGGGTTAGTGAGATTAAATGGAAGACGTCCATTTCTGCGAACATAATCTAATCATTAGATTTTGTGACCAAATGATTGGTTATATTATTTATACAGTCATATGTTAGTGATCGGTCATATTGATTTTATTTCATTCATTGATTAATTCGTAGTGGGACATTATGGGCCAATCCTTGTGAGATATTTAACTGCTTATGATTGGGTAAAATACACCTAAATATTAAATCAACAAATGGACATTTTGAAAGGCATCAATATAATTTCACTTTTAAAAGAAAAAATACTATTTATTCCATAAAAAATGTTAAATTTCACATAACTTTTCTAAGAGCCAAAAGGTAATCTCATCTCGGAAGGCTCACTACTTATTTTTCATTAAGATAAGATTCTTAGACACAAAAGACATATTATTTCATAAACATTATTCATTACACTCTTTTTCAAATATTCTTTTCTTTTAACCCTCGATGATCGAAATGAAAGGTCAAAATCACCTATCCTAGGCCTTGAGGAACAAGGTAAAACGTCAAAAAAGTCATTCACCATCATAGGCCCCGAGGATCAAGATGAAAGGCTAAAAGGGTCATTCACCAAGTCTAAGGCCTTGAAAGCCGAGGTGAAAGTCTAAAAGAGCCACTCACTAAGTCCTAATCCCCGAGGACCGAGGTGAAAGGTCAAAAGGGTCACACCCATCCTAGGCCCCAAGGAACAATTTGAAAGGCCAAAATGGCTACTCACTCAAGTCTTAGGTCATAAAGATTGAAGTAAAAGGCCAAAATGATCACTCACTCGAGTCTTAGGTCATAAGAATCGAGGTGATAGGTCAAAATGATCACTCACCCGAGTCTTGGACCCCGAAGATTGAGGTGAAAAGCCAAAAAAGTCATTTAACCCCCCATAAGCCCGAGGCAGCCCCCTACTTCCGAGGAAAAGACCTAAAGCATAACAGCCTAAAAAACTACTCTCTTAGACCAAAAATTCACCTCTAAAGGGGTGGGGGCATATGATATTCGCCTCTAAGGGGGTGGGAGCATATGATGGGGTAAAATAAACCCCCAATAGAAAATCAACACGTGGACACCTTGAAAGACATTAAAGTAATTTCACCTTTAAAAGAGAAAAGAATATTTGTCCCACAAAAAATTTCAAATCTCCCGCATCCTTCCTAAGAGTAAAAGAGTGTTGGATTTCGGGTCGGATTTGGTGCCCAAGATGAGCGACCCGACCCACCCAAGGTATATTTAATACAAGTTTACCAAAAGACACAAATCTTCCAAAAAGTCACAACTCCTCAATTTTCCTGTATATATTGTTGGTTATTGGTAATCAACTAATTTGTTGCTAGTATGGAAAATAGGCAGAAAATGAAGAAAGATGTAGTACATGTTCAAGAGAGAGAAGTTGTAATGAGAGAAAATCATCTCTATTTTTCTTGAGAGGAAGGCGAGGCTTTTGGGTGGTGAAAATTCGTGGGCTTTCCAATTCTATGATTGTCCACACGACCTATGGCGAGACTATGGATTATTAAGACATGAAAGTCAGGAGAAGAGTCCAAAATACGAGAAATTTCTAGTTAAACCGGTAAAAACTGTTTTTCCGTTGCATTACTTTGTAACATTGATATCAGAGCTTGTGTTTTCGTTTCATAAATAAGTAAATTCTCTTTGAACGTGATTGCATGTGTTGAATTGAAAAAGAATGCATGTATGATTGAGAAACCCAAAAATATAAAGGTATTATTTGAAAATGGCAACTTCTTCCATACTACACTTTAAGCCATAATTTTTGCATGAAACTAGTTATAATATTAGAGATTAAATTTGAAAAAGATAAGAGTCTAACTCTCTTTGTGGAAAGTGAGCTAAATTAATCCCTTTTTTGAAGGTTTAATGAGCAAAATATGGTAACTTGAGCTCGATTTTTTATTGAGTGACATAACTCCATAAAATCTGTCCTTGAATTTTGTTTTGAATTTTAGTTGGTAAATCTGTACATATGAACGAAACAATTTATATAAAAGATTAATCTGGTATGGTTTAGATATTCTTATTGTGACGATTTACATTACACATCAATGATACAGTAAAAAGAATTCTTGATATGTACTTAAGATTTCGTGAATTCAAAAACAATTTGAACAAACATATTTAAAATGGGTATGTTACACTCACCACCCAAAAACAAAATATGTAAACATACGATAGATTTGTTATTAATTTCATCGTCAATCATGACAGATGCCTCTAAAAATTGTTGGATTATTGAAGCGCCCAAAAGGTTAGACAGAGACTGGAATTTTTTTGCAGTGAAGGAATTTTTTTGCTTTCTGTAGATTTTTTCTTTTTATATTTGTGGAAAAAGTTGAGAATGAATAGTAAAGCTTGCATTCGTTTTGATAAATACATGCATTATTTTAGGCTTATGGGTCAGTGAGATTAAATGTAAGACGTCCTTTTCTACGGTGTAACCATTTCTGTGAACATAATCTAATCATTAGATTTTGTGACCTAATGGTTGGTTTATTAATATATAGTAAATGTTAGTGATCGGTCATAATGATTTTATTTCATTCATATCATTATTTGATTAATTCGTAGTGGGACAATATGATCCATCCTTCGTAGGTAAAATACACTATAGAAAATCGACGCTTGGATGTTTTTTTTTGAGATATTAAAATAATTTAAATTTTAAAAGAGAAAAAATTATTTATCTCATAAGAAATGTCAAATATCATACATCAGTTTTGAAGGTAAAAAAATAATTTTATCTCAAAAGATTCCATCATCTTTTTCTTATGTGAGTAAGATTTCAAGTCATATATAAAGGACACATTATTTCAAGTGTACTATTTATTATACTCTTCTCCAAATATTCTCTTTTCCTAAGTCTCAAGGACCATGATGAAAAGTCAAAATGATTGATCATTCGTCCTAAGCCCTGAGGAGCGAGGTAACTGGTCAAAATGGTCATTCACCATCCTAGACCTCGATGACCGAGGTTAAAGGCCAAAAGGGCCATTCACCAAGTCTTGGACTCTGAGAACCGAGGTGAAAGTCCAATGGGGTCACTCACCAAGTCTTAGGCCCCAAAGTGAAAGGCCAAAAGAGTCACCAAAGCCCGAAGTGAAAGGCCAAAAGAGTCTTGGACCCCAAGGACTGAGGTGAAAAACAAAAAAAGTCTTTTCACCCCCACGGGCCCAAGGCAACCCCTTACTTCCGAGGGCAAAGACTTGAAGTAGAATATCCTGAAAAACTACTCCTTTAGACCGAAAATTCGCCTCTAAGGGAGTGAAGAGTATACGATGGGGTAAAATACACCCCTGATAGAAAATCGACGCGTGAACACTTGGAAGGTATTAAAGTAATTTCACCTCTAAAATAGAAAATAATATTTGTCCCACAAGAAATTTCAAACTTCAAACATCTTTCTTAAGAGTAAAAAAGTAATATCACCTCAGAAGATCTCACTGTATTTTTCCATTAAGATAAGATTCTAAACCTTATATAAAGAGTGCATTATTTCGGGTAGACTATTCATTATATTTTTCCCCAAATATTTTCCTATCTTCCTTTTTTTCTTACACTGCTTGCTGACTTTTACAGTACCTCATACCCGACTTCTAACCGGACCTATTTTCGGTATCAACATGATTCATGATTGATTGGCTAGGCATTACATTGGTGATCAATGCTATTCATAATTTTGAGGCTATGAATTGATGGATAGAAAAGAAATATGAAAAGAAATACAAAATGGGAAGAAAATATAGAGAAGTGTTTGGTTGTGAAAAAAAAAAAATACTTTTAAAATGCAAAAGTTTCGTAAACAACTGGAAATTTTCTAGTTAAATGTACCTTTTAATTTTATTTTTTTATATATTTTATAGAAATGATAAAAATACGAGAAAAAAGCAAAATATAATTTTTCACTTTTTAATTATTTTAATTTAAAAATATATATATATATATATATATATTTCTTTTATACTAAATGATAAAAAAAATTATTTACCTATTTATTTGTATTCCTCTCCGGTGTTTCCATGTTGCATCATTGCTATAACATATTCCTCACCAAAGATTTTCAGTATGGTTAAATTATATAGCATCGTTTTCTTTTATTCTTTTCTCTCTTTTTTTGTTAGGTGAAGACTTCAGATTCTTCCTCGTCCGTTAACATCACATCACTCCCTCACTTATTGTTATTTGTCATTTTCTAGGATGTAGGGATACGGGGGATCTTGTTTGTTACAATTTTTAATCATGTCTGTACTGAACCTTCAATTGATTTAAATATATATTATATTTTCATTTATTTAAATGAAATGATTCTATTAATAAATATAATATTTGATTTGATCGATCGCCACATGAATTTACAGTACCATCATGTATAGTTAACGCATCTATTGGTAAAATAAAAATTTTAGTGATAATTTTAAATAACTTTAGTGGTAACATAATACATCGATATCAATTAAGTTACTTGGAATTACTATTAAAGTTCCTCAAATTATCAATGGACAAATGATAATACTGCATAGGATCAAGAACACTCAATAATTTCTCTATACAGTGGCTTTGTTGTTGATGAACGATAC